>JAOCZM010000115.1:10212500-10837500 GCA_026122235.1 Vinca minor | reverse complement strand
TATGGAGGTGGAGGCAGGGGTGGTGGTAGCCGTGGCGGCGGTGGTTATGGAGGCGGTGGAGGCTATGGAGGTGGAGGTGGCGGCTATGGCGGCGGAGGCGGATGCTACAAGTGCGGTGAATCTGGCCATATGGCTCGTGACTGCTCCCAGGGTGGAGGCGGCGGCGGAGGCCGATATGGTGGAAGCGGTGGAGGCGGCGGCGGGAGCGGCTGCTATAAGTGTGGAGAGGATGGCCACTTTGCTCGCGAGTGCCCAACCAGCAGCCGTTGAACTCAGATGAACCTCTGATCTGCTTTTTTACTTTGCTTATGTTGCATCTATTTTGGGGATTTTCCCTTTAGTACTCTATTTTATCTATTTGGCTTGGGTATTGTTCTTTGCTGGATATTACTTTAATTATCGGTTTGTTGACTAAGGTTTTTGACAATGGAATGGTTTAGGATCTTATTACTTGGCATGATTTATACATGCAGATCCTTCTTTCTAAATGTTAAATTAAATGAATGGCCCTTTTTAACTCTGATGTTTTCCCTTAAATTCCTTTTGGTGTATGCTGTTTTGGTTGGTGTTGGCAAATTTTTTGGCACTCTTTGGCTTTTGATAACTTCTTTACTGGAAATTTGTTGACTATTGTGGGTTCAAGTATCGAACCCCAATCTTCATATACTTGTACTGCAAATGCTCTCTTGAAATTCCAATTTTTATCTGCTATTTTTATTGTGATATGGACAATCTTTTGGCAATCTTTTTGGTTGTGATGAACTTCTCAATTGGGGGAAATGTAGTTACAAATCTGGGTTCAAGAATTCAAGTGTTTTACCTCAACATTCACATGTCTAAACTGCAAATGCACTCTTTTTAAAGTATTTGTTTTCCTTTTTCTGCTATATAATTATCCAGATCAACCATCTCCTATTGTTGATGTAAGCATTGTTTAATGCCTGGGATTGTATATTTTCATATAGGACATCTGAGTTGCTATCCAAATGTACATAGTTTAGTATGGGAAATTAGTCTGAGGTGATAATAATATTTAATTAGGGTGTATTTGGAGACCATTTTAACGCATTCTCTAATGCTTGGTGTGTCCGTCTTTTGATTAGTTTTTTGTTTGAGACTTTCCATTGGAATTGAAAAACTGAATTAGATTGATTGTTTCTGAGCCCTGAGAATCTGTATCAAATTTTTGCTTTGGAACTGCATTTTACTGTTTTCCCCCCTTAATGATCAGATCTTATAAACAATTTACCCAAAAAATCAATTCAAATTCTCCTTTTGGATCCATCGACCCTTTAGTGGTGGTGGGTTTTATTGATTGATATTGGATAAACATGGAGAGTCACATGGGGTATGGATTCTTGAAAAGAGTTACAACTTTTTTGCCCTAATAGAGTAACAATGAAGACTGAGCATAGCTGGCTTGGTTTTACTTTATTTCACATTGAATGCTATTGCTTCTTTATCCATGTGGTACAGTCAACACATAAACTAGATAGATAAGCAGGTCCCTCTCTCTCTCTCTCTCTCTTCCTGAGCATGATTCTCTTTCTATGGGCCAAGGAGCTTCTTGACTAAACGAATCAATCAAATGCTGCTTTTTTGCTTTTTGGTTGTGTCAAAAGATTGATATATTCTTACAGCAGGAAAAGGCTATGGATGAAGCCAGCTAATCTTTGAATGCACAGATATCTTCCCTTATTTTTGAGAGTTTTCATGGGGGAAGGCGGGGGTTAGGAATTAGGGAGTTTTGGTCTCAAATTTAGACTAGACTCTATCGTAGGGGCTTGCTTTAGACTAATCATGGTTTGGCATAATGGGCTAACCATAACATTGTTTTTTTTTTAACACAACATTTTTTACAAGAACGGATTTGATGTGACATTTTTTTAACGTGTCTGGCCACCTCCGGTCTCAGATCAAAATGAATGAATCGACATTGTTCAACCCAAAAGTTCTATCACATGTTGTAAACAGTTCAATCCGGCCGATACCCTACCACGCCCATCTTGTACATGATCTGGATTCTTCTTCTTTCACAACTACGAAATGATCTTCTCCAATGGATTTTTGGATTTACCCGCTCGATTCTCTTTCTCAAGATCAATTTCTTCAGTTGATTCTTGTTCATCAACTGTATCAAATGGGTTTTCCACAAATGAAAAAAGCAAAAGAAACTGATTTTGGTATGAACATCAAGTTGATTATGTTTCAGGTTCTGCAACTTTGATTTGAAACTGCTTCATCAAATCAAAGAGAGCTTCCCCCCACCTACCTCAGAAGAACCATCTCCAAATTGACGGCGAAATCAAAATCCACCGCTCTCCGAAAACCACTCCAAGATGTTTATTATTCCGTCAATTTACCATTTAAATCCACTGGAACGACGAAGATTTCTAAATCATTCAAAGTAGAAGAAAAAGAACTAGTAGTCGGAGATGACGAAAATGGAGCCCTTAATTTTAGTTTTGATTAATTAATTTAGGATTTCAATTTGATTTGTTTTTGAAGTGGGTGTTGATTCTTCTAATTTTGATTTGGAAGCGTAATAATCTACTCAATGCCTGTTCTTTGTGAGAGAAATTTTCAATGACTGCAGGTGGTGGTCGTCGGTGATGGGATTTGAGAACGGATTTGTGGAATCCGTTCTCTCGCGACGTGGACATGCGAGTTAAAAAAATGCCATATCATCCCATAACGGATTTCACAAATTCCTTCTCAATCCCGAACGGATTTGGGGAATCAAATCTTGCAAAAAAAACGTTTGCAAAAAAAAAAAAAAAGACTGTTATTGTTGGCCCATTATGTCAAACCATGGGCAGTCCAAGGCAAAAACCCCTATTGAAGCACACCTTTAGTTCCAACTTCATATGGCTTTAGGTTTCACTTCTATTCTGATAAATAATTCAACTTTTAAGAATGAAAATTGCATTTGAAAAACGTTCTCTCTCATTTCATCACTTGTAATGTCTAAACTGTGACTATTTCTGGTACATAGTACTATTTTATTCAGTACATGCTGATCGCAATCTCGACTGTTAATTCTTGATCAATAATCAGAGAAATAGTGAATAATTGTTTTTAAAAATGACAAATCATTTAATTGGAATAGCCATCCCACCTATTTAGAGTTCAATTGTTGCATCAAATTGATTTGATGGCTGAGTGTATAACACTGAAACCAAAATCTGCAGTATTACATGAATAAGATGCATTTCTGCACGGATGGAGGAGGTAAAACCGATTTGGCGGGCAAAATTAATGTAGTTCTTGGATTGTGTCTGGTTTGAATTTAAGACTCAAACTAAAATTCAAACTCTATTTGAAATTTTTTTTTTTTTTACGCCCGAAGGCGATTGCCCCCGAGGGGGAAGAGCGGAGAGTACCCTAGATCAGGGAGATTGTAGCATGCCCCATGCCTGGGGAGGGAGTTTAGCCTCATAAAGAGGAGAATATTATTGCCCCATTATGCGGGAAGAAGGTGTCGAACTTGGGACCGAGGCTTACCCACTGGGCCAAACCTTTTGTTGACAAACTCTATTTGAATTGAGTTTGGGAATGAAATTTCGAGTACTAATACATGAAGAATTTGATTTTGGATTTGAGAACTAAGAGTAAGAATCTTTAGCTTTTTAAAAGAATGGTGGAAGGGAAAGTCCTTTGGCATCATAAATTTACTCCACATTAGAAGAATTTGATTCTAATTAATATGACAAAATTTGAGTAACACATTAAAACAAGAACATTTTCCATGTTAAAGAAAGAACAAAAGAACAATAAGGGCACTAGAAAGATGCTGATTTTGGACCACTTCTTAATTCTGAAAAAGGACGAATTTTAAAAAGCTGTCTTTATGGTTCTTGCCTCCCCCCTTAAACAATAAAAAAATGATTAATGTTTAGATGGGCTTTAACTGAAAAAAGCTTCAAATCTTTTCCTTTTGCTAGCCAGTTTTGGGATTTGTTCTACCATAAAAGGAATTTGTTTTGCCAAAAGTTTAAATATTAATATGAGAACTATGGTTTTATCTTTAAGGAAAATGGCTTTTCGAGCTAGAGAAAATGTGGAGTGATTGAGAGAGGTAAAGCCATCACTATAAATTTATAGACTTTAGCCAGCATCTCATTCTCATATACACACACAAAAGGATTATAATTTGTTTTTTCAGAATAGTTGTACCAGTTTGGTTCTTCACTCCTAAATTACGTTTTATCTTCTATTTTATTATCAATAGTCTGCCATGAGTCAGCTTTTATTTCAAACAATCTATAAATTAAAAAGAAAAAGATAGACTTCTAAAGGAAAAATGAAATACTCAACATTTGAAATAAAGAAGATAATAGGTGATCACAATTCTATTTGTACTACTGACTTAATTTTTAGGAAGCGTTGTTCCAAATTTCAAATGCGAATAATATAAACATAAACTCTATCCTAAAGGACAGAGCCAGAGGTTTGGCAGCACAGTAGTTACCTCCCAGCATTTTTTCAAAGTGTTCCATATGTATCGTTTTTTTACTCACGAAGTACTCTTTAAATTTACTCTCTCAATATTTTTTCAAAATTTCTTTATAAATTCTCGCCACTCCATTCACTATTCTACTAACACTATAGTAGTAGGAAGATTTACTCCAATGAGTACAAAAGTACCTGCAAAAATCTCGAGCTAGCATTAACTTGATAAGTAAACTACAAATATTTCTTGCACTGCTTACAATTTTTGTTCAAATACAAACAAATCAAGCATCAACCTAAAAACCATTTCCATAGCAGTAAGAAAATGGTCACTAAAGAAGCCACTTGAATCCAACTCGCCTCGTGCGCTCCATTACTAATGTCTCAAAAGCTAAGTACCATTGCAAATTTTTCAGAATGTAAAAATGAATAAAATCTGGAATCAAGGTTTGTGAAAGCCGTGTCCGGAATGAGTGAGATTGGCAGTGGGAGGAGGAGCCATAGGAGCCGTGGCATTAACGAAATGAGGTGGGAATTGTTGTTGAGGAGGAGGGCATTGGTAACACTTGGTGAAAAGTCCAAAAGTGTCAATTTGGTGAATGAAATTTAGCATGCTTGCCCAACCACCAAACCCGAACCCGACAATCAGGACCCATATAACAATAAAGGTATTGATCACAAATGTTCCGACCCATCTTCCAACGAATCTTGGAGGTTGCTCCACAGCATTCTGGCAATGAAAAAATATACACAAAAGATTTTCATAAGTCCACATTACATATGATAGTACAAGGCATGACAAGTCTTGTGTTGGTCCATTGCTTTGCCAAATTAGGTCAAACTTTGACTACGACTTTAGCTGGTCAAAAAATAAGCCACGAAAAGATTTGCGTATCAATTTGGATTTGAATATTTGTTATGAAAGTTTGCAATTTTAAATTGTTTGTGAAAAGTTTGGATCACATAGCATATAAAATGAAAATTTTATACGGGGTGTGAAACCCCAGTCACATATGAGAAAATGTGACCTAAGTATCCACTATCATCTCGGGATATTCTTTTGACATAGCGAGTTGAATTGCCAAGTAAATGATCGCAGATGCTTACTGTCACTTAGCAAGATGTTTACTTATAACTACTACTATTAAGAGAACGTAGTGTTGTGATTACCTCACGGGCAGCGGCAGATCTGAAAACAAAAATGTGAGCAAGGGCAGGGATGATGTAGACCGTGAAGCTAACAAGAAGGGATCCGACAGTAGAGTTGATCGGGCCAAAGAATGGGAACACAATAGCCAAGAACCATATAGGAACAACCACAGGCAATCTTGCTGCAGCGCGCTTGCACAAGCTCTTGCATTCGTGCATACCTATCGCCTTCTCCCAAACGAAATACAAAGGAGTACATGCAAATCCAAACGTAATAAACTGCAAATAATAATAATAATAATAATAATAATAATAATAACGCCCAAAAAATTAATCATACAAAACCATATATAGTTAATTAATAAAAATTAATTTAGATTAGGTAGTGCATTATTAGCAATGTAAGATGGGGCATGCCTGATGAATGAGCATGAGAATAACAGCCATGTCTCTGAAAGGTGATTTTGGGAGAAGGGCAAAAGCGTTTGAGTGACTAAGAAGCGTGTCACCAAATGCCCAGTACACTGCTGATGCTGAAGGAAGCGTCAGTGTCAATACATAAAGCGTTGCAAGTAAATAAATGGCTTTGAACTTCTGTGGCTTCCACATAGCGTGCATAATTTCTCTGCTCACAAAGAAAAAATATTTCAGTCTATTTATTGCAACTAAGATCGAATATAATCTCTTACATTTAATTTTCCCACCTGATCTGAGTAGATATTTATGAACATCTTTTTCTAAGAATTTATTTTTCTATAAAAATGTGAATATTTAATTTTGGACTGTTACAATTATTAAATCAAGCATGGACCGAAGAAATATTTGTGATGCACTAGTAATGACATCACATAGACTAATAAACAAAAGAAAAATTGGCTACTTTATTCCTTTGATTATTTTTTATTGGTCAAACTAGTTCTGAAATATTTGGGGAAAAAAACTAAAAAAAGGTTGTGTGTATATATATATATATATATATAGTTGAAGGATTAAAGTAAATAATTCCACGTACAAAAATTGATTTTTTTGGGTGAATCGTACAAAAACTTAATTACTTGGTAGCAATAAATAAAAATGAAGTCATGAGATTGCAGAAGGGGTGGAGCCCTCCTCTGCCTTAGTTATTCTTCTTTTTCTGGGGAAGAATCTCAAGTGGGTGAAAAAACTGGAAACTTTGTTACTTGAAAAAGGTTACACATAGAACTGTGCCCCCAATGAAAAATCACTTTTTCTTCGCATGCTTGGAAGAGGGGCATTTTGGGAATAAGAAAGAATCAAGGGCCATGATTCGTTCCCATATTGATAGCTGTAAACTGGGGGTTCACAAGGGCAAAAAATCCTCAGTATCCGTATGTGTCCCCAATCAATCACAATTCACTATGTGTATATATAATTGAAAAAAAATGTTTATATAGTAAATTCTAATTAGTTGGGGAAAGAATTAGGGATAGGAATGAGAGACAGACGATTTTCACCCTTCACAAGTCAGGAAAGTTTTTTTTATTCTTTTCTTCTTATTGTTGAATTCGTGACATGTGATCAAAAAAATATTATATCAACTACGCTAGTTTTTTTTTACAGAAGAGCATAATTGATTAAATAGTTCCGACTTAAAAATTAAACAAATAGTAGTACTATTTTAAATTCAAGTCTTTTTTTTATTTTATAAAAAGGGTAAGATCCGAGAGTTAGGCCCTCCTCACCCGAATTAGAGGTATCTTACCAAGGTAGAATTTAAATAGTGAAATATGCACGAATTGATAAAGATCTAGGAGAGAAAATCAACATGATACCAACCTAAAACAGAATTCGAACTTGCGTTATCATGTCACTAAACCAACATTACCCTAGCCAACTCGCCTTTGCCCGGGAGGCTTAAGTTCAAAAGTCTTGTCCTTATATTGAAGTGTTTTAGAACAAAGATTGGCCATGAGATGGCATGGTCAGATCTTGTCCAAGGAGTCTAAGGTTATGTCATTTTCAAGAAGACATGCAAAAACTATAGTTTAGTAATTTTCCTGCCTAATTTATTCTTTATACTATAGTTCAAATCTAGGGTATTTAAAATAAAAAAAAGTAACGTAAAAGACACGAATATAATCCAAATTGTCTTACACAGTAACGGCATGTCCCCCAAATGTGTAGAGAATGTTTGTGGCCCCTGTGAAATATAGCACCAGCTTGGTTGGTCCCGAATGCTTCACTCCTTCTACCTGTTTTTTAAAATCATAGTCCTCATTAGCATGTTACTTTGACTCTTCACATATTTACATATTTATGGCTGGCTAGAAGGCCTAATTGATTCGTAATGGTTATTCTGTTCAACAATGTACAATAATACTATGGTTGAACAAATTTTTATTTTGTCTGAATGGTCTAATAAATATTGTATAAACAATGTGAAACATATACAACAATTCGGATGCAGTTTGACTTCTGGATTGATCAACCTTTTTATTTAGAGCACGTGTTAACCTTAATCGTTGATTCTCAATGTAATAGTCGTGAGAAAAGGCGGTTGAAGAGTAATAATGTGTTAGTATGTGCTAACTACCATAGTTTCAGTATTATCATGAAGAGTTACTTTGCTAACTTCATGTCAGGGTAAAAAGAGTTGGACAGAGGGTAAATTAGGCTGGGATTTGATAGTAGTGTTTAAATTTGGAATTTTAATCTTAGTTTCCAGAAAATTGAGTTGAAATGGTCGTGAGAGTAAACATGAGTCCCAAATTTAAAATTTGACACTTGAGTTTATAAAACGGAAATAGCCTGAAAAAATAAGAGCAAAGATGTGTACATCGAGACTTTCTCTAGACTCTGTTAATGCAGAAGTTTTGTGCACTTGGTACGTCATTTTTTATTTGAATTTGAAACGTAACATTTGAAACGATTAGTTAATTGAGAAGTAATGAATGACAAGTACCTGGCCATGAAGGAGTGATGCAATGGTGAGATACCAAGCAGTGTAAGTGGTCATTACCAAGCCAAGAAAAGACCAGATTCGGTAGTTATGGAAAGAAGGGATGAACACCGTGGTAGCACAACAAGCTCCGAAGATGTAAGTCCAAGTTCTCTTGTCCAGATTATCATTTATGTAGTAAATATTACTGCATATCAAAACAAAAAGATTCTCAGTTTGCCAGAATTTGTCAGTGGTTGGTTGGGGCATTATTTCAAACAGGTTGTAGGCATTAAAAACCCAACTTGATACTCTTTAACAAATCTATATACTACCTTGCACAAGCTATGAGCTGAATCACTGATCCAAACAGAAGAAATGTGCAATTAAATGCCAAACCCACGTTCCTCCAGTGTTTTCCCAGTAGCCCATCAAGAACTTCAAACCACTAAAATACACAGAAAAATCATGTGAAAAAAATGGATTAGTATCTTTGTCCCCTTGCATTTTAATTTTGCTTATAATATTACAGCCAGTAATGGATTCAGGACTTGCGAGATGTGAGATTACTTGCAAATTTACCTTATTTGTGTGTGGTCACTTATTGGGGACTTAATGGGTTATGCTATTGTTGTTGTTGTTGTTGTTGTGTGTGGTCACTTATGAACCTATCATATTCACTTAAAAAAATTATTTTACAACGCCACTGATTACTGTTGGATATAGTTTGATTTTGAAATAGATTCTCTTGAATTTTTTCGTTGATGAGACAGAAGACTATCGAACTAGACGTTGAACAATATGGATATGGATGAAAAAACAATTACCTGAATGACGTGATTTCTGAAATCAACCTTTTCTCTTTCTTTTCTGGTTCTGTATTCAACGTAGAGAATGCTAATGAGATAAGCCGTCCAACTTCCCAATATACCATAGAAGAGCTGAAATAGTATGCCGGAGACCATTCCCAGTTGAGAAAATGAGTATGGCAATGTCAACAACACTTGAGCCACCTGAAACAAACACCAAAAACCATTACTGAACTACTAAGAAAAGCTGTCTAACCTCTTCGATGACTTCCTGTGGCAATAGATTAATCATTGCCGTTGAGATCTTTTTTTATTATTATTAATTTTTTAGGGGAAGGGAACTATCTATTACAAGAAATAGGGGATTCAAGAAACGGGAATGGATTCAAACTCATGACCTCTACGTCACAATGTCTTAGCCTTGGCCAATCGAGATCTTTACCGGGGAAAAAAAATTGTTTAAGAAGGAAGGATAGTGTAGTTAGCGTGGAAATAGAGGATATAATACCTGATTGGAAGAACAACTAAACCAAGCATCATAAGTAGAGCCACCATGCCAGAAGAAATTAGATATCTTTGCTTTGACGTCTTTGGACTTCCCTTCCGTTTCCATCTCTACATAATTTCCGACAATCACCGTCTCCACCACCTTATCTGACGACTCCATTTTCAGTGATCTCTCTCTCTCTGATGATAATCACTCTCCGGGTTATTCTAGTGGCAAGATTTAATGAATATTGAACTTAGAATGGGTTGTAATAACTAATAAGTATCTGTTTCAAGAAGTGTTGATATGGAATCAATATTTTTGGATCGAATGATAAACATAGAGGTATTTATATAGTGAAATGAAGCATATATGATAAAAACATACGAGTAGCTATGATATTTGTAGCAAAAGGAAAATAGCGGTTTAAATTGTCTGTAACACTTAATGTAACATTTTTTGTAATAATTTAATAATATAATTTTTTATTTTTATATTAAGTGATATATGGATTGTTACAGCGAATTTAGAGGGAAAATAGTGATGAGGGCAAAAATCATCTATCCCCGTGCATGTTCTTATTTTTATACAAAGCTATTCACAATTCGTAATGTGTATATATAATTGAAAAAAATATCAACATGACGATTTCTAAATAGTGAGTATATGTGAATATGTGTGGGCCAGTGATGAGGGAGGGTGGGGTAAGGGTTTGGGTGGGCCAATAGAGGATAGGAAAAAGACGGGGGCTGAAAGGTATAATAGAGAGAACGATTTTGGGAAGTGCATAAATCCGCTTTTAGAGATTCAACAACTTTGAAGTAGCGCTTTTCAGAGAAATAAAAAGTTTAATTGCATTTTAGTCCCTTTTGATTTAGGGGGGTAAAAGTACTCTTATTCACAATGTTACAAATTTAGCATTTTTAATTTATTGACCAATAATCAATGGTTAAATTAACTAAAGTCATTTTTATAAATGACACACCTTTCTCTAACTTGTTACGTGTAATTTCAAAATTGTTAATATAATTTTCTAAAAATAAAGTAAAAAAAAAAAAAAACAAACAGAAAACCTCATCAGATGTCGAGTTATAGGGATATATTCGTGAAGTTTGCATATAGTGGTTGCCTATGCATGCTGTAAATAGCAGGGGTTAGAAAAGAGTGACATTGTAGACAGAAATTATAAAATGAATGGAGAATACAAAGAAGGGACAACATAATGGAATTTTCGGAAGGAAAATGGAGTGGTGAGAATTTGGGTTGTACAATAAAAGAGCAGTGGGTAAGCGAGTTGCAGACGAGAAGATAGACGGTACGAGGATAAGTTGTTTTGTTCTATCAATTTTAACTCTACTATATTTTTTAACAGATTTTAACAGTGAGTTTAAAAGTGTTTAATTTATAACATTGTAGATACTTTCATCTCCTAATTTATAAGGACTAAATCGCAATTATCCCTTAAAAAAAGGAAAAGACAACTTCGTAGGCATCTTTGGGAAACATTTTCCCTAGTAAATTTCTGATATGGACCAGGGCCAGTAGTGGGGCCCTGATCCACTTGGCTATAATTGAGCCACGTCGTCCCCTCTACTTTAAAAAAAAATTCAATTCTCATCTCTCAGTCACAGTTAAAATACAAAAAATATAGTTTTGATATGCACACAGTTAAAAGTTCAAAAATGTCTCTCTCCTCATTCTATAGTGATATGAACATTTTTGTACTTTTAACTATGTCTATATTAGAACTATATTTTTTGTATTTTAACTGTGATTGAGAGATGAGAATTAATTTTTTTTTTTAAAAAAAAAAGAGAGGGGCGACGTTGCTCAATTATAGCCCAAGTGGGACTGAGGCCTCTACCGCTGCCTCAGTCCCATATCGAAATGTTCCTTTTTCCTATAACCACTGCAATGAGTCATGGTCCACATTTTACGAACAAAAAATTAATTTCGGTCCTACTTAGGGGTGTCAACGGATTCGGGCCGCCGAATCCGTCTCACATAACTCGAAAAAATGTGAGCGTGAACTCAATATTCAACCTCGAATTTTATGTGACCCGAATAAGAATAATATAATTAAAATATTATATATATATATATATATATATATATATATATAAATATAATAATACTAATTAAAATATTATATACTTATATTTTCTTTTTCTTTTGTAGATTTGAATCAAAATAAAAAGTGAAACATTGTATAAGAATTCAATGGGATTGCCGAAATTGGATTTGGAACCAACAATGAAATTAAATCACTCTTTTGCAATTTGCAATTTCGTCATTTTTTAGAATTTTAAGTGCATGAGTTCTCTTATTTTTTATATAAGACTCATTTTATTAGTATAACAATCTGAAAACTTCTACTTCTCTTGTTTTTCTCTATATAAGGTTTTTACAATTATGAGACTTCCGTTTCTTTTGTTTTAGTTTATATAAGGATTTTTGTCTACGTTATATGTAGATTCTTTAACATTTGACCTTACTATGTAGCTTAGTTGCTTATTTGCTTGATTTTTTATTTTTATTTTTATTTGGTACGGAGCTTAGTTGCTTGATTAAACCTTTTATTTTGTGCTAATTATATTTTTTATTAAACATAATAATTGTCAATTTTAAAGGAATAATTATAAGAGCGTGAATTGTTTGTCCGCACGAGTGGCTTCTCCGCTCCCGAGAGCAGTACCGCTGCTAATTATTTCAGCTTGCCTAAGCTGCACCTCCTCCCCACATTTATTTGTTTAATTCACACTGTTGCATGACTTTGATGATTAATTTAAGAAAAAAAATAAACTTATTTCTTCATTAAAAAGAGAATAAAACCATATTGTTAGCACTTTTTCTATTGGAATAGAATTTGTTTCAAGAATTTTCTTTTTAAGAATGTTTCAAACGTTCATTTAGTTAGATAATTGATGATATTTTTTTGTCTAAAGTTTCATAACTTTTGTTAAATGGCATATTTTAGCTAGTCAATGCTCATTTGTCACAAGGAACTATAATCAAAATGACATATTTTAGCGATATATAATGTCATTATCGTTTTATTTTTTAGATAGTTTGAAAATTACCAAAATAAGCAACTAAATTTGTAAAAATTATTCTCAAGTCACTAGTTTTTCCTTTAAAAAAGAAGAAGAGAAAGGGCACTAATGTGGTGTTGCAAGTACTTACTTGTTACTTGTTAGGACAAAATAGACAAAACCAAAAGAAAAAGTGTGTCTGCGTAGATTTTTCATATGTCTCAATCCTTTTTCTTTTGGTTTCTTGATTTTGTGACAAAAAAAAAAAAGATAAAGACAAATACAAAAGAAAATAATGTGATTGTGAAAATTGAAAGGAGAAAGGGTGTGTCACGATTTTAATACGGAACATATTTTATTTTATACGTTCAAAACAAAATCTTAATAGTTTGATATCTGATTCAACGATTGAATTTTTTTTGATAATGACGAATACTTGTTATTCTTTTGAGAACACATTCTTTTCAACTTAAAGAAAATATATTTTTACAGATGAGTTAATGCTTATTCAATATTCTCAAGTCTCAACAAAAAAATATGTGTTATTTTAAAAAAAATATATCAACCCGTCAATTTTACATTTAACATCTGTAATTTAAGTGACACTTAAGGAACAAATTACATTCCGCATCAAAATCATACTAGAGTTGAGAGGAGAGTAGACAAAGGCAGTAAAAAAAGAAGGAAGCAATGAGTAAAATAGATGGAAAGGAGTGAAGAGAAGGGAATAATAACAAAGTAGACCGAATGATTGCAACCAAACGGGGCGTGGTGGCTTTTACAAGTGAAAGAAAGTTGCTTTTGTCACATGCCAAAGCTCATTCCCTTTGTGGTCTCGAGATCTCATTCCCCCATTACCCCCCACCCCCCAAAAAAAAACCAAATGTCTCCTCCTCACGACTAGTTTTATTTTTGTAAAATGAGTAAGTTTAAAATTTATATTCAAATCAATGAATATAATATACGTATACCAAAAATATAAAATCACCAAAAAGAAAATTTACTTTTTGTCCTATATGTATTACACTAATTGATCTGAGTATAAAGTTTTAAAACTTAATAATCCAAGATAAAACTAATTCTCACATGTACTGGACTTTCATTTTGGGGACATTACAACATTTCATTTCTTGTTGCGACTTGTTTGGACCATGTGCCTTTATACTCTCTTCTACTTTTATTTCCTAATCATTTATAATATTCCCTTTTGCTCTTCATGTCATTTGTATTTCAGCCATATTTATAGTACAAAATAAAAAAGTGTCAGTAAATATTGATTTTTTATCAAGTATTACAAATTTTTATACTGATATTATATTAATATATAATATGTATTCTCTTTTGATTAATACCTGTCGTAAAAAAATGTAACATTTAATGTACACAACAAGTATTATAAAATAACAACACGTGTTTGCTTAAAAAAAATTGGACCACTAAATTTTTTATTCGACGACAAAAAATATTAAGTATTCCTTTACAATTTGAAATGAAAACCAACGCGATCATTCATGATTGTGCTAAATGCCATGATGACGATACATGATGAGTTTTATATAAACAAAAACCAGAATTAAGCAGCTGAAATTATCACCAGAAAATTAAACCAATCTTTAAAAAAAAAAAAAAAAAACCAGGTGAGGTGCAACATATTCATGGGAATTGTTGGAGATCCTCAACCTAGTTTTTCATGCTTGAGAGTGAGTGGGACCAGGAACATTCTCTGAGAATTTTGTCTCCTTGACCACCATTGGGGCTCAAACTTGAGCAACTCGTGCTATCCTTATTATGCAAATTCAACAATAAATTCTCAGTGGCATTTTGATTGCATATTCACCAATTTGCATGCTCTTTTCTTCATTGCCTCCTCCGCCTGATAAATTATACTACCTCCATTCCTAAATATAAGATTTTAATTACATGTTACGAAAATAAAGGAAGCAAATATTAATATATTTTTCTTAATTAAAATATTAATATTACTCTCTTAAATAGAATCAGTGATATACAAATACTACCTCCATTCCTAAATATAAGATTTTAATTACATGTTGCGAATGTTAAGGAAGTAAAAATTAATATTTTTTTTAATCAAAATATCAATATTACTCTCTTAAATAGAATTATTGGTATACAAGTCATATTTAAGATAGTAATATTGGTACTTTAATTACAAAAAATCTTAATTTTGACTTCCTTAATTTTCGCAACATTTAATGAAAGTATTATATTTAGGAATGAAGGGAGTATTATTTAAGAGAGTAATATTGATATTTTGATTAAAAAAATATTTTAATTTTTGTTTCCTTAATTTTTGTAACATGTAATGGAAGTGTTATATTAAGAAATAGACGGATTATTTTTCTATTTATGAAATCTGGTGAATACTTTATTATTTTTAAAACATGAATGTACTCGAGGGACACTTTGTTTGTCTTTAATCCATACAGAATTTGTCACTTTGTGCATATAAAATGTACAGTTTTTATTTATTGCAATTAGGTTTCGCTTGAACTCATATGAGATAATTATATGGTTAATTTCATAAGGGCTGCTTCATATCCGAGTGACTCGTGGTAATAAGGCATGAACAATCTTAGGTTTCCTACGGCCCAACAATGAAAGAGGGCCAATTTTTTTTTTAGCAGTTTTTAAAATGTAATTCGGCATACTGTTACCGCTCCTACGCCAAGTTCCAGGCTTCGTCTCTAGTCATAGTCATCGTTGAAGCCGGAGGCCATAATTAAGTAAATGTCTTCATCTAAATCTCCATGCAGAAATGCATTATTTATGTCTAATCCTAGTCTCTAATCTAAGGATTAATCCATTTGAATAGTTAGATAAACATGTAATTGTATAATGTTTTGTGTCGGAATCAAATACAAAATTTTATATTTTGTATCAATATCCTCTCTTATAAATAATTTTTTACTTTTCTAAAATTTAGATTTTTTTTTTTCAAAATCATAGACTATCCAATGATCAGGCCTCCTATTTGCTATAGGAGGTTCAAAAGAAGGGTGGTGGTTGGAGGATGATTGGTGTTGTGGGGATGGATATAACATTATTTGAAATGATACTATTGATTAACCTTTTTTTGAGTTCATAATTCAGCTGTCTCGAACCAAAACTTGGATTAGCCAACATAAACAATGAAGGGTTTGGCCATTAACAGACAAACAAAGCTAATTACATGTTGAAATCCCACATCGACTAGCTAGTGAGCAAATTTGTTCTTTATAAGGATTGAGCAATTCTCCCCCTCTTGAGGTTCCTTTTGAGGGAATGAGTTAGATCCAAGTCCATTTTCTACATGATATCAGAGCCACCTAGTTCGATGTTGGACCCTATTATTATTCACGAAATTAGCAATGTCTGTATTTGTAGTCTTTAAGGTGGAACAATTATTGCTCCTCAAATTCTCTTTGATAATCTTACAAATATTGATGTCAAGCTAACGCGACAACTACCAACTTATAAAATAATGAAGTTACACACTCATGCTAACATGCCAAGTCAACCAATCATGGTCAATGATTCATCGAAAATGACCTTTAAAACCCTAATAGAAAGTGGTGTGAAAAGTAATTAGTAATTTCATCATTTTTGTTATAAGCCCACCGTCCATATGACAAATAATGTAACTAACATAGGCTCCGGCACAGGCGAGTTGGCAAGCTTGGGGTGATGTGTGTTTAGCAACTCGCAACGCATGTTTGAATCTCATTGGTTGGTATCATGTTGGCTCTCTCCCCTAAGCCTCTACGTGCATATCCCGCGATTTAAATCTTACCCGGCTAAAAGGTGTCGGGGGGTATGACTCTCGGATCTTATCCTTTTGGAAGAATAATGTAACTAATAAGATGATGAGGAGAATAAAGATTTTTAACATACACAATACAATAGTACTTCCGTTTATTAATGAGAAATAAGACTCTTTTAACCGAGCTACACGTTTGATATTTCAACATTTTCCTTTATGGTTGAAAATGTAAATTAAATTCAGAGTATATATAGTGCCTATAAAAGTTAATTCTGACTGATTGAGATACTATTTTAGCACTTTGATCTTTCCATTTCATTTTTCAAAAATATAACAGGAAGACCTATGTATATTTGGAGGATGCAGGTCAAAGCAGAACAAAAAAGTTGAACAACCTTTTTTTTCTTGTCCATGAAATGTTGCATGCTAGAGATGAGTCAATTCATTTCATAAACACTATAATTTTGAATTCCCTTTATGGCCTGTGGACAAGTTGACCTAAATGTGACATAAAGAGAAATGGGTGCTCGTTACATTACTCATGAAGACATTCATCAAAGGCTCTCTCTTTTAAGTTGTTGATGTACCGGCAACATAAGTCAATCTAATTGTAACATAATTCGCAACTTAAAAATTTTCACTTAGAGACAGGAAAGTAAAAATTTTTAGAATTGGAACTCAATCTTTTTATTTTTCTTAACATTGTTTGAAAGTGCCAAAACCATCCAGCTTAGATTGTTGCGGTATTCCGACTCGGAGTTGACAACCCGAGTTCGCTACTATGTAACTCTCTCACCCACATTTCAAAAGAAAAGAAAAAAAGTGTTCAATTTATTTTTTTTGGCCTTGTTACGAGGTGTTCTAGCTGACTTCGATTTTTGAGAAACCATATCAGAATATAATTCATGTTTGCATACGGTCGGCCTATAAAGAGGTAAAATTCTAGCTAAAGTGCCAACTCCAAATGTTAATGAAGATCAATCCCTCAATTTCTCTTGAAGAGCGAAGTTGCCGAACCATTTATAATAACAAACTTAGGTTGTTCAAACTTCAAACTTCAAATGTTGTATTTGAGTTTTCTTTGTTAATCATCTCATTCTTGTGAGGCCTACAACAAATGGGCCTAATTTATCTTTTTCTTTTTCTTTGTGTCAGCCCAAATTCCCTTCCGAGTTACAGACTAAAACAGTATACAGGTTGCTCGTGGGCTATGGCCCAGGTTCAGAATATCCCACCATCCTTTACGTCCACTGTGGGATTAATTGGCCCATTTGCTCTCATTATTGAATAAACATTTGGATTGGATTCTTATTAGGGTGCATTAGCTTCAATTCATAATTTGTCCCCAATTTTATAAATATTAATTGTTTTTTGGGAGGGACCCATCTAGCATAAGAAAATAGGGTATTTAAGAAGAGGGTAGAGATTATGATTCGATATCATAATATCTACGTCACCACTCAGACCAATGTCTCATTGGCAAATAATAATTTTTTTAATAATAAAAAAAAAGATAACGATGTTGCTCAATTGAAGTTTTATCTTTCATTATTACAAGAGGAATCTGAAATGAAATGATCAAAATTACAACGCAAAATGTCTAGATTATAATCGAATGTTAACATGTCTGGTTTCATCTCCTGCACATAACGAGAATGTCGAATTAACTGTTTTGTTATTGTAGTAAACAGATACCTTATACTCGCCCAGAAACCCGAAGAATGCCAAGGATCCATGGTTATCTGTGTGACCCTTCACCATTCCAGTTTTCCATTCTCTGAGGAGATTGTCCACAACATCCCCTGCTGGGAGGTTTTTGAAATTGTTATCCGTTAGGCACATTCGAAAACAGCCATTTGAATGTAATGCTGACCAAAGCATAATTCCGTTAACTGATGGATGCGAAAATCCCTCCCTCAACACCGCTTCCAAATATCTTGCCTGTCAATGTTATAGAAAATGAGACAGATGATCTTAAGTCAAAGCAGGATAGTGTAAAACGCTAAAAATATGAAGCTGACCTGATTTTCTTGACCAACTTCACTTTTTATGTCTACCTCAGTAAGCCAAATGGGAAGGTCTAAAGTAGCCAATTTATCTAGTATTCCCCTGATTAGAGGAGGATTAGGCACGGTGAAGTGGCCCTCGAGGCCTATCCCGTCCATCGACACCCCACCTCTCTGGAGCTGTCTTAACCTTGATATATATGCTTCTACTGTGGAATTCATGTTATCGCAAGTCTCAACTACGTCGTACTCATTCAAAAACAAAGTAGCCAAAGGATCTGATTTATGCGTGATCTCAAAAAACTCTAGGCTGGCATTAGGGCCGAGCCTTTGCTCATAGAAATCAAAATGTAGCATTTCATTGCTAACGTCCCAATGTACAAATTCATTCTTGTATTGTTGCATTAGACTTTGAATCCGGAAATTGACAGCGCGCTTCAGCTGATGACCTGTCAAGTTGCGAATCCACGAGGGAGTATACTTTGGATCCTCCCAGAATATGTTATGACCCCTGACCATGATTTGGTTAGAACGAGCAAATTGTAGCATTTGATCAGGTATTGTATAATTTACAATTCCTGGCCTTTTTTCTGTTGAGTACCACTTGAGTTCATCTTCAAACACCGCAGCATTGAATCTCTCCGCGAACCAATTCTGATAGTGCTGATTTCCAATTATGGTACTTGCAATGGCTGATCCGAAAGGAAATTCTCTCGAAACCTGCTCTAAGACGACTTTTGCCCCTTGTAACCGAACTCCATTGGCATCTGATACATGTATTATGGTTGGACGTTTTCTTTTCTGCAGATATAAAATATAGTATTAGATAAATTAACATTAGTACTAAGATTAATTTTTTCCTGGAAATGTAACAAGAAATTTCTAATAAAAACGAAGTCTAGTGAAATACAGTGTTGATAATGTACTGTTGGTTTAATCTCCATTCTTTTTCGGAGAATGGCTGGAGAGAATGACTCGCGATTGTTATATTTACATCTCCCCCATCCGAATCCTGCCACACGAAAAAAAAAGAAAAGAAAGATTAAGCTCTAATGATATTACATTGCCAAGTCCATTTATTCGTCTAAGAATTCTTTGTTATAAGTACCTGAAAATACAGGAAAGCGCGACTTGAAGGGGAGTTCAATACGAATCCACCTTTAAGAAAGGACCAGCATTTAGGCTTTGCGATTACAGTTCCCACACAATTTAATGTAGTATTATCTGTTGTAAAGCTTAGTTTCAATGACGCCGAATCAACACCTTCTACCTTGATCCAACCTGTTCATCTCAAATTATGGACTAGAAATTCATAGCACAAATTCATGGTTTCTTCTTTCATAATAGTTAAATTGAAAGGAAGATAGGTTCTTGAGAACTTAACTGGAGAAGGAATAGATGGTGTTGCCTGTGAGATTGTATAGTATAAGAGCAGGGGTAGTAGTGTCATTTCCTTGCACTCTTAGCTTAAGATGACTTTTCTCAGTCTCATCTTTCAGAATACCACCATTGTAAAGTGGAGCCTCAGGTTTTGATTTACACTGCAAGCAATGGAATGAGATGAAAAGCCTATGTTTAAATCTTGGCACTACTAAACTGATTAAGTACTAGTAATCTATGTTACTTGTACTCGAGCACGGGTGTCGGATATCTAAGTGACAGATGCTTATACCTCTAAAAGTAAGAACATTAGGACATTTATAGAATCTCGGACACGAAAATAATTAGGGACATACAAAGAAATTAATGAATTAATTACTTTTTGTAAAGGAAAATATACCTAAATTTGGGGGGAAAGGCTTCTAATACCCTCCTTACTATAGCCATGATGGGGAAGATAACATTGGATGTAGTTGGTCCCGTCAAAGTACCCAATATTTTTTTACCACATACAATAATGATCTCATACCCACACTCAGGTCATATCATGTCAACACGGGTGCGATAGTCAAAACTAAGAGTCTGAGTAACATAGCTAGAAATACTACACTTCGGTCAGTCAGCATCGTACTGAACCAATCTGGGATCGTTTGATTCCAACAGTTATACAGTTGTTCAGGAATCTCATGTTCTGTATCAAACGACCCCAAAATCTAGCAATTGATACAGTTGTCCAGGAATCTCAAATCAAACGACCCGACAAACCAGATTGGTTCAACATAATTGGTAATATTGTATCATTAAAAAGAGAATATCAAAGTGTTTTGGATCTCCTTACTTTGGTATAGGCTGAATAATCATAAAGAGGTCCATCTGCAGCCCAAATCAAGTCAGTAAAACCAGAATCAAGAGAAAAGAAAGCTTAAATATAGAAAGAAAACACATAAAGAGGGAGAGAGGTGGCACCATAAACGGCGAATGTAGAGCCTATAAGTAGAGAAATGATTGACAGAAGAGTGAAATATTGATCTTTCATTTTTCTCCAACCTCAACTTGAAACGATAGCAAAGCTGAATAACCTTAGGGAAGAGTCTTAAGCTTGTTGGTGTTGTTCCCCTATTATAAAATGAAATTAAACAGAAAGAATTAAATACAGTTCGAATTAAATTATTCGCGTGGCAGTAATAAACTACTTGCCCTTAAGCTCCAATAATTGACACTTGAACATTTCAGTGCCTTTTGAGTATAAGTATCTCCATGAACACTCAAAAGGTTTCTATCAACGACAAGCATCAGTGCAGTGGCGCCTACGGCAGGGCTTTAATTTAGGCATGACGGTGCGAACCTTCGTTTGTTTGCTGCGTTTTCTGACAGTTTTACCAAATAATGCAATGGGAATGAAGAAACAAACAAATCATGTACATGTAAGAAATGAGCCAAGCCCATATTTACATATTTTGTGATTTTCAGACACATGTTTCTAATTCAAATACTTTCTTCATTACATAATATAAGACGTTTAGAACATATAGTGAAAATTAAAGGAAAAAAATTACGTGCTTTTTAGTCAAAATATTAATATTAATCTCTTAAATATAATTAGTGGTATAAATGTCGCATTTAAGAGAGTAATGCTGATATTTTGATTAACAAAATATTTTATTTTTTGCTTACTTATACTTGTACTAAACGATTTAGATTATGGAATGGCGGTAGTATTGCTTTAAGATTTGAACATCTAGGTATTTCAGTCGAATGTATTGGAAAAATATCAAAATTTGAGGATTAATCTTGAAATGTAAACGATTAATCATGAAAACAGAGGAAAACAGGTCATAATAAAGGTCTATAACTAAAGAATATCCAAGACAGGAAAAAAGACGTCGTCTTTAAACTGTCCAAAAACTTATAATTTAGTAAGGTAAATGTTTTGTTTCTCCCAACTCACGGGCGGACCTATGGAGGAGAAAACAATTCTTTTTCTGGATTCAGATATTCTGTCTCATTCTACATCTCATTTTTTTTCGCCCTGTTATTATTAAACTTCTACCTGACAATTTATCTTCTAAGAAATTCTAAAACATAAGAAAAAGTGCACCACGTGACAATTTTTAGAAATGTGACAGATGATGAAATAAAAAAAAAAATAGATGTTTGTAGCACGTTTGAATTAGTACTTGTTTACATCACAAAAGGCTTTGTACTAACTTCTTATTTTGCCCTCCTCCCCATGTTGGTTTTTGTTGGTCAGAGATGAAGGTAAATTTGTCTTGTATCACTACCTTTGTTGAGTGAAAATGTTGAATTCAAAGTCATTTACGCCTAAATAGGTTATTACCACTACTAATCTAGATAGGTTAGGTAAGAGAAAATACTTAGCAGTAACTTCATATTCACCAGTAGTTTGCCATTCTTCTAGTAGTTTGTCAACTGTATCACCAGTAGGAAGATTTTGAAACTTGTCATCTGCAAGGCACATTTGGTAACAACCTGTTGGACTTTGGGACACCCATAGCATTATTCCTTTCACTGCTGGATGTGTGAAGACTTCTCTCATTACTTCTTCAAGATATATAGCCTGTCCAATGAGACAGTGAATTCATATAAATGAAAGCTTTTATTCAACTTTACTACTCTAGTCTAGGTTAGGGTAGTTGCAATTTAGTCGCGAAAAAATAAGGGTGGAATCGGTTTTATTGGTAAAATCTCATTTTCGCCTTTCAAAATTCAATTTCAACCCTACTTACAAAAGTAGGGGCAGCAGTATCTACTTAAGCGCTAACTAATTTTTTTAGAAGGGGCGGGGTCAAGCCCACTTCGACCCTTTAGTCTCCTATGTCCAAAAAGCACCCCCTAGGAGTTTCAATACCATTACTATTAGTCAACGATTTAAGTAGTAAATTGTCCTTAAATAGGTATCAACATGACCAATACGTCCTCCACTTATTAACTGTCAGTGACATTATTATCCTCGTCAGTATAAGTTTTTAATAAATTTCACTACCCCTCTGATGAACGATCACCAAGTCCACAATAAATACGTGTATACATCATAGGGGAAATTTAAAAGTTGGTTATAGATTTATATTGACCTGAATAATTATGTCATTGCTAGTTCTAAGTGATGGATATACTAATTATTTTTATGTCTATTTAATGGAACTTTACAACTTAAACCGTTTACCAACGACATGGGGCTCCTAATGACCTTTTTTTTTATACATAGAAGACTAAAGTGCAACTATCCTTAACCTATAAATAGTAAACTGCAATAACTGTTAAATAAAAGTATTATAATAAAAATGTTATGGAAAATCTATGTCACAGAAAATGTTATAAAGAGTTCAGACAGTGGACATTACCCGTTTTTCATGGGAAACTTTTTTGCTAATATCAACTTCAGTTAACCAAATAGGAAGTCCCAAAGTAGCCAATTTGTCAAGGACAGCTCTAATGAAAGGAGGATTAGGAACATTGAAATGACCCTCCAAAGCAATACTCCCTCCATTCCTAAATATAAGACTCTAGACAATTTGAGAAAATTAAGGAACTTGTCATTTTTACCTAAACTTCCAATATTATCCCCCACCCTCCCTCTCTCTCACTTCTTTGTCATAAAGAAAGGAAAATGTTGAGGGTATAATTGGAATAAATTGTTGACAAGTAATAAAACAACCTTAAACGACAATTAATTTGGATACCTAGATATCTCCTAAACGACAATTAATAGGGAATGGAGGGAGTACCATTTATGGGAATCCCACCTTTTTTTTTTTTTTTTTTAAGCCCGGTTGGGCGATTGCCCCATTAACGAGGCGAAGCCAGGAATTTGGTGTTGTGAGGGGGGCATAAAAAATAAGGAGGTAAATTTTTTTTTTTTCTACAAGAAAAATATTCTATTCTCTTCATTCCTAAATATAAGACTTTTATTATATATTGCGAAAATTAAGGAGGTAAAAATTAAGATATTTTTATAAATAAAATACCAATATTACTCTCTTAAATATGAATTGTATATCATTAATTATATTTAAAAAAATAATAAAAATATTTTAATTTTTTTTTAATTTTCGCAATATATAATACAAATCTTATATTTAGGAATGGAGGCAGTATAATTTTCGGCTCCACCTATAGATTCGCTACTGCTTATTATTAGTAGCATATTAATTACTTCAACATAAAACGTGTAAAAAAAACATCTTGAACAGATGTAAATAAGTGATGTATTTTTATTTTCCAAGTCAAAGAAAGAAGTGATGTATTGAAGTAATCATTTGACAGACCTGATAGGGTAAATTTGCAAGAATGTTTTTTCCTATAGCAGCTCCAATGTGGAAATCTTTTGTAACTTGCTTTATTGTTATTTTTGCACCTTGTAGTTTAACGCCTTTATTGTTGGAAACATGGATAACAAATAAAAAAGATTATTATTATTTCTCCAGATACAGTTTAGTGGTGGATTAATAAAAAATAAGTCTTCCTGGTAACGACAAGTGAGGATCAATATTGATTACCTTCTTGATGTTATCCTCTCGAGCCATCTGCCATTGTTGTTTAGGGAAAGGTTGCAAAGAAGCACTAGCAAGTTCTATCTTCACATTTTTATCATCTGAGGTCTGTGAAAATAAGAAGATAGTTAAAACAGAAACCTTTACACATCTTCAATTAATTATTTAACTGATAATCCCTTTTTTATCAAGCTAGGAAACTCACTATCACAAAATAAAATAATAATAATGGTAGTGATTATTCAAAAATAAATAAAGAAGGATGCAGAAACATGAATTTAATTAAATTTATAGCGCAACAGTTAGAATGTGATGGTCTACCCTACAATGTGTTGTGAACAACAAAGATTTTTGTATTACATTATTAGTGGATATACATACTTAATATATGTTATAGTATAAAATTTATAAGGAATTTCTCACAAGATATAAAATATTTGTATAGAAAGTTCCCCGTTTTAGACAATATTGGAGGCCACTTCCACCTCTTTAAGTCCTCCATTGCATACACTTATTGTGTACCACGTACATTATTTAGTGTACTATTTATATTACAAAGTATTCTTGAAACGCTAGTATGCATAGAATATCAACTGTTCGCAAGATTAGAAATATTGCTGCCTCGAGTCCTTATAATAGAGGAAAAGAATAAAAAAAGGCTCAAAGAAACTCAACTTGAAAAAAGAATAAAAACATCCTCCTGGAAGGTCTTTTAATTGAAGAACAGGAAAATGGGCTCGATTGTTGTTGTTGCTTGCTACCCATTGGTTATCAAGAAATTGATGTTTGAAGATCCCTCCATTGTAGAGTGCCTCCTCCGGGTTTGTTTTACACTGTTCACAAGTGACGTTACAATAATATTCAAAACCTCATATTAAGATATATTCTTCGATTTTTTTATAATGTAATGACATGATGAATCTTAAACATAAACAATAAAATACAAGAGACAAAAGTACTACTCACTCCATTCCTTAATATAAGACTTTCAGGATATGTAGCAAAAATTAAGGAAGCAAAATCCAATGTATTTTGTTAATCAAAATACTAATATTATTATCTTAAATAGATCTTGTATGTGGCTAATTCTATTTATTTAAGCGAATAATATTGATATTTTATTTTAAAATATTTTAATTTTTATTTCCTTAATTTTCGTTGTTTGTCTGAAAGTCTTATATTTAGGAATGTAGGTAGTATTCAAGAAGAATTTGGCATCTCCTATATTACAATAGAATTTAATCAGTCAACACTAAAGTAAAATTGAAATGAAACTTATGCATCATCATGTTGATACTTGGAGCAGGGACGAAGCCAGGAATTTGGTGTTGGGGGGCGAAACTGCAACAGTATGTAGAACTACAGAGCTCGAGTGATAAAAAGGCAAAAAATCTTAGGGGCAATAAAAACAGCAAAAAAAAATTCTTGGGAGAGCGAAACTGATAAAAAATTTCAAAATACATATAAAATTTCAATAAATAGTAATATTTTTAAAAATCTAGAGGTGCCGCCCCGCCCCTGACTTGGAGGAAATACATTTGAAATCTAATAAAAATTGTAACTTTTATCTTTACCTCAGTGTATGCAGAATTATCATAAGACGGCGCTCCTATAATTATAAATTAAAAGAAAATGAAAGATGAAATTTAAAATCAATAAAATGTGGAAAAAAAAATGAATTTTTACAAGAGAGACAGAGAGAGAGAGAACAACCATGAGAAAGGTAATGGCAAATCAATAGAACCAGAAACAAGAGATGGAATACTGGTAAATCTTTCATGTTTTTATCAAGGTCAAAGGCAGCATGAAGCCTCTTTGAGAACCAAATTTTAAGAGCTCATCACCCAAATTCCATTTAGAAATTGGTTTAAATGAATATATGGGTCAATTATGTATTTAATATGAATTTAATGTTAGAGCAATAAAATGAACTTGTAACCTCATGACCGAACTTCATTCTAAATTAGAGAGTGAGTTAATATGTACATTAAAATATTACTACCATATCTCTCTCTTTTGCATTATAATGGGACACTAGCCTAACAACCCGTGTATAGCATGGTGAGTGTATGATTTTGCAAAAATTTGTATATCTTAGTAAAAAAAAAACTTTTTTAAAGTAGTATTGAATTTGAACTTAAAATTTTAAGTCTCCAACCTGAAATATTAGTTTAGGTTTGGGATATAATTGATCCATACAAATACATCTTGGTATAATGTTGACTTAGAAGTTGACAAAAAAAAAATAAAAATTAAACACATAATATGTCTTATCTTTTTTCTTTTTTCTTTACATTTAATTTGGGACGAGAGAATAATAAAAAGTAACCGTTGGAGACTTCAAAACTTATTCAAATTCAATAGTTGAATAAATAGACCTTGTCACAAAACTTTCACAATCTACTATACTTTTTTCTTCTTAAAATAAATTCGCAAAAGTATCAATAATAATTTCCTACTTACCTTCCAGCATAATTCAAACTCTCAAACTAATCTACTATACTTTAATCATAAGTGTAAGAGAATTTTGATTGTTTACAATTGAATATTAAAATGTTTAGTCTCATCACTTTGGCCAAGGGAGAAGGTTGAAATCAAATTCTTGTTCCCATAATTAGCAGTCACTTTATATTCTCCAAGAAATCCCCTAAAGCTGAATAATCCATGATCATCTGTTTGGCCTTCTAAAATCCCATTTTCCCATTCTTTCAGAAGCATATCAACAACATCACCAGCAGGAAGGTTATGGAATTTGTCATCTGTAAGGCACATTTGGTAGCAACCTTTTGCAGTCAGGGCTGTCCATAGCATTATTCCATTCACTGATGGATGCGAAAACCCTTCTCGTAAAACTTGTTCTAGGTACGTAGCCTGTTAATTTGTCAAAAGTGTCATCATTTAGACTAGTTTAAGAAATATTCTGAATAAACGTTCACTATAAGAAAACAGTTAAATAACGATGGACTTTTCCGGTACTCACTTGCATTTGCTGGCCTACAGTGCTGCTAATATCAACTTCTGTAAGCCAAATTGGAAGTCCAAGAGTTGCCAGTTTATCAAGAATAGCTCTCATTAGAGGGAGATTTGGTACCGTGAAATGACCTTCTAGGCCGATCCCATCCATTGTTGTTACTCCACCGCGCTTGAGTTCTTTTAGCCTCGAGATATAGTTGTCTACAGTGGAATTAACATCTTTACAAGTCTCAACAACATTATAATCATTCATAAACAATGTTGCTAAGGGGTCTGATTTGTGAGCTGTTTCGAAGAAACTTAAGGTGGCATTAGGTCCAAGTCCTTTTTCATAGAAATCAAAATGAAGCATTTCATTGCTCACATCCCAGTGTATGAATTCCCCTTTGTATTTATCCATAAGACTCTGTATTCTTGAATTCACCGCTGATTTGAGCTCGGAATCTGTCAAATTAAGTACCCATTTGGGGGTGTATCTGGGATCCTCCCAAAATATATTATGACCTCTAGCTATGATTTGGT
The DNA here is from genome assembly GCA_026122235.1 of Vinca minor. NCBI lineage: Eukaryota > Viridiplantae > Streptophyta > Magnoliopsida > Gentianales > Apocynaceae > Vinca > Vinca minor. The sequence continues at coordinate 10,809,517 of JAOCZM010000115.1, read as the reverse complement.
TAGCTCGAATGAATTCCAGCATTCGGTCAGGTACTGTATAGTTGATCTTCCCTTGCTCAGGCTCTGTGGCATACCATTTGAGTTCATTTTCAAAAACTGCTGCATTGAATCGCGCAGTAAACCAATCCTGGAATCGACAAAAGAAAATTAACGTTTTCTTAGGTTGTCTGAAGGCATTGATGCATCTAATAATGTGTTACAGATATTCATCATTGAGTAAATCAATGAGTCAATCAAGATAATAATCACAGGAGAAAATCACTCGATTAATTGATTGTAATTTTCTCCCGTGATTATTATCTTGATTGACTCCTTGAACATAATGTATGCTTAAGAATAAATCTAAATACTACCTGATAAGGCAAATTCCCTAGGATGGACTTTGCTATGGCAGAGCCAAATGGGAAATCTTTCGATATTTGTTGTATTCTTACTTCTGCCCCTTCCAGTCTAGAACCATTGTTATCTGATACATGAATTATTACTGCTCTCTTCCTTTCCTGAAAACATTGTTCGCGAACAATAAAAGTATTTACAAGAATAATTATGATTAAATCTTTACTCAAAAGTTTTCTCATTGTACAACAATAGAATGTTTCCAGTTTTTACCTGGTTGATTTTGGTTTGCTGATTCAATCTCCATTGCTCCTTTGTAAATGGCTGTAACGAAAAACTGCTAAGCACAATATTGATATCGCTGCTATCTGAAGTCTGTGCAATACATAGAGGAAACATATAAATTTGCCACAAGAACTGGTCCCACAAAGACGGTACTATGATTGAATTTCCCCCCTCGCTCTTTGTAGATTTACCTTTAAGTAAAGGGTAGCTGTCTTTGCAGGAGAAGTTAAAACAAATCCACCTTTGAGAAATGACCAGCAACCTCTCTTGGCAATAACAGTTCCTATACAATCTTGTTTCGATGTGTCACTAGACAGGGTAGCTGTTATGGGGGCTGAGGAAACATTTCTTATCTTGACCCAAGCTGTATAATAATATTCCAAGAGATAAATGAGGTTAAGTCCCTTAATTTTATAACACTCACTGATACTAGTTACTCCCTCCATCCCATACCATACTATAAGTCGTTTAGTAAATGTTGCAAAAATTAAGGAAGTAAAAAACAAATTACTTTGTTAGTCAAAATATCAGTATTACTCTCTAAGATATGACTTATATACAATTAATTCTATTTAAGAGATTCATAATGATAATTTGACTAACAGAGTAACATGTTTTTTTACTTCCTTAATTTTCGCTATATTATTTAAACCACTTATATTATACAATGAAACAAAGTGATCAATGATGAATTATTCTATTATTATTCACCATGAGGCCTTACACTAAGATTCAGGATAATGATGGCTTTTTTAATGATTTTGTATAGAAAAGTTGACATTCAATTCTGCTCGATAGAGTATCAAATATATGAACTATAAAGAGTGGTCAAAACAAAGGATTGAAGAAAGAAACTCAACTGGAAAAACAATAAAAGGTCTCTTGAGTAAGGTTTTGTAAATAAAAAGCAGCTTTCTTTAGATTCACTTTAGCCTGTTCTTGATCGTTGAAGATTCCTCCGCCGTAAAGTGGCGTCTCCGGCCGCTGTTGGCACTATTGGATATTGGTAACCACAAGATTTTTAGAGACATCAATTTAGTGTGTAATAGAAATTGGTTAGAAACATTATTAAATGAAACAAATGCAAGTATTTCATGATCCGCCTAGGATGGTGGGGCATTGAACAAACGGACCAAAAATTTTTTTTTAATTTTTTTAAAACTATATAAAAGATAAGAGATTATTTCATTACCTCCGTGTATGCCGAGGAATCATATAATGGCCCATCTGCAATATATTGACAAAACGAAAATTAAAATGATAATCCAACAATTTCATAATACAGGTCTTTATAGACCGACGTTAGTTTAACATATGCTCCCTCCATAACTAAATAGCTTTAATATTTGAGTTTTTCACAAAGATTAAAAAATTTATGAAGTCAACAAAAATTAAAATAAAATGACTCTTGTACCCTTTATTTATCATATTAAAGAGTAATTATCTTCAATTTATTATCCACTTTTCCTCTTAGTTATCATACTCTATTGGAAATATACAAATTCTCTTGGTTACTAAGATTCATTTAATATTACAATAAAGAAGTCCGCCAAAGATTCATGGTCTTCATTTCAGTTTTGAAATTGGGATATATTGAACAAGGGAGTTGTGATTGTAAAAGGGCAATCTTGGAAAAAAAACATTTACTATCTATTGATATTCTAAATGTTAGAAGTATTTTGAACAAAAATAAAAGGTTCAAATGTTAAAGCTATTTAAATTTTTAGTGCAGTATTAAATAAGGAGGAGACAAAAAAAAATTACTATTATATTCTTAAATCTTAAACATCCAAGTTATAAAAAAATATTTTTAAAGTTGAAAAATAACATCTATTATGGAACGAAAGGAAGAGAAGATACTCGAACAAAATAATTAAAGTGCAAAATGATGAGAAAGAGGGAAGGAGAAACCATAAGCAAATGAAGAGCCAACAATGATCCCCAGTAAAAAGAAGTATAAGAATGGACAAAATCCCATTATTTTATATATCTTGAAAGAAATGAAGTGTTCTGCAAATCATACAAGAAAATTATATATAATGTTCTCCAAAGAAGAATGGAGGGGAGCGGAGACTTGTGAAGAAGTTGGGAGGTGGAATCACAAGTTAAATAGTGAGAATGGGGGATGAGTTGGCCTAACGACCCGTGCCCTTTCACATGCCATATGTGCATTTGCACTCCGGCTCCTATGCGGAATAGGAAAAGTTTCCGCACCGTGTAGAACAAATTGGGTCGTCAAATGATAGTTTTGAACTGTCTAGATTCGAAGAGAAAAAAGTTTTTATTTTTTTATTTTTTAAATCCATTCGCAACTTTTCTCTCTCCAAATCTAGATCGTTAAAACTATCACCCGACGGTTCAGATTGTTCCGCACGGTACGAAATCTTCCATATTCCGCATAAGAGCCGGACTGGTGCATTTGCTGCATTCAAGTCATCATAGAGGTGACAACCAAATGCTGCTCAAACAAACTGTAAGACGTTTTATTTTTAATCGATAAATTAGGAATTTAAATTATATTGAAGAAAAAATTGGGAAATCTTTATTATCATCCTGGAAAAAAAAATAAGTCTATCATAAGGGAGTATCGATCTCTTTGTTTCCATTTCATCCTAGTTTCACACGTTGTCCTCATGTGCAATTTTAGTTTTTTATGGTCATGCATTCATGTCCTAATTGTCGTTGACAATTGGCACATTTAAATCACTTTGTAATATTTTTAATTATTGTTTTTTTTTGTGTTTAAAGTTCATCTATTAGAATTTAAAATATTTAAATTAAAATTTATTAGTAAAGAAACTGTTGATATGTATATAAAAGAAACTGTTGGCTTAACAAGAGAGGTATTCTACATTAACATCCAGTTTCAATCCTTTACTTTCCGTTTTTTTTTTTTTTTGTCTTCTTCTTTTACCTCTTTTTGTCTACACTTGAAAGTTATCTACAAATGGTGAGATAAAAAAATTGACCGAGATTAAAACACTCATTCATCTCTTCTTAACATTTGTTATTAAAAAAATAAGTATGAGAACAACTGGCACATTTAACAAGTACCATTAGATTTCACGTATGATGGCAAAAAAATAAGCATTTTGCAGTGGAGCCGTGGCGGATTTGGATATAAAAGAAACTGTTTTTCTTTTTTAATTAAAGATATAAAAGAAACCGTTGGCTTAACAATAAAGGTATTCTCCTATAATCATCGATTATTTCCTTTGCCTTTTTTTTCTTTCGTAAAATCAACCCAAACAATAAAAAAATATCCTGTTTTTTTTCAATTTCCCTCAATCTAAACGTTGTGTTAGTCTCTTCAATAAATACCTACATGGAATGCTGAGTATAATCTTCACCACTGCTACCAGCTAATGACTTCTCTAAGGATATTTTTCTACTTGAAATGTGTACAACTTTTATCTCGTGGAATTAATAAAAGATCTAACATTTTTAAAATACTAGATTTTTTTTTTTTTTTAAATCCTTTAAAGAATTACATTATTTTTGAATTTTTGATAAATAGAATAAGGATTAACTACTGGATATGAAGACAAATGATATTTACTATCTTCTGAAACATAATATAATTCGTAAATATTAGAAATACGAGAATTTGAAAAACACTTTGCCTCCTTAAATTTTTTTGAAAAATGCTCAAACAAATATTTTTTATATTCTGTTCTCAACGTGTTGATTCTGAATTCACCAAAGATAAGAAAATGTAAGGGTAAAGGCAAAGGGTCACTCCCATTTACATTGATTGAGCAAAAAACATTCTTCATTGGATATTTTCTATTAGGAATTTCTCTTGTATTCCTAATCCCATATAGAATAACAAGTTAGAGTTTACCCAACATTAATTATCTCTATGTAATGTATCTTGTATTACTACCTATATATAGTGTGGATAATATCGGGGGCTTTAAGGCTGTACACAATCCGAAATGGTTAAGGTGTGGAGGGGTGAATTCTCTGCACTGTGAGAATTTAACGAGTGATCCTATTTGCAGGTCGTTGGCTACAGGCGGTGACTGGTGGCATGTCGTCAGCCCGGCATACAATTCGTACCCACTACTCTTGATTCCTACACAAAAATGGGTCTGGGTAAAGAAAAGTTTGTCCTATACTTAAACTGGGTCCATTGACTCTCATTCTGGATCTAAACATTCGAGTCTAATTAAAATTCTTAACCAATAATATATATATAATCCATGATATGGAAATTTTTGATTAATTGGATCAAGGTTGGTAATTTAAGATCTTATTTCAACAAGAATATATCTATCCTCTTTTTATGTACTCAGGGACGAAGTCAATATTTTTATATTTGGGCAAAAAACTGTATTAGTATGTTGAACTACATATAAAAATTACAAAAAAATGTTGTGGGCGAATTTGATCAAATATTTTGATTACATAAGAAAATTACTATATCTAGTAGAATCTTTAAAAATCTCGAGGGCGACTGTCTCGCCCGCCCCTTGTCTTCGTCTCTATAAGTACTACGTAATCATGGACGAGGTCCACGAGGATCAAAGATTTTGCTTTCGAAGGAAGCAAGATGCAAACTATACCTAGCTACTAAAAGCTCGGGGGGAAAAAGCCAGAAACGGGAGCATGTTCAACCCACCCATGCATGGAAAAACAATTTATCTACACATCTTTAAGGGGAGGGAGGGAGGTCCCCAATCTAAAAGGAATTTCAGCGTCAGATAGATATAGATATATCTTGATTGTGGGTTCACTTTGGCATGAATCCGAACTTGTAGAACTGGTCCCATGGCCCTCTCACTTGGCAAAAAATCCTCTGTCCCCGTGTGTGTCCCCAACCAATCACAATTCACCATGTGTATATATAATTGGAAAAAATATTTATGTAGTAAATTCTGATTGGTTGGGGACATAATTAGAGACAGAGGATTTTCACCCCTCTCACATGAGTTTGAGTGGAACCTACCTGCAAAGTAGGTCACATCACAACTCATGTGAGAAGCTTGTGTTAGGTAATATTTCTCAAATCCCACATTAATTAGAAAATAAAAAGGTCAAGGCAAGATGGGCTATAAATAGACCCACTTAGTTTTGAGTTTAATTGTACCAACTCCTTGAGTCTTGTGAGTGTTTAGACTTGGAGTTCTCTAAGGAGGGTTTGTAATTTTTCTTTTGTTCAAAAATTGCATAGTGAAAATTTGTACCCTCTGGGTCGTGGATGAAATTTTAATGAAATTTTTTTTCCGCCCTTTAACATTAAAAAAACACATTACATTACATTTTGAAACATTCATTCATTAACGAGTACTTAAAGTCGTGCAAGTTGGCATGCCTGCATGACATAACAGGGACCTCCATGAACTCCTCACTAAGTTGCAATGCCCACAGAATTTTCCCAGTGAGTATGCCCGTGACCCAATGTCACATAATTGACTTGCAGTATATGGTGAGTAGAGACTCGGTTGTTAGACAATAAACACTAAAACAAATCAAGAGAAACAGATAACTTTACAAAATGGATCAAATCTTGTGATAAAACACAATATCCTTAAACCGAATTCGCCTTCTTCCCTTAGGTGCTTAGGACTTTTGAAAGTGTTCGATTCCCAGGATAAGATGATCTGCAAGTAGAGCCTTCACAAGCACTGGAATCTCCACAAGCGAACTGCCGACGAGTTTGCAACTATCACCCAAAAAGAAAACTGTTTGTAAAAGTATTTTGTGCGTTTTGTGTGCAATGGAGAATGAAGGGTATATATAGTGAAGCTGGTTCATTCCAAGAGTTCACTGTAATTACTAGCTTTCATGAACCCAAATTAAATTGATTCATGAATTTACAAACATTCACGAATCCAAATTAAATTGATTCATGAATTAAAAAACATTCATGAATCTGCTATTGAACTCCCTAAATGTTTCAGATCAGTAATTGTGTGTTTGGGATGCAAAAAATTATCTCGAATTCAAGATAAGACCTCCCAAGGCCCCCAAGGCCTCGCTCCCGGATTAATTATATAATCTACCCGAACTAATGTTTTATATTAGCCTCGGTTGAACTCCGGTTGAACATTGCGTGCACCCGCGGGGGCCTGCCATACTCACACATTTACTCTAGCTTCTTGGTTCCCTTCTTATTAAGTGAACAAGAGATACCAAACAAAACAATGTGGGATACCCACAAATTTTGCATTCACTAATAATATATCCAACATCCCCCACATGAATCAAAATTTGTATTCATATCCATTATCCCCCACTGGATACAAAATTTGAAAAATATTTTGACTCGATAGTGGTGATAGCAACAACGAACGATTCCTGCATAGGATAGGTAGGTGTGGTAGCCCTTGAACCTTCCCTTGTGTTCTACGTTTACGTTCACCAACAGACATAGTAGACGCGATGCTTTGAACTAATCTGTTATAGCCAGCAAACCATTGACGTATTCCACACAGGTCTCGATCTGACTCATTTCAGTTCTCATGATTGTGTCCGGTTTGGCCATGGACACACGCCTGGTTCTGTGAGTTGTCCTCAAGAAATGCGCCCTTCAACATTTCTCTTTTAAGGCGGCCTCTACCTTAGCTCACATAGGTGACTGCTCATACTTTTTGAGTAAACCCGCCGGTTACTCCTTCAACACACCCGAGAGTCATTAAAAGCATAACTTAACCTCATCCACGCAGGTATCACTGTTTCTCATCTAGGAATGGTTGGAGGTGAACCCCCCACAGTGATCTCTATGTGCGACTGAGCCGGTTGCCCTTGAAATCTAGGTCTTGGGATCTCCAAAGTCAACTAGATTGGGTTGTCACTCACCTGCACATTTTCCCGGGCTTTTAATCCCATTCCTTTCGATGATTTCTCAACTAGTTCTCTATTCAAACCTTTGGTTAGCGGATCCGTGATGTTATCATTTGATCGTACGTAATCTATAGTGATAACGCCGAGTTGAGAGTAATTGTCGAATGGTATTATGTCGTCTACGTATATGTCTCGACTTACCATTGTACATGTGGCTCCAGGGCCCTCCCAATTCGTTTGATTGACTATCGCAATGAATGCGGATTGGAGGCACGAGGCTTTTCCCACTCTGGAATATCCTCTAAGAATAAGCGTAACCACTCGACTTCTTCTCCACATTTGTCTAAGGCAATGAACTCGGACTCCATAGTTGATCTTGCAATCACTTTGTTTGCTTAGAGGATTTCCATGACACTGCTGCACCACCTAAAGTAAACACGTATCCATCTGGTTGACTTTGAGTCTCTCATATCGATATCCGGTTGGCATCAGAATATCCTTCAAGAACAGTTTGGATACGCGTGTGTAGTGCAACCCGTAACTCCGAGTATATCTTAGGTACCGAAGTACTCGAAAAAGAGCCTTCCGGTGATCACTACTCGGGTTACTCGTAAATCTACTCGGTTTGCTTCTTGAATAAGCAATATCCGGTGCAGTACAACTCATTAAGTACATCAAGCTTCCAATCACTCGTGAATATTCGAGTTGTTCTACACTTTCACCTTTATTCTTAGCAAGGTGTTGACTAATATCCATTGGTGTTCTAGACACTCCTAGATCATGTTGATGAGAATTTCTCAAGGATCGTATCAACATAGTGTGATTGGCTCAACAATAGTCCATCTTGAGTTCTTGAGATACGAACCCCTAAGATGACATCGACTTGTCCAAGGTCCCTGCATGTCAAACTTGGAGTTCAACATGTCTTTTGTGGCTCGAATCATTTTCTTGTTACTTCGATAATAAGCATGTCATCCACATATAGGCAAAGAATGACATATCCAGTCTTTAGTGGATTTCACATACACACACTTATCACACTCATTAATTTTGAATCCACTTGAAAGCACGGCCTTGTCAAACTTTTCATGCCATTGTTTAGGTGCTTGTTTCAATCCATATAAGGATTTAACAAGTCGACAAACTTTTCTCTCTTTGCTCGGAACTACAAAACCTTCGGGTTGTTCCATGTATATTTCTTCTTCTAAATCTCCATTTAGAAAAGGTCGTTTTGACATCCATCGATGTACATCCAGATTTCGTAATGCGACGAATCGCCAAAAGCGAGCCTTATGGATGTGATCCTTGTCACGGGTGAATAAGTATCAAAGTAATCTAGTCCTTCAGTTTGTCTATTCCCACAAATGACTACTCTACTCTTGTACTTATCAATCGTCCCAGTCGACTTTCATCTTTCTCTTAAAAACCCATTTTGATTTTAAAGATTTACATCCTGGTGGTAGATCCACTAACTCCCAGGTATGATTTTGTAAAATGGAATCAATTTCACTTCGAATTGCTTCTTTCCAAAATGGAGCCTCGGTCGAACTCATAGCTTCACTATAAGTTCGAGGCTCACTTTCAAGCATAAAAGTCACAAAATCAGGACCATATGTTTTCTCGAAACGTGTCCTTTTGCTTCGTCGAGGTTCTTCATCCTCAATTCCTTTTGTTTGACTACTTTCACCCACAGTCTCATGTTCAACACTGCTCTCAGGCTTACGTTTTCTTTTTAGATGTCGTAGCCTCTTCACTTTGGGATTTCAATGGAAACACATGTTCAAAGAGCGTTGCATTCCTCGATTCTAATATCGAATTCTTGTGCACCCGTGAGTTGTCACTCTTATGTACAAGAAATCGATACGCATTACTATTGTGAGCATATCCGATGAAGATTGCGTCCACAGTCTTAGGACCTATACTCACTATCTTAGGAGGAGGTACTAATACCTTTGCTAAACACCCCCACACACGAAGGTAATCATAGGTAGGAGCTCTACCTTTAAATAGCTCAAATGGTGTCTCATCCTCAGACTTACGAGGAATTCTATTCAAAAGGTAATTTGCTGAAAGAATCGCTTCCCCCCACATTCCTTGGGGTAAGCCTGAGCTAATCAACAAAGCATTCATCATCTCTTTCAGAGATCTATTCTTTCTTTCAGCAATTCCATTTGATTGTGGTGAGTAAGGTGGTGTAACCTCATGAACTATGCCATGCTCGGCACAAAATTGACCAAAAGGGTGCTACATACTCGCCACCTCTGTCACTTCTTACTACCTTTATTTTCCTTTCAAGCTGATTTTCAACTTCTTCTTTGAAAAGAATAAACTTAGATAAAGCCTCATCTTTGCTTTTCATTAGATACACATAGCAATACTTTGTGCCATCATCTACAAAAGTGATGAAATACTTATTTCCACCTCTAGATGGCACAGCACTCAAGTCACAAACATCACTATGAATCAAGTCAAGTGGTTTGCTATTCCTAATTACATTAGGAAACAGAGTCCTTGTTGATTTCGCTTCAACACATGTTTCACATTTGTAATCTTTAACAATCTGTTCGTAAGGTATGTGATTTAATTTTAAAACTCTCTTTAACGAATTAAAATTCACATGTCCTAATCTTTCATGCCAAACATTAGTAGACTCAATCAAATAAGTAGAACTGGTAGTACTTTTATTCATATTCATCACCATTACATTCATTTTGAAAAGGCCATCAACAACGTAGCCTTTTCCCACATACATACCAGACTTGGACAGTATAACCTTATCAGACTCAATTACAATTCTAAAACCATGTTTGCTTAGCATTGAACCAGACACCAAGTTCTTCCTGAGCTCTGGAACATGCAAGACATTGTTCAGAGTGACTTGCTTGCCTGAAGTCATCTTGAGCACAACACTCCCTTCACCCTCTATGGTCGAAGTGGCAGAATTTGCCATGTACATCTTCTCGCCATTAGAAATTTTCTTGTAGGTAGTAAAGTGTTCCTTAACCGAGCACACATGCCTAGTTGCACCTGTGTCAATCCACCATTCTTGTGGATTTGTCCCTACCAAATTCACCTCGAAATTACAGACACTTAAGTTGACACCACTCAAGTCTTCGATTCATAACATTGACCATATTACTCGACCACTATTTTTTAGTAGACTTTTTTAGGTTGTCTACATTCATAGGACTTATGACCTTTCCTATTACAATTGTAGCACATTCCTTCAAATTTCTTAAAAATCTTACCCCTAGAATCATTCTTCTTGAAAGAATGTCCTCTCGGTGCAAAGTTGCTTCTCTTATCCTTTCTTGATTTAGAAGCAGACCCGTGTTCCACAACATTATCTTTCACCTCTCCCACGTGAAGAGTTGGGAAAAGCACCATCAACTCCTCGTATTTACATTATCTTCCTCAATGCGGAGACGCGAGGCCAATTCTTTCATCTGTCATCTCCTTTCGCTTATGCTTCAAATAGTTCTTGAAATCTTTCCATGAAGGAGGAAGTTTTTCAATTATTGCCGCAGCTTGGAAACCTTCACTTAGCATCATTCCCTCGGCATGAATTTCATGGAACATCACCTCAAGTTCTTGCACTTGATCACACGAGGATTTTCCATCAACCATCTTGAAATCAAGAAACCGACCAACAATGAACTTTTTGGCTCCAGCATCTTGCGTTTTGTACTTGTATTCCAAAGCATCCCAAACTGCTTTGGCAGTGTTCAAAGTACGATACACACCAAACAGATCATCCGAGAGGTAACTCAAAATATAGTTACGACTCGGATAATCCCGAATGTCTCCCGAGCCTCCACAGCGGCCACATTCCAAACACTATTTTCACCTTCTTGAACCGTAGGAGGTTCCTCACTCAAAACCGATTAAGATTTAAGGTCGTAAGATAAAACATAACCTCGCTCTCTCCAACGTTTGAAGTTCTGTCCGAAAAGATTGATGGCTTCGCTGAGCGTGAGTAGGGCATGATCCCCATGTGTTGTGGTGGTGGTATCGGGCGGTTGAACAGAACCGGTGGTTGAGGGGGCGAGTTGTAGTACTAGCAAAAGCAGGAAGGACAACAGAACCTCCGGTATTCTGGGGTACAACGTTCTGGGTTCCAAACAAAGGTACAGGGATTGAACCCAAATTCATAATATCAGAAGTAAGAGGAACAGACATACTCCCAATAGTTATGGATTCAGTTGTAGGTGGAGCTGATGAGATGGCACCATGTTGTCCCAGCAGAGTTGGTGGAGTGTTCATGTTTGAGATTCATTTGTAAAGTTTACGTATCCCGGGGAAGTAAATTTCGGTTTAAGCTGTTAGACAATAAACACTAAAACAAATCAAGAGAAACAGATAACTTTACAAAATGGATCAAATCTTGTGATAAAACACAATATCCTTAAACCGAATTCGCCTTCTTCCCTTAGGTGCTTAGGACTTTTGAAAGTGTTCGATTCCCAGGATAAGATGATCTGCAAGTAGAGCCTTCACAAGCACTGGAAGCTCCACAAGCGAACTGCCGACGAGTTTGCAACTATCACCCAAAAAGAAAACTGTTTGTAAAAGTATTTTGTGCGTTTTGTGTGCAATGGAGAATGAAGGGTATATATAGTGAAGCTGGTTCATTCCAAGAGTTCACTGTAATTACTAGCTTTCATGAACCCAAATTAAATTGATTCATGAATTTACAAACATTCACGAATCCAAATTAAATTGATTCATGAATTAAAAAACATTCATGAATCTGCTATTGAACTCCCTAAATGTTTCAGATCAGTAATTGTGTGTTTGGGATGCAAAAAATTATCTCGAATTCAAGATAAGACCTCCCAAGGCCCCCAAGGCCCCGCTCCCGGATTAATTATATAATCTACCCGAACTAATGTTTTATATTAGTCTCGGTTGAACTCCGGTTGAACATTGCGTGCACCCGCGGGGGCCTGCCATACTCACACATTTACTCTAGCTTCTTGGTTCCCTTCTTATTAAGTGAACAAGAGATACCAAACAAAACAATGTGGGATACCCACAAATTTTGCATTCACTAATAATATATCCAACATCGGTTACTGTCCGGAGAGGCTAAATCATTCGTATGTGTTGGTAGTTGGATCATTCAATTCGATAATGGTAATAAAATAATTATTTTAAAATTTAAAATAATTATTTGAAAATAGCTATTTTATTACTATATGATACAATTATAAATTATATTTATATGAAAGTAATTCTTTTCGAGCTATATAGGGTCTTATTTGAAAGGTTAGCGCACAATTTCAAAATGATTGAGACAGTCATGAGTTTAGAATTAGGTGCAAAAGCAGTGTTTTTTTCGCATATGTGAAATAAATGTTAGCCGTCGGATAATTTGATCCAACGATTGAAGATTGATAAACAGTTGTTATTCGATAGATTGGATCGTTGTTCATTTTTATTTAAAACATGAATCGTCAAGTAAATGATCAAACAGCTGAAATGTATTTGTGCATGCGGGAAAAAAAACTTATTCCGCATTGAATCCTTTCATTTTAAAGTGTATATATTTGATATTTGGACATGATGTCCCCTCAAAATAAAATGTTTTTTCTTGGGAAGTTAAAGGACTTCGTTTTGTATCTACTTCACATTGATAGTTCATATCCAATGTCCAAATATACGAGTGAATTGAGTTTAATTTAGAATTAAAAAATTTAGACTTTAAAAAATTAAAATTATTCGTGACAAAATATGAGTTTTAAAAGTAAAATTTTAAGTTTGGGTAGACAATGACAACGACAATATTGATTGGAAATCCAAACCAATCAAGCTAAGGGCTCCCGGTATGAACCAGAAAGGCCCAAAAAAATTCAAATGGGTTTTTATGTTTTGGGTTTCTTTTTGAAAGGATAATATCTCATTTCGCCCCAACGTTTGCTGTATTGGATTTTTTTTTATTTATTATTATGTGTTTTTTTTTCTTTTTTCTTTTTGTACTTGGATGAATTTTTGGACTAATTTTTTAGTCATTTCTGTGCAATCCGTTATCTTTTCTGTTAAAATAGGTTTAAGATAAGTTTAAAAAATATATTTCTTAACTTACTCGTAATGAAATTTTTTTTTTTTGCTGAATAAATTTAGTTTCCATTAATCACAAATAGCCGAAGCCATTACAATCAAAGGAAAATTTGAAAATACAGAAAGTAAAAGTTATACAATGATTTAAAAAATCACGATAACAGACAACACACCCAAGAAAACTTGGATGGTTAGGAAAAACAACTATAAAAACTAGCCAACTAAACAAATACATAATCTTCTCCTTCAAAGCATCTTCATCGCAATTCTTGATCCACAGGGATAGGAGAATATCACTTTCAACATCTTCCTTAGGGGTCGACAATTTATAGGACCATGGGCGTATCAACCGTCCTACAAATTACCTCGGGAAGATGTAAAAAGTTGATAAAGGGCCCAGATCTAGTCCGGGTTGAACAAATCCTCCTAGAAAAATAGAAAAAAAGTCTAGATATGTGAAGATCTGAGACTCATCTAACCACTGTGTCTTGAATCTTGAAGAAAAAAACTCTGAAAAAAGTTTCATATGATTCGTAGTACAAAATAGAGTAATATAAACGGAACAAAAGGACCAAGATTTGACCATTGGCCGGAGCCAATGGCCAAATCTGACCACCAGCAGCAGCAAGGGGAAGAGCAGAGGAAAAGAGAGAAGAGAGAGAAAAAGGGGATAAGCTTCCGTTTGTTTACTCGTAATGAAATTTGTATGAGTAAGTTTCGAAATATATTTTTAAAATTCAAAAAAGAACATATTTTGAAAAAATATATTTGTATTTTGAAACGGAGGAAATCCCTTACTGCCTTGATAAAAAACATGTAAAAAGACACGCGGGATTCAAATATTTTTAAAATTCAAAAAAGAACATATTTTGAAAAAATATAGTTGTATTTTGAAACGGAGGAAATCCCTTACTGCCTTGATAAAAAACATGTAAAAAGACACGCGGGATTCAATGTTATATTTTCTGTAACATTCCCTAATTATATAACATCCATACCTTGTGTTTATAGATTTACTCCAAGAAGCCTATTGACTTCCTCACACTACAATTAGAGTTCATTTCTCTGCTTCTAGAGACACTAATGTTGTCAATAACAATAAAATAATATTTTAATGATGAGAGTTCCAAGTCTAAATGCACTATCCTTAAATATTAATCTTGCCCTGTCAACTAAAAATAAATGAGTAAAATTTACCCATTTTAATTTAGGTTATATGAATGAAACTTTACGTAATTAAAATGTCACATATAGGATCCGAACCGGTAAAAAGATTCATCATGATCTACATCCGTATTGTCATTTTGTACTCACTCGTAGATAGCTAAGCTAATACACGGAAAATGTAAAATAACAGTATAATATCTGAGGCAATGTAAAATTTAGTCTTATTAAGAACTGTAACACAGGAATACAATGATACAATTAAGACCACAAATGTGGAACAAAATGTGCAGGATATCACTGGGAAAAATAGTCCCATAAATCCTGAAGAACCAATGGTTCTCATCCATTTAATCCCTCCCCTTAATCACTACTAATATTAACTATTACCATTAGATGAAGCAACAGCCTTTTTGGCTTTCCTGCTAGCATAAATCTTGGAATATACAGCTTTTGTTCTAATAGATAGTAATACATCTAGACCAAAACCAACAATACATGCAATGGCCATAACCACAAACACAAGCCTATAACAATGTGCACCTATACACCGTGTTCCACCTCCTGGTATAAGGGTAGCCTCGGAATCATACAATAAACCAGCTAGCAAGCCGGAGAAGAGGAACGATCCCAGAGGTAAGTTTAGGATTAGAATGTTATAGATCAAACCATAGTATTTGAGGCCGAAAAGTTCAGAAGCCGTTGGCACTGTCACAGCTAGACGAACTCCATAGCAAATTCCGACCACTATGGAGCCAATGTATAATGATCCTGGTAATGCCATTGCAAGCAGGATGTATCCGAATGCCATTACGATCTGAGAAGCAGCATTCCAGACCGGCCTTGGTGTTCCAGCCCTCCTGCAAATATTTTAGAATTTTTCATGAGCAATCGTGCGTTCCATTTGTAATCTTTCAACAAGTATTTCTTTCTAAGTTACCAGTTAAATGTGTTTGCAACTAATGCTAGAATGATATAGAGTAATTCAATCTGTAGGCAATACGTCATGAGAAATGATTAATGACCAATTAAAATTGGTTAAAACCTGAAATTACACACTATTCACCCATGTTGGCAAAAGAGATTCAACGAGTTATTTACAATTTTGCCTCCAGTTTTACCAATTAATTAACTAAATCTGAACTACTTAACATTACCCGTAAGTTATTCCTCTTGGTAAAGATTTTCAATGAACTTTCCCTTCCAAGAAAAAGAAGAAGAAAAAAATAAAATATTTATTTATTTTTTTGGCAGAAAAAAATCTTTATCCCTACACGTTCCAACCATTGAATTTTACGTAGGTAGAAAGCATCAAGGAGCAATAAGAAGTTGGAGACGGGGGGGGTAATATACAAGAAATTTAGAAAAGGAAAGGAATATGGACAAGGACCCACCAAATTCAACTTGCCATATTGCCCTAGTCAATTTAGCTGCAGGAAAGTTACACTCAACTTATTGCAAAAAAAGCAAAGTTACACTAAACTATTCTTTTCTTTGTTGCTAAGTTTACATTAATGACTAAACTATTCATCAAAGAGAGAGTTTGAACTATATTTTATTGTTTCGAGTCAAATATAGTGTAGGTCTAGCCTTCTCGACAAAACTATTTTATTGTTTTCTTTTTTAAAGAATGATCGATAGTGGTTCCTCACTTCCCTTCTAGCATTGCTCGAATTCCCAACCTACCGGCTGAAAGTTCGTTGTTGTCTATAAGGCATGAAAGAAGACCTTTTGAATGGAAACTAAAAGGCATGAAAGAAGACCTTTTGAAAATTTATTGTTAAACAAATCTATAAGGTATGAAAATTTTGCCAAAAAAAAACTGTTAAAGGCATGAAAGAAGACCTTTTGAATGGAAACTTTCCCTTTTTTTCGCCATGGGAAACAGGTAATAATATAATCAAACAAATTAAACAACTTAAAAAAAAACCAATATTCAGAATCTTTTGGGGAAAACCATAAGTAGTTTAATCTAATAAAATTTCTGTTTGATATATGCTACAAAATGGCAGATATACCCCCAATTAACTTTGACTACAATAAAGTCTACCCAATTTGTCTTGGTTTGTTTGGATTGGATCTCAATCTCACATTCTAATAAATTCTGATCTCAATCTCAAATATAAATTAAATTCTAAATAATATAATATTTAATATTTTATTTCAGACTCAATGCAAACTGAGTTAGATACCATCCATCCAGACAAACCTCGAATATTATATTCTTCTACACTATAGTATACGAAAAAGAAAAGGAATATGCGTAAACTAAAATCAAATCTTAACGAAAAGATCCATCCTTGCTTTTAAGCCACAAAATCTAAACAAAGCAAAAAATCGTCTGTAACCAACTTGTGTACTCATGTATCCACTTATCAAAATTTATCATGTGAACAGAGAAAATATTTTTTCTTATGATTCCACTATTTCTATTAGGTTATAAATTTTTAATTAACAAATTGATACGTATTAATTTCTTATTAATATTATATGCATTGGTACACAAATTGGAGATAGATAATTCTTAGCCTCTAAACAGCGGGCAAGTAAACTCACATTCATAAACAGAAAAACAAAAATAGCAAATTACTAGGAAGGTGAGAAAGGAAGCAAAAAACTCACTTGAGGAAATATTCCGAAACCGACCCGGATCCGATACGTCCGAAAAATCCCCAAATACTTGTTAGTGAAACAAAAATGGATACATCCGTATATCCAAGGGCCAAACCCATCTGCCCCAAATTGTTCATCACAGCAAGACCCGTTCCAACTCCACATAGAAACGAAAAAAACAATATCCAGAAATCAATCGTCTTTATCGCCTCCATTATCGTATGATCTTCTCCAATCACCGGCTTCCTCTTCTCCACCTCCTCCTCCTTTACCACCACTGCCGCCGCCGCCGGCTTTTTCTCCTCCTCCTCCACCAGCAACGGTTCCTTCACATTCCCTTCTATATCTAGAGAATTCGAACCGGATCGAACCAAATTCTTTATCATAAGGTAAACCGGAATCCCAAGAGGCGAAGCCAACATTACCAAAAGAACCGCCGCAAAGATTTTCGCGACGAACCTGCTATGTTCACCTGAGATATCAAATCCCAGACAGTATAAAGCTATTATAATAGCGATTACATTAATAATTCCGAAGTATTTGGTCTCTTCTTTTTCTTCACTAGCTGTGGACGACGGCGGAATTTCTCGAAGAAAAAATATTGCAGAAATGCAAACAACAAAAGGGACTATCATAAGCATTAGTAGAAACTTCGCCGGATCGTCGGCGAATAAAGCCGAACAAATATCAGTGAAGATTGCCGTACTTAAACCAACATATCCCTTCATGATTCCGGAAACTGGGCCCCTATTTTTCCGGAAATTTCGCATACAAGTCACCAGAATCGCCGTATTCATCCAAGTAGTGCTGTTACCACCCATACATAAGAATATACACATGGCCCAGTAAGGTAAAGGTTGGATACGGCGGCTAACGACGAGCCACTGGACTCCGTAACCAATAAATCCTTCGATTGATCCGATGAGGAGGATAATTGGGGTGGAAAGACGGTCGGAAGCTAAACCGGCGAAGATTCCGAAGGCTTTACCGACGTCTTTAGCGACGGAAAGATTGTTTAGCTGGAGTTGTGTTAAGGCCATTAGAGATTTTAAAGCGTCGGAATAGTTTGAGAATGTGTAATTGTTGCCGGAGATTGATTGGACCCACACGGCTGTAACGAATCCCAGCCATTTTCCGGCGGGAGATGTCGGAGAAGGTATAAAGCCCATTGGATGAGATTTAAAAATCTGGACTTGAAAAAATGTTGAAAAGAGGGGAATTGAAAGGGTTTTTGGGTTCTGTTTGGGTTTGGTTTTGGGAATGACGAAGTTTTCGAAGTTTCGAAGGATTATTTAAAGGGAGAAAGGAACTGTGAATAAAGAATTTGTTAATTAATTTTGATTTTCATATTAGGACTGGAATTTGTAGATTCGAAAGGGACAAGGAACAAGTTGCCTTTTTTTTTTTTTGCAGGAAAAAAAACAAAAATTTTGAGAATATATTTTGCATACAATTTTATTTTGTTTTTCTGTGGGAAATTACATATATTATATACAGCATTTTTTCGAGAAAATAGCAACGATAGTAGTTGAGTTGGTAAGTTTTGTTCTGTTACGTTGATAAAATGTGTTTGACTACTTAAATTTAAATTTTACTGCTTACAACTATTTTTTATTTTTTAGAAAAAAAACAAGGATAGACATGTCCAACCTCACATTGGTGGTTAACTTATTCTCTTACAAATAATTTGTTTTTATAATCTTCAAATAAAAAACTCATCTCAAATATATATATCAATACTTGAAAATATAAGGGTAATTGGCCAGGTCCTTGTTTTTACTACTATCTCAATTACATTATACAATTTGCACTTTTTACATTAATTAAGACAATTTTGAATCATTTGAAGTTGAAAATAAATAAATAATAATACACTCTTTTTATAATTTTTTACGTGTTAGAGTGTAAATTTTAAAGGTACACTCATGAAAGATCTTAGAATTTAGATAGTTGGAAAAAGTTAATAATGAAAAAATCATTAGATGTTTTTTGTATTACAAACGTACCAAATATTTTGACAAAATGAAAAAGTAATAATTGTAAAATATATATTGAAGGAATATAAAAAACAATCATATTTTTCTAGATAGACAAACCGTTTTCCTAATTTTTTATCATTTAGTAGATAATAATTTATTATGAAGTTTTACATTACAATCATTTGGTTAAATACTCACATTATTCATAAAAAAAATTTGGTTAATAAAGAATTTAAAACTTCATACTATGATTTAGTGGCGTAACAAAATCAGAAAAATGAATTTACTGTTAAAAATAAAATAAAAAATGTACCCCAAATTGACATCTTGACATAAACATTGCACCTGATCCTTGTCTCTTACCACGGTTAGCTAGAAAAAGTCATCTAGTAATAGCTATGGATTGTAATTAACAATGGGATGCAAATTGCAAGGCTAGTGGGAAACACTTAAGGGGGTGTATTCAATGTAGAATCTATAGGATTTTTAAGGAGTTTTAAAGTCCATAGGTATTCAATTTGGATTTTAAAAAGTCCAATGAAATCTAGAGGTATTCAAAACTCTATAGATTCTCATAGATTTCATTAAAGGTAGGATTTTGATGGATTTCATAGGTTTAAATGTGTATGGTGAAATCTCTTCTTTTTTCTCAAGATTTTGATTTTCTCTCATTAATATTAAAATTAAAGTGTCTTTGATAATTTTATCTTAGATTACAATTTTTTTAGTAATCTCATTTCTATAAAATTATAAGAAAACCAAAGAAATATTATTTTTTTTTTTACATCGTTAGAAAACTCAATATGAAATGTTTATTTCCCAAAAAGAAGTCATAATATCCAAACAATTTTTTTCTTGATCATCTTCAAATAGAAATTAAAGAAAGCAAACAATTTCTTCTCTATTTAATCACAAATTTCTATTTTTCAAACATGAATTTCATTTTCCTGAAAGATAAAATCAAAGAGAAAAAAAAGTTCAAACAAAACTTATCACAAAACATATCTTAATTAAACCCAAAAAAAAAAAAAAAATACCAGTAAGTAAATTATACAAACCTTGAACAAATAAATCAAAAAATCCGCAGTTACGTAATCTAAAAAAAATCAAAGACTATCGCCAAACTTTTTAAATTTTTAACAAAATGATTTAATTCCAAAAAAAAGAATTGATAAACATATGTTGACTTTGGAAATTCAACACCTTTGGATCTGTATAATACACCACCGAATCGAGTCTTTTCTTTATTTTCTCAGTGCTATTCAAATAATCTATAGACTTTATAAATCAAAAGAAATCCTGATAAATCAATCTAATAAAATCTGATAGACTCTGCGCAGACTCTGCATAGAGTTAAAACAATCCATAAAGTCAGCAGAATCCATAGACTTTTGAAAATCAGTTAAAATCTTTTAAAATCTGGATTGAATACACCCCCTTAGTTTGAGAATCAACGCAAGCTTTTCAATTTACAAATTGTCCAACTCATACTTCCCTGTTTTCTAACAGTTAATCTAATAGGATATCCTACTTAATTCTAATAGAGAGGAGGAGTGGTAGTCGCCCCCGAGATTTTTTAAAATATTACTAAATATAATAAATTTTATATGTAGTTTGAAATATTTTATCAAATTTTCTCAACATTTTTTTTGCAATTTTTATATGTAATTCGACATGCTGTTGCAATTTTCGCCCCCTCAACGCTAAATTCAAGGCTCCGTCGATGGTGAAAAAGAAATAACGTGTTGTTGAATGATGATGTAGTCCAAATTCATTATTTTTTTTTCTTCAAAAAAGAAAAGTCAAATATTTTATTTGTTTATTTTTCATTTGAAGAGCATGAAAAGATGTCTTTAACGAGTCCGGATTTTAATGTGTAATAAGTGTTTATTTTACACGTATGAATAACCGTTAAATTTTTTATTTAACATTGAGAAGAAAGTGATCATATCTTATATTCTCTACAGTTCGGAACTTCTGTGACACTCTTTGTTATATTTCTTGTGATATTTCAGAAAATTTTTATTCATATCATCTAAACTAAAATGGGTAAAATCTAGGGTTAAATCAATAAAATTTATATGTGAATAATAATATACAGTAATACTGTGGGGATCGGAGAAAAATATCACTATAGAGAGGTTATTCTTAAATAGAGACTTACATATAAAAATTATAATTTTAAAAAAAAACTAATATACATTATACGACACTTAGAAATGTGTCAATTCATATTTTAAAAACATGAATTTAAAAGATATATATCATTCATGAATTTTAAAAAAAAAAAATATACGTATATCATGCATGTACATTGTGTATATATTAGATTTAGAAGATTCATTAATGTATATACAGTATCTAAGAAATGTAAAAAAAATGTATGTACATCATGTATGGATTTAAAATATTCACTCAGGTATATTGCATCTTCAAAATGTCTTTTCGTTTGTTTTCTTTTTATTATGCATATATAAATGCTATCATAATCATAAATTTCATTATCATTTCAAGTCATACATTTTTTATTTCAAGCAAATCATTTTATTACTATATGGAGGTAAATTTCTTAAGATGTTCCTACAAAAAAATGGAATATTGCAATCTAAAGTTTATTTTCTTTATTTATAACTGGTTCCGAGTTGAGACTATAATTTTTTATTATTATAAGGAATTTATTTTTGTATAGAGTATTACTGTAATTAGAAATGAGACATACTGTCATAAAAAAATCTCGTATGTTTGATCAAAACGTTCTCGATCCAGGAACATACATTTTTCTTTAATAAAAAACTTAAAACCATTAGATATACATTACATGAAAGAGCACAAGAGTAGTGAAGCAGTTTCAAAAATAAAACAGAAAGGTCGAAAAGCGAAAAGTACTTGGGACAAAAACAGACCTAATGGCACATCTCTTCTTCTACTGTAGAAAATTGGAAGTGATAGGCGCGGCCCGCGATACAGATGCCACAAAAAACCAACAAATATCGTTTTTAGGAGATATTAGGAGGCAATTATCGGCTATAGTGTTGAACAATAAAAAAAATTATACATATTAATATTTTTTTATTTATTTAATAAAATATTTAATGGTCCGAATTTTTGATAAAACATGGTCCGAATATGTATTATGTGTCTTAGAAAATATGTTAATAAAAAAAGAACACATATTACATATGGTTATGTATTATATAATGTAATCTCTATCTAAGAATCAGAAACACCTGATTAAAAATATTGAGTATTTACTAAATTTTTTATGTTCTGTATTATATTCTTGGCGGGTAAATATACCCATTAATCCTCATTTTCTCAGGGGCTAAATTGGAATTAACACTGATTAAAAACTAAATTTAGCAGACTTTGCTGACCTAATAAGGACAATTAGCAAAGATTCCTCTCCCGACAGCTCATGTTGGGGTGATAACTTGACAAGATAAGATAAGAGAAGCAGAGAGATCTACAAAATAAATCCCTTTTATATAAGCTCTTTATCATATCTCATAACCAAATGATTCCTCTCCACCCTTTTCAAAGTTTCAAAAAAAAAAAATTGTATCAAGTACAACTGACCAAAAACAGACTAAAATAATTTGATGTACTCATTGTTATTAAGGAATATTCCCAATGTTATGTTATGCTATTATTTCATATTTTTGTGTTATTTTCAAATGTGCATAAAAGCTAAAAAAGAAGAAGAAGGATATGAAAGAAAGTAAGAAACACACAGAGACAATTTTTTTTTTTCAAGATAATGTAGAATAAAGTTTACCGCACACAGGCGAAGGGTATCGAATCCGAGACCTTTCGTTCACGGGCCGGCCAATGACCCCACTAGGCTATTGGCCTCTTCGATACACACTGACAATTTAGTTATTCTTAAAAAGGACAAAAAAAGGTTAATTTTAGTTCAAATTAAACCATCTAGTATAATGTAAGTTCTGTGTATAAGTTAGTACAGTCAAACATCTATATAAGAATAAACTCCTTATAATAATAAAAAATGATGGTCCCAACTCGGGACCAGTTATAAATAAGAATAAACTCTACATTGTAATATTCCATGTTTTTTTTAGGACCCTCCTTAAGAAATTTACCTCCATATAGTAATAAAATAACATTAAATTTTAAATATATTTGTATATCTATATAAAACATCCATAATTATTTAACAATTTTACATTAAACTTAAGATGATATGAAATATTTGTCTAAAATTATGTCATGATAATGACTTAATTTTTTTTTAGGGTTAATATCGTATCTTTAAACTTGCAGCGTTCGTAGTAACTTCGTCATCCCGCACTATCTGTTCGAATTTTGCAGTGCTTGAAGCAGTTTTCAATTGTATGTGGCTTCACATCTATAAACCATGTATAGTAGTTGCCTAAATATTGTGTAGTATCGTGTAATTGGTATTTAACTAATATAGTGTAGGAACACATGTTTTTAAAATATAAAGAACACATTTCTAAGTGTCGTATAATTTATATTAGTTACTTTTAAAAAAATATAATTTTTATATGTAAGCCTCTATTTAAGAATAACCTCCCAATAGTAATATTTTTGTTCAGTCCCAAGAGTATTATTGTATAGAGGTTTTACTGTATAAAGACTTATTTGAAAATAAAGAAAAACACTAGTTTAATATTTCTTGCTATGTACAAACATTTATTTCATATCTTATTCAAATTTTTCTACAAAAAAATAAAATATTTTTTATCGTGCAAAAAATATTTAGAAAGAAATAAATCGTACTTTATATTGATATTTAATGTCATTTAGATTCCCTAAAACATCATGGCATTTCAAAATGTCCCAGCAAATAATTGGGTACTCAAATTTTATTTACATTCCCAATGTTAACATTTGGGACTTCAAATTTTTTTAAAAATAATATTAACATTTGAAGTACCAATGAAAATTTAATGAACTTTTACCATTTTTACCCTCAATTTACTTTTTTTTTAACCACAAATTCAATTTTTAAGATATATTAGTCTTTTAACTTTGACTTTTATTATTTTTAGGAATTTCTTAATTCATGTGAAATACTCAAATGTTAACCTTAGTTAGGAATGGAGAGAGTATATATATTTGAATTAAATTATATTTGGAGTTAAATTCAAATATTTTTACTCATATAACTGACATTCTTTGTCAAAAATAATTTTATTTTTATGAAATTTAATGAGTTTAGATAACCCCATTAGACAAGAAGTGCATAACGAAGTGGTTTAAGGAGCCAAAACTTTTTTTTCTATACTTTTTGTAATAATTTCAGTACTTACAAAACAAGTTGGATGGTTGATGGTTCCACATTGAAAAGGTACACTTCATCTTGAAAAGACCGCTTATTAGATCGAGTGGAGTGATAAGGTTTGAATATGTACGGTAGCAAATTAGTGGTGGTAGTACCCACAAAAACAAA
Organism: Vinca minor; assembly: GCA_026122235.1. Lineage (NCBI taxonomy): Eukaryota > Viridiplantae > Streptophyta > Magnoliopsida > Gentianales > Apocynaceae > Vinca > Vinca minor. The sequence goes on along the minus strand of JAOCZM010000115.1, from coordinate 10,784,857 downwards.
AACAAAAACAAAAAAAAGTTGTCACCAATCAATGAAAAACGTGCCCAATTAGATTAGGGGAAATGATTAGATATAAATAATTCAAGATCCAAACTTGCAAGTGGGTTATGATACAGCACAATAAAAATTCATAATATATTAAATATATTTTGGCATATGATATACGTTTTTATACAGGTATTACATTTTATATAATAAATGTTCTCTTTCGGTTAACACATTTTCTTAAGCATGTAATACATGTTTTACAGAGTAGATGTTATAAGATCACAACATTTTCGCTCTAACATTTTTGGATAGTGAAATTATATATCTGATGACTAAAAAATATTTAATATTTTTTTTTATGAATAAAGGATTATTCATTAATAATAAAATGGTCGGGGCCATTACAACCTGAAAAGTTTCCAAACTCTTTCTCTAATATAACAAAAGAGAGGAGTTGAGGAAGGAAGAAAATCAAACAAGACAAAAAATAAAAGTTACACAATGTAACATATAATAACCCACACCCCAAATAACCTAGGTGGGAAACAACTAAAATTACTACTAATAATTTAACAAACAAACAAAAGATAGTCTTCTCCGTAACATCTTCATCGTCATTTTCGAACTCCAGAGGCAAGCACTGATTTCAACCTCTTTCGTAGACAACGATTCAGAAGAACATGGGCGTATTAACAATCAAAAGAATCGCTTAGAAAAGGGATGGAAACTCAAGAAATGGCCCAAATCAAAATTGGGTATCCATATCTTACCACCAACTAGCTGATCTAAGAAGATTGACAAAAGATCTTGCCTCAAAGTCTTGAATTTTGATGAAAAACACATTAGAGAAAGTCGATCGATGTTTGTGGCCAAAATGAGGGGCCAAAATGAGGGGTGAGGACACCAAAAAATGGTGGAGAATGGATAGATCCAACCAAGATTCGATCGGATGTCGGAGTTTTTAGCCGGATCTAGCCATTAGAGAATGAAAAAGGAAAAAGAGAAAAAAGAGAAGATATTTTTAGAGAGAGAATTTAAGGGGAGGGGGGGCGTATATTTAGTATATACTAAGTGTTTAATTTTCAGCAATAGCCGGACCAGCTTGCTTCTTGGATTTTTCCTTCATGGTAGGCCAACATTAAGGTCCCTCCATGTGACTGTGTACATTTATTGGGCAACTTAGATTTTATTTGATCCTTTTATTTGTTTAGCCCAACTTGCAATGAAAAGCCATTTTCTCCTCCAAAATACTACCTACTATGCTTGGTGAGTATTAAAAAAAAACATATATTTGGTAGGTAAAAAAAGAAAGAAAAATAAAAAAATATCTGATATGTTTAAGACAAATTCTTATTATACCATAAAGATGTTGCAACAAAATTTGTGATATTCGTAGATGTGAAGAAGAGACTACTCTTCATGTATTAAGAGATTGTTTTTTGGATTGATTTTAATTGAGACAGTTGCTTGATAATTGTAAGTGGTACTACCTCCGTCCCATATTATTTGCAACATTACACCTTTTTACACAGATCAAGGTAATCATTGGAATACATTAATAATGAATGAGGAAGTCCAAAATATCCCTAATTTAATACTACTAGTAAATGATGATAAGTAATTTGAAGAAGAAAAAAACTCTAATTAATGAATGTAAATTTTAAGTCAAGTTATAAACCCAAAACTAACCACACCAATACCAATACTAATCCTACCAAGTACCAACGGCCATCCCAATACCAATACCAAAATGATGATGCATTTGTCCAAGCAGCTAGACTCGATGGTGTAATTAATTAGAGTTAGTATTAATGTGTATTGTTTGGTGTGCATAGATAAGTGTGAATTGTTAGAAAGACTAAAACAAATAAATAAGTGTTGACTAGTTAGATGAATGGTAGTTTTGGAAAGAACATGCCAAATGTTTATCAAATTCTGAAACATGGCAAATAATTTGACATGTTTCAAAAGTTGAAACGTTGTAAATAATATGGGACGGAGGTAGTAATAAAAAAATTAAATATTGTTTGAACGTAAGATTTAATTATCTACTGTAAAAAAGAATAGACATTATTCTTAGATGTCTAAGTAGACATTGATCCTTTATTTGTAAACCGGACATTATCAGTGATTAATATAAATTTTCTTTTATAAAAACAAATCATATAAAATTCAAAAGGATAAAAAACCACAATGTTATAAAAACTCTACTATTTACTATTTAGCCCCACACAAAAAAAAAGTCTGTAAAACTCTGCAAGATGTGTGCATATTCTTGCTTACCGATTGGCCACATTTTGATTGAAAATATCTTTCATTACCTAAAAAAAGGAACATTAATTTCTTGATGGAGATAAGTCATAAATTTGATCAGATATTTTTTTTGTGCTCAAAGCACTTCTAAGTTCTAACAAAATTTCAAATCTCAATTTTACAATTTTAACCCCGGGCACGGTCACTTATTTACAATAGTGTTTTTCCTTTATCTCAAACAATTGTCCTTTTTTGGTGTGGGGGGAGTTGGAAATACTAGCTTCCTTTCCTAATATTTCTCTAGTATTTACTTATGGACAATTCGATATGGGATCATGTCTACTCTGGGACTACGCGATCAGATTTAACCCACATCACCGCATTTCGTCTCTCTCCTCATTCTGCAGGGGATGCTGGCAAATCCCTGACCATACGTGATCTACATGATCCCGATCCCATATCGAATTTTCCTTTACTTATACATATGCACTTTAGGAGATCTATGAGTTTTTTTTTATATTCATTAATGATATTTAATTTTTTCGTTAAAAAAAAAAGGAGATCTAAGGGTTCAAGATTGGATATTGTCTCCCAAAAAAAATTAAAACGTCATATTTTGTATGGAAAAAAGAATTTTTTTTTTAAAGATCATTTAAAAGGTTATATTTTCGCCTCCTCCCCCTCTCAAAGTTTAAAAACATTGCTACTATAGAATACGTCTTTGAGGGAGTTCAAAGTGTTCTAATGAATAGGAACTTTAAAAATTGGGGGTTTCAATTTTTTTGTTATATATGTATGTATGTGTACTTTTTCATTAAAACAAAAAACTATGTACTCTTTTCGAATTTGGGCCTCTCGAGTTTAATAGTTAATACATTGATTTATAATATATTTTTCTCAATAAATCAAAATCGTTTTTTGTTATATTTACATTAGAAGTCCTTTTTTTTTATATAAACCTTATTTAAAAGTTTAATATAGGGCTCCCAACTTGATTAAAACGACCTTGCTAAAATAAATATCTTTTATATTTCATCAGAAACATATAAGTTATAAATCTACGCATCATATACAAGCCTTTTGAGCAATGAAGTTAAATTAAAATCAGTTATCGCTTTCACATATTTGCCGCAAGTGCAATTTCATTGTTAAACTACAAATTAGACAAAACGCTTATCCATAAAACACAAACTACAAACCATACCACGCTTCCATTTAAGTGCATGAGACGTCAGAAACGACTGGAGAGTCTATACGAATCATCTCAAGCAACTTATGTTTGAAATGGAGAAATCCCATTTTGTACGTTTTAACAACAAAACAAGTCTGAGTTTAGAAATTTTGAATTACTTAAAATAACAAAAAAGTGTTGGAGGATTAGAAATATTAAATATGTGTACTTGAATTGAGTTTGATTTAATTTTGAGACCCAAACTTTATTTAAATTTGAGTCTGGAAATGAAACGTTAAGTACTAATCAATGTAGAATTCGGTTTCGGTTTGGGTTTGAGACTAGTATGAGATTGAGATTAGGAATCTCGGAGTGAGACTCAATACAATCGTGTTGAAATATAAAGTCTCACATCGATTGCCTAAGGAATATTCAAGTCACTTATAAGCTCATGTATTAACATCTCTCATTGTCAGTTGGTTTTGAAAGGAAATGTAAACCAATGAGATAATTTTCACCTGATATCAGAGCGGACCCTTATATAGGATGTGCATGCTCATGCTACCCAAGTATGGCGACATGCCTTGAACTTACCCCGCGTGACCCAATAAGTATGACGACATGCCTTGAACTTACCCCGCGTGACCCAATAAGTATGACGACATGCCTTGAACTTTATCCGCGTGACCCAATAAGGATGGCGGGACTTGAATTTGTCTCACCTCGATGTGAGGGGAGTATTGAAATATAAAATTTCACATCGCTTGCCTAAGGAAGATCCAAATCACCCATAACACATCTCATTATCAATTGAATAGAATTACAAGTTTGTTTGAGTATAACTAATTATTCGCCTTGTAAAAATTGAACATTTAACTCTTTGGTTCGTTTTTTTATAAGATAGTTGATATTAATTTTTCAAGAGAAGAATTCAAAAGTTTAAATAAATAAACTTGTCTAAGTTTACAACAACGACATTTAAAAAAAAATGTATAGTATTCTACGTTGAAAATTATGCGCATAGCCGAACAAAGGGTTCACATCAACATTAATTTTTTTTTTTTTGACGTCTTTACTTTTGCTATGTGCATGAATTTTCCATCAACATTTTCCCAGCATTTTCTTGAGGGAAAATCAACATCCATATTGTGAATTCTATTCATTTTAAAAAAAAAAGGCAATGTGAACCCTAACCGCAGACGCGAAGGGGAAGGGTCGACGCCAAAGATTATTAAAATGTGAGTATCCTATGTAATTACGTCTAAAAGATTTGGCACTTGTTAAAATCATTAATTTAAAGAAATATGCTATTTCTACCTACCAACTATTTTTCGAATTTCTATTTCAATGCAAAATTTATATTTAAAATAAATCCTAGTCATGAACTATTTTCGAGTGACAATTTTAACAAATTAATCATAATACGGCAGTTTTAGATGAAATTTGCAGCTAACAACTCATTTTTCATCGGAGCTTTGAATATTTTTCTCCTTTTACTCCAACCCATCCCATTTGGTAATAAAAAGAATCAACATATTCAGAGTTCAGATTTTAGTCATTTTTCCACTTAAATTTATAATTATAATTAAAAAATCTAAAACAATTAAGAGATTAGTACAATTTGTTATCAAACACATTTTGAAAAATAAACACACTTAATTACTAATACTGAATTAATTAATTTTTAATCAGTCTAGCTTTCAACTTCCCCTAAAAAGAAAGTTGAATGGAGGCCCAATTTTCCTTTAGGTAGTCTGAATTTATGTGATTGGGCTTCTCAAACATTACTATTGAAATGTAGTAACTTCTTAAAAAATGGGGATTTTCTTGATCTTAAAGCCCAAACGTATCATTATATAGTCCAATCTATAAAATTTAATTTCTAACTCCGACTTCCAAGCAAAAATCTGAACTGCAGATGCAATAACAAGAATATCAAACAATTTAAAGAAATCATCACTTTCCCAGAAGAAAATCAAGCAAATCACATGAGGAAAGTGTTGATTCAGAAAGTATTGTAGTGTAATTCTACGGCGGCGGGGATGGAACTGAAACCAGTTTCCAGCTCAAGCCGGGAAAGAAGAACAATTATTGCATCTGCAGACATTTTTTTTGTTTTTTGAATGCTTCGAGGTTAATTGGGGAAAGAAGATGGGAAGAGAGATGATGTCATCAGTGTTGTTATTACAGTCTCGGATCCTTATGTTAATGGTTTTGGCTTTTGTTCTCATCTTTTTCGCTTTCTTGTTCTCTCAAAAGGTACATCTTTTACTTCTTTATTTTACCATATACCAAAAATTAAGGAAGAAAAAAAAAAAAGAGTAAGGTATTTATTAATTAAAATATCATTATTACTTCTTTAGATAATACTCACTCCATTCTTAAATATAATAAATACTCTTTAGACGATTTTAGAAAAATGAAGGAACTTGTCATTTACACAGAAAGTTTCAATATTACTCCTCTCTCACTTTTATAACATAAGAAAAGTAAGGAAAATATAGGAATGACAAATGCGGCAAATAAAAGAAAAATGTCTATGGTAAAATTGAAATAAATGGTTGACAACTAATAAAAGAGTTTTACACGATAATTAATTTGGATACCTATAAATCTCTTAAACGACAATTAAATGAGAATGTGGGAGAGTACTTCTATAACACTAATTTTATTTTAAAAAGTAATATTGATATTTTGACTAATAAAGAGTACCTTGCTTTTTTTGTTTGATTAATTTTTGTTATATGTGCTACACAACTTATATTATGGAATTAGGGTAATACTCCCACCATTACTTAATATAAGAGTTTCAGGACATTTATAAAAAATTAAGGAAACAAAATACAAAGTATTTTATTAATCAAAATACTAATATTATTATTTAAATAGAACTTGTATACCACTAATTCTATTTAAGAGAGTAAAATTAATATTTTGATTAAAAAAAATCTAAATTTTTGTACTTCTTTAATTTTCGATACTGGTACTGAAAGTCTTATATTGAGGAATGGAGGTAGGTAGTAGTTCTTTACAACTTGTCGTGCTGAAGCAATAGGAAATCAGGGAAGCGAACTGACTAACAAAATGTTCAGAATATTTAAAGTTGTATGTTGAAATGTTTCAATTTTGAGAATTTTATTTTGTGGGAATATGAAAGATTCAAGTGTTTGCTTAGTTGGATTTGGCTGTCATATTTCTTTTTCATTTATACGATTATATCTTTTTTGTGCAACAGAAGGAAGTGAGAGTAGAAGAGGTACATCAAATTACCCATAGAGTCTTTTTGGATGTTGATATAGATCAACAACGCGTAGGTATGAACTCTTGATGTTTATTCTTTTTTATTTTCTGTTCCTTGTAGCTTTGCATGAATTGCTCTTGTCAGAATTCATATTAAATCTGTCATAGAATGCTCATATCTTCAGTATGATTTGAATGTTTTTGTTAAGATTCTCTATCGCGGCAAGTGTTCTATTTGAGTTATCTTCATATCTTCAGTAGGATTTGAATGTTTTTTTGACACATTTGGGAAAAACATTTGGGAGAAGTAATGAGTAAACACTATGTAATATTTTGCAGGAAGAATTGTTATTGGATTGTACGGCGAAGATGTTCCAAAAACTGTTGGTATGTAAACTTGTTCATTCTTTAATCTATTGATAAGTTTTACATTGTAGTTTGTCTTCTCTTGTTGCTTAGTGCCTAATAGTATTAAATTTTTCCATTTTCAGAGAATTTCAGGGCTTTGTGCACAGGTATTTGTGGTTAATCTTTACTCGAGTTTTTTTTTAATCCCTGGTATGTTACATAAACCAGGAAGTTGATCTATATTGTCTATCTAAAGCACATAGCTTTGCTTTTTCGTAAACCAGGGGAGAAGGGGAAGGCTGCTAATGGGAAAGCCCAACACTATAAAGGAGCACCATTTCATCGTATTATACCGGGATTCATGATCCAAGGCGGAGATATTGTCTCTGGTAATGGGAAGGGGAATGCCTCCATCTATGGGGGCACATTTCCTAATGAGAATTTCAAGATAAAACATTCGCACGCAGGTGACCAACATATGACTTCTCATATTTAACTTTTTTCGTCTTTCTGGGAATGGCTTCCATTATTACTCCTTTAAAGTACTTGTTACCGTATTTATTTCCAGTGGTTTTTTTTCCAGTTTCTTTTAGTTGTAGCTGTTACATTACGAACTTACTTTTTTTTTTCCAGGTATTGTTTCAATGGCTAATTCAGGACCTGATTCCAATGGATCACAATTCTTCATTACAACAGTCAAGACATTCTGGTAATCTTTCTACTATGGACCCCCGATTTTCTTTAAATTTTAATACTAAGGAAGAAAAAGGGTTGATGTTGATCCGAGAAATAACGAAGTTTGTTTTACCTGGCAATTAGATACATAGAAAATTTTCACACTAGAATGAGACCTTTTTACAGGTTGGATGGGGAGTATGTTGCTTTTGGAAAAGTGATTGAGGGGATGGACACAGTTTTCGCAATAGAAGGAGGAGCAGGTACTTACAGCGGGAAACCTAGGAAAAATGTAATAATTGCTGATTCTGGAGAGATACCTAAAAACAAATGGGACGAGGAAAGTCGGAGTTCAGCAAGTACTTCGCGATGATCACAGCCTCGAGTTTTGAATTGGGGAGCTAACTGATGTATGCGGGTTAGTTTCTTTAGTAGTACATTCATTTTACTCGTTTGTATCGTGTTTCATTAATTTTACCATAATTTTAACATCACTTTAAGAATATGTAGTAAGTTCTTCTCCTCTGGGAAACCATCTCTGTTTATTTTCTTGTAAATTTCTTTTGCTAATTTGTTGAAATGTGTTCTTGGATTCTGTAGAAACTGAGAAATTCTGGGAAAATGGCGAATTTAGCTTTAGGCGGCGTGTTAAGCCATTCATTTCTTGATTTACTTTGTTAAGAATCATTATTAGTTCTGTTGTGTATGTAGTAAGCTTGGAAAAGTAACCCATTCCTGATCATTTTATGATATGTTTTGTTGTTCTTATTCTGAAATTTGGGGAGCTATTGTATTTGTTTTTTGGCACAAAAAGGCCACAGGTCCCCACTTTCCAGTCCGATAGAGAATTTGGAGGATATAAATCAAAGTGACCTAGCGGCCTGATCAGGTGGGATGACTTGTTTTATTTCACCACAAGAAGCTACTTTCACACTGCGGCTGTACAGATTCGATCATGCATCCTTCCGCACAATTTATCATCCGGAACCAATTGGGCTGCCTTTGCAAACAACTATTGGATTTGTTTTTAATAGCTTCATTTGAAGGACTACTGAGTTCTTTTACCATTACTTGTCCTCTTATTGCGAGAATTAACTAAACTAAACTACTGTCTTAACTCAATATCTCATTAATTTGAAAAAGGAAAATAAAATGGAATAAAACTGGCAATTATTACCTAAATGTTACTTCTTCTTTTTTATTGCTAAATTATCTAAAGTTGCCTTATTCTTCTATTCGTTTGTTGATATCTGATAGCAGAATAAAGAAAAAAACAAAAAAGATATCTGGAAAAATCAGCAAATCCATCATTTTTCTATCTTTTGGTGGAGTTAAATTAGAGCATCTCTAATGGGTAGAATTACATTAGAACGTTATATTTCGTTAGGCATCATTCCAACTCACCTTTTTTTAAGTTGATCATTGTCTATTTATTTTTAAATAGTAAAAGATTTAACTACCACTGAAGTGTATATTTAAACTCCCTTCAAACTTTAATGTAACATTTTAAATCCCGTAAAAATACTCTGAAACATTATGCAACTATTTAATATGCTCTTAATTCTCCATACTAGAAAAATTATTTAAAAAATCACAACTACTAGTCGTTATCGTCATTTCCCGTCTTTTCTTATTCCAGTGAAATTCATACTCATCCTCTACAGCTCACTTTAGCTCACCTCAGGTAACCACCACCACCACCATCGTTATATTCTACCAGTAACCGCCGGTAGCTCAATTTCTGATTTCTGGTCATGCCATGGACAGCGGCGAAGATCCCAACAAGCTGTTCTCTACTCTAACCAATCAAACTCCGACAACTCAACAACCCCTCCTCTCAAACCCTTATCTCCGACCAACAACCTCCGAAGACGACCAATCACAATTCTTCCAGATCTCTTACAACTATTCCCCTCGCTCTTTCAAAGACCTTCCTTTCTTAATCATCTTCTCACTAATCATTCTTTCCACTTTCGGTTTCGGAATTTTCGCTTCTATAAATAGAAACCCTCATCACTCTCAAACCTCTTCTTTTTACTATAATTCCACTTCTTCCTCTTGTACCCTTCTTCTAGAAACTTCCCCTTTCTTAACCTCCCTTCTTCTAGAAACTTCCAATTCCAGTGTTTTGAATAGTTTGATATGGACTCTTGTGATTACTTTGATTTTGAGTTTACCTTTTGTTTTTTGTGTTCTTTTGTTACTCAAGCATTATACCAAACACCTTGTCTACTTTTCGATTCCGCTTTTTATTATAGTTCCTGTTTGTATTAATGTGTTTTGGTTTGTTGCTTGTACTATTAGCTCTACTTGTAATCGTGATTTTCCCTTAGCTTATAGAATTTTGGTTCTCGTTTTCGTGTTCTTGATCATTGGTGTGATTGTGTGGATTTTCGTTGTTAATTGGCATCGGATTGAGTTGACTGTGAAAATAATTGGGATAGCTTCTAATGCGTTATCGAACAATTTGGGGTTATTTGGGGTGCTTCCGAGTTTGACATTAGGTTTGATCGTGTATTATGTTCCCATTGTTATGTTCTTAGTGTTTGCTAGGTTTAATGGGAAGGTTGTGCCTAGGGTGAAGAATGGGAATTATCATTGTGTTTGGAAACAGGACAGTTGGGTGCCGGCATACTATACATTGGCTATTTTAACGATGTTGTGGTCTGCCACGGCAATGATCGAAGCTCAGATTTATGTGATTAGTGGAACAATTGCACAATGGTATTTTTCCAAGGATTATGAGAGGCCGAAAAAGAGCTTAAGAAGTGCATTAAGGTTTTTTTCTAACTCGCTCGCTCTTTTTCTATAATCTAGTCTCTGTAGTTATTTATCAAATTTAAATAATGTTGGATGTCTATAGATCATTTTTCTTTTTGTTTTCCATAGTAAGTCGTGCACTTTGATAATTTTAACTTTCTTATTTTAAGGACTTTGAAGATGAGTATTTTGTTGATCTTATATTGTGATATTTTGTTTAAATGATGGGATAGAGGCTCACTCAATAAAGATGCTTGATATTGAAACTAACGGTGAATGCCCTAGAAAATTGAGAGCGCATAGACTAAAACTGTTCTTGAACATCTAAAGAAGTCATTTATTTGTTCTAGGAAGAACATTGGAATCTTCACTCTAAGCTAAGCATAACTAGGATGGAACCCTTTGTCTCCAATAGTATCCTATGTGGACTTCAGATATCATATGTCTTCTTGAAAGGTAGCATTATCCATGCCTTTTACCCTTCATGTTGGTGGTTATTGGCTACTGAACTCCCAGTGATTGTGAGTTACGACAAATCGTATTTACTGTAGTTGGAAATTGTTGTCTGGAAACACAGACATCTAACTGAAAACCTAGGTGCTTTATTTTCTTTTTCCTTTTCCCCCCTCTCTTCTTTGCATCACCTTGGACCATCTGAATTGAAAATAGAAATATGGTTATCGTGTAGTTGTTACTCAAGTCTGGGACACCATTTTGCACAAATATAAGGACCATCTTAAGGACAGTGGTTTTCTTCTGCAACTCTGAACAGTCATACATGTTCAGGAGAGGTGTTTCAAGACAAAATCTCCAAGTTGAAACTTTTAAACTGAATGTTTGATACTACAGTGTCTTCAAGTTTTACTAATAGCAAGTTTTACTTAAATTGTTGAAACTGGAAGTAGGATATATGAAGTTGCCAGTTATCGTTATTGATCCCTTATTATCGAACCAGAAAACTCGTGTGCAGTATTGACAGTTTGGAATAGATTATCTATCCTGCATTTGAAAATTGAAACCAGTGTTAACTTGTGCATGCTATCTAGAATTTTCTGCCAGCTTTTTGTACTCATTAGTTGTTAGTAATATCTCAAATATCAAATTTGATCATATAATTTGGATGCTTCTGTTCGATCCTTGTAAGTGTGTGGGCAGGAAAGGTAGAGAGGAAACTTGTGGTTGCCGTTGAATATGCCGGTGAATGAATTCTTGATATTGATATTCCAGAATTTAGTGCTCTGACATGCTTCTGGCCCAAAATTTCATTAGAGTGGAATATTTGCAAAGCTTCTTATGGTGTCTGCGTGGTTTTGAAGCAATGTCATCGTATTTTGCTGATTCTCCTGACAGAATTTAGACTTATTTAATGATCCTTCACAACTTTGCAGAAACGCATTTGGCCCCTCCTCGGGCACAATATGTCTATCTGGATTGCTCATCTGTATCGTACGAGTGGTGCGTGCAATGGTGGATAATGTGAGACAAGAAGATGCTCGTGGCATCGTGAACCTGATTATGCGGTGTTGTGTTAATGCCCTAATGTCAGCATTCGACTTTCTTAACAAGTTCACTATCAACTTTGCAGCTATAACTGGTGAGGGTTACTGCAGTTCTGCAAGGATGACATATGAACTTTTGAAGCGCAATCTTCTCTCAGCTGCTTTCGTGGAGACTGTCTCCACTCGGTTATTGGGTGCAATAGTTTTTGTTCTCTCAGCAGTATATGCTATAGTGGTGAGTTCTATTTCCTATGCTGATCACTTCTTAGTTCTGTTCTGGCAATAGAGTTGAGGTTTTTGTACTTGGTTGATAAGTTGGGACTTGGGAAGCCATGTACAGTAACGGACCTGAACTTGGAAGCTGACCTTAAATACATAGATTATATTCAGCAATTAGACTTAAAAGGTTATAATGATAGATCTTCCTCACTTATTAGCTAGTTACAAAGGAAGTTTGTTAAAAAAAATTAATCTCTTATTAGCTAGTTCTGGACCTTCTGGTCAGCTAGTATCGACCTTGTTCTGAAAAAGGAGTCAGTTTTCTCTTCATTTCGTTGTAGTCTGGTATTATAAACAATCCAAATTATTTTGGTTTTCTTTATAGTCAAATCTACCCATCTGTATTCTTTTAATTAGGAAATAACATTGTTTCTGCCAGCTGCAAATTGAAAATTTTCAGAAGGTACTTTCAATTATTTCTTTGTTTTACCATTTATTTTGTCTTGGGGTACTTTTTTTTGTTGTTTTTTTTTGGGGGGGGCAAACCGGGACCTCTAAGAGGGAAAGGTGTCTTTGCCACTAGTTCTTATGTTGAATCTGAATTAGAGAAAGAACCAGATGGCTGGAGCCTGGATGCAAATGATATGTTTCTATATGATAGATTGACGGAAACTTGAACTTTCTCTCTGTTGTTGCACGTGTCCTATCTTTGAAATGTAGATGGAAAGGAAAATAACACATACACAATCGCAATAGTGTCTTATATGTAGTCTGTACTCCTATTAATTTATTTTGCCAATCTGTTATATCTTTCTAGAGTTCATAATCTTCACCTTGTTAATGCAGGTCTGCGCTATACTAAAAGCTGGTTTTCATCTTGGTGCTGATGCATACTTTGTTGCTGTTATGGCATGGCTACTGCTAATTCTGGTGCTGGGTTTCTTTGTGCATGTGCTGGATAATGTTATCGAGACTATATACGTGTGTTATGCTATAGATAGAGATAAGGGGGATGTCTATAAACAGGAGGTTCATGAAGTGTATGTTCACCTCCCAATTAGTAGAAGTCATAGATCTCCTTTAAGCGGCGCCAGAACTCCTGATGTTGTATAAGAATTCTTAGATTATTGTTGTGCCATATTTCATAATAATTTTCTTCTATTTGGAAGTGTAACTGGGAGGATGAAGTTGTGCACATATGATGGTTCATTTTCAATCTCTTGTGACAGGTTTGTTCAATAAAGATGGAATTTTTTTAACAGTTGCAATGACTTGTGCTTCTTGTTCTTGATTTGAGATAACTTAGAAAAATCCATTCAGTTAATGCATTTTTTCTTCTTTTTTTTCCCACCCCTCTCCATGAGGATTAATAGCGGTTCCCCACTTCCCTTCCAACATGACTCGAACTCCCGAAATACCGGTTGTAAGTGAAGCGTCTCACCACTTGAGCTGTGCTTTGTTGTCTCAGTTAATGCATTTAAGAACATAAAATTGACAATGGAAATAGTCTGTAATTGGATTAGTTTTTTATTTGAAAATTTCTGTCTCGGTTGAAAGAGGATGCGGGTTCTCACTCTGCATCAGTTTATACCAGCTTCTAAGTTTGAGTCGACAACGGATAATGCATGGAGTTTGGAGACGATATCCCTTTCTATCTTCTCTCTCAAACAATTTTTTCCCGCAAACGAACAATCAGCATTTCTTCTAATAAATAATTCAACTATGAAACGACAATCTCTCGATAGGATGTTATATCAACCACCAGTTAGAACACACCTAAGAGCAAGCATTAGTGCCCACTACTTTAAGAGCGACCAAGAGTGTCCTTCCATAAGAAAGAAGCCAGAGAAATTAACATCAACGTAAATAGATAAGAGGACAAGAAAGAATGAACAGATAAAAATAGATCCACACCCTGGTTTTAGAAGAAGAATTGAGATTCATTTTTAAGCACCTAATGGTAGAAAGTCTATCTGTTCTACTTGCTCTGATGGACATTCTTAGAAGTTAGTGTTTGTTAACTCTCGACAAGAGGGTGTGGCACAACTGGTTGCACGCTACCCTTCATTTTTCACTAGGTAGGAATCTTCTATTCTCGTTCGTTGTCCCAATTCCTGTCCCACTAATAAGAAATTGACATGTATTAATTTTTTAATTAAAAAAAAATATAACCTAAAAAAAATAGTAGAACACGTAGGGGAAGTTTAAACACGTGTCAATCATTTATTCGTGAGGAGAGAAAGCGGGACACAGAATAGGGATAAATGATTTTTTTTCCTTTTTCACTCCTCGGTCTTTAAAATAAGGTTGATAATTCGATTTATATTGGGTAACTTCATGTTGCTTTATTTGGTAGAGATATGTGCGTGATCTAATACGACAAATAATGGAATATCGGAATATGAGTTTGGCTCAAATTGACCAAAGATTTCGGATCAAAATAGGCCAAAATCATCATAGAATACTTTTTGCAATAATTATATTTGTATTCTCATAGTAAGCTACAAATATTGAGGCTAGAGTTTGAAGATGGGTGAATCTTGTACTTAAGAAAAAAATTGGACACAAAATATAATATTTATAAAAAAAATTTACAAAAATAAAAAATTCTATAAAACATTTCTCGTCTAAAAATATATGTGGAAACTACTATCATCCCCACCTTTAGATCCGCCATTGACGTGAAACGTTTTGCAATTTCATTAATCTATTATTGTTACACATAAAGATTAGGATAATGCACTTATCTACCAAATCCCTGACACTTGGCCTTGTAAGAACTTACTAGAAGGGGGAAAAAAACTTAGGGATTGGTTACGTTGAAAAGTATTTGCACCAAAGTGATAGGAAGCTTGGTAATGAATAGGGGTGTCAAATCGAGTTATATGAGCTGAGTTTGGCATAAGTCACGCTCAACTCACATAAAAATTAAAAAACTCAACTCACGCTCAGCCTGAAAAAGCTCATAAACTTTGAACTCACGCTCAACTCACATTTTAACACAAGCTTGAGTTTAACTCACGAGCTTCCCGAGCTCATTTATATTAGCGAAAAAACGAAAATCCTGTCTCAAAAATAGTCTAATATAAAGAGCCTTAAAACTAAATTTGGAAAAGAATACAAACATACATAATCAATGATACAATGATGGTGATGGAAGATGATGAGTCGGTCTTGGCTGAATACTGAATAGGGTTTTGTGAAAGGAGAGAATAATTAGACGGTGGGTAATAAGTATTGACTATTGAGTTGATCAACATATTATAATTTTATATAAGTCTTTTTTTTAATTATTATTATTATTATTAATATTTTAATTATATTAATCTTATTCGGGTTAGAGCTTTTTTCGGGCTGAGAGGGGTCAAGCTTACGCTCAGCTCTCATAAAAAGCGAGCTTGAATATTAAGTTTACGCTCACATCACCTCAGCTCACACTCACACTTTTTGAGTTATGTGAGTCAGTCCGAATCCGTTGACACCCCTAGTAATGAACCTACAAAAGGGCTTTTGTATCCATTAATTTACTTTATCCAAGAGATTTTACAAATTTTATCATAATTGACACAGTACTTTTATCTTTAAACCACTAATTCTGAATTCAATACTTATATTTCTCTCTTCGATTAAAATAATTTAACTTAAAATTCTTCTTCATACGGGGGACCAAATTGTTCAGGCGCCTTTGCTTTCACGGCGAGGCAAATTGAGGAACTCAAAGAGGGATATAAGGAAGAATGTAGAGGGAGGTAGAAAACCAATGATGGACCACCTCACTTTGTAAAAGAATGTGGACACACTGTGGAAGGCAAAAATGTCAATTTCGTCCTAAATAGTATTTGTAAGGATGTTTAAAGTCCTGTTAGTTTAATTTTTCTTTTCTTTTTTTATCCTGAATGTTTTTACGTACTGTTATTAATATCCTTCCATCCAATTTTTTGTTAATTTGTCATCAATCCAGTTAGTCGGTCAAACCCTCATCTTTTATCCATGGGTATTTTTGTCACTTCTTTCTCACTCCTCAAGTAAAAACCCTTCATTGACAGCAAATTAATAAAAATTTGGATGGAAGGATATTAATGACAGTACTTAAAAATATTCAGGATAAAAAAAATGAAAAATTAAACTAACATGAGTTTAAACGCCCTTGTAAATAACATTTATGACGAAATTGACGTTTTTGCCCACTGTAAAAATGCAATGTAAGAGAACATGGGTGCACTGTTTTCACTGAAATTGAGAACCGTAAAATATATATATCGGGAGAGGTTATATGATCCACAATTCCCACTCCGGATAGGGTTAAATACCTAGTAGTCGAGTATAACATTGATTGAGCTAATTGGATAAACCTTCTTCACACACATTTTTCACATATTATCGATGGCCTACTTGCACAGTACCGTAATAGGAACGTTAAGCCTAAAGTCAATAAATTCTAAAATTAAAAAAAAATCTTAAAACATGAATTATCTTTGACAGTTTCCAAAAAAAAATCTTATATCAAGACTCAAAATTTTATTTTTAGAAGTCGCATCTCCTCTCATGTAGTATTCAAAATAAGGTTGGCGACTATAATGCAGAATGTCCAAAAATGTTGCATATATAGAATAGTGCAATTCACACCCAATCTTTCCCTTGGCTACTCTGAATCCAATGCAGAGCTGGCTTTTGTTTGCATGCGCATAAAAAATTGTTGATCTGGCGACTGAGTATTTTTTAAAACAACTGTTTTTTATAAATAGTATTTATTATTTTTCAAGAAAAAATGCAGTTCATCAGATCAACTCATTTAATAGTCGACAAACATTCTGTATGTACGAATAAAACACATATTCTGCACGCGACTCTTAATTCTTAAACCCCTTGGTGAACTCACTTGAATCTAGTGCATAACAGTTTTGTTCCGCACATGTAAAATAAATTTCGACGTCGAATATAAAATATAACGTCTGAGCTTCTTTTAAAAAGAACAACTATCATTAAAATTAAAAATATGTGTTCACTTTCTTCTCAACTATTGGATTAAGAATTCCGTAACTATTATTTATGTTATAAGTGCAGGCAAACACTTATTCTGCATAAGAGTCATACGATCCTGATTGGAAAAATGAGAGGTAGACATGCTCTGTTGGTACGGCCTTACCTCTTACTCATATAATTTTGGGAGGCATGCACATAAATAGAGGACCCGAAAATTATGTAAATGTGAAGTAAAACTAAGGTTAATAGAGCAACTCCAACCCCCACTTTCCCATCTTGGTGGAAAATTCCAAGGTAAAGTCGTCCTTGTATGATTGGCAACACATCTCTCTCACATTAGTTGGGGGCGAATTCTACGTGTAAAGTATACTCTATCCCAATTTATGTAAGAGGATTGTGTGGTCAGTTCGACAAGGACGGCACCATGCCAGAGTAACGGCTGAGGTAGGCAACATTTCCAAAGAAAACCAGATCTCCCCGATCAGGGTCGTTATAGTCAACCAAAATCCACCACAAGAAACAGTAGATCTTCAAAAGGACAAATTAGTCATTTAAAACCACCCCATTAGCATTTCCAATAGCAATCCTTATATATATCTTGCCTTCCACTTCAAACTCATTTCATACAATCTCATGTTTCAGTTCACACTTCTCCCTTTAATTCTTTCCGAATCAAAACCTCAATCTTTATTCTCCGATCACTTCCCCTTACTAAACAATTAAATAAAACCTCTAAAAAATCACTCCTTCAAGATGGCGATGGCTTTCAAAATGGTACGCCCATCATTTTTTCTTTTGCTTTTTATTTTCCACAGCTTATTAATCAAGCATTCTTATGTCTGATTGAATTGTGTCTGACATGAGTCTTAAATTTAGACTTAAATTAGTTTTGAATTAAGTTTGAAAATGAAATATGAAGAAATAAATCATCTCGAATTTTGTTTGGGTACGAAATTGGCTCCTGAGACCGAAATCTCAAACTCAAATCCAATCTAATCAGATCCTTAATTAATTGAGAATTTATTGACCTCTATATTGCAATTGGGTTTTTTTTCCAATTTTTTTGTATTATCCAAGTACTGTTCCAATTGCTTACGAATTGATTGTATGAACTGTTAATTTCTTGTGTAAAACTGATGATGGTGATGATGAATTGAATTACTAGGCTACAACTGGGATGTGGGTAACAGATGAGTGTAAAAACTCATTCATGGAGATGAAATGGAAGAAGGTTCATAGATACATAGTTTTCAAGATCGATGAGAAGTCTAAGCTGGTGAATGTGGACAAAGTCGGTGGCGCCGGCGAAAGCTACCATGACCTCGCTGCCTCTCTTCCAAAAGATGATTGCCGATATGCTGTTTTTGATTTTGATTTTGTCACCGTTGATAATTGCAGGAAAAGCAAGATCTTCTTCATTGCATGGTATCCCCTTTTCTCCCTTAATGTCAATCTTATAAGCTCCGATCATTTCATTTAAAAAAAAAAAAAAAAATCCCTAATCTTGATATTAGGAGAGATGGACCAACTAATCACATTAAAAAATTAAAAATATTAGCACTACATATGTGTACTTGTATAATTTGCTTTCAACGTATAAGTTCTAGATTTATTTTGAATAAACAGATGATTGAGTAGCTAATGAGGCATTGATCTAGTAATCAATGTTGATGGCATAGAGTTCATTAGTTCAAATTATCTCCCGCTTCTTCAATCACCTATTTCATATAATAGATAAATCTCCTCCCTCGATAAATAAATAAATTAAAAAATTAAAAAAAAAAAAACAGATGATTGAGTAGTGATATTGTTTGTTGTACGTTTTAGGGCTCCAACAGAGTCAAGAATCAGAGCAAAAATGTTGTATGCAACCTCAAAAGATGGGATTAGAAGAGTGTTGGATGGCATTCACTATGAAGTTCAAGCTACCGACCCAACCGAAATGGGATACGACATCATTTTGGACAGAGCCAAATAAGCTAGTCTTAATTAGACAAATCAAATCATGTTTACTGTCTCTTTTATTTTTTAATTAAAAAAAAATTTCCCCTAAAAAAAAATCAAAAATAATTTGTCAGTTCTGCTTCAGCATGACTCGAATCACTGACTTAGGAAACGTTGGAGGTGCCTCCTAATCAAATAACTCCACCTAGCTTATGGTGCTTTTCTTGCTTTTTCTATCTTGTAAAGTCCTTCTCAGTGCTAATGTTGATCTGTATGTTAAATCCTCTGATTTGTACTAATAATTGTTATTATGTCACTTTCCATCTAATTTAATCACAAAGCTAGCACTTTCATTGCTGCCTTTTTTATCTCTTTAATTATCAAGTGTCATTTTCATCTTTTTTGCTTTTCACTATAATATAGAGTAACATTGTCATAAAGTAATTCCATTCCATTGAAATAATAAGTTAATATCAAATAATTTTGGTAAAATGGCGTTTGGGTATTACTCCGACTAAACCGATGTATGAAATATGACGTGTTTGAATACGTGTAGGATAAATTTGATCATGCGACGTGAAGTCATTCCCTAAATACTATCATGGGCAAATCTTAGAATTAAATGTGAGGTCAATTGAGGTTAATTTCATTAGCATTTTATATAATAGTCAAATAATTGACTCCTAAAGTTACTTATTAAATAATCAACTTGTAATTCCAAATCTGATTAAGATCTAACCTTTTGAAAAGAAAAAAAAATCCATTGTCCATTTCTTCATTTAATTCTTAATCATGGGGGATTGGAACATGGGTAGCTAGATCAGGGATCAGAAAACCTTAAGAGGAATTTGATCAAAAGTTATATAGGCATGGCATACATGTGCATGATCTAGTTGTCAATCTAGGGAATTGTCACAGTATTTACCATTTGCTGGCTCCCATTTGCTATAAAAAAAAGTTGTTGGCAGAGAGCTTAATTTCTTCTCTGCTGGATAACGGATGATACGTGACGTCTATCCCAGTAAGAGATGCAGGATCATGTGTTCCAAGTTCGAAACTTAAAAGAGATATTGTCATATACTTACAAAAAAAAATTACCGTGTCTTACTCTCCAGAATTTAACTAAATTAGTTGAGTCAAAAACTATTTAAACCATTTAGTAGCACATTAGAGTTAGTTGTGCCTCGAACGGTCAGCACACTAGTCATTAGTTTAAGGGATCTATCAAGTATGGTGGGCTGACTATTCAAGACACGACTAAATTTAGTGTGTCACCATCAAGTTTGGTGTGCCTCTTTGTAGTGGTTCATTCGCTTCGTTAGTGTAGACAATTTGGCGGCCTAATCTTAAAAAGTGTATATATATATATATGACGATTGGCAAATCTGAACACTCCATCAACTCTTATTATGTAATTTGAAGATAATTTTAAATAAATTACTGATTGAATAAGATGTAAAAATATTTATAAAGTTTCAAAGATAAAATTGTCAAAATTTTATTATACTTATTAAAAATGCACTGCACTTATCAATCATACTTGGGTTTAAACTGAGTTGCATTCCAAATATATACTTTTGATCCAAAAAGAAAACAGGTTCTTCCACCGGTGAAATAAGCAAATCATTGCATGCTTCAGCATGAGTTTTGGGACTGTACCAATAATGGGCTTCCAGGATCCACGAGAACTTCACATGCTCTTTATGGGCCTCTTTATTCCCTATCAATTGATTAATGGGCTGCTTCTTAAAGAAATGCCTTTCCAAATTTATCAAAGCAAATTGTTGGGCCAAAACTAGTCCAAGTAGAGTCCATCAGCCCAAAATATTCTACCTCCATTACTATTTTTTTTTTATGCAAACCTCCATTACTATTTTCTTCCTACTCTTTCGTCTGTTTTTAATTTTCTGGTTTAGTCAACTTAATCCTCGAAATTAACTTTCAAATAATCATTTTTGGTCTAAATCAAATATTCATGTGTAATTTGGAATTTAGCGAAGAGTAGGACACAGTGAAGTGGGTGGGATTTTTTTTTTTTAAAAAATTGGGAAAGGGAATTTGATCTCGCAACATGCGGATCAATTCTACATCACAGTACCCAGGGACAATGACAAGGGGTGGGGGTGGGGGTGGAGGTGGGGGTGACAGTCGCCCCGAGATTTCTAAAAATACTACTTCTTCCATTCCTAAATATAAGACTCTTTAGGCAATTTTAGAAAATTAAAAAAATTGTCATTTTCACCAAAAGTTCCATTATTACCCCTCTCACTTTTATAGCATAAGAAAAGAAATGAAAATTAGGGATGGCAGAGGCTGCAAATAAAAGAAATATCGAGGGTATAATTAGAATAAATTGTTAACAACTAATAAAAGAACCTTAAATGACAATTAATTTGGATACCTATAAATCTCCTAAGCGACAATTAAATGGGAATGGAGGGAGTACTACATATAGTAAATTTTATATGCAGATCGGAATATTTTATCAAATTTGCCCCCAACATTTTTTTTTTTTTTTGCAATTTTTATATATAGTTCGACATACTATTGTAGTTTTCGCCCCAACGCTAATTTTCTGGCCTCATTCCTGACAGTACCAGCTACTCTAGCGAGTGTTGACAGCACATAGTGAAGTGGGATTCTACTCTGGGATTTGCTGACTCTTCCAGGGTAAGAATAATGGAAGAGAAAAAAGAATTTTAGAAATCAAACAATATTAATTTTGTTTCTGTTTCGTAGATATTATTAGTCTCTGATGAAATAGTAGGACTCCGACAATGATTAATAATTTGCTTTGAGTTATGCGGCCAAAACTTGTTTTGGGTCTTCCACAAAAGTATCATCCCAGTCAGCAATCTTCAGGATCTAATCTCTTGTGGATGAGTTAAATATGCCTTTCAATTTTCTTCTTAATTGTTTTTTGGCACAAAGTGATGTTGGGCCTACCATAAGCCATCCTGGCTTTTCATCGGAAAAAAAAAAAACATTCTAGGCCATTGCTAATCTACTTATAATTTTATCACTTGATTGATGCCTAAAGGTTGGGACGGAAGTGAATTGAGTCAGCGGGTCAGTAATTCATAATTTAATTTGATATTTGATTCAATTACTTTAACTTTTTTTTTAAGCCCGAAGGCGATTGCCCTCGAAGGGGAAGAGCGGAGAGTACCCTAGATAGGGAGATTGTAGCATGCTCCATGTCTGGGAAGAGAATTTAGCCTCACAAGGAGGAGAATTTATTTGCCCCACTAGGGGAGATACGAGAATCGACCACGGGACCTCCATCCCGTGGCCGGGTAGCCTTACCACTTGCGCTACTTGATTTCCATCAATTAACTTAACTTAGAGCTAAAATTTTCTTTTCAAAAAAAAAAAAAACTTGAGAGTTAAATAAATGATATGTGAGTTGAGATTTTTTACTCGTCTAAAATATAAAATCGAGTTTAAATTAATCGAAATTCAATTTATTTAGCCTGTAAATTCGCTCAATATAAATATTATATATATATTGTAAACGAGAAAAGCATTGCAAGTGTAAACAAAATCGTCTAGTCAAGGACAACGACTTCAACAAGTATAAAATCTTCTAATAGTTTACGTGATCAACTTCTTTCAATGAGTTCCAAAAAACGGGAAATCAGCCTAGCCTGTAAAGTCCCCCAGGAATTTTCGTTCAGCCTACAAAGTCCCTTACCTATTTAATTTCAGCCTGTAAAGTCCCTTATCTATTTACATGTTGCATATAGAGGTTCCACCACCTCTTCTGCGGCAGAATCAGGGCAACCCCAAATTCATATCATCCCCGTGCTTAATGAGCGGGGGAATAATGGTCAATTTCAATCTATAAAATTTACAAAATACAAAATTCCTGGGGGACTTTACAAGCTGAACGAAAATTCCTGGGGGACTTTACAAGCTGAACGAAAATTCTTGGGGGACTTTACAGGCTGAAATTAAACATTGGGGACTTTACAGGCTGACCTAAAATTCCTGGGGGACTAACTAGGCTTAAATTAAACATTGGGGACTCTACAGGCTAATCGAAAAGTCTTGGGGGACTAAACATGCGAATTTCCCTCCAAAAAACTATCCTCAATCTCATCCAAAATAATAATAATATAAATATTCTCAATCTTTATCAAATAGTTTCTTTAAAAAAATTAATATTTATATCATTTCTAAAGGACTAAGTATTTACAAATTTACTACAAATTTCTATATGGTCTATTGGTTCAAATATATTGGACTCTATCATATTCATACTATATGTCCCAAGAGTTATTATTATTTCTTTGTATAAATTCTGAAACTAGGTTATATTGTCACAAGTTATTTTTGTTCTTTTTCTGTATGGGTTTATAAATTAACTTAGTTGAGTTTCTCCTAAGTATTGTGTGGGTTGAATTTTATTTGAGTTATGAGTTGAGAATGAACTAATTTTAACCCAACTCAACTCATTTCTACCACTACTAAAAATTGATTAAAAAAATTCTTTTTTTCCCGAATAATATTAAACCAAAGAAAATTAGATGAGAGTCGAACATAACAGAATGCATGAAATGAAATCTATAATATGTAAAGTTAAGCCAAATTGGGGGTAGAATGTTGTGGTGATAACATTTGACATTCTATAGATTCATGGTCCAATGAAAAGCTTACATGTGGGAATGTAAGCATTAATTACTCTCTAAAATACAATTCATCATTAGCTAATAACATAAAGGAAAATGATTTATCCTAGAATTTTGGGGATAGAAACCCTAAACCCCCAAATTGAGGGTGTTAAATGACTATCTTACCCCCTGCTGGTATAAGGGATTCACCCAACTATAAGGGCAAAAAGGTCCGAAAAACTATTTTAGTCAATCTTTTAGCCAATAATTCTAGTAGCCTAGCAAGGTCCTAACATAAATTGAAGTTTTAGATAGTTATGGAACTCAATATTTAGTCATGGTAGTTTAGTTATTCCTCATGAGCTATATATATAGCTAATAAATATAGTTATTCTAAGAGATCAAGTAAATAACTTTAGTTAATTCTATTAATTTTAGAGAATTAGAATATACTATGGTTATGTAGTATATATATTTAATGGATCTCATTATGAAACTCATAGACTTCATAACTTTTTTAACTCATT
This sequence comes from Vinca minor, assembly GCA_026122235.1. Classification (NCBI taxonomy): domain Eukaryota; kingdom Viridiplantae; phylum Streptophyta; class Magnoliopsida; order Gentianales; family Apocynaceae; genus Vinca; species Vinca minor. The sequence goes on along the minus strand of JAOCZM010000115.1, from coordinate 10,760,637 downwards.
AATTTTTATCACCTTTTAAGATCCTATGATGTTATAAATATATTTAACTATTTAATACTCCCTCCATTCCTAAATAAGGTTAACATTTGAGTATTTCACATGAATTAAGAAATTCCTAAAAACAATAAAAGTCAAAGTTAAAAGACTAATATATCCTCATTAAATACATCTTGAAAATTGAATTTGTCGTTAAAAGAAAAGTAAATTGAGGGTAAAAATGGTAAAAGTTCATTAAATTTTCATTGGTACTCCAAATGTTACTATTATTTTGAGAAAAATTTGAAGTCCCAAATGTTAACATTATTTGGGAATGGAGGGATTATTATTCTAAACTCTTAGAATTCATAACCTTTAACTCATTAACTTTTATCACCTTTTAAGATCCTATAATGTTATAATAAATTATATACACAATAAATTTAATTTATGTCAAATGGAAGAAAAACAAAAGGTCTTCTTAACTCTTGGGGGACTTTTCCCATTCCAAATCTTACTCAATTCGGGAACTTCAAAGGTCTTCCATTTCCACTATAAAATCCAAATGTTAACCAATTCCTCTCGCCAATATGCATATGAATCTCTAATCTCACCAAAATTAAGAATATTTGTCGCCGATACAACTTGCTTCGATCAGTATAAGTGACAAGAGAATTGGTATGGTTGAAATCTATTTTTCTTTTCAATTGTTTTTAATATATCTTTTATTAAATTTATAGGAAAATATTGTGTTGAAAAATAGTGTTTCCGAAAAATAGTCTATCGAACAAGTGAGTCAAAGTTCCAAGTGAAAGACAAGCTTGAATCATTTGCAGATAAAATTCATATTTAATTTTTTTAGCTCTCTTTGTTTGTTTTTTTTAATTTCACCTATCATCTAGAGAAAAAAGGTATAATCAACTAGACATTTAACATGATTTTCAAGGATTGTTTTCTTTTTTCTGGTATTTTTTTCATTATTATAACTTAGTAATAATCTTATTTTCTCCAAGATATTATCAATGATCAAGTAGCTAGCATGTACTTGTGGCATAAATGTGATTAGATCTATTAAAAGTCACTTCACATAAACAATTGATGGATTTGAAATATATTTGTTAATCTTATATGAAATTTTACTTTAATTTAAATTATTTGTATAATGTCTTTTGAAATGAAAGAAGAAAAACCGCGCAACACGCGAGACTCACAACTAGTAAACCATCATATAAGTAAACGTTATAAAACTCGTACAATTCAGACGAGATTAAAAACATGTATAAACTCTTATATGTAATCTTTAATTCTTTTCATGTTTTTTTATGTAGAACTATGGAGATGAGATCCTAACAAAAGAACTTTGACCCAACCACCAAGGGATACTTCAATTATTGCATCTTTAGATGTAATAGAACTTGTACCAACTTGCAAGGACAATTACATATTCCTCAATGCCGCAATCGGAGGTGAAAGCTAGTGCCCCTACCTACTAACTACCAACCTTCCCCAGCTCCCAGCGGCATCTCGTAAACACTATCACTTTCCTTTTCCTCTAATAAACTAAAAAAAAGCTAAACTATCACTTTCTTGGTTGTTCTATGTTAAAAATGAAATTGAGTCTAACTCAATCATTTAAAATATACCGTAAGAGGTGGAGGATTGTCAATCCATATAAGGAGCCAATATACACACAAACTAATCAATGTGCAATCTTTAACACACATTTACGGTCAGGGTTGAACATCTAGATAGCTCAACATCGAATTAAGTCACTCTAAAATTATATTAAAAATGGAATTGGATCTAACTTAATTCATCATTTACGGTTAGGATTGGACATTTGGAAAGCTCAATATCGAATTAAGTGACTCTGATATTATATTAAAAGTAGAATTGGGACTAACTCAATTTATCAAAAAGTACCTCAGAAAAGGAAAGATTGCCCACAACCCAAAGTCATATAAAAAGTAAATATATGCACACAAAATAATCCCTGTGTGATCTAGACATCTTTAACGTTCTATATCAAGTTTGGCCAATAACTAAATGCGATTGGTATTTGTGTTACACACTGAGTGCGATTAATATAATGTTACAACTTAAGATAGTAATAAGAAAATAATTCAATTAATTAAAAGCAAATTTTACGTTCAATTTAAAATTTTATTCATCTTGTAAAGATATACTAACAGGAATGGCTAAGGCGACATCTGTCTATTTTAGGAAGGGGAGAGATAGGGGGTACGTAGCATGATTTTGATCCTGAGATCCATAACTGTTTTGGAGTGACCTTTTTTTCTTTTTTTTTTAACGCCTGAAGGCGGAACCCCAAAGGGGAGAGAATCAACCGCAAAGCGGAAAAGAACACATCATAAGAGGAGAAGAGTATCTTAAAAGGGAGACAATTAAATTTTACCACATACTTGGGAAGGATATCGAACCCGGAACCTCTCGGTCACGAGCCGGCCAATACCCCACTGGGCTATTGGACCTTTGATTTTTTGGAGTGACCTTAGTAACAAAGAAATATGTGCTACGTAAAGAAATATGTTTTGCTAAGTAAAATATGTTGAATGTGTGGGTGTGTCATGTTTGTTTGAAGCAATCAATCACATAGAGAAGGACTGACTGGTCTATCAATTTTTTCTAAAAGCAAAAAAAGAAAAAGAAAAAAGGGGAAAGCATCACTTTTTTCTTCTGAGATTGAAGAACTATGGCACATGAATTGGAGAATTTTTAATCTTCTTTATCTTTTCCTTTTCCAAAGTAATAAATAAGAGACTTGTTAAAAATAAATGTCAACATTTGTAATTCTTTTTTTAAAAATTCAATTATCAGCGTAAAATATTTTCCGTTTATTTTTATATAGAGAGATAATATAAATTTATGCATATGAGTAGAGATATAATTTTTTTAACAATGTGAATGAATATGTATCACATGATTTTTTGAATCATTATCAATATTAAAATTTTCCAAGATTTCCCTGTCTTCTGTTTTCCAATTTTTTTGGGTACGCCCGTACAATTATCTACGGGCAGATGGGCACCTTGCCGTGACCCTTCATTAAATTATTATATGTACAAAGTACTACTTATGGCCCTTTCTTATTTTTTTTTAATTGGACTTAAATTAGGGGATTCATTGGAGGAGTGATTGGAGTTTTAAAATTTTCAACTAAGATTAATATAATAAGTATACTCTAATATTTTTTAAAACTGAAAGATAATTCTAATCAATGAATGAGTTTTAAAAATAATTATAAGAATTTTAGAAAATTAGACCGAGAAGGTTGGTAGGATGAGGGGAAAATAGTAACATTATATAATATATATGATTAGTCATCCCGTTTATAATAAAAAAAATTATTATACTTTAGTATAAATTAAAAAAATAAAAAGTTAATATACAATTTTTACTGTTTTACCCTTAAACAATTTAATTTATTCCCATTAAATTTTACTTATTAACCTACCTCTATTTTTCTACGTCAAGTAAGCCTGTGTTGAATCAGTGGGATAAAATATGGCGTCTAACGGTCCCGCCGAAGCTAAGGGTATTTGTGTGGAAAATCTTCCAAGGAATTTTGTCCACTGTTTAGCAGTGTCTAAACGCGTAAAAGCTATCTCGCCAGTCTACCCATTGTGCAGTCTAGCGCCAAAATCAATAGGTCACACGCTCTTTGATTGCTCTTTTACGGTTGATGTTTGGCAGCTCACAGTCTTTGATTTTGATAGGATGCTCTTGAAAGGGGATTTCCAAACAAATCTCTTACGCATACTAGGTGGAGATGCAGAAGTAGCTACCCAATTTGTATACCTAACTTGGAACATATGGTGTAACAGAAACAAGATAATCTTTGGTAAGATAAGGTGTACTGCTGTAGAAATTGTAGGATTTGCTCTAACGACTGCTGCTGAATACAAGTAGGTTGTCGATCTTGTAAAATCCTCAGCACACATGCCTCGTGAAATTATATCAACGATTGCCCTTGTCCAGAATTTAAATAAAGGCAAGGCCAAGGTTTACCCTGACCCAGTGGAGGCGAAAGCTCAAATGGAAAGACAAGGTTCACACCAGCCTACGACTATATTCTCTAGATGGCGACCTCCGGTGTAAGGAAAGTTGAAGCATAATGTGGATGGTTCGTGGGTTGCGGGAGCAGCAGAGTTTGGAGCTGTCATCAGAAATCACCACGGTGATTTTGTTGCATATTTCTCAAAATTCCTTTCAAAGTCTCCCAGCCCAGAGCATGCTGAAGTCCTGGGAGTGCTTGAAGGTAGCAGGTTTATAATGGATAAGGGTTTAGGACTTTATGACGTTGAAAGTGATTGTATAGTCATTGTTAATAGTGTCTTTCGACAGGAAGATGACCTATCTATGATAGGACATTTTATTAGCCTTATTAGGACTTTGTTAGGGTGTACTGGTGCCAATTTTTCATACGTTCATAGATTATGTAACTCTCCGGCTGATGTATTGGCAAAGTATGTTACGAGGACTAGATTCTCGTCTCAATGGTTTGGAGATCTCTCGAGTTTCTCTTACCACATGTTTTTTCTGATATTAATACATAGCTCTTTTTTTCTCCTAAAAAAAAACTATTAACTTTATTACTAATTAATAATTATTTTAGTGTCTAATTTGCATCGAAAATTTTATTTACACATTCCTTACTTCTTACAGAGTCGCTTTTCTCCAGTATTATACTGTGATTGAGCCATGCGGCCTTAACTAGAGAAGGACAGAATGATCATATGTCTGCCATGAGCTTAGAGGACAACATGCGATTTAAAAACCGTCTGATTACTTAAATATGGCCCACTAAATCATGTTTACATGTTCTAATTTGCTACCCATAGGTCAAACAGTTAAACGCACAACTTTCAAGTTTCAGTGTCACCAGTTGGTTCGTGTAAAAATCTTTTGTATCAGTGTATATTTTCATTTTTGTACCTATTCATTCAGAATTCGCTATATGTAAATTTCTTCCAGTTTATATATATATACACATGATGAATTGTGAGTTATTGAACAAAGAAATAAGAACATATACAAATACAAATAATTATTTACCCGTTAACTCAAATACCTTCGCATTTACTTTCTCTACTTTATTTATTTATAATCCTATCAATCAAATGCTAAAATAAAAATTTCATTGTCACATGAATTTCATGATCGACCTTGTTAATTAACTTAGAAAAAGAATGAAGTACCATAACTATTTTTAATAACCATATTTTCATTTTATTGTTTGAGGGGAGAATATTGATTGATATTCCGTTTTCCACTATGGTTTTTCGTCTCAATATTTATAATTAACTTTTTAATTTCTTCTCTTAAAATCATAGTGACGTTAACTACTATATAGACAAAGTAAACAGGTCATTTAGATGGCATTTGACTCCAAATAATATTGATTAAAAATAAAAATAATATTATAAGTAATTAGTAATTCTTCTCATTTTCCTCTCTCTCCCTCTCCCTCTCCCTCTCTTATACTAACTTATGAGATTTTTTCTACACTCACGAGGATGTCATTTTGGGTTAAGTTAGTTCATACAATGAAGGGCTCCTCATTAATTCTCTTCTTAAATTACAATCACATACTTCTCACAATATTTTTCTTTTTAACGACAAATTTCAATCACAAGTGCTATAAATAATTATAGTGGATGTTCTAACCTAGACTATACATCCTCTGCTAAACCACATGTAATTAATAATCTAAAAACCCGGATAGCAAATTCTTTTCTCTCTCTTCTCTCTCCTCTCTGCCTTCTTACTGTTCCTCACTTCCCTTCTGCGGCTGGCCAAATTTGGCCATTGGCCTTGGTCCTTTTGTTTAGTTTTTATTACTCTATTTTGTACCATGAATCATATGAAACTTTTTTTCAAAGTTTTTTTCTTCAAGATTCAAGACACAGTGATTAGATGAATCTTAGATCTTCACAGATCTAGACTTTTTTTCTATGGTTCTAGGAGGATTTGTTCAACCCGGACTTGGTCTGGGCCCTTTATCATCTTTTTACATCTTCCCGAGACAATTTGTAGGACGGTTGATATGCCTATGGTCCTATAAATTGTCGATCCCTAAGGAAGATGTTGAAAGTGATATTCTCTTGGCCCTGTGGTTCAAGGATTGCGATGAAGATGCTTTGAAGGAGAAGATTATGTATTTGTTTAGTTGACTAGGTTTTCTAGTAGTTTTTTCTAACCATCCAAGTTTTCTTGGGTGTGTTTTTTGTCTGTTATCGTGATTTTTAAATCATTGTATAACTTTTACTTTCTGTATTTTCAGATTTTCCTTTGATTGTAATGGCCTCGGCTATTTGTGATTAATGGAAACAAATTTATACAAAAATCTTTTCATACTCCTAAAAAAAGAAAGAAATTTGTTTATTTGATTTTAAAGTTAAAAGGAGTAAATATGTTGTGGTTTATAAATATTTTTTCTATAGATTTCTAAACAATTTAATATTCAATTAAAGTAGTATTACTAGGTGGAGCGTGGAGGTGATATCACTCAGATAAACTATAATGTTAAAAAACCCTGTAGGTATAATAACATGTTGAACTCTTAACTTTAAATATAAAAAAATACTTGAAAATACTAATTTTTCTTTCCGAAAGGGATGGTAATACACTAATCCTATCAATTTTTGACACATTGTTTATAAAAAATAATCAATTTACGATAGTGAAAAGGGAAAAACTTTTGCAGATAACGCCGGATTCCCCTATTTTCCTTCGTCAAGAAGCCAACAAAAGAAAATAAAAAAAAATATTACCCAAAAGAAAATAAAATAATTACTGCCATGCCAGAATCTTACAGCAGTCCAACGGTGACCACCTGAATTTTTATTAGTTTTCACACTCTTCACGTCCATTTGTTGTATATGCCACCTCAACAACAGTATAACGAAGTACACATAAAAATTGTAAATTAATTATTGGGGGCGAATTTGATCAAATATTCTGAACTACATATAAAATTTAGTATATCTAGTAGTATTTTTAAAAGTCTCGGGGAGACGACTGCCACCCCCGTCCTCTTATCTAGGGATGGCAATGAGACCGGTTAAATTGGGGATCCGGACCGGCCCGTCCCAGTTAGGTTGGGGATTCCTCCGTTTAAGTTGGGGGTGGGGATAAATTTTGACCCCGCTAACGGGGCCGGAGCCGGAGGCGGGAGAAATAATATCCCCAGCCCAGTTCGGCCCACCCCGGCCCACATGTCTTGTTTAAAATAATAAATAGAAAGGTAATAAAATATCTATACAAAAAAAGAAAGATACCTAAAATATTATGGAAGATTGATCTTGATTGAAAGAGATAGTGATCTTGATTGATGATTGACTTCAATATAGTTTCTTTATTTTATATGTTTTTTTTTTGCTTTGTTAGACATTAAGTGATTTATATTATGTTGAGCAACATATTAATTTGTAGATATTAGTTGTATCTACAAAATAATATCATTTTAGATAGTGTTATTTTGTTTTGCGGATGTTAAATTTTTTATTTTAAAATTCTAGATTATTTTTTCAAGTTTGTATTGAGAAATTTTTGTTGAAATTCTCTAATTTGTTCTAATCGAGGTTGGGAGAAAAAATCCCTGTTTTCCCCCAGTTGGGGCTGGGCCTCCACTTGAGATGGTGATGAAATCACAATTCATCCCCAGTGATGGGGCTGGGCCGGGGATGGGGATCGATGGAAGAGGCGGGGATGGGACTGGAGATCACGATATCCGCTTCCACCCGGCCCCATTGCCATCCCTACTCTTATCTTTGTCCTTGCTCAGCAATCCTAATATATATTTTTTTCCTGGTACGGCGCTACGCTTAAAAAAAATCTAGGAAAGAATAAAATAAAATAAAATAAAGAATTTCCAAATTTAGTGCAATAAACATTGCTAATTTTGCTTCATTTTTGAGAGAACAAATGTATCGAATTATATTAAATTTTATTTAGATTATCAGATTATACCCAATTTTTGAAGAAACCAAAAATTTAAAATTTGTGTAGGAACTACAATCAGTTAAATAATGGGAAAATAAGGCTGAAAAGTCCAAGGTGGCAGTTTATTACTCCCAGAAGTATGGGTGGCTTTAATTTGAGCTTGAAAATCCTGTCAACACGATTTGGTTTTTTTTCTTTAAATTTGAAGGTCCCAGAAGCTACAAACGAAGTCGATTCTGTTGTCCTAGAGATCAGCTCGAATGTCAAAGATGCCGCAGCCCAGTGGGGCAAGTTTCGACTTGTGACCGAGAGGTCTCAAGTTCAGGGACGAGTCCCTCGAGATTTTTAAAAATACTACTATTTATCAAAATTTGATATGTATTTTGGAAAATTTTAGAAAATTTTATCAATTTCACCCCCCCAAAATTTTTTTTTGCCTTTTTTATTGCCCCCCAAGAATTTTGGAATTTTTTTACCAGTTTCGCCCCCAACATCAAATTCCTGGCTTCGTCCCTGCTCAAGTTTGACACTTTTCCCATACATAGGGCAAGCTTAAAATGTCTTCCTTTCTAAGACTATCTCCTTCTCCTGTGAGGTAGTTCTCTACTTCTCTCTACCCTTAATAGGGCAATCGCCCAGCCGGGCTTAAAAAAAAAAAAAAAGAGATCAGCTCGAATTTGTTTAGTACTCCCGCAAAAAAAAAAAAGGTGCGACTCATCACCAGTCTTCGACGCCGGGAACCTTTTTAAAACGACAAAATCATATCTACATTTCCCCACACTAACAATTCTTTTCTCTGCACCCAAAAAGAAAGAAAGAGGGAAATTACTTTTCTTCTAAACCTTCTTTACTTTAATTATTAATCGAATCTCTGACTTTAATTAATAGATAAAAAAAAGACAATTCTTCCTCATATAACTCTTCTTCACTATTCCTGATTATTTATCTTCTAATACACTAATAAAATTATAAATGTAAAGCGATACAATTGGCTTAATTCTATAAATTCTTTCCCATCCAATAATATATCTAAATATTGAACAATTTTATTGATATATTAGTGTAAACTAAAAAAATTATTAGAAGATCCAGAACCATCTTTCAGTAAACTCCAAGCCCACACTCTCCAAGTAGCTTGCTGTGTTGGAAATAAGCTCAAGATGTTATTTGATTTCAATACTAGTAAAGACTTTTGTCAACTAACACGACGAAATAAATTTCGATAGTAATTCTTAAGTAATTAAAATAAGTCGATAGTTATTTTTAAATAACTGACTCATTTTATAAATTGGAAAAACAAAATTATTGGTCAAAATTGTAAAAGCACGAAATATAAATCGAAATTATCTTATAATGATACTTTTCTGTGAGCTACAGAATCAACTTGCTTGTGACAAAGCGGTTATAAAAATGAGTTGGATAATGCCAAATTCGAGCTCAAGCTCGAAAAAGTAGAACAAAGCTCGACTCAATTAAATTATAACTTGACTCAATTCTAGTATCTTCTCAACAATCATACTCAGTCCAAAAAAGGAAAAAAAAAATTAATTTTCTTCTAATTACTTTGTACTTTAATAAATCGAGCATTAATCTAACTCTAATTAATTGACCAAAAAAGACAATAATTCCTCCTCCTCCAACTCTACTTCCATCACTCTCTCACTATAAACTACCACCTTCCAACCCCCAACTCTCCAAGCTCTCTCCCACAACCATGGCTACTCCTCCATTATTTCTCATCTTTTTCTTCATAATCCTCACCAAGATTTCATCCTTTTCCTTCGATCAAACTCAAAAAACTTACATCTTCAGAGTTGATAGATCCTTCAAGCCCTCAATATTCCCAACCCATTACCACTGGTACACCTCTGAATTCACTGAACCCACAACTATTCTCCACGTATACGACACCGTATTCCATGGCTTCTCCGCTTCTTTAACTCCTTCTCAAGCTGCCTCCGTTCTCAAACACCCTTCTATTCTCGCCGCATTCGAGGACCGTCGGAGACACCTTCATACCACTAGGTCTCCTCAATTTCTGGGTCTCCGTAATCAAAGGGGTTTATGGTCGGAATCTGACTATGGCTCCGACGTTATTGTTGGTGTTTTCGATACTGGGATTTGGCCTGAGCGCCGGAGCTTTTCCGATCTGAATTTAGGCCCTGTTCCAACTCGTTGGAAAGGGGTTTGTGAAACCGGAGCTGGATTCACTTCCAAGAATTGTAACCGGAAAATTGTGGGTGCGAGATTTTTCTCTAAAGGCCATGAAGCTGCAGGTGGGTTCGGAGGATTTGGTGCCGGAATTAATGAAACTGTTGAATATAAGTCTCCTAGAGATGCAGATGGCCACGGGACCCACACGGCCTCCACCGCCGCCGGACGGTATGCTTTTAAGGCCAGTATGGAAGGGTATGCTTCCGGAATAGCTAAAGGGGTAGCTCCGAAATCTCGATTAGCTGTGTACAAAGTTTGTTGGAAGAATGCAGGGTGCCTCGATTCCGATATTCTCGCCGCATTTGACGCCGCAGTCTCCGATGGAGTCGACGTTATTTCCATCTCAATTGGTGGCGGCGATGGAGTTTCTTCGCCGTATTACCTTGATCCGATTGCAATCGGAGCATACGGTGCCGTTTCGAGAGGTGTATTTGTGTCATCTTCAGCTGGAAATGATGGGCCTAATGGAATGTCTGTTACTAATTTAGCTCCTTGGATTACCACTGTCGGTGCAAGCACAATTGATCGGAATTTCCCATCGGACGTAATCCTAGGAGACGGTCGGAAACTATCTGGGGTCTCCTTATATGCTGGATTACCTCTGAATGGGACAATGTATCCCGTGGTTTACCCCGGTAAATCAGGGGTACTTTCTTCTTCACTATGTATGGAAAATTCACTTGATCCTAGTTTAGTTAAGGGCAAAATAGTCATTTGCGATCGCGGTAGCAACCCCCGTGTTGCTAAAGGTTTAGTTGTTAAAAAGGCTGGTGGTGTTGGAATGATTCTTGCAAATGGGGCTTCTAATGGAGAAGGGCTTGTTGGAGATGCTCATATGCTTCCGGCTTGCGCGGTTGGTTCTTTGGAAGGTGATGCTATTAAAGCATATGCAGCATCAAATAAGGCTACTGCAACTATTAATTTCAGGGGAACTATAATTGGGATCAAACCAGCCCCGGTTGTCGCTTCGTTTTCGGCTAGAGGGCCTAATGGATTGAACCCTGAGATATTGAAGCCGGACTTGATTGCCCCTGGAGTGAACATTTTAGCAGCCTGGACTGATGCAATTGGTCCAACGGGTTTGGATTTGGATAAGCGAAAAACCGAATTCAACATTCTTTCAGGGACTTCCATGGCTTGCCCTCATGTAAGTGGCGCAGCGGCCTTGCTAAAATCGGCTCATCCTGATTGGTCTCCGGCGGCTATAAGGTCTGCAATGATGACCACTGCAAGCACAATTGATAACAGGTTTCAGACAATGGTTGATGAGGCCAGTGGAAAACCATCAACTCCTTATGATTTTGGTGCAGGGAATTTGAATCTTGATCTTGCTATGGATCCAGGGCTTGTTTATGATCTAACTAATACCGATTACGTGAATTTCCTTTGTTCAATTGAGTATGGTCCTAAGACAATTCAAGTGATCACTCGAACACCGGTGAATTGTCCAATGAGGAAAACATTGCCAGAGAATCTAAACTATCCGTCAATCGCTGCATTGTTTTCGAGCCAAACGATAGGAGTTTCGAGCAAGACATTCTTTAGGACAGTTACCAACGTTGGCGAAACAAATGCGGTTTACAGAGTGAAAGTTGAGGCACCCAAGGGAGTGACCGTGAATGTGAAGCCATCCAAGCTAGTGTTTTCGGAGAGGATAAGGAAATTGAGTTATTATGTGACCATTACAGTTGACAGTAAGAATCTGGTGTTGGATGATTCCGGTGCCGTTTTCGGAACAATTTCTTGGATGGATGGAAAGCATGCTGTTCGAAGCCCCATTGTTGTTACTCAAATTGATCCACTGTAAATATTTTTAGTAGTAAATTTGGAACAATCGTATGTGTTTCCGATGATGGTAAACGAGTAGTTAGATAATGGGGGGAAGTTTCAACTGAACTCTCCAGTTTGGTAGCTTAACTTGGCTACTCTTAAGCTATAGCAATTTGGTTTTTGTGTGTGTTTGTTGTATAACTTTTGATGTCCCCTTCTCCTTGCTGTAATGTATTTTGTTTACAGATGTTATCAAATGCCTTAAAAAAATATGTTTTAAAAAGTTTTTGTATCATCTCCTTTTCAACGCCTATTCTAAGACTGCAACATGTATTTTTTTCTCGATATAAATACATGCCCTTAGGCATTTAACACCTTTTTGAAAATTTCAACGGGTGTTACCAAAAAAACTTTTGTACTGTTGAATTTTTTTTATTCAACGGCCTAAAACGGAAATTGTATGACACGTAGGGGGGGTCCAGGATATTTTGATGCAATTAATTCGACAACTCTTGTAAGGGAAACACAATGACTAGGATTGAAACTGACCTTTCCGAAAGCATTAGCATCGGACCCTTGAATGGATGGAGAATAAGATACGGCCTAATTTTTGTTTTCCCTTCACCATTCTTTTGTTAAATACACGTTTGAATATTCGATATTCACCCAACAATATTGGTGATTATATCCGAATTCAAATACACAGTTAGCCTCTGCGTTAACGCTCAACAGGAAAGATCTTTACTAATGAGAGTCGAAATTCACCGTGAAAAACCGAACTCTCATCAACGAGAGATTCTCTTGACCATTTTCTGGGAACATTGTAAAATGGTCACAAAATATTGGATCAATTATCAGTCTGGCTCCTATGTGGAATAGTCGATAGTTCAGCACGTCACGAACATATCGATCAGCTCGTCGGATGAGATTTTTAACTAGTCCCAAATCCGAGAGAGGAAAAGTTACAGCTGAACTTAAAATATTAAAAAAAAATTTCTCTCCAGATTTGAACCGTTAAAAAATCTCATCCGACGGCTATCCTTTTGTCCCGCATGTGCGAAACAAAAGGACGTTATGCATAGGAGCCGGGAGCATCAATTATTTGCATTCCCCAATCAATCAATCAATCACAGGACGTAAGGCAAATCCTCAGATATCCAATTCTTCTATTCACCCAAAAAAAAAAAAAATCCAATTCTTCTAATTATACTTTCTCTCTTTAAAATTAAATGGTCAAATTGAAATAAAAAATTAATAATGAAGTAACTATTTAATTTCGAGTAGAGCAACTTCTTTTATACTTCATGTAAATCATTTAAATACAACTACATGTACCTTACTTAGCAAAAAAAAAAAAAAATTACATGTACCTTTACAATAGTTAGGTAATATGTCTACTTGGATTGAGTTTGACTTGAGATTGGTTTGAGTTTGGTCTCAAATTCAGACCCAAACCAGCTTTGGATTGAGTTTGTGATTGAGATCTGAAGTGTTAAATCATCCCCAGTCTCAATCCCAACTCAATCCAAAGCTGGTTTGGGTCTGGGTTTGAGACCAAACCCAAACCAATCCCAAGCTAAACCCAATCCAAGTAGAGCAGTTACAACGCTTCAGTTAGAAATGATAATTAATACAAGCCCCTTTCTAGCAAAGAAAACAAAAACAAAGATTTGCATTACATAAAATAAGTTTGTATTCAAGTCTCTAAAAAAGCAAGAAATCTATCAAGATCTTTGTTAAGATTCAGCAAGGAGATAGAGAAAGGAGCTTGAAAAGCAAAATAGTAAAAAAAAAAAAAAATGAAGCATATTACTTCGCCCCTTCCATTGTATAACTTGTTTAAAATATGTAACGAAAATTAATGAAGTAAAAAATAAAATAATTTGTTAATCAAAATATTAATATTATTTTTTTAAATAAAATTTGTATAATTTCTATTTAAAAAAATAATATTAATATTTTGATTAACAAATTATTTTATTTTTTACTTCATTAATTTTTTTAAAAAAATAATATTAATATTTTAATTAAAAATCTATTTTATTTTTTATTTATTTAATTTTCTCTATACGTACTAGTATTTTGGCAATTACACACTGTCTGCAGTAATATGCATACTTTCTTATGTGTAAAATGTAGGTGGGGTTTCTCATAAAAAAAACAAAAAAATGTAGGTGTGGGTGTCGATTAATTTCTAGGATTGGTTGCTTTTTCAACGCTATTATTGGCCGACGATATTTGTCTGTTCTGTTCATGCAAATATTAACATGCATATCAACACAAGTTGACTTAATTGATAAGAATTTGACAAGTACTTACAAATGTCAAGTGTTCAATTCTCATTGCCGACGTGAATACTGTGTTGGTGGGTAATGTGTAAGTATCTTGTAAGCAACCTATGGTCCTTGGGGCCTGACCGGAGTCGAACCCACCCAAACTTTTTTTTACCAAAAAAAAATACTACCATGCATGAGATAACCCATAAGAATTAAAATAGAATTGTTATTTTTTTTATTTTTTATAGAAAAGTTTGAAATAGAATTGTTGAGAATAATATATGAAGCATATTGGAACAAGAATGGGGGCGAAATTTATGAAGGGATTCTGAAAATAATATTCAGAGAGGACCGAATTTGAAAAATAAATGACCAAAAATCTACAAAGTTAATACATATTAATTTAATTTAATTTAGTCAAGAAGGCCGCATTCCAATAGAGCAAGTCTCTACCCATACATAGGATAATAAATTTTCCTCCTCTGGTGAGGCAAACAATATATATATATATATATATATATATATATATATATATATATATATATATATATATATATATCTATCTATCTATATATTACAGAAGACTTATACATACGAGATAATTGTATCTATATATTTCTTCCATCTTTTTTCTTAGATTTTCACTTTTTTTAATTAATTTACTAATTTTTTAATTGGTTGAGATATTTAGGTTAATTAAATTAATTGAAAAATAACTTATCTTAATAAAAATTAAATATCAACTTTTATAGGTGCAAAAACGTTAAACTATTTTATTCAAACCGAGAGAGGGAGGGTTTCGATCCCCCGACTCGCAGGGTCGAATCGTTATACTGCATTGCTAACTACTCTAGCAAGTATTTGACAATTGTTTTCTCTAATTCTTTTAATGGAATGTTAATTTAAATTTTATTTTGGTTGTAAACTCTTAATTGGCTCTATAAGAGTATCCCACATCGAAAAGTTACATTATTTTTTGAGTTTGACAATACTATAAAAGATGAGTACTTTGACATGTTTTGAATTACAAAATTGAAATGACATTTTAGCCCATCAAATTAAGGAAGTCTGGTTATTTGCTTCTTATATTTTTTTATTTATATAAATATAAATATAAATAGTTAAAGTTTTAACAAATAACGGGTAATTCAGATGGCCGGGTCCTCTGAATTCCGATTGAACTTATAATCAAAGTTAAAAATATTAATCTAAAGTCGAACAAGAGAATTAACAACAATAAAAACTCCCACATAAAATAATTATTATTATTTTTAAAATTTGACAAATGACAAAACTATAAAAGAAAATTAATGTGCATAAAATTTATACTTCCTCCGATTCAAAATAGAAGTTTTTTTAAGAGTTATTTTTTGTTGGAAAATATAGGTCTTTTTACAAGAATGGTGCATTTATTGGCTAATTTACCCTTACATTATTTTCTCCATATATTCATATTTGTCAAAATGTATAGTTTTCATGCAACTCTTCATGAATTTATTTTTTCTTTTGGAGTATTAATTAGGGGTATTTTAGTCATTTTGATTAGTATCTTAATTTGTGTGAAAACTCCTAAAAAAGACTAATATTTTGAATCGGAATGAGTGTCTATCTATATTTATATTACAAAGTATGTTTTCGGCTTTAGCTCAATCACATCCTTCTAAATCCTACGTGTAATTTCCATGAATTTTTGTTCAATTAATTATTTTATAAAATTTTGATTGGTTGGTTAAATTTTACTTTTGTTGTAAATTCTTAATTTGCTTATTAGAGTATCCCACATTGAAAAATTACATTGTTTTTTGAGTTTGACAATACTATAAAATGGTGTACTTTGACATGTTTTGAGATACAAAATTACTTTGACATTTTTTCTTTCATTAAACATTACGTTTCCGTGCATAGCACGGGTATTTTTGCTAGTATATATATATGCTAGAAGCGACTTTAATATTTTTGGACTTATCTTTAGCAAACCTAGGAGCAAAAGATGACATCTACCCGTAAACATTCCTTTTTTTTTTTTTGGATGAATAACCCGTAAACATTCCTGATCTCATTACAATTAGGACTACATTATTACAGAACCTTAGGGCTTTCATTTTAATATGAGTTGTTTAAGGGAGAGAAGATTATGGTGAGATTTGGGGATTGTCATAAACGATCAGGTCAACAAATGAAGTCCCTTATTCAACACGATCTTACCTACTTCTTTAAACAAATCCCAGTTTATTTGTGAGGATTTAAGTGCAGCCTATCTTTACCTACCCCTCACGTATCAAGTATATGAATTAGTGCCATCACTTTTGCACCTTTTTCTTTTCTTACCTGACTTTTCAGCTGATGTATTAACAAAATATACGATAAAAAATAGAATATCATCTCAATTGTTTGAGAACTCTCCGAAGTTCCTCCAATTCTCCTAACACATATTCTTTACCATCTTAATACATATTCCTGTCTTTTTTTCCTAAAATGAGGAAAGGAAGTGAATTGAACTCAATCACTTCTCACTCGGTCAATTCTTATATTTTCAATGGACGAATTTACAAATTTTGTTTTGAAGTGCAGTGAAGTGGAATTTTTTTTATTATGTATTTTTTTTTACTTTTTGAGGCATAATTTATTTTATTTTATATTTTAAGGGGTAAAAATTCTTTTAGGGTGTGTTTGTTTCTTGGAATTGGTTTTGGAATTGGAATTCCAATTCTATGGATTTCAAAGAATTGGAATTCTAGGAATTCCAATTCCAAATAATTGAATTTTTTTGTTTAGTAAAATTATGGAATTGATGTGGAATTCAATCTAAATTCTACTTTATTTTATTTGAAACATCAAAAAAATAACATAATTAAAAATAAAATTACTCTAGTGTGAAAATGATAATATTTTCCAAATACAAATAGTCGAAGTACATACGAAGTAAAATGACAAAAATACTCTTGTTTTAATATGATGGAAATACTTTTGGTGCAAAACTAAAATTAAAAATATATTCATAGTGCTGAAGAAAATCTTTTTAGTATGAAATGCAGAAAATACCGTTAAAAACGAAAATATATTTTGATGAAAAATAGTAGAAAATGAAGAAAATTTTGCGGGCATACAAAATAATGAAAATTCTACTAAAGTTAAAAATATAGAAGAAAAGTGGAATTTGCTCATTATTTATAATAACGAATATGTATTTGATAAAAGAAGAATAAATTACAAAATGATTAAAATAATATGTGGAAATGAAGAAAATACCATTGCCCCTTGATTTACAATGATGAAAATGCCCATTTTCTAAAATGATGAAAATACCCTTAGTATAAAATTTTAATTTTTTTAAAGCGAATGGTATTTTTATCATTTTCAACATGGTTATTCTTTTTCATTTAGTATGAATGACAAATTTTATTATTTCTAAACAGGTGTATTTTCGTCATTTTATACCGATTATATTTTATGCATTTCAAGTAAACGATTTTTTTTTCATTTTGTACAAAGGAAAATTTTGTCATTTTATCATAAGAGATTTTTTTTCCCCTTTTATTCAAAGTTAATTTTGTCATTTTGCACAAGAGGCATTTCCCCATTTGTTATGGCAACGTTTTCGTCCTTTTGAATTAAGGGCATTTTTCGTCATTTTACACCAATGTATTTTCGTCATTTTCATCAAGTGTATTTGGGTCATTTTTCATCATAGAAATTTTCATCTATTTGAGCCAAAAGTAATTTTTTTTTCATTTTGCGCGAAGGTATTTTTTTCATCACTTTGCGCCGAGGGTATTTTTGTCATTTTGCACCAAGAATATTTTTCATAAATTTTCACCATGGGTGTTATGGTGATTTTATGCTATATATGTTTGTAATTTTTTAAAAAAAAATCATTATTTTATGCTAAAGGGTATTTTTGTAATTTTGAACTAACGGTATTTTTCGACATCGTACAAATGATGTTTTTATCATTTAAGTGAACAACATTACCTATTTTAAATTAAGGGTACTATAGTCATTTTGTAATAGGGGTATTTTGTCATTTTACACTAAGGGTATTTTGGTCATTATATATATTTATTTATTTATTATTTATGAGGGAAAAAAATAACTTGTATGTATGATATATTTATAACATACAATAAATCTTGTGAAATTGGAATTTAAATTCTTTGATTATATAATGTAATTGATTTTGTGGAATTGGAATTGGAATTGGAATTCATGGAAACAAACACTCTTAAAGAACTTTACAATCGTCAACAAAAGGCTTGCCCAAGCGGGTAAGTCTTTGACTCGGTCCCAAGTTCGACACCCTCTCCCCACGAAATGGGGCAATAATATTTCTCCTCCTCCCGGTGAGCGCTTTCTCCTCCTCCTCCCGGTGAGGTAATACTCTCCCTGAGGCATGGGGGCATGCTACTGATAGGCCGATCTGGGATACTTATCCGTGTAATTCGCCCAGTTAGTGGGCTTTAGAACTTTACAATCGGGTGTCAACCATGCACCTCCTGATTAAGGGCGGATGTCTGCGCCACTACATCAGACATACTCGACTAGTCTATTCTATTGTAAACCAAACTCTTGCTTAGAATATTATTTATTATTTATTTTAAACATCACTATTGTTACAATGATTTTTTTTCTGTTTCTTTTTCTTTTTCGATGATAAATTTGTTGGCTTAATATTTATGTCGAACCCGAGTATTCACTCTGAACGGAGAGAATTACACCACCGGACCACATCTCCTAGACTATTGTGACTATATTACTATGCCCTTTACCTTCCGGACAAATATCTAGACTGAATTTTTATAGGATAAAGTACCAAAAGGTAACATTGGATGGGAATTTCTCAATTTTTCATAATATGAAGTATAAAACTAATATTTTTTAATAATAAAAAAAAAACCAACTTCTCTTCACAAAGTATTTCGGGCGCATTCGTACGAGAAACTCGATCCAACAATTTATTTTTCTTCTACTTTTTTCACTTTCAACAGTACAACACAATGTGACGAAGAAATGGAAAATTACTAAACTTTTGACTGATTCTGAAATTATTTTATTATTTTTTTAATAAAAAATCAACTTCAGAACACTAATTTTCTCAATAAGCCACGCTCGAGGAATTAATAGTCAATTTGGTCATCAATGCTTTTGCGCTTAGCCAGTTTCATCATTTTTAGCAAAAGTTAGCATTTTTCATCCCCAAAGATTTTACGGGCAGCCATTTTCATCCTTCCGTCCATAACTTACAAAAAAATCGTTAAAAGCAGTGACGTGGCATAACGGGGGAGAATCTGCCTCTTTCTTCCAAGGGTATTTTTGGAAACCCACAAAATTATTAAAATAATAAAGTTATTCCATTACCTAGAGAAAAAAAATTCCATTATCCCTCTTTCTTCCCGCCTAATCCCGCCACCCCACACCCCACCTCCGCCTAATCCCGCCACCCCATACCCCACTCCGCCTAATCCAGCCACCACAACCACCACCAATAGAAACATCCTACAACACTACAACAACTTCCAAATTCGTCATCGCATATGATATCCAATCCTTCAATTGAAAGTTTCTTTTGGAGACAATCAATCCTTCGTCATCGCATATCCAATCCAACCCTTGAAGAGGTCAAAGCACCCAAAACGAAAACCCATTAATTCTTTTGAATGTTTGTGCAAATTTTGATGATGGGGGTTGAATTATGTCTTCTTAATTTTTCTGCAACTAATTTTTTTAAGACCCATTTGAAGATGGTGACCGGCGGTGGTGCTTAGGCGTTGTTGCAGGTGGTTGTGGCGGAGAGAACGAGGAGGAGGAAAGATAGCAATAGCAGAGGGTGATCGGAAATGGAAGCCATTGATGGTGGTGGTGGCGAGGAGATGGAGGAGGAGATACTTGGGGATGATGGGATGATTTTATTATTTTATTATTTTAATAATTTTGTGGGTTTCCAGAAATACCCTTGGAAGAAAGAGGCAGATTCTCCCCGTTATGCCACGTCACTACTTTTAACGACTTTTTTGAAAGTTATGGACGGAAGGATGAAAATGGCTGTCTGTAAAATCTTTGGGGATGAAAAATATTAACTTTTGCTAAAAATGATGAAACTGGCTAAGCGCAAAAACATTGATGACCATATTGGCTATTAATTCCACGCTCGAGTCCCTTAAAAAGAAAAAGGGGAAAAAGCGAGAAAGAAAAACTTATCCAAATGGGCTACCTTTAATAGGATTAGATAATTAAGCCTCAGAAAGTTGGTGGGCTATAGGCCTAACTCTGTTGTCAGCAGCAGTTAAGGCCCTAAAAAGTAAATTAAGTATATTGGGCCTTGGGCCTTGGGACTTGGGCCAATTACTGTTACTGACTTTTGGGAAAAATATTTTTCATTACGTAAAACCATCTGCTAAAATTATACTACATTGGGTTTTGGGCCAATTATAGTTACTGATTGTTGGGGAAATTATTTTTCATTACGTAAAAACATCTGCTAAAATAATACTACCTCCATCCCTAAATATAAGACTTTCAGAATATATAACGAAAAATCAAAAAGTAAAAAAAAAAAGATATTTTTTTAATTAAAATATAAATATTATTATCTTAAATAGAATTAGTGGTATACAAGTCATGTTTAGGAAATTAATATCGCTATTTTGACTAATAAAGTACCTTATTTCTTACTTCCTTAAATTTTCACAACATGTTCTAAAAATCTTATATTAAGGAATGGAATGCCATGTGATGCATTACCTAACCATAAAGAAGGACTAGGTAAACGCATAACTAAACCAGCTGGAAAATGAGACAGAACATTACTCTTTTTGCCAGCATAACAAAAATTGGGACAATGCAATTCTATCAAAAGAGCTTTGATACTACTATACATGTAACTTAACCTTGAATGACTATTTTTGCCAAGGAAAATGATTTACTCCTACAATTTTGGGGATAGAAATCATAAACCCTAAAAATTGAGGGTGTTAAATGACTATCTCACCCCCTTCTGGTATAAGGGATTCACCCAACTATAAGGGTAAAACGGTCCGAAAAACTATTTTAGTCAATCTTTTAGCCAATAATTCTAGTAGCCTAGCAAGATCCGCTTGCCAAATGACTGTGAAGGAAAAATGGCAAGAAACGAAAAAAAGAAAAACCACTTCATATACTGACGACGACGACGTTTTGATTTCTGGTCTTTCTTTCGCCTGACTTCTCCTCCAAGTTCACCTTTCCACACTCTATTTCTTTACAACTCCTCTTTCCCATCGACGAAGATCCGAACCAAAATCCAATCCTACACAACAGCTAGACATCTATAATTTCCCCGAAAAAATGGCAAGATACGACAGAGCTATCACTGTTTTCTCCCCCGACGGCCATCTATTTCAGGTCGAATATGCCCTTGAAGCCGTCAGAAAAGGTAACGCCGCCGTAGGTGTCCGTGGCACCGACACCGTTGTTCTCGGCGTGGAGAAGAAATCAACTCCCAAGCTTCAAGACTCTAGGTAACACCCTCTTTACATACTTAATTTGATACATTTTCTAGCTTTTTTTAGTTATTAGGTTTTAATTTAGGGTAAAATTCCCCACCTTTATTTTTTTTCGTGATTGTTCAGTTCTTAGTTTTAGTGTTAATTACTTAAAATGATTTAGGGTTTTAATTTAGTATTCAGTAATGCTAAATGGCTCAACTAAAAATGTAGTATTTTACACTTTTGCTCGGAATCGATCCAATTGAGTGGCGTCTTAGGATTGTTGTTCATTGCCGAGTTCCCGTTTTATATTTGTAATGTTGCTGCACCTGATAGATTTGGAATTATATCCTTTAGCTAAGCTAGTTATTGAAATTTCTGCTTAACCTCTTTGGGGAGATTTTTTTTTAACTGTTCTCAGATAATATGTTTCGACGGAGTCGTGATTCGAAGGTCATAATAGTTTGCAATTCCGGGGCTCATTTAGTTTTAGCTTTGGATATATCATGTTTTAGAAATTTTTGAAAGGCTTGCTATACTTCATTGTTGGCACTTTGATTTTTTGCTGATTCCTCGACCTCTATTGTAATGTTGCTACGCGTGATAGATTTGAAAATAATATATTCTTTTGGAGAGATTTTTTATTGTTCTTTGATAGATTGATGGCTCCAAGTTCATAGTACTTTGCGATTCCCGACCGCCTCATTTAGTTTTTTATTTGGATATATTTATGTCTTAGAAAATTTTGAAAGCCTTGCTAATACTTAAAATAAGGAGAAGCAATTGAACAAAAGATGATATTTCTTCTTCTTTTCCTTTGGTGTTTTAGTTTCGAACTTATTGTTTCTACTTCCTGCTTTTGTTCTCAGGTCAGTCAGGAAGATTGTAAACCTAGACGATCATATCGCATTGGCCTGTGCAGGATTGAAAGCAGATGCACGTGTCTTGATAAACAAGGCACGTATCGAGTGTCAAAGTCATAGGCTTACTGTTGAGGATCCTGCTACGGTTGAATACATTACTCGTTACATAGCTGGTCTCCAGCAGAAATATACACAAAGTGGTGGTGTTAGACCATTTGGCCTTTCAACCTTGATCATTGGCTTTGACCCGTACACAGGTGCCCCTTCCCTTTACCAGACAGATCCCTCAGGGACATTTTCAGCCTGGAAAGCCAATGCAACTGGGAGAAACTCAAACTCGATCAGGGAGTTTTTAGAGAAGAATTACAAGGAAACATCTGGCCAAGAAACTATAAAGTTGGCCATTCGTGCACTGCTTGAAGTAAGTAACTGTTCGGTTTGTTTTCATGTTTTATTATCCTTTTGCTACCCCCTACAAGCTTGCATTGTATGGAGAAACCTAAATCCATTGGAATTTTCTTGATATATTTGTTTTGTTATTGCTGGACAAAATTTGACTATCATACTTCCTAGAGTGGTTTGGATACTAATGAATTCATTTCATTGAAGTCTTAATGTCTTGTTTTCCATTTCTATTGAATACGTTTTTTATTACTAATTATTTTCCAAAATATTTTGCTAATATTTTGTTGATTGTTATATATTTCATGCCAGTGACAAAGTAGCTGTTGGTGAAAGTATTTATGTTGACAAAAAGGAGTCTTGTACTTTTGATTTCTAAACCCAACTTATGTCATGGTTAAATGGTTTCTAGAGTGGAAATGATCCGATAATTAACTTGGTAGTCATCAACCAAATCACCGGCGGTATGTAGAACCTCAACTTCTAGGCCCAACTTTTTATCTTAGAACGAATTTAGACAATCTGATTCAGCTACTTAGAGATGTCAGAAAAGAATGCATATATTTTTTCTGCCATTCCAATTTGTTTATTCTTAAGCGATAGAGAATATTTTGGTGGGAGATGTCTGCAGTTCTTGATTTTGACTTGCAAATATATATGATATATGAAGGTTGTTGAGAGCGGCGGGAAGAACATAGAAGTTGCTGTGATGACAAAAGAGCATGGGCTGAAGCAACTTGAAGAAGCTGAGATTGATGCAATTGTTGCAGAGATTGAAGAAGAGAAAGCTGCTGCAGAGGCTGCAAAGAAAGGCCCTCCAAAAGAAACTTAGTTTGATTTCAGAACTTGCTTTAGAGTCCCTTGTTTTGTGATATCAATTCCTTCACCTAAGACCATTATTTGTTGTTGCTTTCTCAAGTAGACAAGTTTGCCTAGAAAGGATACATTGTTATTCAAGATTTCTTTACAACATAGTTTTATTATTACTCAAAGTTTTTCATTCTTAATGCTGTTATGTCACTTTAATATATCTTATATTTTTCCTTTTTCTGTTTTTGGAATGTTTTATTATTGGGGGGAGGGAATTGATTTATGTAACCGACCTTAATTACCTGACTTAAAATTTTGTTATTGTTTCCTAGCTTGGAATTGGTGAGGGCTCTCGAAGCCTGAGGCACTATAATCGTTGTGATTCGATCTCAACACTTGCAATCCCTCTCTTTTTTTTTATCCGAAATTAAAACTTCCTCCAAATGACCCTTCCCAACCCAAACCTTTCCGCTTTGAGCATATTGTGGTCTTTTTTTTAATGATGCTCAAAATGATTAGCAAAGATAAACCCCATACTATATGTTGGAAAATATATTTGTAAAGAAATTAAGAGAAAATTTAAACTATACCAACTACATTTAACTTTATAAGTGTTACAAGAATAGATAAGGGAGAAGATAATTTAGAGAGTAGAAGAAATTAGGTGTATATAATAACGAACCAATGGTCTCTATTTATAAAGATAAAATATTTTGGTTTATGGGCCTATGAGCCTCTCACTCTATGGGTTGGGCCTGGCTGGTAATCATTTACAACACTCCCACTTGAATAGATAAGGGAGAAGATAATTTAGAGAGTAGAAGAAATTAGGTGTATATAGTAATTAACCAAAAGTCTCTATTTATAAAGATAAAATTCTTTGGTTCATGGGCCCATGAGCCTCTCATTTTATGGGTTGGGTCTGACTGTTCATTCATTTACAACAAAAAGAAAATTTTAGAAGAAAAATAAATTTAAAAGAAAATTCGACCATGTATTACTATTGGTGGGAAGGAAGAAAAGGACAGATGGTTGACCAAACGTGATCAAGTGGTTAATGCCTGATGCCTGGGACATGGGCTCACAAAATGGGCCGAGGGAATGGACCTCTGCCCATTACTTTTTGGTTCTTTTGTAGCCCGCATTAATTATCTTAGTCAATAAGATTGAAGAGGGGTCAACAATCACATGTGGCGTTGTGATAGTCACCTCATCTTTTAAACATACACCACGGTTTCAGTGCGGAATGACAAATATTCCGTATGTTCGAAACAAATTATCATTCGTTAAACTAAAATTTTGACGGCTGTAATTGATTAAAAAAAACCTATTTTTTTTATAAAAAACACGTGTTCGCCGAACACCTATTTTTAAGCAAAAAACACCTATTTTTAAGGCAAAAAAAATATTTTGCACATATTGAAAAAAATATGTTCCGCATAAGAGCCGAAACGTTAAACATAATGTCAGATGTTCAATTTCTATTAATGAAAATCGAATATATTTTATGTCAGTCATTTACTTCTTTAAAAATCTTCTAGTGACGAGAGAATTAATCATTAATATCCATACTAATGTAGACAAAAATTAAAACTTTTAAGAGGGATCCCGGGCGATTAAGGCTTATCCTCCCAGCTGGTCCCACTCGTATTTCATCATAATATACCGCCAAGCTCGTTAACTTCCCTCACCTGCCGGAGTTGTGCATCTCCCAAAACTCTTGAAATATATATTCCTTTGATAAAAAAAGAAATATATATTCCTTCCGTCCCATTTTATTTGTTTTAATTTCTTTTTTAGAATGTCTTAAATTTTTTATCCACTTTCTAAATAAACGATTCATATGTTGGAGAGAGAAAACTTGGTAATAAAAATGAAATTAGATTATATTTTTAACATTTTATCATATTCTACACTGAAATTTGGTGAATCATTAGTTTCCGTAAAACATAAAAAATTGATAAATATTTTGAGAGACGAGTAAAATTTACACCAAAAAACAAAAATTATAAAATTAGAAGAGACCTGACCGCCTTTTTTTTTCTCTTTTAGAATTGTTAAAGTTTAATTCTTGATTTTCTGAATTAAGATCAATGCACGCTCGGCTCGAGGGACTAGACCGCCAATAGAAAATGGAAAAACTATCGTTCTCTATACTTTTCATTACAAACACCAATAAACCGGGACTGATGTAGAACATTTGAGAGGTAAATTATACAAAAACACGTATGTAGTAAATTGAAATAATTTTGAAAGGGGCGGAATACAATACTTACACTAAAAATTCATTCAATAGAAAAAAAAATATAGAAAACTTGAGATTTCATAAAATATGTTGCTTAATATTTTGTAAATTTCTTATAAATATCGCACTTCTTATAAATTTCTTGCTTAATAGAGAAGGTCATTTTCTTATGAGTAAGCATACAATCGGTAAGCATCGAATTCCACCTTTCATTTTGGTAAAATATGTTTTACCAGCTAAACTATTACTTAATTTCATACTTAATAGAGATGATAACTTTTTTATTCGGCCGCCCCGGCCCCTCTTTTCCCACCCTAACGATTGATATACAACCCTTCACATGTAGAGATTGCAGTTTTTTTTTTTTTTTTTTAATCTCACAGGGGGAGGCGACTCCACAGTGTAGTTCAAGAAGCGCAGAATTTATTAAACCTCACGTAAGAGGCGGGTATCGAACCCTCGAACTCACGGTCGTAGGTAGTGTCAAGCCCCTACTGGGCTAGGACACTTCCGATATGTAGAGTTGCAGTTGGGAACCTTTCAAAGTCAGAATTCCCAACCATAATTCTCTCACCACGGCTCCTATGCGAATGACTCTTGTTCCAGTACGGTGCTGTGACAAATTTCGTCACTAGCTGGATTTTATACTTTTTGATCCAACAGCTGTATCAAAATAGGGGGTATTTTAGGGATAAACTTTGCTTGTTACTTTTTGTTCCCGAGGAGGAGAGAGAAAAGTTGCGGCTGAACAAAAACACATGTTCTTGGTTAAAGAACACATGTTCTTGGGGGAACCCAATCGATGTGACGGTTCCCGAGGAGAGAGAAAAGTTGCGGCTGAACAAAAACACATGTTCTTCGTTAGAGAACACATGTTCTTGGTTATAGAACACATTCTCTCGCCTCCTCGGTAACCCAATCGATGTGACGGTTGCGTGTTACTTTTTGTTGTTATTATTATTATTTATTTGTAAAACTACATATGGACCCTTTCATTTTTTTTTATTTTTTTTTTTTTTATTGTCAGCCGCAACTTTTCTCTCTCCAGCTCTGGACCGTTTAAAATTTCATCCGACGGCTAGGATTGTTCCGCACGTACAGAATTTTGGGCATTCATCACAGGAGCCGGACTGTAATTCTCTAAGTACTTGGAACTAATTAAGTTGTTAAGTAGAAGTTAAAGTAGTGGATGGACCTAAGGGTCCCAAATTAATCATAAGTCGTTTGGTCTTTAATGTCCATGCATGTACACTTGAAAAATATTTGATCTGATATAGTCAAAACTTATAATAAATTAGGATAATTCTGATATGGATCGCGCCACTAAGTAGGCTGCAGCTCATTTAGCTGGCAGAAAGCAGTCACGCCGCCCCTTCTCCTAAAAAAAAATTCTACGATCACGGTTAAAAATACAAAAAAAGATTGTTCTGATATGGACACAGTTAAAAGTAAAAAATTATACAAATTTGTCACATCACTATAAAATGAGGAGAGAGACAATTTTTTACTTTTAACTGTGTCCATGTCAAAACAATTTTTTTGTATTTTAACTCATGATCGAAAAAAAAATTAGGAGAAGTGAGTGACGTACTGCTTTTCTGACTAAAGTGGTTATCAGAATTTTCCAATAAATTATGGAGTTGTCCTCTGCTTGGACTTTAGAATTGTGAAATTTAATTTACTTCTAGTTGGACTGTAAGAATCGTCTGTTCCCTTTCTGTGTCCCATTTCCTGTTTCGTCAATAAAAAAATATTATGTGTCAAAATTTTAATTAACTTTATAATTTAAAAGAAATAATAGAATACAAAATAGAAACAAAGAATGGGGACACACGATTTTTTGCCCTAGCCGCATCATCTCTTGGACATGTAAAAGGTTTCCTTAATTACATTTTTTTGCCCAAGGTTGCTAAAACTAGATTTATGTATAAAAATATGCGCTATTTTTCTCAAAATATTATAAGGTCTTCTGATATATGACTTATGACTTCCTTTTCAAAATGTTTTGTCTTTTACAAATTCCAAGGATTGTTTTTTTCTCTTTAAATTACTCTTATCCATAAATATAATTATTCTATTATCTATTATGTTATATATAATAAAAAATATTTCTTATTTTCGTTTTTCTTAATATAATATTGAAAAAAGGGAAAATGACTTGAATGGTCCTCAAAGTATTTATCAAGACAAGTTAAGGTCCCCAAAGTATTTCGACTTCTTACAAAGTCCTGAAACTATTTGCGCGGCTTCTAAATGTCCTACCACCAGTTTGGACGGTGGTTTCCGGCTAAGAAACAGCACGCCCCATTCACATGACGTCGGATTAAGGGTAAAATGGTCACAAAAAGGGCAAATCCCCAGTTTTGAAGCTCAAGAATAAGAGCACAAAAATCAAACTTAAAAATATCTCCCATCAAGAACACCAAGAACAGCTCTTGAAGCTCAAGAACAAGAGCACAAAAACTTCAAGAATTTGCAATCCGTGAAGACCAATCTGCTCAGAATTGAAAGGCAAATTGGAATATCACGTTTGTAGGCCAAAATACAACCCGAAAAAGCAAAAATCTGTAAAGAAAGAAAATGTGGCTGACTGAAGGAACCCAAAATCAGCCACAAAACCAATTGAAACTCCACTAAATCTGCCCAGAAATGTGAAAATTCTTGGAGATGTTTGTTGACATCATCACCACCCAACTTGTTAAGCCAAAATCTTCAAAAAACTAACCACTACCACTGCCCAAAATCAGTAGGACTACCAAGAGGGAGCAGCCATGGTAGAGATGATTTTCTCTAGAGAGAGAATTTTTGCTTTAATGGTGATTTGGGGTTTTGAAGAAAGTAGGAAAAGCTTGGGATTTTTTTTTTTTTTTGCTTGCTATTCTTGGTTGACGGAAGGTCTATGCTCCAAAATATTACGATTTCTGGGCTATTCTTGAAGATTTGGATGCTTTGCTCTTGGATTATACTTCTATTATGAAGGTTTGTATTCTTTGCTAATTGATCTTAGTTGGAGAAGAAGATGAATAGTGTGCTAATTGATCTTTCTGACGATTTTGCCCCTGTAGATAACTCGCGTGCTGATTCTTGGTCGGAAACCACCGTCCAAACTGGTGGTAGGACTATTTAGAAATCACGCAAATAGTTTCAGGACTTTGTAAGAAGTCGAAATACTTTGGGGACCTTACCTTGTCTTGATAAATACTTTGAGGACCATTCAAGTCATTTTCCCTTGAAAAAAAGAGCAAAAGGATGTCATACTCTCAAATGGGTGAAAATCATCTGTCCCATCCCTATCCTCCCCATTCAATCAGAATTTACTATATAAATATTTGTTTCAATTATATACACACAGAGTAAATTGCGATTGGCTGAAGATAAGAATGGGGATAGAGAATTTTTTGCCCTCTCAAATGGAGGGAGTAGTAACAAAGGTGTCTTAAAGTAGTAATAAAGTTTAAGTGTTTTGATACAAACTCGAAAAAATTCAAACTTATTATAACACATGTTTTTATATACTTCGCATTTTAACGTTTATATTCTAAATTCACCTTTTATCTTTAAATAAGATTTCAAATTCAAACATTATATACAGAGAAGACCTCCCTTCCATAAAAAGATCTATCGTGAATTTGGAGTGGACTAAATTAATTATTCGGTTGGTATTGAAAAAAATAAAATAAAAAGTAGATGTCAGTAAATATATTTTTGGGTGGACAAGAAAGATTTTAGCTTATTCCCAATTGAGAAGCAATGCGAAGAGTATATTTCAACCTACTCTGCATAATAAAACAAGAGTAGTTTATCGTATATTCGGCTTCGAGTGTGATGTCTTTCTCTAGTAAAAAAAAAAAAAAAACACACTAAGTTAGGCTGAAAATTATATCATATTATAATAATACTTACCAAACCATATCAGTGTGTTTCTAGAAAGGAGGGGAAGGTAGAGAAACAGATATCACTTTAAAATAATTTTCCAAATAAAATATTTTGTTGCATTTTTTTTTAAGCCCGGTTGAGCGGTTGTCCCATGAAGGAGAGATAGAAATGCCTCACAAGAGGAGGAGAGAACCCTAAAAAAAGAGATTAAAACATGCCCGGGAGGGTATCGAACCCACGGTCATGGGTAGGCCATAGCCCTACTGGACTATGGACCTTGTGATTAATATTTTGTTGCTTGAAGGAGACTTTTGTGTAATAAGAAAAAAAATGGGGGAAAATAAACAATAAAAGAAATTATATTATTTCCAAAATAGAAGTCTTAAGATAATCAAACGCAACTCAAGTATTAAAACGTTTTATTTTCAATAGGTAGGTGAGGTTACGATTATTATTTTCCGTTACCTTGTGCAATTTCTTTTTTTCCGTCTTGTTTGTCTTTTTTCTTTTCTCAACTCCTCTCTTTTGTTGTATTAGATAAAGAGTTTGAGAACTTTTCAGGTTGTAATGACCCTGGCCATTTTATTATTAATGGGTAATCTTTTATTCATAAAAAATTGTGAGGTTAGGACTCTGGAGTTCGAGACATGCTGGAGAGGAAGTGGAGAACCTCTATTAATTTTTCTGAGGGATTTTGAAAAAAATAATATAAGTCTAAGTTCTAGAACAATTCCCTTAAAAAGTATAAGAGTGATTTCCCTTTTTCATTAAAAAAATTAAGCTTAAATTAATTTGATACTATGATAGAATAATGTTTGTTGACTTGTTGTATTTTATTTATGCTACCAGTTTCTTAGTTAATCCATCATCAACAGTGATATTGATGGGAAATGTTTGGTTTAATAATCTTACCAACTCAACCTTCGAAACAAGATCATTATTAGTTTAACAAAAACACATAATATTCTAGATCATCATTTGTTGTTGAAAGCGAAATCTAGAAAAGGTGAAATCATTTACAAATGTTACTTGCAAGTAAATAATGAACGAAAAACAAAATTGTTTGACCATTTTATCTCAATAAGAAAGTTTATTTGTTTTGGTCTTTAAAATACATTTTAAAAGACAATAATATGAATCAAATTCAAAGTGTATCAATAAAAGATACTCTTGAAAATTTATAAGCTACCAAATGGTATTCGCTTGTGACTTTCTTACCATTTTGACTTTGTTGTAATCTTAGTCAAGTGGCCTTTTCATAAAGAAGAACAAAAACTTATCTTATTATTATTATTATTTTTTTGAAGCCAAATGGGCGGTTGCCCCATAAGAGGGAGAAGAGAGTACCTCACAAGAGGAGAATAAAGCCCTCGAAAGAGAAATAATTAAAATTTACCCCATACATATGGGGAGGGTATCGAACCCACGACCTCTTGATCGTGGGCAGGCCCTTGCTCCACTGGGGTAAAGAACCTTTGATAACAAAAATTTATCTTAGATATCATGAAACAAACTGATTGTAGAATATATATATAAATAAGGGTCTTATTGAGTTTAGTTTAAATTTTTTTTTAAATTAAGTTTTTTAAATCATAAACACTTTAAGTTTCATATTCAGACTTGATTTAAATTGTATTCCATATCAAACTTTGACTAAATGTATACTAAAATCTTTTAATTTCACAAAAATCAAGTCCAGAAATAATTTGGTAGAAAATGAAAAATTGATAGGAAGTGAGGGGTCTCTACTATAAGGGGTCCAGCGCCGCAACGGAGCACATGAGCCTACGTCGGGCGGCTACCAACTACCGCCCAAAAAGATGGAAAAGGAAAGGCCTTCGCCTTACATCTCATCCTCCGATCTTTTCCGCACTCAAAGTGTTTGATGTAATGTCTGATCCAATCTTAATTCGTTAACCATTGTTTTTATGCTTATCTATAATTCAATTGTTTCTAACATGTTCACGAAACAAGGCTTTCTTACCCTATTATGGTTGCCCAACTAACTAAATTAATGAATATTGATATTATGGGATACTATTCATCTTTAGCTTTTAATAAATCCTTCCCATCAAGACACCTTAAATATGATTGCTAACCTTATTAGTAGTATGATTTATTATTTCGATCTAGTCTGGGTTTAATTTTGCTTGAGACTCAAATCGAAGTTGAACTTCTTTAAATTGATGTATGAGTACGAAATTTCAAGTATTGATCATCTAGAAAAATTAGTTTCAGTTTGCGACTGAGAAAAAAAAATTAGACTATACTTAACCCAATCAGACTTACTTAACCCAATCAGACTTAATACTGCTTTTTGTAATTTCTTTTGAGTAGCTACTTGTAGGATAGTAAAAATGAACATATGAACTTAGCAAAAAGAAGGAAAAAAAATACTAAAAATGCAGTAATGTATGATCGAATCAAAATAAAATATAAATTGAAGATATTTTCTTACCCAAAAAAAAATAATTTGAAGACATTTGACATATCTGTATTTGTTTTGTAATATTTTATTGTAGAGTGTAGTGGGGAGTCATCAATCATCACGCGCAGGATTGGATTGGGCCTTGGGCCCTACAGACCGGGGCCTGCATGTGGTTTTGGTACTTGGTAGGGAGGAGTTTGACTCAAAAAACTGTTTGACTGTGTTGAGGTAGAGAACAATTATTATCCCATTAATATGGTAAAATATCTTCTGTCAATCATTCAATGTTCCGTTCTATGTTTAACGAATAGATATTTATCACGTATTCACTTCAATTTTATGAGTTTTACTATTTTTTAGATTATAATTTTTTTAATTAAAAAATTAACACAGTTAATTTTTTAATTAGTGGGAACAGAAAATGTGACACCGAATGGGAGATAAAAAATTTCTATCCCATTAATAAATATAGATATAAAACACCCACCAAAAAAGAAAAGAAAAATACTCATTTCATTTCATAATTGAGAGTTTTTTGGATATTTTATCGTAAATTACAATGAAAGAAACAATAAAATCTTTTACTGTTATCTCAACCACCAATATAGTTTCCTTCTTTCTATTTAATAATATGAGTAAAAGTAACTTTTGAAAAATATATTTAAAAAATAAACAATAATATATATCTGAAAAAAGTTTGAGAAATTAAAAAAAAAATCGATGCAAGAAAATAGACTATAAATTTTGATATGTTTTTCAGATTTTATTTGAGTCCAAGGATTGCTTAACAAATGTTAAACTTCTAACAGAGGTGTTAAAAAGGGCAAATAATCGCCTAGTACACATTACCCGTTCCTTTGCCCAACCAATCACAATTCACTATGTGTATATATAATTAAAAAAATGATCACATGACAAATTCTTATTGGATGGGCACAGAAATAAGTACACAGATGGTGCAGACGATTTTCACTCGTTAAAAAGGGGTTAGATGTGGGAACAAATCTTGATTTCAAAGAGTTGATTTGAGATAATAAAATAAAGATCATAAGGGGCTAAATTGACCCAAACTTTAAATTTGAGGGGCTTTTTTGTCATTGACCATAGAAATTATAATAATTAAAAAGTAAGAAAGCCTTGTTAAACAATTTTTTCTATGATTAATGATGAGAGTGAGATGAGAAAAAGCGGGAGAACTAGTCGAGCCACTAAGTTACCTTGATTAATATTCTCTACAATTCTTTTCAGATCGGAATGTGAGGCCCTGACGACATGGTTATCGCCTTTTATTGTGTAGGAAAAAGCAGGAGAAAAATATCTTATGGAAGCTTCTAATGTCTCTACCTAACACATTTGAAAAAGCAAAGGATGGGAAGGAAATGTTAAAAAGTGAGTCCTTTTCCACAAGCGAAGGACCATTTTTTAGCGTTAATATCATTTTGTATCTCATTTTCTTTCTTATTAATAAAAAATTGATATTATTAATTTTTAATTAGAAAATAATAATAACCTAACAGAAATTTTGAAATTCACAGGAAAATAGTGAATATGTGACAATTATCTATTAGTAAACAAAAAATGAAACAAAAAATCGAGACAGGATTTTCCCCCATTTTTAGGTACATTTTTTTTCTTCTCTCCCCTTTTGCATTCTCTTTGCTTGAGAGAGTCTTATTTCCTCATTTTCTAAGGACTTGACCTTGAAAAGTGCAGTCCGGTTCCTATGCGGAATAGCTTTTTTTCCGCACGTGCGGAACAATCTCAGTCGTCGGATGATATTTTGAACGGTCCAGATCTGGAGAGAAAAAAGTTGCAGCTGGACTTAAAAAATAATTAAAAAAAAATTTCTCTTTCCAAATCTGGACCGTTAGAAAATCTCATCCGACGGCTGAGATCGTGTCCCGCAGTGCGGAACAAAAAGCTGTTCCGCATAGTAGCCGGGACGTGAAAAGTGATATCAATAATAATGGCAGCAACCTAACAACTAATTACTTACCCGTCACCAGCAATATATCATTATCTTGTGCATTTTGTACCTTACAACAAAAAATCACTTTTTAAAAAAAAAAAATAATATAGGGTCTGGTTAGATTGAGTTTGAATTTTAGGAGAATGTTAGAAAAATATTTTTTCTAACTTTCTTTTGTATTTATATCAATATAGCTCCATTTCAAAGTAATTAAGCAGACCTTTTTGGTCTCCATGGCAAGAAACAAGCTTGGGAAGGAATGTCAAAACTTGTTGATTAAAATGTTGGTGACATTAAACTAGACACTATAGCTACTAGTTTGTGTCCTTATATATACAAGTACCACGGCTAGACAGACAAAACGAGAACTCAAGTACTTAGTGATTTTTGAAGAGTTAATTATTAGTTGATATTAATTCTAGCTAGGTATGCATGTTGTTCAATTGATAGCAATTGGAAATGAGACCCGACCCGAGGATGACCTACAATGTACCACCACCCAAAAAAAGTACGTGTATTATATATTTTTAATTTTTTTAATATAATTTGTAGAAACATAAGAAGTAAGAGTAGAGTTTGAACTCCTAACCTCTACGTCTTGACATTTCAGTCGATAATAGATCCCGTGTAATATATTATTTAATTATATTTTTTACGGGTGAAAATCATTAGTACCCATGTATATCCATATTCTTGTGTCCAACCACTTAGAATGTGATATGTGGATTCTTTTTCAAATTATATATACGAATTATGAGTGGTTGAACAAAGAAATATATACATACACAAGTACATACTACAGTAAAACCTCTATATAGTAATAACCTCCTTATAGTAATAAAAATCTTGGTCCCAACTCGGGACCATTTATAAATAAGAATAAACTCTACATTATAATATTCCATATTTTTTTTAGGACCATCTTTAAGAAAATTTACCTCCATATAGTAATAAAATAACATTAAATTTTAAATATATTTATATATCTATATAAAATAACAACTTAAACTTATGGGTATCTTTTAACCATTTTACAAGATATTTTTTGCTTCCAATTTGGGTTGGTTTCTTTCATTTTGAGCAACTCGACACGAATACTTCAATGATTTGAGTTTTTTTGTTTTTTAGGTGCCATGACTTGCTTGAAGTAGAAAATGTATGATTTAAAGTGATAATGAAATGTATGATTATACTAGCATTTATATATGTACATAAAAAGAAAAGAAGCGAAAAAACGTTTTAAATGCATACATGATGTATGCACTATTTTTTTTTACATTTCATATATATTGTATGTATATGAATGAATCTTCTAAATCTAATATACATAATGTACATGCATGATGTACGTACATTTATTTTTTTTTAACTCATAAATCTTATATATCTTTTAAATTCATCTTTTTAAAATATGAAAGGACATATTTTTAAGTGTTGTATGATGTATATTAGTTATTTTTTTTAAAATTATAATTTTTATATGTAAGTTTCTATTTAAAAATAACTTTCCTATAGAAATATTTTTCTCCAGTCCCGAGAATATTACTGTATAGAAGTTTTACTGTATTATTTGCCTTTTTTTACATTGCAACCGAAGACCTTCAAATTGGAGTACATTAGTCAGAGTTTAATAAAATTAAAGTTCGGACATAATGTGAATAGAGAAACAAGCAAACGCATGGGGGTGGGGGTAAAAATATGGAAGGAGTTTAGTTAATGATAGTATAATTAGTGATAGTTTAGGTATGAAATAAATGATTAAAGATTTTATATAGTACTAAGTATAATTAGTTGGTAGCTAATGACGAAGATAATAATTATAGTAGTAGTAATTTGATAGGTTGGTAAAGAAAGGGTTGGTACTATTTGGGAGGAGACGGTTCTACACGCATTTTACTGTACGTATAGTATGAAAAAATTAATTAGGGTGTATTTGAATTGTTTGTGTTTACGTTTGAAACTTAAAGTGACACACATTTTTTTTGGGATTAAGTTTGAAATGAAATCTTAAATATTAAATCATGAAAATTTTGATTTAACTTTGAAATTAGTCTGAGACTTACACCATAAATAACAGATTGAAGGCAAAAAAATAATTTATTTTCATTATGTGTTCCGTTTTCTATACCCACGAATAGATGATTGTCACATGTTTACTTTTTTCTTACGGGTTCCATTATTTCTTTTAGGTTATAAATTTTTTAATTAAAAAATAATACATAGTAGTAAAGGAAATGGAACACAAAATGAGAATAAAAGATTTTTACTGCAAATTGAAATACAATCCAATCCGACCTTAAATTTCAATGATTTTTTTCACTTTATATTATTGTATTAATGGGGGAGGAGTTAGGTTACCCACTTCTTCCTCTCTCTTTTCTTCTCCTCCTCTCACAGCTTATCCATTGACTCTCCATATATATAAAGATCCTTTTCTAAAGATGAAAAAGGACAAAACTCACTCAACCAAAAAATCTAAAATTAGAAGAAAAGAAAAAGTAACGAACAGAAATTGGTCCAACACAAAGTCTTCAAATTATTTATTTCACATGCACCAACATTCACCAAACTACCTTCATTATTATTATTATTATTATTATTATTATTAACCCTAGCACCACAAACCCAAAATTCCAATGTCAGAAGAAGCCTATTACTATTTGATAGCACAATCAATTTAGTAAAAAAAACACAATAAGTATTTACTTATTGATTAGAACTTTGATCTACCTTACATTTTTTGTTCGCATCATGCTGAAACAATTATAATTTATTCTCCGAAATGCCAGGACGGGGACGAGGACTACAGTAGTAGTAGTAGAGATGTGGTTTGGATTTTGGAACTAAAATGGTTAGAAATTTTCCTTCTCTTTTTGTTTTCCATCTCTTTTCCGTCATTCCTCAAAGATAAGTGTTCTAATCGACTGCGACGAAAGTAATTAAGATGTGAATTTCTCTTCCATTTAAAAAAAAACAATTATTCAATTTGTTTTCAACAGTTAAATAGAAAAATAATGATTTAAATTGTACTTTGCGCGTAATAATAGAACACTTATTCAGCAACAGATTCAAACGGGATAATGGGAAATCATTTATGTAAATGAAATACTGGAAAAGATTGAGTAAATGGTCATCTACTGATCAATATTGTTAATATAAATTGTACAAATATTAAGAGAAAATTAGAAAGATTTTGAACTAAAAAATAACCACTCTCTTTCCTCAATTTTCTCTTCCAAATAAACTCTTCTTTCTTTTTTTCATGCCACGATAATAAATAAATAAAATCAAAATATATTCTACTTCATCTCCAAGCTTCTATAATCCAAGACTCCGGCTCCCTTTAACCCTAGAAAGGCATAGCCGCCGGCGGTGCCACCGCCATTACCGTTGCTGCTCCTACGACCGTCCACGTGGCAAGTGCAATCTTTACTGTTTTGTATCCCCAAACTACACGTAAAGCACAAAGTACTACTTCTACTATTACTTCTTCCTCCGGTTTTAAGTGGCTCCGGCGGCGGCGGTGGCTGTGGGCCCAGGGGTGGCTGATAAGGTGGGCTTATCATAAGCTCAAGATTAAGATCTGGACAACGTAATTCTCGAACTGGGCTGTTTTGATCATCAATTGATCCTGAATTCTTTATAATAATAATATTATTTTTGGTGTCTTCTTCACTTGTTGAACTAAAAGAAATAGTCTTGCTGACTTCTTGTGGGCCGCCGCCGCCGACCCCACTGCCGGTCTCGTTGATGGGCCGATGAGTTGTGGGATCTATTCCTCTGCTTAATAGCTTTCTTTTTATATGAGTGTTCCAGTAATTCTTTATCTCGTTATCTGTTCTTCCCGGTAATCTTCCAGCTATCAAAGACCACCTAAAAGTAGTGTATTTCCTATCATGATTTGATCATGGATTTAAACTTAAACACAAGGCGGAACTAGAAGTGGCAGGGGTAATAGTTGTCTCAATATTTTTTAAAATGTCTAATTTTTTATTAAAAATATTACATCTCGACCAAGAATTTCTAAAATTAACTACCACATATTTTCTAAACTTAAACACAAGGCGGAACTAGAAGTGGCGGCCTTAATAACATATAGGTTCCAGTTTCCAATGGTTGATGCCAGGATCAGGAGGAGTAACAATTACTCCTAAAAATTTTAAAAATTACATTTTTTTTTTATAAATTTGTATTTTCAGAAATTCTCTGAGTTATTAAGTCTCGCCATTCAAAAATTATTAAAAGAAAAAAATTATATATCTATGTCGTATATGTTTATGTAAAAACTCATTCATAATACTAAGTTGTTGGACCGCCCTTACTAATTTCACCCACCTAAATATGGCAAAAAATCATGTCTCTGTGTATGACTCCATGTACCCAACCAATCACAATTCACCATTTATATATAATTGGATGAAATATCCACACAACGAATTACGATTTTCACTCCCTAAATATAAGCAAAAAAAAAAAAGTTTAAAGAGAAAAATAGCTTACTTGTTACCAAGAAGGGTATGGAGTTTGATAATGAGTTCATCTTCTTCTTCAGTAAAGTTGCCACGTTTAAGGTCAGGTCTCAAGTAATTGATCCACCGGAGACGACAACTCTTGCCGCAACGAAGAAGTCCGGCAGCTTTAGGAAGCGATCTCCAGCAGCCTTCACCGTGAGTTTTAATATAAGATATAAGCCTATCATCTTCTTCTTTAGTCCATGCTCCTTTGTTTGTATGAGCTTTCTCACAACAAGGTGACCTTCCCATTTTTGCCCCTTCTCCTTTTCTTCTTCCTTGGTATAGATTATACTTTCTTGTGTGTATTTCAGTGAGGTTGTAATTGGAAGAATAATAATAATTATTATTATTATAGGCTTTTGATGTGTGGTGCTTTAGAATCAAGGCTGGCCATCCCTATGGAGAAGAAGTTGGGGTGGGGTTTTATAAGCTTTTGACTATAGGGTGCAGTCCAGATATTATGCGGAACAAAAAATTTCAGTACATACGAAACGCCTCATAATAATTGTTCTAAGGTCAAGACATGTGTTATGAGGCTCAAAATAGGTGTTTCGTGCGATAAAAATAGAGCAAAAAGAGAATAGGTGTTGAGACTCAAAACATGAGTTCATTTTAAATTAATCTTAACCGTTAAAAATTTAATCTAATTGACAAGGGAAGTTCCACACTACACGTGCAGAATTTACCGCGTTCCGTACTAGAGTTGTAGCGATCTGGGTGGTAGGGGGTGGGGTAGGGGTAAGGGGAGTGACCTTAGCTAAAGCTTCTAGATGCGAGTTGGTGAGATAGGTTAGCGAGGAGTGGCTGGTGGCCACTCTTCTTGTGGGGTGATGATGATATTATTTAATAGGGTTGATCATAATTCATCTATCATTCTCCTGCTACTGTTATTTAAAGATTACGGAGAAGATGCGGTGAAATTTTTTATTATGTGTTTATTTTTATTTTTTTATTAGTGTTATTACTCAGTCCTGAGATATGAGTTTTTATCTGTTATCATGGTTATCTAAACTATTGTATAACTTTTATTTTTCTTGTATTTTCATATTATCTTTTGATTGTAATGGCCTTAACTATTTTATAATTAATGGATAATTTCTTATTTAGCAAAAAAAAACATACTTCCAATATTATATTATTATTCAAGAATATTAATAAAGAAATACTCCTTCTATCTAAAATTAGTTGCCTTAAATTTACTTTTTCTTGTAAAAAACAATTCATTTATTCATTTTCCCAATATTATCTAATATTTATTAATTCAACAAATACAACATTAATTTTATATTAAAAATTTCCATGTGGCTTTTTTTGGGCAAAAAAATCTCTATCCCTATTATGTGACTCGTTCTCTCTCCCTACAAATAGATAATTGACACGTGTTGACGTTTTCTCTACGCGTTTCAAATTTTTTTTAGGATATACTTTTTAAAAATAAAAAATTAACACATATTAATTTTTTATTAATGACATAGAGAATGTGACACTACACGTGGATAAAAGATTATTACCGCTTTTTTTTGGGGCCAATTTTACTAAAAAAGCTAACCTAACTAACCATTTTTTAATGTGTGAAATTTTGAACTAATATGAGACGGATGAAGTATATACAAGTAACTAAAAAGCGGTAAAAAATCGTCTGTTCCCGTTCTGTATTCCCACGAATACATATTTGTCACATGTATATTTTTTTTCTGTGGGTTCCATTATTTTTTTTAGGTTATAATTTTTTGATTAAAAATTTAATACATGTCATTTTTTTTATTGGTGAGACAAGAAAATGAGCACAGAGGATTCTTACCCTAAAAAACCGAGATAATAACTTAATTGGTCAAAGGGCTATTATCATATTAAAATTTCGATCCTTTCTGAAGCCATGTTCAATCCGTTTCCCCTTCCCACAAAAAGAAGAAAAAAAAAGAAATAAAGTGAGATTATATTAATTACTATTGAGTTAACTTGAGGTAGGTATAAAGTAAGGTAGTAATAAAGTGTGTGGCATTGGCAAGACACAAAGGTGTGTGATCTCCGCCTTTCTTTTGTCTATATAAAATTTGAATAATAAAAATTAGCTAACATTTTCTTCTTCCTTCTTATACTATCTACTTCACGACAAGTACCAGAATGAAAATCAATTCTAGGAACGTATTTGTGAGACTAGACCAACAGTCCTTCATATTAATTGGGTGTGATTTACCTATAAATGTGAGCTCCGCTCAATTCATGTGAAGGAATTATGATTTTAGTCCCAGAAGAACGGTTCTAATATTGAATTACCATTATGTATATTTATTGTTAGAAAAATGATTTACTCCTAGAATTTTGGGGATAGAAATTTTTTAGCCAATAATTCTAGTAGCCTAGCAAGGTTCTTGTTATTATTGCTATATATCCCTCCTGTTACTGGAACTAACATCCTTTCTGCTCAATAAAGTCTACCCAAATTTAAACAGTACCATAAAAGTTTTGACTGGTAACCCAATTAGTTAGAAATACTTTTTATTAAACAATAGATTCTGAATACAATACACATTTTTATTTTTTTAATTAGGTTTGGAATTATCTGTCTCTCATATTTTCTCAATTTTAAAAAACTGTAACGTGTCTCACTTTCTTTCCTTAGATCATCTCCTTCATCTATATGTTTAGATTTATACGTTGCGCTTTTAAAAGAATCAACTGGTAATTTTCTTAGAAGATTTCAATTCTATCGAGACTAGATAATACTAGTTTGTCAATGAAAAATACCAAAGGTTTTTATTTTAATTTTCCTAGAAGGCCCTTTTGTGTATAAAGAAGGAAGTTCATGGTTTTGTAAATAATTTGTTTTAGTGTACTAAATTAGTAGGTTTTGATATAGCATTTGGGGGGGCACTTGCTAAAAGTAGTTCCCAAGTGGTTTTTAGCTATTCTTGTTACTTGTACAAGTATGACTTTGGAGATGGTTGGTAGTTGTAGCTCTTTAATTAAGCATTACGGTTCGGTTCTTCAATCTTTTATAACGCTCAAATTTTTTGGTCGTATTCATTGCATAAGATTTTTTGCATTAATAAGGTGTGAGAAAAATTTTAATGTACGCAATTTTACTTTTATTTTTCATAAATAGACTATTTTCATAGTTTGAACTCGTATCCTAATAAATAACAAATAAAACATTTGACTATCGTATCAAACACGACCTTCCCATCAACCCTTAT
This sequence comes from Vinca minor, assembly GCA_026122235.1. Taxonomy (NCBI): domain Eukaryota; kingdom Viridiplantae; phylum Streptophyta; class Magnoliopsida; order Gentianales; family Apocynaceae; genus Vinca; species Vinca minor. The sequence goes on along the minus strand of JAOCZM010000115.1, from coordinate 10,718,672 downwards.
TTTTTATATCGCCCCATATAATAGAAATATTTTTGTTATCAAAATTTTCATTTACATATCTTAAACAATAGTATAACGTGAGATGTCACAGGAGTCAGTGGCCGACCTATATAAAGGAAGGAGCCCATTTTATTTTTCTAAATTCAAGTTTTTTTTAAAATGTTTTCAAAGTAATCTCTATATTTTTTCTATAATTTCTCATCAGCCCTTTCTTCCAAAATTCTTAACAAAAAATTCATAACCCAATTTGGCTCCGGAAAAAAATCATCTATCCTCATTCTGTATCCCATTTTATATCTCCACGAATAGATGATTGACACGTCTTTATATTTTCCTTACGGGTTCCACTATTTCTTTTAAGTTATAATTATTTTAATTAAAAAATTAATACATGTCAATTTCTTATTAGTGTGACAAGAATTGAGACACCGAACGGGAACTGAGGATTCCTACCATTTGGCTCCACCTTTCTCTTTGATGTTGAACCGTGTCATGTACGCCTTTATTATCATCCTCTTCATTCCACACCAACATTACATTATCATTAATTAGCCAAAAAAAAAAAACATTATCATTATCATTATCTTCTTCTCTCCTCCCTCACTTTGAGATCTTCTGTCCATTTTATGTCATCTTCTCTATTTCATTTCTGAAAAGAATATATCAATTGTCTCTTGCAAAAACTTTGCATAAGTTTTTCTTATATATATTTATGTATTTCTCTTTTCAATAACGATTCTTTTTTATCTAAATTATTACGTGACAACTTCAATAAGAGTGAAATACGAAATTAGACATTATTGAAGATAAAATGACATAAACGGCTCTTTTAGATAGTAAATTTCTTAAAATTTTGGAAGACGGTAAATTTTTAAAAAAAACATTTGGCATTTTAGAATGTTAGAGTGACCGCTCTTTAAATCCACCACTGCTTTTTCCGAGGCTTGACAACTGGCCGAATGGAAAAAGAAAGAGAAGCACTAAGCTAACCTTATATATATGTGCTTATCCATTTTTGCTTTTAAAGAATTAAATCATGTCATACTCAATTAAATCTATAATAAAGCTACCAAAAAAAGGTAAAAAGGTTTGTTATAATGATGATCAAGTTAGTTACATGATCTAACTTTCACGCACTTATTTTTTGTGCCTAATTTTAAGGTACTATACCATCCGTGCAAGGTGAAAATTGTCTGTCCCCGTGTATATTTATATCACTGTATTCAACCAATTATAATTTATTATGTGGACAATATTTTTCAATTATATATACATATATATATATATATATATATATATATATATATATATATATATATATATATGTGATTATGATTAGTGATATATAAATAAACATACATCTGGCGATAGCATAATTTTTGCCATCCAGTGCATGCTGTTTCCTCTTTAATTCCAGCCTAAGGTTGGAGTTGATCTTAGAATTTCGGGTTGGTAGCAAATTATCCTAATTGCTTCTGCTCATCCTCGCATTCAATTAATATCACATGAGATAAAAAGAAGAAAAACTCGTAAGGAGAAAATTTAGTTTTCAAATAATGAAATTATATCGGAATTCTGTTTAATAATTTTGTTTTGAGTTTAGTAAGAAGAGACGTGAAACTAAATTTAAAATTTTTTCCGAAATGATTTACGATAAAAAAATAATCATAATTGTTCTCAATTCAATAAGACAACTGTTGAGTTTCCAACCGTTATAGTGTTTAGTGATAAAATAAAGTATCAATTTTTCATATAATATAAAAATATACATCAAATTATATTATATGAAAAATGTATTGTGGACACTATTTTATGTACTTTTTATAATGTAGCGAATACTTAATATACTCTCGAGTCTACCAACTACTCCAATTGGTTCTGATCCTCACATTCAAATATCTTGAGATAAAAATACATGGGAACATGATGAAAATTAAATGAATTAAGGAGAAAATTATATATTTTAAAATTATGGGATTGGTTGAGAAACTAGAGGAAATGGACGGATGGATGGTTGAGAGGGTAGGCAACAATCCGGAACATTAATGTGAGAGCCAACTCAGCAGCTCGTGGATATCGTGTGCTTAGGTGAAGAAGAAGAAGACTCGGTGTGATGGGTAGATCCTCTGCTACAACACCCCCTCCCATATTTTTGGCTTTGGCCTTTACCTACCTCTTTGGTTTGTTCTACCTTCCCATGTGAGGCTCCTGAACCTTAGCAAAAATAGGGTCTTTTTCTACCTGACCCACATTTGACGGATAAAATTAAGCTTCAGTAATTTCAACCCCACCCCTCCCCAAAATGATAGAGACACCAAATTTTAATTGAATTCATGGTTTATTAGCCTGTGAGCATAGCCGGACGCAGGAGTCGAAATCTAGTGGTGCAAATCTGGGGGCGAAATTGATAAAATTCTTGGAGGGGCAATAAAAAGGGCAAAAAAATATATTCTTTGCACCACTTTGCCGTGCATAGATCCGGCGCTGCCTGTGAGCTTGGATAACGCCTTTTTGTGCACAAGATAGTGTTTAATTGTGGTTCGTATTGAAACAAAATATTGTCCAGATACACAAGTATTACTAGGCAGTATGTACCTAAAAAAAATTCATCAAACAGATGGCGCAACCGGCCCTGACAAACAGTGTTAGGTAGAACAAGCAAGTCTAGAGCTCAATTATTTTTGCACATGGACCATATATATTTAAATAAATCAAAAGGAGGTCTCCGGCAAGAGAAGAGGGCAGTTATCAAATAATGTGGCTTGTCTATAACCCAAACAAGTTTGCAATCCGGATCATACAAGGAAAAGTAAGCCACATATTTTAAGAAGAAAAAAAAATGACCCCACATTTCTTATCCTCAAATCTCAGCTGGATAAATAACAAGTTTTTATGATCAATTACATCCCAACATTTACTATATTGGTATCTGGGGAAGTATGTTATTTCAAACTGTTAATGTAGCATCAATACAAATACTTGTAATCCCCAGTTTTTGATAAATATATGAAAGTGAAAGAAGATATATAGGTAACCTATGACTTGAGTTTTTTCCGGACTTCATATAAGTAACTGAGTGCCACCACTGCAGCAGTGACAGCAATTCCGAATGCACTTTGCACTAATATAGTGCTGTCCTTGACCTTAGATTTTGAAGCTGGTGTAAATCCTAGTTCGGAAAGCTTCTTGTGTGACGCAGCATAATCTCTAAAGAAGGCATCCTCGTCCTGCATATCAACAAATTAGAGATGCAACTTGATCCTTTAAAAAAAATAAAAAAAAATGAGAGAGAGAGAGAGAGAGAGAGATGCAACATGATTGAATTAACTGAAAAAACAACCAAGTATGCGGTTCAATGATCTTCCCCAGGGCCGTTCTAGCAAGTGGGATTTCGTGAAAATGAGCGATATACAGATCCATGTTCCATAATAGAGTGAAAAACTTGAGGTTCCTCTTGTCAAAGAAAATTTCTAGCACTAATCATCAACATCACAGCCATATTTCATTCACTAATGAATAAGAAAATAATGCTTGGCCAAAATGACTGCACAGATACATCATCGGAATTTAACAGAAGCAACACTATTAACAACTAGTTCAAGAAACAAACTGTAAAAGTACATACACCATTTACAAACAGTAATCTAATTCAGATGAACGACAGGCAAATACTACGCCACATCAAGTAATTCAAATAGATCTTGTCAAAAAGCCCCATAACGATCGCTAGTAGTCCTAAACAATATTTCTGCATGCCCTCTTCAACAATTTGCATTAAAAGCTAGTGCGTCTAGGTTGAATTTTGTTCTTCTCAATTGACTATTTAGCTATTAACCGTTTCCCAGATGAGGCAAGTGATGATACTTGTTTACAAAAGTAGCATCACAAATACATCACTGAGGTGAGCATGCCGGATAAGATCCTTCAGTTAATTCACAAAAATAGCATCGCAAATACATCAGTGTCTTTTAAGTACAAAATGAGGCAAGAGAAAATATCCCAATTACGATATACCCATTGAAAAATAACTAAATCAAGGTTTAAGCTGCATTCGATGATTTTAAGCCAAAATAGAGCATTCTCTTATTCTATTCTTCAACCACACAAGTCATGACTGATAAAAGTTACTCCCTCAATAAGGAGAAAAAGTTTATAAAATTTACTTTCCTAGAACTCCCACATACCTTTGCATATAGCTCAACATAACTGCGAAATTCAGGGTCATCCAGCAAAGCTTTGTCACTTGGAAGTTTGAGTAGCCCCTCCGATTCCTCTTTAAGCAGCTCCCTGAATTAAGTAGTAAGATCAAACTAAATTGCAATACCAAGATGGATTGTTTAACCGACGAATTATAAAAGCTGAAATGCTTTGAGAATTTTTGCAAGATTCTTCTAAACTGATAAGATCGTAAACAAGTGGCCAAATGTCTTACACAAAATATGAATTATCAAATTTCAGTGGCTCCTGAGTCCATGGGCCGTCAAAGCCTGACCTCTCTGGATGTGCCCTTCCCTGAAACAGAAAAACAGAAACATATTCAAACTGTTGATGCTATGCAAATGAGAACATATGAGGACAAACAAGAACAGAAACATAAATAAACAAATATTACTTGGCTTTTTTTACGAATAAAAAATGTTCTCTATTGACTAATTTGCTTCAAAGAAACTAACTCAAAAGCATAAATAATCAACAAAGATTACCAACGTATGGGCACCAGATAGGGCCACGATGTCTTTGTTTGACAAACCCATTCGATAGAATATATCCTTCAAATGAGGCACACCTGCCGTCAAGAAACAGAAAAACAAGATTTATACTTTGTGCATATTCATCTGCGGAGAAAATTGCCAGTGTAACCATGTAATAGTTTCGGGTGGTCACTCAAAAATATGAGGTGTGAGGGACTCCTGCAGCAGCTTGAAGTCTGCTTACCAATTACATCATAATCTAATATGATTTCTTCTCCCAAGAGGCCCAGAAATCCAAAGAAGCTCAAGAAACAAATTTGAAATGAACAAAGTCCAAACAGAACACTAACTGGTTCGAATAGTTCCAATATTTGGATTTATTTCTCACTGTTTTTTTTGTGGAAATTTATTTCTCACTGTAATCAGCAATTGCAACAGATTCTTGGAGATCAAAAGCATATCGATTTTCCAGAACATAAGAACCATTCTATATATTTGAAAAAACTACAGAATTTCCTTTTCACATGCATCACATATTAATGAACATTGGTTATCTGATCATAATTTCTAGTATATAGAAGATGACATGTTACATGCTTAACATGTAGCGCACAAATTAAAGTATGTCCTAAAACCTAAACAAGAAGAAAACTGACATCCATCTAAACACACACTATAGTAGCTAGGTTAACAAAAAGAAAAAACTAGGAAATTGAAAGCTTAAATTACATCAACGAATCTTGAGAGGGAATAAGTAGATTCTATATATAGAAAGTAAGATATAAGTAAAAAAGCAACAAGTAATATAATATAGAGTACCTAAATATGAAGCATGAAATCAACTACTAAACAAATATCTTTAGCCTTTACACACCCAAATTATATTTATCTGGAACACTCTTCCTTAATGGTTAAAGAAGGCACAAGCGATTAACATATTAACAAGTGTAACAAATTCTCTCTTGTAAAGGAGGACATACAGATTCCGTGATTCAAAAGATCAAAACAGACAACAGAGATGGCAATGAATAACCTCTTTTAGCATCAGGCAGTCTCCCTTCCTTGGTGCAAATGTTTGAATCCTGAAGAGGGGAATAGGTGTGGATAAAGCAATTATAATATGGATAATCTAGTTTAATTATTTGATACAGGTGGAAATTTTTCCCACCAAGACAAAGAAATACCTTTCTTCCAGGCACGAAATCAATAGTGGGGCCTCCAGTTACTTCAACAGCAACAACACCAGCAAGCTACATATAAACATTGGTTAGTTAGAGTGAGTCCAGACAACTTTTGATTATGTCGAGTCAAGTTAATCATCAACTCATTCACCTAATGTCTTATTGCAGAAAGTCAGTAGAATGGAAGCTATGTCGTCTTCTTTTATTAATCATGTAATTTGAAGTCTCTGTGTCAATTACTAATCAGGCATTAGACAATGAATAAACAGGTCATGGCTGGATTATGCCACATGATGAAGTGTAAAATAACAAATTAAATTTTCAATTGCTTATCTCTTTTGCTTCGTAATTTCTTTGTGCTTGCCTATTTGATTGTTGGAGAGTAGCTGTGAAGGTTTTCCCCATCTTTGTGATTTTTTCATGAAATAGATATAAGACACGTTGCATTGTCTTTGACATACATGGCAACAAATAGGGATGCAAGTTACCAGGATTACAAGATCATAATTTAGAACTAGCTCTGTGACACACGACCATCTTTCACAAAGACAAACTGTCCAAGATCCTTATGATTAACATTGAATGACTGGAAGAGCAGTTCATACTTTTGTAATTTATTCATTGTATTTTACCATAATACTACTCACATTCTAGAATCAAGTACATAAAAGAAAATTTAAAGAATGATCAAATTTTGAATCGCAGTTGAGATCCAGAAGAGACAACTGATGTATTTTAAATTTTTAAGGCTGAAAAAATATTAAAAATTTACCTGGTAGAGGTCTGCATATGTTATCTTCGGATGCTTAGATTTCACTTGCTCTGTAATCCAAAACAAAAATGTTCCATCAGAATGGCAAGTGAAATCTAATTTGAAGCCTGAATAAGATTAAATAGAAGACATCGTCTTCCCCCTCCCCCCGACTGCTTAAAGAAGGGGAAAAGATAAATAGCACAGACACATGCACAGTACAGACTAAAATTGTCAAACACCTTATCCACAAAAAAGTAAGCAGAGAAAAAAAATCGAAGAATTAACAAGCAATAACCAAATAAACACTAAACGATTGAGCAATCGAAGAAGCACTTAGCATAAACACTAAACCATTAATCACAAAAATCTAGTAACTTAAACAGCAGAATTTCCAAACAGAAGATATCAAATATGAACTATTGTACCAGAAGCAATAGAATAATATAACTACACCTCAAGGGTTCCAAAATTACAGAAATATCCCTAAGTAGAGAAAAATCGAAGAATCAACAAGTAATAACAGCGTAAATAAGTAAACGGTTTAAGCAATCGAAGAAGTAAGAACTTACCGCAAAAGTCGAGAGCGATTTTCAAGCCGTTATTTGCGGAATGAGAGTACTCTTCCTCATTTCTAATTGAACCGTTAGGACCGCCAGTTTTAGAGTTCACATCATAAGTTCCTGCATCGTGCCAACTGCAAATGAACAGAGTTTAAATCTTCATCAACTTCAATTTCTCAATTACAAAGTTAAAAAATAGAGTAGGAAAATTAGCTTAGTTCATTCTTACGCCAATCGAAGCATGATTGGAGCACAGTTTTTGCTGGAAATGAGAGCTCGAAGGTCTCGACGAGCTTTGTCGATTTCTTTCAGGTACTCGGCGTCGACTACCACTGCTTTCGCCATGCCTGCAAGTCTGCAACTTCTTCTTCTGCTGTCTGGGGAAGGGTTTTTTTTTTCAACGAACCACAACTGTTTATAGTGTAATGCGTCTGAGATAAGATATTGACCGGCGGTTTGGCTTCTGCCACTGCCTGATGATATTGTGCGTTCTTTTTCTGTTTTTTTTTAAGGCAGATCCGTATATTAATATAAATTAAGTTGCATATTTTTTTTTAATTTTTTTTAAATTGTTGGAAAATAATATTTTTTTTAAAAATCTGTTTTTTTTCTGAATACATAGAATTATTTTCATCTTTGGGTATAAACGTTGAAAAATTAATTAAATATCTTTCCACCGTTAAATTGAGGCAGAAATAATAAATAAAAATATGTTTATATAATTATTGTCAAAAAGGCCGCAGCTCAATGGAGCTCACATTTGCCCACGACCGCAAGGTCGACACTGGGCTATGTCCCAAAAAATTAACCACCCCCCACTAATCACCGGAAAAAAAAATGTTTATATAATTATTTTGTATTTAACGTATCTAATATTATATTGTTTCAAAAAAAATCTTATGTTATATTAGTTAAAAAAAAGTAAATTCAATAAGTTATTTTAAAAAACACACCCTTTTTCAAATCAGTTCTTTTATGTTTTATATTACTTGAAAGCAACCGCAAGAATTAATCGTTAGTTGAGAAACAACAGGTATGCTAAGCATCGAATGCCTCTCAAGAAAAGACTACCAAGTGCAGGTGAAAAGGATCCGCCTTTCCATTCAAATAAGGCAGATTCAAGAAAGGCACTATTTCCACAAATTTGGAGATCATGATGAGCTAAATAAACAAGAGACTATAAAGCAATCAACATAGTAAAAGACTATAAAGCAATATCATTATTGGTACAAACAAACAAACAAAATAAATTTACTTTGAGCGAAAACCACAGGGGGGAAGGAAATATCTCTTGTCATCATCACAATTCACACAGATACTCTTAAGAACTCCAAAGTTTTGTACTCAAATTGGTATTATGAAGATGTTCTCCATTGCAGCTCAATCTGAATCCGTCCATTCTTTGAATCTATAAGGTGAAACTTTTCATTGATCCTTCTGTTGTTAACAACATCGGCAAGACTAATATCAACATATCCCAATGTTTCCTGATGTAAAAGACCAAATATACAGTAGCAAAATAAATTTATCATTAACCGCATTTCAAATGAAAAAGAATATGACAATAAACACCTCAAGGCATATGGTGAAAAGAAACATATCAACACTTAAATCAAGCTGTCCTTTGAGAAAAATTTCACTAATAACCAATACTTGTTTCTCATTTTGGGCTTCGTACATGCTTCAACTTTTAGATCAGTCTAATATAGTTTCATACGATAAGGTACCAACCATCCTCATGAGGACTAAAAGTATTTTTTTCATGAAACTATATTTTCCTATACAATAACTTCAGTATTTCTATGATGACCAAGAAGATATCCAAACTATAAGAACGTTCAAGATATTCTTAACCAAGGGAAGATATCCATACAACTTTTAGCATCGGGTTCAAATTTTAGCAAATGTAACTTATCTATCTTGCACTCAATTTGTCTTCTATACATGTTTATGTTCCATCAGCTATTGCATTCAACTTTAATTTTATTGAAAAAAATCGTTCTATACTTTTGTTATTAGCAGCATACACCATATCATTGAACAGCAAATGAGAAATTATTCCCTTCGTACCTTGGGATGTAACAGGCCAATCCTTGATGAGGCGCTTAGGACCTCCACATGAAGCCTGTCATTCACCGGTGGCTCATCCAACGTGAATAAGAACTCCTCTTCCCACCTTGGATCTCGGTTCTTCTTTATATGCTGCATCAGTGGAAGATGAAAAAACTTCAAGACCAGTATGACACTATTTCTCATGAACATAACAAACTGCATTGCATGGTAGAAAACAGGCGCTTGACAACAGATGCAAATTTTCAACCAGCAATAGAGCGGCTCTCTATAAGCTTCTTGCTCATGAACTATCATACAAGATTGCGCATTATAAGTTCCCAAGAGAATTAGATTGGGTCTCTTTTTGTTTGCCTTTAAAAAGATTATTCCAGCTTTTGTTTTTTTTTTCTTTCGTCAAGCAGTTTTAGGTCATACTCATGTGCTTTTTTCTTAAATTGTTGGTACTAAAGACAAATAAATAAACTGAAAAATATTCACCCTCAGAGATGTTTCAATAAGCAGATTTTACTTACAAAATCCCCTTGCTTATGACATGAAAGTGTCATCTGACTTTTTTAACACTATTTCAGTAACTACATTGCAAGTAACTGTAAGATAGACTAACATGTGCCTGCAGGAGAAAGAACAGAAAGCTATATGAGGCTCCTAATGAAAGACATCTTTACAAGTTAAACACGCATTAACTTTTAGGCATGATTCTCAGAAAGCATCCAGTCAAAATAAATTTTTACCACGGGATAAGATGAGGAAGAAGTTAGTCCTGTACCTTAGTTTTCTTTTCCTCTCCTCTGAAAAGGATTCGCACATAAGGGTTGGTGTGGTGCTTTCCCTCAACATCTTGAGCTTCATGGACTATAACCACCAGCACACCACCACTAGCAGGAGTTCCCTCTGGAGCTTTCTGTACTTCACCGGATTCTTCAAAATCTTTTGGCAAATCTTCCTCCTTGAAAGGTTTGTACGTTAGTTCCACCATAATCTGCCCACGTTCTTTATCATTTTGAACGTCATCCTGATCCATAGTCTTCAATAGAGGAAGTGTCATAACCTTCGGCTCATCAGGAGGAAGTTCCTTTACAGTAACTACATTCATACCCATCTTGTCATGTTTACCAACCTGGAAAGAAAAGACAACTACAGATAAAGAAAAGAGCAAGTGAGCAACAGAGGCAAATTTCAAGTTCCTGAAAAAATATACCTGCTCCCAGTCATAGACAGCAATCTCAAGTGCCTGTGATTCTGGATCCTTGATAACCATAGTGAATTCCTCATTCCACTCGGGGTTTAAATTATTGTGTTTGACCATCGTCTTCTTTGAAGGAAGCTTTGTCTCAGTTAGCTTCAGTTTCACATAAGGATCTGATGCTCCCAATAAATCTTTCTTCCTGAGCTTCATTGCCCTCAAAACTTTCACGTGGAGAACTCCAACAGGCCTCTTCATGGCTCTACAATTTGGAAAGGAATTAATTAAATAAATATAAATGATGGAAACAGATTAATTAAATAAATGTATAGAAGATGGTTATTGTGGTGTGTCAGAGAACATGATAAAATAGTGAATCTATGACAATAAACCTACTTTGATGGATCCAGAATCTGTACTTCCAGGGTCTTAGGCCACAGATACATGTTAGCTACTTGATCTTTGATAATATCCTGGAGAAAGGTAAGCTATTTACTCTGTTATAATAGTATAATGCCAAAAATAGCAGGGGAAAGAAATTAGTACTCAGCAACCATGCCAAAACTCAAGCTGATTATAGATTCAATAGCTACAAGAGTTTCGAGAAACATGCTTGTATCTGTATCTAATGTCACCAATAAGTAGTTTCAAAAGATAAATAAGCAAACTTTAATATCTAAAATATCTTCCTGGGGCCACCTTCACTGAGTGAGACGCTTCCAATTTGTTACCAATCCACAGCTCAGAATCAAAACTTTTATTTGCAACTTAAAAAACAACAAATTTATTTCCAAAGGATCAACTTTACTAAAACAAACATTTGATAAATCCTAAAAAGAATATCAAGAGCAAAAATTACAGAATAAGGAATCATACCTGGACAACTCTGTACAACCCTGGAATTGACATGAGATCAGCTCCAAGAAGCTTTAATCCAAAGTCAACATGCGGCTGTAAAATAAAGAAAGTGGCTAGAAGAATGACTGGGAACATAAATACGGAAATGATCATGAACATGCATCACATGAATGGACAGCCGATTTCTAGTTCCTGATATAGAATAATTGACTAAATCTGGTAATCCACGACTTACAATTCTCTAAATAATTTTCAATAAGAACTGTATATTAGAATTTCAATGATAAAACCCAACTCAGACACAGATTATGAATTTTGGTTTCATTCGTCAAAAGGTAGGTGCATGGGGAAGGGAAAAAAAGGCTAAGTAGCAAATACAAGAAAGGTAGTCAAATGACTCACATTGAAAAGAAAAACAAATAGAATTAAGGAAGTGGTGATACTCAGGAAATGCTAAAAGTAGGAATGACAAACATCATAAACGATGGATGCACATGAAATTCTGTTAGAAAATGTAACAATGACTTGATATCGACATTCCCTCAAGGTAAGATGACTCAATGTTAAGTAGCAAGAGAATACACTTGCATACAAAAAAAATTAAAAAATAAATAAAAGAAAAGGGGAAAACACTTGTTATTAAATTACAAACCTTTTCCATAAGTGACACAAAAATTTTCGCAAAGCAAGGAAAGCTTGGAACCAAAGGCTTTAGGGTGATACGAGGTGCAGCAAAAATTTGCAAATCCACAACCTGCAACCCAAATTGGTAATTGAACTTCTGTTTGTCAAGGATGCCAATGTCACAAAGGGAGACATCATGATTGAAACAAGCACAACACCTGAACAGTAGCTTTCAACCCAAATGCTCTGACAGCAACACTAATGTTAGGATTTGCTGCCCATTTCAAGGATGGTTCCATGATCAACTCCTTTTCATCAGTTACATACACTTTCATACCTGGTAAAAGACAAGTTTTTGAGATAATTAAGTATAAATATTTCTTGAACGAGTTATACATGCCAAAGTTTAACCACTGCCAAAGTTCAACCAGTCAAATATTTCTTCTGTGTGTGAGAATAAATATTTTCCATACACATAAAACAAAGATAAAGATCTCCCATAAGAGTCATCTAACACTAGGAGTGGCCAGAGTCATCAAAAGCTAGACTTCTGGTGTCTCATAAGAATGTCGAAGTCTTTGGTGTACAGTCCAGAAACCCCAGTGAACTAATATTTACAATAAGTAAAACAATTTGATAAATCCCAGGGAAGCCATAATGCTCACAAAATGGCAAAAGGTTGTTTCCTTACAGGTGGAAAATTCTGACAGAAATAGCTATGAAATAAAGCAAAATAATACTTCCAATGTAAAAGAATTATAAGAAAAGCTGTTCTTCACCACAAATTGACTTGATTCTGCATCTCTTATTATGTCCAAAATGGGTATAAGAAACGGAAGAACGTCTAACAAGCAGGTCAGAAAATACGGTGCCTGAATCTTTACAAATCTTCAAAACCTGAGGGGTCTAGAAAGTAGAGCTACTATGTTAAGTAGTAATTCTAGTCACAAACCTTGAAAAGTAGGAGGAAGCGATCCCAATGTTAATGTTTCAAATTCAACAGATTCAATTTTGTACTTTGGAATTTGCTCAGCAATAATAGGTTTTGCAATATTCTTCGCAGTCTTGCAAATTGCCTACAAGATAAGAGATTAGGCTATAGATTTGTTTCTTTTTCTTCAACATATAAGTTTCAGCCTCAAATACTAGTACAGAAAGAAATAGTTTAGTCAACCATCAATTACAAACAGTCAAGAACTATAAAAGTTTTAAACATGAAGTACCTTGTCCAGATAAGGCCACATAAGCTCAAGGAACTTATTCAGCCAATCAATCTACAATTTCAGCACAACTATTAGTTTATTTAATAACCATGCTATACATTCACGCGATACAAGTTAAAACATATCGATACATACACGATCATAATCTGGATTTTTCACCCATAGGGGTATTTCGGGAAGTAATCTCTGCAAGTCTTTACTGTCTTGCTCCACGAATGGGCGAATAACAGGATCCTGCTCAAGTCAATTGACAAAAATATGTCATTCAACCAGATTAAATTCGAAAAAATAAATAATTCAACTTGACAATCATGAAGCAGAAAATTAGGGCTTTCATTTTCATCTTTCTATTCAGTATCTTTAACATGATCTTAACGAAGCTACATAACTAAAAAAAGAGCAGTTAGTCAACAATATCTACATGTTCCTTTACCAGCCCCTAAAGAAAAAGTAGGGAAATGCTATCCAGTGATATCTCTTATATCTCAACTCCCCTCACCATCATATATACACAAAATACAATGGAACCGCCTGCAAGACCAAAATATTTATCGAACACATCCTTTAATCATCAAATAAGAATATCTTTCATCCACTCCTTTTTTTTTCTTTCACAGACACTATTTTAACCTCTCCCCATGGACATAAACCATTAAGGAGCTCGCTTACTCGGAACAGTTCCCCCACCATTACCTGAGTCTCATAAGACACAAAAAATTGCATATGCATTTACCACACCAAATGAGTACGGAAAAACAACCACAATTATATCGAACAAGCACAACAGCACTCTAATCTGTACATCCGACACAATCCACGGACATCAAAATCTCTGTCCTAAAGCGAACCAAATCATCAGCAACCCAAATGCCAAAACCAATCGTAGTATCAATACTAATCAGATCGCGAATAAATTCGAAACCTTCAACAATTTCACTCTATCCATGAACTACAACAGTTCACTGCAAATTATTAAGCAGACTTGTCCATATTTCCACAGTTAACTAAGAACTTCATATTGTATATGCATCGCAATTCAGCCTAAACAACTCAAATTCCAGAATTTTACTGAATTACCTAAAAGCACAAAAACAAAGTACACAGATAATCGGATCGCGAGTAAATTGCAACCCTTCAACAATTTCACCACAAATTTTTAAGCAAACTTATCCATATCTCCATAGTTAACTAAGAATTTGCAATCGTACATACATTTAGCTTTACGGAATTATCTAAAATCACAAACACAAAGTACACCTACAACAAAACATTAAAACCGAAGATTTAAAGTAGGAATTCCACCGAATTTTGATGCGAAAAAAGTATAAAATAAACAGAGATTTACAGAAAATAACCTCAACATCGTTCGGTTGCCAATAAATGAAAAGGTAGTAACCAATAACGAGACCTGAGGAAACTCCAACTCCAAATCCACAGAATCCAAGTATAGTACTGATTAACCCCATAGAAACAACTCCGGCGAGCTGAGAATATCGCCGGTCCGATCAAATCAAAGTGTTCTTTCAGCAAAAAGTCACATCAATTTCTCCTCAAAATCCACGATCTTCTTCCGGCAACTCCAGCTCACAACAGTCCACGAGTACAGCACACCAGTAGTTGAACAAGAAAAGAAATAACACAGAAAATTTAAAGACGGTTCTGTCCTCGACCGATTTTGGCAAGATCACGGTGGCCAGTGTAATTTGCCTAGGAGTATGGGGATATATATGTCATTTTACACTTGGGTCCTGAACGCCGATTGGTGGGCAAACATGTTTCCTCTTTTACCGAGACTGATGGATGAGGGCAAGAATGTTTGTATATTGTGACAAGAATGTTTTTCTTCTTTTCCATTTCCTTTTTACTCGTAACAGGTGCGGCTATGAGGGTGTTCGTGGTGATCGACCGCACAAGGCCTTCAAAAATTGGGACCTCCAATTTTATATATATAATAATTCTTTTTTAGCTTTTTTTATGTTTATAAGTATTAAAGTATATAAATAATTTTTATTTTTTGGGGATAAACTAGCTCATTTATAGGCAAAGGCCCAATTTGGATATAAAAAAAATATATAGGCAAAGGCCCAAAATCAGCTCATCTAAGTTCCTTCGTCTTTCAGTTAACCAATCAAATTCCTTTGTCTTTCAACTTCATCTTCCAAGAATCAAATTCCTCTGGTCCAGCACAGGCCGCAGCTTTGTTTATATATATACTAAGCAAAAAATCCATGGCCCCAATATTTTTTTTTATATATATATACTTAGCAAAAAATCTGGGGCCCCAATTTTTTTTGTTTATATATATATATATATATACACACACACTTGGCCTAAAATCCGGGGCCCCAATATTTTTTTTGCATAGGGCCTCGGATATGTTTGAGCCGCCTCTGCTCGTAACATAATTTTTTTTAATATAAAGAGAACGTTTAAGAACAAGTGTTTTAAGTATTAAAACAGTTGTTCCGTGTGGTAAAAATATGCTAATAATGAATTTCGTTTTAAATTAATTTTAACAGTCAAAATTTTAATTCGAGTGAAATAATGTTTAATTTTTATTTTTATTTAGCCGAAAAATATTTCCCAAATAATAAAAGTTATTCTCAACTTAATGTTATTTATTTATATCAATCATTAAATTGTTCTTTATTGAACAACATAAGAAAATATATTGGTCCTGGCGGTGGGAAAATTCAATCGTATTATCGTTCATATGCGATTAGCTCTGCGGTCCTTTTATATAAATTGGGACGGAATTAAATGTTGATGTGACATGTGAGCTTCTTTCAATTTATGTAAGAATTTATATGGTCATTTCTATAAGGACGGTATTAAGATTATATGACATTTGTGATAAGATAAATGACGGGGAGATTTTTTTTTTTTTTTTTAACATTTGGAGATTTTTTATTGTGGAAAATGATGTAGTTAATGGACTGAGTCCAATGTAAAGCCCAAGATAGAAAAGAAAACATAACAGGCTTCCCATGAAATAAGCCACTCTTAAAGACAGTCAAATCCAAAGAACCTTTGGTTGGTCCCACTCTCAGCAAAAAAAAAGGACAGGAAGGACCGAGAAGCCTGTCAAACAACGTGCAAAAGGCGCAAACGCAACCATAAATGATAAAATCACACCGCTTAAGTAACGTTTTTATATAGTCATACTATTGTTAGGGGTGCCAATCGAATTATATGAGTTGAGCTTGACATAACTCATGTTTAACTCGCATAAAAATTAAAAAGCTCAGCTCATACTCAATCAGGAAAAAACTTATAAATCCTGAACTCACGCTCATCTCACATTTTAACACGAACTTGAGCTTGAGCTTAGTTCACGAGCTTCCCGAGCTCATTTATATTAGCAAAAAAAATAAAAATTCTATCTCAAAAATAGTATAATACAATTAGCTTTAAAACTAAATTTGGACAAGAATACAAATATATATATATATAATACAATCAATGATACTTAATATTTGTAGCAAAATAAACTAATAAAAAAAATAACAAAATAAACGGAGTCAAGCTCACGCTCAGCTAAATCTTTTTTAAACTAACGAAAAAGATAAAAAGATAATAAAATGATATTTAATTCTTATATAAGTCTTTTTTTAATTAGTATTATTATTATTATTATTATTATTATTATTATTATTATTGTTGTTGTTGTTGTTGTTGTTGTTGTTGTTGTTATATATAATATTTTAATTATATTAATCTTATTCGGGTTAGAACTTTTTTTGGGCTGAGCGGGGGTCAAGCTCACGCTCAGTTCACATAAAAAGCGGGTTTGAATATTAAGCTCACGCTCACATCAACTCATCTCAGCTAACGCTCACACTTTGACACCCCTAACTATTGTAGCCTGCAACTACGCGTTCCCACCACCAACGTATTCACAGCCACGCGACCCCACAAAACTCCACAGCAGCTCCAGAACGTGATAAATTTTGCACGTGTGAAATTTATTTTTATCCATCGAGTTAAAATTTTAACAGTCAATATTAATTTAAAATGGGGCACTTATTCTGATTAAAAATATATATTCTATAAAATACATATTTTGAGACTTAAAATATATGTTCTCGTGCGATTTGTATGTGTGAAAAATATATTATTTCGCATAACATGCATACTGCACATAAATCCATTTTCTTCAATCCACTTGGCGGAGCCAAGCTAACGAATTTGGATACATGTGACACTTTTAATACATATAATTAAAATGAATAAATTTAAGTATAAATCGATAAATTTTAAATATAAATATAATTATAATTAAAAAATATTATAAGAATGGCGCATAAAATCACGCGTGCACACTATTATAAGAGTGATTTCGTGGTTATAAATTATCTACATTATTACATGTTTGTATCTATTTTTATTTTTATAATAATTTAAACAGTTTCATATCATAATTATCTTTTTAGTTTAGCGGATTATACACGAAGTTACGACTCTAAATATTTTAGGAGGAACGAGTATTCTAAATTTAAAAATTTGTATGACAAAGTTGCAATTTGAGATATTTTAGAGCAACTAGTATTGTAGATTTATCTAATTTTTTTCAACAAATCATAATACTTACCAAATAAATCAGTCGGTCCAAATACTTAAATATAGATCATTAAAATGTTCATAAAACTTGTTACTCCTTCCGTCTTAAATTAAAGACTTATTTTTTTTTGTTGATGAATAAATTAAAGACTTACTTAAGAATGAAGAATAATATTCTCTCAATAAATAAAATGTTCTTTTAAAAAAATATATGAGTAAGTTACAATAATATTATTTATATAAGATATTTATGATACTTTAGGAAAAACACAATGATTCCAAAGAAGCGAACATTTTTTAGCCCAACTCTAGTATGGAATATAATTTGTTCCGCACCGTGCAAACATATATTACTTGTCAGATTAAAGTTCTAATAAATAAGAATGCTTGTTTCTCAACATTTGTTGAATTTTTAATAGATGTTAACTAACGAGTGTTCTCAATAATCAGATATTTAATCCGACGTCTAATAAGTGTGGAATAATAACTGCACGACACTGGAGTCGTGGTTAATATTTCGGGCATTGCATTAAAATGGCATTGGTTGGGCATAATGTTCAAACCATGACATTTTTTTTTGGGACAACATTTTTAGCAAGGACGAATTTGGCAAATCCGTCCTCAACTTGCCCTAATTTTGCCCGCATCTCTCCTCTTTCCCCTTCCCCTTCCTCTTAGCAGTTTCAGCAAAACAAGAAAAATGACGAAAAATAAAACAAATTAATCATCTCCACCACAATCAACTCCATCTATGTTAGAAACCCACAATCAACTCCATCTCTATCCATCTCGGACAAGTGAAGGTATAATCCCATTCAATTCTTTTTTTGAATTTTTTATTAAAATTTTGTATTATGAAAAATAATTTGAAGCTTTGCCTCTGCAAGCATTTCGGATTTAGAAGCATAAAATAATAATTGAAGACAATAAAACTAACATGAATATCAATTAATTTGGAGATAGTAATACAAAAAAGCTGATCAATGACTGAATTTGTATTTCATTCAAAGAAAATGTCAAATTTTAAATTTGTGATGCCATTTGAGAATTAACAATAACAATAATATAATCCATTTGAGAATTATGTAGTAGTTTTGTACATAATCTACAATGGCATGTAAAATTAGTACTTTGGCTGGTGAACATGATGTAACGACTATAAATAACTGTCTCGCAATTTTGATAAATGTCTCCCCAGTAGTGGTTGCTATTTTTATTTAGTTGATGAGTCTTTCTAACTATGATATCAATTATGTATTGTGTATACTTGTTGTTTTGATTTAGTTGATGAGCTTTTATAACTAGGATCTCTATCAAAGAAAGGCTAGCCCAGTTTGATGCAGCCCTTGATACTCAAAATAATATGATATCAATATCATTGTGAATATTGTCAATTTAGTTAATTTTGGTTTCGTTGTTTCCGAAAATGTCAATAATTTCCTGATAATGTCATCGGTTTGTTTTTCTCATGTTTAGATGTACTGATGTACCTGCTACACCGGCTTCCCTCCATCATAGACATTTAGATTATAGTGTTTTATACAAACAACGGGATCACCGATCTTTAAGTATATGGCGAGGAAATGATAAGGATAAATTGGATAACCGACTACCTTTTATTCGAAATGATAGTCATCTTTGGACTGCCTACGAGCGAAAGACAAATAAGGATTTAATTAACATTATTGATAGAGTAGGTTTTGTGGGGTTGTATCGCATATGCTATATTAAAGTAGATCATGCCTTAGTCACCGCTCTAGTTGAGAGATTGCGACCCGAGACCCACACATTTCACTTGCCTGGCGGGGAGACAACCATCATTTCAGAGGACGCTGGAGTCCTTTTTGGACTACAGGTCAACGGCAATGAGGTGACTATTAACGTGAAAGTGAATTATAGTGTCTCTAAATGGATAAGTTTAATTAGTGAGTATTTGGGATTTCGACCAGCAGAGAATACTTGTAAGGGACATGTCATTAATCATAGTGAAATACTAGCACATATTTAGGACCTGTTGCCTAATGATTCTAGCATGGTCGACGTTTTTAGAATGGCTAAGGCTTTACTTTTAATTCGCATAGGTACTTTATTGTTCTCGATCAAGTCAGCTTCTCGAATTCATTTGCGATACCTGCTCCTACTCCGAGACTTAGAGTCTGGTACCTCCTCCTATTCTTGACAAGTGTCATACTCGCCTATCTTTACCGTCAGTTGTGCAACTATTCAAAGCCCGATTCATAAGACATCAGTTGTTGTTTGCTCATTCAGGTAAAAGTATTAAATTACTTTTTAAAATTTATTTAAGTGTAGTACATTTTTGTCTTTGCTAATGTAGTATATTGTGTATTTTTTATTACATAATTTTTTTAAAATGTTAGTTAATATAAATATTTTATGAAAGTTAATATATTTATTTGTTTGTGTAGTTTATGTGGGTACCATACCCGACCTAAGTGATAAATGTCTCGGTTGCTCGGGAGCCAAACTTTCGAGAAGTATTGTGTGCCCGAGTACCATTGATTTGCTTTGACATTGTACAATATCATCTTCCTAATCGAGTCTTGAGGCAGTTTGGATTTCAACAGACTATACCAGGATCGGTTAGGACCACCGAACTTGTTGAGGATGGCGATCTCCACAAGATTAAACTTGTGGTGAGTAAGAACTAGTTCGCACTGCACAAGGATTACATCAAGTCCACAACAGAATTATCCAATAATGTGAGGATATTTGGGGACAAGTCACCTAGATACGGGAAGAAAATCGTCTGTCCCTTTCCCTATCACACCATTAGAAATGCGTCACATGTCCCACTTAGAAAATAAAAAGTAAAAAGAGAGAAATTAAGAGCATGTTGTAATATTGGAGGTGGTTATGTTATGTATGACTAGACATGTGTCACATTTTTAGTGGTGAGATAAACAAGGTGATATTATTTTAGTAGCAAGCCCGTCATGAAAGATTCCTCACCGCTAAGGCGTTGAATAGTTGCAAGATGGCCACTGGCACCTCTGTAAGTTCACATGTTCTTAAGATGAAGGGCTATCTTGACCAACTTGAGAAACTTGGGGCTCCCGTAGGTCATGACATGGCCACAAATATGATATTGGGCTCACTTCCACATGAGTATGACCAGTTTGTCATGAACTTCAACATGCATGGCATGGAGAAGTCCATACATGAGATACACGGGATGCTCAAGCAGGCTGATCGTAAAAACACAATGGACCTTAAATTTTTTAAATTAAACATATTGGACATAAAGCTCAATCTCAAAACACATATTGGACTAAATAGGCGCTTTTCGAGAAATTAAAATGCCAAGTTTTTAATAAAAAATCTACAATAGGAGGATAATAGAGAAATGGAAAATACACTCTCACACACTGTACCATCATGTGAAAAGATAAAAAAAAAATGTAAGCAAAAAAAAAAAAAAATTGCATCTCCCCCTTTCCTTAAGGTTTTATTTGGTTAGAAGAGTTGTGGCTGGAAAAGAATGAACTTTGTAGTGGAGGGTGTTCAGGCGGGTAATGTTTTTGTGCCACACAATGATTACATGGAGTGGTACAAAAACATTACAGTCTTGCTTATAAATAACCCCCAAAATAGAGACACTACAAACCTTTCCGGGGCTTTCAACCAAACGCAACTGTTGAACAAATTTTGGTGAGTTTTAATTTTTTTGAACTACATAATAATGTTTAATTTTATCAGAATATTTAATTATGTTTATCTTATTTTTATCATATATTACAGGTTTCGGTATCTAGTCAGGTCTCAGGTGTCTTGCAACAGAAAACAAACAGCATTACTGATCTAGGTACAACAAAATCATAAACTGGGCATATGAGCAATTGACGAGTGTTTTACAAGCTGCTGGGAGAGCTATGAGTTGCAGATCGCGGTCATCCGACATATCAGAGGCGGTGATAGAACGTCAGCCATGTGGAAGACCGGAGTAAAGTTGGTGCTAGACAGGGTGACCGTCGGTCTCGCCAAGAGACAAAAGCATATTATCAGTCCATTCAGCGGACCTAAGCCGGTGGTGAGATTCCCGGGCATTGGGACGCTTACATCCCTCCGTCTCCACCACATACCGACCCTGCTTGGTTCATTGGATCTAGTCACGGAGATACACAACCTTCATCATCCACTATGGATGAAGACTTAGCTAGTCAGTGGGGAGATTTTCAGTTTCCCAACAACTTTGATTGGACTTCAGCCGGTATTCCATTCACCAAATCAAGCTGTTCATCAGGGTGCGTCTTCATCGGATTTACAGGCGGGTGACATGGATGACCTACCCTCATACTCCATAGGAATTGATCAGACTCAGACACATGAAGATGCTGCACTTCACCCGCCACTATCACCGGAGGATCAAGTTTTTATCGACACTGAAGGGGTTCAATTAGAGAGCACCCCCTTATGGTAGGTCGTCCGCGATAACAAGGGACGAAGATACTGACTTAGGTCGAACCACAAAATTAAAGTATCTTATACGCCTTTATAAGTTTGACAATTGTATTACATTGAACATTATGACTATTGATTTTAATAAATTGAACATTTATTAATTTTGAGTTATGCTGAAATTGAATTAGTCGGAAAAAATTCAGTCGTATTTCGGGTGAATTGTACATATTTTGGTGAATTGAACATATTTCAGGCATAAGTTGAAGAATAATTGTTTCGCAATTTTTTTAACAAGTCACTCACTGCCAGTTGAGGACGGATGCCAAATCCGTCATCAGCTGATATGTCAAGTCGCGTTCAATTTTTGCCACATTAGTTGATGACGAATTTGGCTGAAGCCAAGACAAATTTGGCTAAAAATGTTGTGTCAAAAAAAATGTCATGATTTTACCATTCTGCCTCACCAATGACATTCTAATGCAATTCCCAATATTTCTTTGGACAAGTTAAAACAGAAAATAGGTAATTCAATTGGGACAGAGGGTTACTATTATTAGCGAAGAAATACCCTATAAAAGCATAATTAGGGTTTTCTCTTCAATTTCCTTTTTTTTGTTGTTAATAAAGACTCTGTTTGCTTTCTTCTTTTTTCTTTCTCACTATTTTACTGTTGGAAAAAAATTCTCTCGCACTCGGCGATTCCCTTCTCGATTACTGTTTGTGATTCTTTGTAAAAAAATTGGAATAAATTAGGGTTTGTGAATTTTTAAATTGGGGATTTTTTGTTTTTTCCAGCTGAATCGATAAAAAGATTGCAGCTTTCGTTGGTTCCGAAGAACTGAATTGAAAATTTTCAAGGTGAAATTTTTAGGGTTATTTATTTTTTTAATTTCAATTAGCTGATGATAAGAAATTGGGGATCGAAGATTGTTTGATCGCCGATTAATCGGCGAGCTAATTCGCGGTTTTGAGGGGGTTTGGGTTTTTGTATGGAAACTCGGAGCCGGAAGCGGGCGGAGGCCACCTCTTCAGCGCCTTCTTCTTCATCATCCGGTCCCAAAACCCGCTCTAATAAGCGTCCTCGTTTCTCCGCTTCTTCATCTGCCGCCGCCGCCGCTAATTCTTCATCGATATCAACTCGTTCAACTCGCGTTATAACTCGTTCACAAGACTCATCACTCGGTGCTTCGTCAACTCCGATGGACTCAACCAACGAATCATCCGGTTCGGCCCCTCCCCGTGGTGGTCGTAGAGGGAAATACCCTAATCAATCCTCCGATAAGGATACTGCAGATAAAGGCAAAGAGAAAGAGCATCATCGTGATGCTAGGGTTTCGTGAAAGAGATAGGGATTCCGAAAGGAGCCTCGGATTGAACATTGATTCCGGAGGCGACGATGATAGCGAGGGTGGAGTTGGAATTCTACATCAGAATTTAACTTCAGCTAGCAGTGCACTTCAAGGTTTGCTGAGGAAATTGGGTGCTGGGTTGGATGATTTGTTGCCTAGCTCGGCAATGGGGTCCGGTTCGATCTCTCATCAGAGCGGGCTGCTTAAGAAGATTTTATCCGGTTTAAGGGCAGATGGTGAGGAGGGAAAGCAAGTGGAGGCATTGACACAGCTCTGTGAGATGCTTTCCATTGGCACAGAGGAGTCCCTCAGCACGTTTTCCGTGGATTCTTTTGTTCCCGTTCTCGTGGGGTTGCTCAACCATGAAAACAATCCGGATATTATGCTTCTGGCAGCTAGGGCTCTTACACACTTGGTTGATGTTCTTCCGTCGTCTTGTGCTGCCGTGGTGCACTATGGCGCGGTTTCATGCTTTGTTGCTCGTTTACTTACTATTGAGTACATGGACTTAGCTGAACAGGTGAAATTATTTATTTATCAACTATAATTGGTTGTTAATTAACATCAAATAACTGTACCGGACTTGATTTTATAACCCGTAGCAAGAATAGCTAGAATGTAATATGTTTCTGCTGCTTTTTACGAGTATCTAAGTGTAAATGTTTTTGCTTCTTTTTACAAAGCATCTAAGTTTGTAAAGATTGTTACTTTTTTTTTTGGATGGAATCAGTCCCTGCAAGCATTGAAGAAGATATCACAGGAACATCCAACTGCTTGCTTACGAGCAGGAGCTCTGATGGCTGTGCTTTCGTATCTAGACTTCTTCTCAACAGGGGTGCAGGTATCTCATTTAGTGAAGTTTTGATAATCTTGTTGATTTCTTCCTTTAAATTTTTATTTTATTTTTATGCTATTGGTTGTGGCAATTTTAACCAGAGGGTGGCATTGTCTACTGCTGCAAATATGTGCAAGAAACTTCCTTCAGATGCAGCTGACTTTGTCATGGAAGCCGTTCCTCTCTTGACCAACCTGCTTCAGTATCCTGATGCAAAGGTACAATAATGTTCCCTCAGTAACATAAAGAATAATAGTTTGTCTTGTATTTGTTTATCTTTATTTCTGTGTTTATGTTTGCAGGTTTTAGAACATGCTTCTATTTGCTTGACTCGGATTGCTGAGGCGTTTTCCTCATCCTCCGAGAAGCTTGATGCTCTCTGTAATCATGGACTCGTTACACAAGCTGCTTCCCTCATTTCAACCAGCAACTTTGGAGGTGGTCAGGCATCCCTTAGCCCTTCTACATACACGGTAAAACATAAATAGCTGTTGGATAAAACTTGAAAAAGTAGTTTCTAAGTGAAGAATGAAATCTAATATATCAAGGCATGCAGGGATTGGTCCGACTTCTCTCCACCTGTGCAAGTGGCTCTGATCTAGGAACCAAAACCTTGATGCTCCTGGGTATCAGTGGAATTCTGAGGGATATTCTATCAGGTTCTGGCCTTGTTGCAGGCACAGTTTCAGCTGCATTGAGTCGGCCAGCTGAACAGGTAAGATCTGCCCACTGATATTTTTCTAAAACTTTCCATCGTTGAGCATCTATGCCCATTGCAAGTTTCCCTAGCATTTCTTGATCTGATGGTAAATTGTTGTTCTCCCAGTGGTGATAGTTGGTGAAATCCTTTAATTGTGTGTACATCCTCTCTGCTTGCTGCTTTATTATTCTGGACTTAAAATGACTTATACTTGTAGAGATGTATGGTGTACTTTCTTCCCAATAAAGTTCATTCATAATATACTGAAAGTAATAATACGGGATGAGAATGAATAAATTTGTTAAAAAAGCTAGAGGTCACTCCTTTACTTCGTAGTATTCTGTTGTAGATTATTGTCAATGAACAACACAAGTTGCCCGAGTTTTGTGTACAAGCATGGTTTTTTTAGGTCCGACTTGATATACTAATGGTCATATCTGGTAGTATCATCTGGTCCTAACCTCCTTTATCGTCTATTCCGATGTCATTTGCATCTCAATTAATCTTTGGCTTGAAGTCCAATAAGGTAATATTTTTAGGTTTTTTCTCATCTTAGTCTTGAAACTGAGTTTGCTACTTTTCTCGACTGTTTAGACTTTCGAGATTGTGAACTTGGCCAATGAGCTTCTTCCCGTGCTGCCTCAAGGAACCATCTCTCTCCCAGCCACTACTATGTTCATTAAAGGTTCTATTCCGAAGAAGTCTCCTGGTAGCAGTTCTAGCAAACAGGAAGATTCAAATGGAAATTTGCAAGGAGTTTCAGCTAGAGAGAAACTGCTGCTTGATCAGCCTGAACTTCTGCAGCAATTTGGACTGGATATTCTCCCCGTTCTCATCCAGGTAGATTTTAGGATGATTCTCTTTTATTTCTTCTGCCTTCTTGGCTTCTTATCAATTTAAAGGTAATTGTTGGCTACATTTGTATATGCAGATATATGGTTCCAGTGTAAACGGTCCTGTTCGTCACAAATGTCTCTCTGTCATCGGGAAACTTATGTACTTCAGCACAGCGGATATGATTCAGTCTTTAATTAACGTTACTAACATATCAAGGTATCCTTGTTTTGCTCCGACTACTCATGTAAACCAGACGACTATTCAATTTTTTTTTGTATAAATAATCATTTTTTCAAGTTCTTTAGTATAAATAACTCCGTCTTCTTTTTGTTTCTCTAGTTTCTTAGCTGGAGTTTTAGCTTGGAAGGATCCTCAAGTGTTGGTACCATCACTTCAGATAGCAGAAATTCTAATGGAGAAGCTTCCTGAGACTTTCTCCAAGATGTTTGTCCGAGAGGGAGTTGTTCATGCTATAGATGCACTAATATTAGTTGGGTCTCCTGGTACTACACCCCCCAAACATCCAATGCGAAATATAATGATTCCATACCTGGATCATCTCGTTCAAGGCGGTATCGGAAGCGTGTTGGTAGTTCGAATGCTGATTTAAATTCCGCTGAAGACACTAAAAGTCCGGTTTCTGGTGTTGGTTCTCCTCCAAATTCAGTAGAATTATCATCTGTCAATTCCAGCCTTCGGGTGACAGTCAGTACTTGTGCAAAATCTTTCAAGGATAAGTATTTTCCTTCAGATCCAGAGGCCACTGAAGTTGGGATTACAGATGATCTTCTTCATTTAAAGAATCTTTGTATGAAATTGAATTCTGGCATTGATGAGCAAAAGACCAAATATAAGGGAAAATCAAAACCTTCTGGCACTCGACTTTCTGATATTTCTGCTGTTAGAGAGGAAACTTTAGTTGGAGTTATAGCAGAAATTCTGGGAGAGCTCAGTAAAGGAGATGGTGTTTCCACTTTTGAGTTCGTTGGTAGTGGAGTTGTTGCAGCTTTTCTGAATTATTTTACTTGTGGATTTTTCTCCAAGGATAGAATTTCAGAAAGCTAATTTGTCGAAGCTCCGACAAGAAGCTATCAGAAGATATAGAGCCTTTGTTGCCGTTGCTCTCCCTTCAAGTGTCAATGAAGCTAGTACAGTTCCAATGACTGTCTTGATACAGAAGCTCCAGAGTGCTTTATCCTCCTTGGAACGTTTCCCTGTTGTGCTGAGCCAGAATTCTAGGTCATCTAGTTTGAGTTCACGCCCTTCTGGTTTAAGTGCTTTGTCCCAACCCTATAAGCTGCGTCTTTGTAGAGCACAAGGAGAGAAATCCCTTCGTGATTATTCGTCAAATATTGTTCTGATTGATCCATTAGCAAGTTTGGCAGCTGTGGAAGACTTCCTCTGGCCACGGATCCAACGAAGTGAATCTGCTCAGAAGCCTTCAGCATCAGCAGGAAATTCTGATTCTGGGGCAACATTTGCTGGAGCTGGTGCTGCTTCCCTATCTACTTCTACACCTGCTTCAGCCCCTCGTCGCCACTCTACCCGATCGAGATCATCCATCAATATAGGCGACACAACAAAGAAGGATCCTGCCCAAGAAAAAGGTTCAAGCTCATCCAAGGGAAAGGGGAAAGCAGTTTTGAAGTCGGCTTCTGAGGAGGGTGGAGGGCCTCAGACAAGAAATGCAGCTCGTAGAAGAGCAGCTATTGATAAAGATGCAGACATGAAGCCTGTAAATGGGGACACAAGTTCTGAGGTACTCCACATTCTTGTTTAGAATAATTTCTATTTGCAATTAGTTTCACCTCATTGCAGGTTACTTCAAGTTTCTCTTATACTGTTGATGAAGTTATATTTGGCCTGTGCTTTACGGTGATACTGTTATGATGGACAAATCTGGAGTAGGTTTTAAATAGTGCGAGACTTCGACATTTTTAAATTTGTTTCTTTGCTCCGAATAAGCAGGGTGTTGGGGTGACTAACTGGGGTAAACACAATATTGCAGAAATAGGTTTGATGGGCTGGTAATGAGCTACCTTTGCGAATTTCGTATGGTAACTGATGCTAGACATACGAAAAAATATTTAGTAGGAAATAGGATTACAACAGGTATATTTAGTGATAAATTATATGTAACTGAGGTTGAACGGTTGAGGACCTTTGTTCATTTTCTAATTTTCTGAAACTTGTCTTGACTCGGTATTTTAGAAGATATTACGTGCATTGTGGGGCAATGTGTTGTGCTTATGTTTTTTGGTGTTTCGCAGGATGATGAGTTGGAAATATCACCTGTTGAAATTGATGATGCATTGTTGATTGAAGATGATGATATATCGGATGATGATGAAGATGATCGTGATGATGTATGTTATTGACTCACTTGTTTTCTGCATTTGCTTTATTGTCTGCGGGTTTTTTTGCATCTTTTCATTATTTTCAGGACCTGTTTCTTCTTTAATAAGAAAGAGAAGTATTTTAGCGATCTTATCCAGAATGACATCATGTCTAGTGGATGGCTTTCTGTTTGCCAGGAATTTTTCAAGCATCTTGTAGTCTTGAAAATTTCAAGTTGTGTGGCCAATGTTTCATTTATCATATCTTGGAGGGATGTCGTGTCCTGTGGTTTCTTAACATCATCAGGTCCTACTCATAGAAAAGTTACCCAATGGAATGCAAAAACACCCCCTGGGGCTGGAGTGGGGGTTGTGCTGGTTGACACGATTACTTCCTTTTTTAAAATACTCTCTGGGTAGAAAATAGAAAACTAAGTTGAGGGGACTCTCCACAAGAAAATATGGAAATTGCATGACATTTATTTCCATGCAAGTAATGTGTTAACCTGAGTATCTTCATCTCATTAACTTGGTTAGTCAGCGCATATATCTCAGAGAGAATGATTTTGAGGAGGGTGCAGCTGCCTCTTACTGTATTGATTTCTGGTTTATTTTTTCTAAGCGAGTATCTTTGTTAAATTTTGTCAGGTCTTAAGGGATGATTCCCTCCCTGCTTGTATGGCAGAGAACGTACTTGATGTCAAGTTGGGTGATTCCACAGAGGATACTGCGGGAGCCCCTAATTCAGGTGATAGCCATATCAATCCTACTGGTGGTTCTAGCAGCAGAGCACCATCAATGGCAGGATCTGATTCTGCTGAGCTTAGAAGTGGAAGTTCTTTTGGTTCAAGGGGTGCAATGACATTTGCTGCTGCTGCCATGGCGGGACTTGCAGCTGGAAATGGTAGAGGTATGAGAGGAGGCAGAGATAGGCATGGACGTCTTCTTTTTGGTTCCAGCGACCCTCCAAGATTGATCTTTTCTGCTGGTGGGAAGCAGTTGAATAGACATCTGACTATTTACCAAGCAATGCATAGACAACTTGTCCCTGAGGAAGAAGATGATGAGAGATTTGCTAGTGCTGATTTCACATCTACCGATGGAAATAGACTTTGGAGTGATCTTTGCACCATCACGTATCAAAAGGCTGACAGCCAAGCTGAGAATGCTTCACTTGGGTCTGTCAGCTCTGCAAATCAATCAAAGTCTACAAAAGCTAATTCTTCAGCTGGTGCCAGTTCTGATTCCTCTTTATACCAAGTATCACTTCTAGATAGCATTTTGCAGGGGGATCTTCCTTGTGATCTGGACAAAACTAACCCTACTTATAGCATACTAGCACTATTACGTGTTCTAGAGGGGTTGAATCAGCTTGCACCACGGCTGCGTATCCAGACTATGGTGGATGATTTCTCTGATGGAAGAGTTGCAAGTTTAGACGAGCTGAGTGTCACTGGTGTGAAAGTTCCATCAGAGGGATTCATCAATGATAAGCTTACTCCTAAATTGGCTCGGCAGATTCAGGATGCACTTGCACTCTGCAGTGGCTCTCTTCCATCATGGTGTTACCAGTTGACGAAAGCGTGTCCATTTTTGTTTCCTTTTGAGACACGTCGACAGTATTTCTATTCGACTGCATTTGGCTTGTCACGAGCTCTGTATAGGCTCCAGCAACAACAGGGTGCAGATGGCCATTCTTCAAACGAGAGAGAGTTGAGGGTTGGGAGACTACAGCGCCAGAAAGTCCGTGTTTCCAGAAATAGAATTTTGGATTCTGCTTTGAAAGTCATGGAAATGTACTCGAGCCAAAAAGCTGTTCTTGAAGTCGAATATTTTGGTGAGGTTGGTACTGGCTTAGGGCCTACTTTGGAGTTCTACACTCTCTTGAGTCACGACCTACAAAAAGTTAAATTAGGATTGTGGAGGTCAAGTGCTTCATTAGAGCGACCTTCAATGGAGGTTGACATAGATGAACAAAGGGATGGAAAAACACATGGTATCTCTGGTTTAGATTCAGTTGGTAGCAACAGAGATCTTATACAGGCACCTCTTGGATTGTTTCCAAGGCCTTGGCCAGCAAATGTTGATGTCTCTGGGAATAGTAACTTCTCTAAAGTGATAGAATATTTCCGGTTGCTTGGCCGTGTGATGGCCAAAGCTCTTCAAGATGGGAGGCTTATGGACCTACCACTGTCAACTGCCTTTTATAAACTTGTACTTGGTCAGGTATGATCATTGTTTGTTTTTTCCCTGCGTCGTTTTGCATGTCTGTCAATAAAACCTTCTGGATGCATGGTCCATATTTAGATCCTTAGCTTGAGACATCTCCTGTTTGTTAATGCAGGAACTTGATTTACATGATATTCTTTCAT
Source organism: Vinca minor (assembly GCA_026122235.1). NCBI lineage: Eukaryota > Viridiplantae > Streptophyta > Magnoliopsida > Gentianales > Apocynaceae > Vinca > Vinca minor. The sequence continues at coordinate 10,688,117 of JAOCZM010000115.1, read as the reverse complement.
TTGATACTGAATTTGGGAAGACATTGCAAGAACTACATGCTCTGGTTTGCAGGAAACAACACCTTGAAACAACTGGGGGTCATTCTCCAGACAAAATTACTGATTTGCATTTCCATGGCACTGCAATTGAAGATCTTTATCTGGATTTCACCCTTCCAGGCTATCCTGAATATGTCCTGAAACCAGGCGATGAAAATGTAAGCTGTGTTTCCCTCGAGTGTTGCTGTATATTTGTGTGTATATATATGCCTTGCTAATTGCTTCTTTGCATGGATGGACATTCAAATCAGGTTGCTATTAATAATTTGGAGGAGTATGTATCCCTGGTGGTTGATGCCACTGTAAGGACTGGCATCCGGCGCCAAATGGAAGCATTTAAATCTGGTTTCAATCAGGTCCTTGTATAGTTTCAATTATTTGTAAAGTTGATTCAGTACTTGCATATCTCAGTGCACTTAACCACTTGTTTATGCATAGTTACTGAATTGTGTTTCTTTCTTGCTAGGACGTTGTTGTTATTATTATTGTTGTTGTTTTGACACTAGGAGTATGCCTAGTTTGTGGTTCTTTTATTTTTCTTGCTCCTTGATGTTACAATGCTGAATCTGGTTTTGGGGATTTTGCGATATTGTAGGTTTTTGATATCTCGACACTGCAAATCTTTTCTCCAAATGAGTTGGACTATCTGCTTTGTGGCCGCCGGGAAATGTGGAAGGTATTTCTTCTCTTGTTTGTATGTAGATGGTTAGATTTGGTATATTTCTCTACTTATGGTGTAAGAATTTTCATTTGCTTCCCTTTCAGCTCTGATTTATTCTATTTATTTTCCTTGATGCAGTCTGAATCGCTGGTGGACCACATCAAATTTGATCATGGTTATAATGCCAAGAGTCCAGCTATAGTTAATGTATGTTCAGTTCTCCTAAACATAACGTTCCCTTCTAACTCTTTCCCTGCCTTTTTGTCACACATCCTAGAAATAAGTTATATTTGGCTGAAAAGAGGGAAGAGGAAAAGCTAAGAGAAGAAAATCCGAAGCACAGAGAGCGAATTTTGCCAATAGTTGTATATTTTGATCTGGTTATCCATCTAACACAATCTTATTCATCCTCCTGTTTTCTATTCACTAGTTACTTGAGATTATGGGAGAGTTCAGTCCTGAGCAGCAAAGGTCATTCTGTCAATTTGTGACTGGTGCTCCTCGACTTCCTCCTGGTGGTTTGGCTGCGTTGAATCCAAAGTTGACAATTGTGCGCAAGGTATGCAACTCTAAACAACAATGGACTTGTCTAGTTAACTAGTTTGTTCTCTCAACTGAGCTCTTACCATTTTGCTCATGAAACAGCACTCATCGAGTATGAGCAACACAGCAAACAATGGTGTGGGGCCATCAGAATCGGCTGATGATGACTTACCTAGTGTAATGACATGTGCCAATTACTTGAAGCTTCCTCCGTACTCTACTAAGGTATGATTTTAGGGTCAGGAACTGATGTTATTGTTTTTCTGGTATCCGTATTCTGAGCACCATCTCATGTTTTTGTGAGAAATCAAAAAGAGATCTTTCACCGTAGCCTCTTTTGTTGTTTTAACTTTATTTTTCTTGTTTCTTCAAACAGGAAATCATGTACAAGAAACTACTATATGCGATAAGCGAAGGACAGGGATCTTTTGATTTGTCATGATCTGGACTAACTCATTGGACTTTGTACATTATACTTCAATTCCTTTTGTGGTGCTGAGCAATATTGTTGGCAGTAGAAGTGGCATTTGCATTTTCCAAAAAAAAAAAAAAGACTTCTCTTATTGCTGCTCTTAACCAACATGATAATATAGAATATACTGCAAAAGCAAAGGTGGTCTTGTTGAGACAGAGATCCAGTAGAGGGAATCAGGTAATTGGATTTATTTGGAATTGATAGGTGAAATTATTTCCCACATATATATTGAAGTGGACCTTATTGCTCTAGTATAATTTTTTTAATTAATTATTTTTTTATCTTGTTTTCTTGGATTTTCTTTGAATATAGATTTTTATTTAGATTTTGTTCTGTTAAATGCCAATTTGGATCGAGGGAAATGAAAAGAAAGGAGAGGAGGTGGTGGAATTGAGTTTTTGGTGTTTGAATTGTTTTTGTTATTGAGGAATGGAAAGGGAATTGAGGGATTAGCTCCCAACTTTAAGAGACCACCTTATCAGATACTTGTATCAACGTAAATGTAAGGATAAATGGCCAATTAATTGGTGCATCTCCTATAACATAGACTCGTTTTTGGATTTCAGTATGCGACATATGCTAGCATTTTCATGTATAAGGTGTAGCTTTTAACATGGCGTGCTGGTTTGGCATTGCAGGTTGATAAAGACTGCTTGAATGTTGTGAAGATGGCAATGGCTTTACATCTAAAAGAAGTAGGAATGGATTGCAATGTTGGTTGGGGGGGAATTTTTCTGATGCAAAAGTACATGTATATAAGTAGTAATGATTATTTTATTTTCTATTTTTACCGCTGGGGTTAATAGGAGAGTTATTATATGCAACGGGGCATGTAATTCGCTTATTTCCTTTTGTCCTTCGTATGTTAAATGTTATAGATATTTTTGGCATCTCATAAATAAAGTAGTGTCGTCGAGTATAACTAGACATTTACAAAAAAATAATTAACGCTCATGGTTAGTTCGGATGAGGAACTCTCGAGTATTCGACTTGAGCAACGTTGCTTGAATGTCCGTTTTCTGGACCTTTTTGGAGCAACTATAAGTATCCCATCTCGTTGAGGATGCTAAGGGAAGTGACCTATGACTAGAAAGCAGAAAGCTGTTTCGGAAAATGTTTATGCTTTAGCAGAGATCATATTTTAACAGTAATCTAATCTGTTATTTATATAATTCAACCACTAGTTCAGCATGTTGTAAATTAGGAGCTATTTCTTGGAAACCATCTTTGCCTGCCTGAAATGTGGAATACTTAATGAGAAGTGATTATTTTGTTTTCTTTTATTTGTGATTCTGAGATTCAGCATGGTCCTAATTTCATTAGGAAAATTCTGATATGGACCGGGTCCATGTGGACCATGTGGTACATATTTGACCACATCAATGCAGAATGAGGAGAGAGAAGGAAATGAGTGATGTGGCCAAATTTAGACCGTATAGTCCAGTGGACCCGCTCCATATCTGAAGTGTTCATTTCATTAACCTTTACACATCCTAACTGAAAATTTTGAACTTATATAAATGTATATGATAATAGTTTAGTACCATCTTTGCCCCATCTTGCAAGTTTTAAATGCATAGGCACTTATATTCCGCTTCTTCTTCTTCTCCTCATGTGTTCTGCACGTCTGTCTTTCTAATTTAATCTTATCTAGAAAACGAAAAAGAGAAAGAGAGAGAGAATGCATACGGTACAAAGCTCGGTTGCATTGAGTTTTGAACCAAGCAAAGATGTTTTTGTCTGGTAATGACAAATTCTACCAATTATTGATACCACAATTGTACTTTTTTTGGGCCCTTTTGGGGTAGGGTTTGGATGTAGCAGCAGGGTAAGTAATCCATCCACATGGAGTTGGTACTTATCTTATAAGCATGTGCAACTAGAGTATTTTTGTTTTATCCTAGATTTGGCTACAATGAAATTAGTACAGTGCCGTTTTGGGACTGTTAGACCACAGAGGTAATGGGAAGTACTATTACAGTATTATTAGTATGGAAAATGCTTTACTACTAGAATTTTGGGGATAGAAATCATAAACTCCCAAATTGAAGGTGTTAAATGACTATCTTACCCCCTACTAGTATAAGGGATTCACCCAACTATAAGGGCAAAAAGGTCCGAAAAAATATTTTAGTCAATGTTTTAACCAATAATTCTAGTAGCCTAACAAGGTCCTATTAGTATTGCATTGTATTTAAAGTTCCTTTAAGTCCTGATTTTTTCATGTTAAGTGTCTGATTGGATTGAGTATCAATCTGAGATTTTTTATCTCAATTTCAAGACTAATTCCAAACTCAAACCAAATTCTCAAAAATTTAGTACTGAAATTTCATTCTTAGACTCGATCTAAAAAAAGTTTGTGTCTCAAGTTTGAATATCAAACTCGTACCAAAATTAATGAAGGCAACTCTCCACCATAACAACAACCTACGTCTATATAGCTATGTTGAGCATCCAAGGCCTTCTCTATAGATCAATTATAAATACTCATTTCCAATTATTTTTTGTGAAATTGTGAGGATGAGATGATGTTTAGGTCATTAATGATGATACCCACTAATAGCTTTATTATGAAGAAACTTTAATGGTGACTGACAAACAACAAAATAGGAAGAACACAAGGATGTTCGTTTGGACCAGAAATTTGTTTTGACATTTTCATGTCACAATGATTAAATAGTTGTTATAGAGTCACAATCTTCATTTTTCTATTTACATGAAGTTGTTTTGATGGGGAAAAAAGTGTTGAAAAATTAATCAAATATTCTCCCATAATTTAATCGAGGAAGAAATAAGAAATGAAAATATGTATATATATATGATTATTTTCTATTTTAAATATATTATATTATTAATTTTTACTTAAAAAGTTATTTAGCCTGAATTATTTTAAAGTAATTTTTTAAGATTTACTCTATCCATTTCATAATATAAGTAGTTTAGGACATTACCGAAATAAGTAAGCAAAAAAAAAAAAAAATAAGGTGTTTTGTTAGTAAAATAATAATATTACTCTATTAGATATGACTTGTATACCCCTAATTTTATTTACGAGAGTAATATTGATATTTTAAGTAACAAAAGTACATTATTTTTTACTTTCTTAATTTTCTCTACATATCTTAAACGATTTATATTATAAAATAAAGAGAGAATTTTAAAGTATAAAATGGGTCTATAAGCAATTGATAGTAGGGGTGTTCATGATTCAGTTTGGTTCGGTTTTACACATTTTTCAAACCAAATGAAAATATTCGGTTTGAAAATTTTGAAATCAATTCAACCCATTTAAAATTTCAAACCGACACATTCGGTTTGTATCGATTTGGTTTGGTTGTTCGATTTTTGTGAGATACTAAATATATTTATTATAAAGTAAAAATAAAACAAAAAATTTTCTTTATATAATTACTTAGCCATTAAAAGTGTAAAAAAATATGTCTATTGTTTTCACATGTTAAACGTAATAAAGAAAACAAATTAATTAAACACAAATTATTGATCTTGATTCTTAACCTTCAAACAAATTGATGCAAAATTATCTAATAAGAAAAAAAAAGTAAAAAAAATATAAAACTACACAATTATTAGTTCAAAATAAAACAGAAGCTTCAATATCTTACTTTAGGATTCGAAAAACTCGTTTGTCATGTTATAAAAAAGAAATTAAATATGTTTTTTTGCAAAAGAGTATTTTAATATATATATATATATATATATATATATTCAGTTTGGTTTGTATTATAATTATTTTTAAACCAAATTGAAAGTACGATTTTAATTTGAATTAAACCGAAACTAGTTAAATGCATCACTCAAAATAAAAATCGGTTTGAATTGGTATGTTTTAATTTTTTTTGTGAACATCCTAATTTATAGCATATTAATTACCGGTGGTTGCAAGTGGAGTAAAATATAGTAGCAGTAGTAGCTAGAAGCTGTTCCCTGTTTCTCTCTCCTCTCCGGGTCTGAAGCTTTTCTTCAGCTCTTCTTTCTTTCATTAACGACTTGGACTCCCTTAGACCTCCAACTCTTGCGGTTAGTTTATCTCTTTCAGCGATTGATTTACCGGTGAAAATGCGGAATTCTAATAACTCTTAAAATTCATCAGTTGAATTTGGTTTTTTTTTGTTATTCTCAAATCTTCGTATAGCATTGTGTATTTTATCAAATTAGGGTTCATGAATTAGGGTTTTTGATTCTGCAATTTAAAAATATCTATTTCTTTCTTAATTTCTGATAGTTAAATAGTGAATACTATAGAGAGAAGACGGTAAGAATTCGCCGGCAGTAGTTGGAATTTGTTGTTTTGCCGCCGGCGACAATGAGCGCCTCAAGGTTCATTAAGTGCGTCACAGTGGGTGACGGAGCTGTGGGAAAAACTTGTCTTCTCATCTCCTACACCAGTAACACATTTCCCACTGTCAGTTACTCTTTTATCTCTTCTCCTTTCTTTACATTTTTTTTTCTTTTTTTTGTGGATTTAAATTGAGTTATGTTTCTATTTCTTTATATGATAAAGTAGGGGTTTTTTTAGGGGTGCATTACTGGGGAATGTTAGTGATTAAAGGCTAGGGGATTCAATATCTTATTAGTCTTACAATTTTCGACTATTTTGAGATGTCTACTTGGTATTCTTGAATAACTTTGTTGCCATTTTATTGGATTTTAATAGTTTCATTGATTAGTTTCTGCCTTTAATTAAAAGAAAAAGGGAGTATATACGAGAGGAGCAGCACTTTGTTGGAGTTTGGATGTAAATTATTTGTCGGCTGTTGTTCTGTATAGTGGAAGATCAGAGGAATGAAAGAATACAAAAGAAAATATTTGCTGGGTGTTATTGAGAAAATGTACACGTGTCAATCAGTCTGTGCTTTGCAGGGTGGTTTCGGTTATAATATCTTAGCGTTAGTTGTTGAGGAATGTACACGTGTCAATCCGTCCATGCTTTAGTGGGTGGTTTCGGTTATAATATCTTACTGTTAGTTGTTGAGAAATGTACACGTGTCTATCCTGTGCATTCTCTGCAACGCGGTTTCTGTTATAATATATTACCGTTAGTTGTTGAAAAATGTACATGTGTCTATCCGTCCATGCTTCATGGGGTGGTTTCGGTTATAATATCTTACCATAGCTGTTGAAAAAACATACACGTGTGATGCGTCTATCCTGTCCATTCTTCATTTTCTCTGTTATCAGTTTGCATGATGTAATTGTCAAGAGTTTCATAAGCAACTGGGGTGCTTTAAATATTTGTGGTGTATTTGATAACTAAAAGCCTCCAAACTTGAAGGGGATATAAATTCTTTTCCGGAGTGTTGTTCGGTAATAATGGAGAGCGGAGAAATGAAAGAGTATGAAAGCAAAGCTAGTTTTGGTTATAATATCTTGGCGTAGTTGTTGAGAAGCATACACGTGTCTATCTGGTCCATTCTTAATTCTCTCTGTTATTAGTTTGCGTAATGTAACGGTCAAGAGTTTCATAAGCAATTTAATATATATATATATATATATATATATATATATATATATATTTGTTCTATAATAATCGGCTCTGCCTTCTTAGTGTACTACCCCTGCTCTGGTTGGTTCATATAGTCCGTCAACGTAGACGCATTCTCTTTCAATCATTTTGTGGTATATTTGCCTAGCTTAAAGTTTATAATATAAGACAACATATGATATTATGATTCATTTATTTTTTTCTTAATGTTAATCGGTCAATGAACTTTTTATGAATTTTGCTCGTCCCATGTGACCAGGATTATGTACCCACTGTCTTTGACAATTTTAGTGCAAATGTGGTTGTGGATGGAAGCACTGTCAATTTGGGCTTATGGGATACTGCAGGCAAGTTAAATTTTTACAGTGAATCATAATATTAGTCTTCTTTAGGCCTTTCATGTTACAGATATTTACTTGCCTCCTCTTTGATTGAACAGGTCAGGAGGACTATAATAGATTAAGACCCTTAAGCTATCGTGGGGCCGACGTGTTTATTCTTGCATTTTCTCTTGTTAGCAAGGCCAGTTATGAGAACATCTCGAAAAAGGTTTAAATTCCTTATCAGGTTTTCTGGATTTAATTTCTTGCTTGCTTTCCTGCATTCAGCTACCTTCTCCTCTATGTGCTCACTAGCATGAAGGTTGTCTTGATTACAGAAAGGAAGAAACTTCATATTTTCTCTACTTGTCAGAACAATTAACATAATTACATGTTTATATACATACACATAAGTATAGACATGCTCATAATTGATTTATTTGTGGTTGAAACTGGATAGATGTCCCAGGCTAATAATATTTTCTTCGCTACTATTAGTTTGCAAATGAATGTTATGGAAATGCAGTGAAACCGAACTAAGCTGATGTTTGCTCTTAAAATGGCACTGATTGATTCTTTTCTGCTTTTATCTTTCTTATTGTGGTTTGACTCTTCAGTGGATTCCTGAATTGAGGCATTATGCTCCTGGAGTTCCAATAATTCTGGTTGGAACAAAACTAGGTAATTATTTTTCTTTCATGAATTCTTACTTTAGTGACATCCTCTCTTTAATACGAGGCTGATTGTCCAAAATATAGGAGCAGCCCCCCTGCTGTTGAAAATACGTTCTTCTAGATCTTTGACCAAACTTAACTCCCTATGAACTCTTTCCTTATGTTCAGTTTGGATGCCACAGCCCATTTAGCTGTTGGCTATGAACTCTTTCCTTTCTTTTTTCTTTTAAATGCATTGTAATAATTTATCAGATTCTTGACTTTTTGGGGCTACTTGGAAGTAACTTGCTAATTATCTATTGGTAGATCTCCGAGATGATAAGCAGTTTTTCGTAGACCACCCTGGAGCAGTGCCGATCTCTACACCTCAGGTATGTGACACTATTTCTGCAATTGGAGTGGGTAATCATGTGTATAAGTTACCCCAATTGCTGAAATATCCACTGATGTAAGGATGGGGCTGGGCCTTGTGTGTGTGTGTAGAAAATCTGACTTTGATCTATATCTGAAGGGTGAAGAGCTGAGAAAGTTGATTGGAGCAGCTGCTTACACTGAGTGCAGTGCCAAAACACAGCAGGTTATTGTTATTTCTGGCATGTATATGCATGCACACTCCGTTTCTTATTTATTTGAAACATGACGACTAATGACCCCAAAATACGTATTACCTGCAGAATGTGAAAGCTGTATTTGATGCAGCCATTAAGGTGGTTCTGCAGCCTCCAAGGCAAAAGAAGAAAAAGAAGAGAAAGGGTCAAATGGCCTGCAGTATATTGTAAGTTGTGCTGGGAAAAAATCATGGATGAAACATAGTTGAGATGTGGCTGATTACCCTATTAATCTGATTTCTTTCCTGAGCTTTTCTTTGTGGAGACCGCAAGCTATGGTTTATTGACTGAAACTGACTTGACTAGAAGTTGGTTTACTGTAGTAAAGTTGTAATGTGGAAGTATACTTGATAGTTCAGATATGTTATAAGCCTTGTCTGTTGATTCAAGTGCAAATTCCTCCTTTATTATAAGCCTAGATTTGTATAATTTACCTGACTGTGTAAACTTGATGAGATGTTACCATTACCTAAAATTTGTTTCTTTCCTTTCTGAGCATTCTTGCATTTGATATTTTGAGATACTAGTACATTGGACTGGACGGTAATTTCTTTTTTTTTGCTTGCTAGATGGTATATGTTTTCTTTGATGTTAGTTTTGCCATGAGTTTAGTGGTTGATGGGAATCTACATGAAAAGAAGGCTGTGTGAGGGAGTTTTTTTTTATATTATATAGTTATCACTCACCTCTATGATTGATATAATGATGGATGGAGTGAAGTCACTTGGGTGTTTCTCTAGCAGGGATAATGAAACTTGAGACAAGTTATGGTATCCCTATTTCCTCCCTTTTAGGGGAGAAGTTCAGGCTCTACTCTGATTGATCTTTATTTTGAATTTTTTAATCAGTTTATCTGAAGTTATACTAAGGGTCTGATTGGATTGAGTTTCAGTTTGAGATTTTTTATCTCAGGTTCATACTAGTCTCAGATCCAAATCAAATTATGTTTTCGTTTTCGTCAATGCGGGGGACTTTTGTCGTGCGGTAACTAATTTATATGTTTCTTGAAATTGGACATTCAATTCTAGATTAAATGCATTTTCTAGCTGTGAAGGAATTGTATTTGTTTCGTTAAATCATACTCCAACTTTATATACCATGATATTGATTTTGGATAAATGTGAAATAGGTGTTATGTACGCATTTCAATCCTCGCATAATGACTTTTAAATAGAAACCGCGACTAAATTGATATCTTGCATGTGTGAAAAAATATTGGTTACTACAAAAAAAAACAAAAGCAGAATATAGAAATTCTCTAATCAATGGTATGGCACAGTTTTATTCCTCCGGAAGTAAAATCAAAAGTTGAGTTGACTAGACTATTCTCCCCCGGTCCTCTCTACTGGTAAAACAATGTGGGCTTTGTTTGCGACTCTAAGGTTTAAAATATTGTGCACTATTTTAATACATTTTTTCAACGCTAAATTTTTATGTTAAATTTTACATTTTCGATTCTTTAAACAAAAAATTGTGAAAATTAAGAACTAATCCAAGTACACACTGGACTTTTGCCTTTTAGAAGAAAATTATCATTTCAAATGATTTTCCAATGTCAATCCATTCACAAAACATTATTATACTTGTTCCTTTATCCTTCATTATTTTCAGAACTCAATTTTCTTCTTACTTTTAGAATGAAAAGTAAAACAAAAAAAAAGAGAAAAATAGCCAATCAAAATGTACTCTGACTAATCTTTTATCTAAAAAGATAGGATTGTATTTTTCTTTCTTTATCATTTAGAAGGAAGATAAGATTGTTATTTTTTAATATTGATCAATTATTTTGACAATAGCATCAAACTCTCAAGGATCACTATTTTCTAGTTTAGCTTGTCAAATTCCCGAATTCAAGATATCCTGTGAGCAATTTAGATATACAATCACAAATAAATAGGAGTGCCTATTAAATTTCACCCAAATTAGTTTTTTCATAGACCACCACGGCTCATATGCAGAACGGATATTTGTTCCTTATGTGCAGGACGAATTCTCAGCCGTTTGATTAAATTTTTTACGGCTGAGATTGATTTAAAAAATGCAAGTATTTACCTTGAAATTTTTTTCCGTATGTGCAGAAAAACAGCTATTCCTCATAGGAGCCGGACTGGTCATAGACGGTCACACAAAAAAAAAACCACAATTTAATTTATTATTTTTAAATTAAAAAATGTGATTACGTGATCGAGCGGCTAAGCAACCGTCAACCCTCAATAGCCGGTGGGAGAGTTATTCGCCCTAGGGCCTCGCTGTCGGTTGGATACAAGTTACCGTATAACAAGGTTCCCGCGAATTATTGCCTATGCCACTTTAACCATAACGGCCTAATAATTCTTAAAATTAATTTAAAAAAAAAAAGAGCTCATAGCTCTCTCCTCCTTTATTGTTCACTCATAAATCCCATTTTTCGCGGGAATTCAATTTCTTGCCGACGGTGTTTCATTATCTTCCTCAACCTCTCCTTTAAAAAAAAAAAAAAAAAATCATTTCTCCTCTTACATCATCATTAGCTTTCTCAAATCTTATATTCAAAATCTTTATTATTATTTAATATCAAAATATTAAAAGATCTGAGATTTTTACTGTTATTTGCCTTCGTCTTATCGACTACATAGCTACTTGTGTATGATTTGCAAGTTACTAAACATCTATAATAAAGCTTTGCGTGACAATGGCAACCCACCTTAAGATTTTTATTTTATTTTTAAAAAAAGAAAAAAGATTTGTTAGTTGAAGCAGGTTTTTTGTTATGATTATTTGGCGCTACTTTCGTATTTAAAAAAATAAAAATTGATGGGCTTTGAATAATAACAAATGGGTTCAAAAATTTTAGGTGGGTTTTCTTTGTCGGGTTCTGTTTAATTTTTTAGCTAATTCAACGTAATTTTTCAGATACGACATAATCTGTTAGTCACTGTTCTTCTGTATAATTACTGGTCTTACATGGGTTTTACTTTGATTTCTTTATTATTATTATTATTATTATTATTTAGTGGTACATAGAATTTTCTTTTCAGATTCTTTAGACCTCTAAGATTTGGATTTTAGTAATTGTTTTCCTGTAATGGGTTCCAATTAGGTGAAATTTGTCCTTTTCATAGAGCAGAAGTGACTCCTATAGGAATGATGTTCTTCAAGTTTCAGGGGATGGTTTAAAAAGGGATGAAATAATTGGCCATCAAATTTCAAGAAGAAAAAAAAAAATATCAAGAATCATGACTGTTGAAGAAGAGGTTAAGTCTTTGAGGAATGTGGTGGTTGGAATCAGATTTGATGGCCATACTAGAGAATTACTTGATTGGGCTCTGCTGAAAGTTGCTGATCCTGGAGATTGCATAATTGCTCTTCATATTTGTAAAAATTCAGGTACGTGTATGAAGATTAATAGACTAATATTGATATTTTGACTAAAAAAGTATCTTGTTTTTTCCTTTCCTTAATAAACGACTTATATTATGGAATTGAGGTTGTACTTTTTATACAGTTCGGTCTGATAATTTGATTTGCATACAGTTTCTTGACTTGAGAAAGAGGCGGTAACACCTTTCCCTATAAGTGATAAGTTGGGAGTTCGAGTCACTGAGAAAAAACACATTTTTTTTGAGTTGGGTTTGTATAAAGTGATGATCTTGGTTAATAAATTTCAGATTCAATTTCAAAGGCTCAAGCTTTATTAGATGGTTATCTGGATGGTTATGAAGAAATATGCAACCAAAAACAGGTTTGTTTTTTATATGTTATTCTTCATCATTTTTTTTTTTCTGCAGAGGAAATAGATTAAGGATTGGTAATAAATAGTTTAATTCTAAGTTCTTTGTTTTGGATTAAGGATTTCAGGTGAGACTTGCTATTGAGGTTGTTCAAGGAAGTTCAATTAGGAAGCTTCTGGTGAAGGAGGCAAAGACCCATGCTTCAGTTGCTTTATTACTTGGGATACATAAACACAGTCCTCTCAGGTAGGTAGAGTTTGGAATAACCAAAATTGACCATCTTTTTCTGGTAAAAAAATTTAAATTCTGTGGGCTGCTATTGAATTTTTTTCTTTCTTATATCTTCCTTCAATTCAGGTCCAAAGTTTCAGTAGCTAAATATTGCGCAAAACGACTCCCTTCGACTACTCAAGTCATGGCTATTTACAGTGGAAAAGTTGTCTATAGGAGGTCTTCTCATGACCATCTATCTGGTAAATTTTTGTTCTTGAAATGGATTGTGTTTTTTTTTTGGGGCGTGTTTTTGGGATGCGTTAGGCCAAGGCAGTAGTGCATAAGATATTAAAATGATAAGAACAGATATTAGTACTTGATCTTAGCATACAATTGGAATTTGCTTATTTCGGAACCTTGTTCATGTTTTTAACCATCTGATTTGCTGTTTTAGGTTCTTACGGAGATCCAAGGCCAAGTTTATGTCCAATTGGAGATCCAATCCTCGGAAAATGTCAATCAGAAATTGCAGATTCTGAGATATCGGATATGGGAAGGCTTAGCCATGATTATGGTAGCTCGGAAATGAATGAAGTCTTGTTAAGTGCTGTTGAAAGAGGCAAGAGAAGTTCTTTGAGTTCAATATCTCTTCCTGTGGAAGATTTTACAGGGCAGAGGCCTGGATGGCCTCTACTTCAAACAGCTAGTAGAATAACTACGCCTTCTTTGGAGGCGAGGAAGATGTCGGTAGTTCAATGGGTACTGAGTTTGCCAAATAGGTCCCTTCTGGAAGTTCCTCAATCCAAGTCTTTATTTTTCAATGAGACTGACAATGCTTCTACTGGGATAATTAGCTACTTTGCTGAAAGTCGACCACTAGATATACCGGAACATTTGGAGCTTCTGCTCAAAACAAAACCTGCAGCACATTGCAAAGTGTTCACTCATGAGATTCTGAAAATTGCAACTTCTCAATTTTCTTCAGGTAATTGTTGCATTTTTCCGGTTTTTTTTTTAGAGAACGTAATTTAATATATGAGCCGGAAATTTTTGTTTGGCAGAAAATCTGATTGGAAAAGGAGGGTATAATCGCGTATACAAGGGAGTCCTTCCAGATGGGAAGGCTGTGGCTGTAAAGATTTCGAAGTCATCAAAAGAAACATGGAAACAATTTAGCCGTGAAGTCGATATCATGACAGCATTGAAGCACAGAAGCATTTCTCCACTATTAGGAATTTGTGTAGCAGATAAGGACTTAATCTCTGTATATGATTTACTGCCTAAGGGAAATCTTGAACAGAATTTACATGGTAAGAATTCAAGTTCTTAACTTCTTGTGGTAAATTCATTACTTATATCGAGCATACTTCCCCCGATGCAGGAAATAAGGGAAAAACGGCGTTGCCATGGGAAGTAAGATTCAACATAGCAATTGGGACTGCAGAAGCTTTGAATTACCTACACAATGAATGTCCAAGACCGATAATTCACAGAGACGTCAAGTCTTCAAACATTTTATTGGACAATATGTTCAATCCACAGGTGATTTTGCATCACACTTGCAAACAAAATGACCATATTTTGGCACTTAATTTTGTTAGTCTTTGATTATTATTATTGTTTTTTTTTTTTTGCAGTTATCTGATTTTGGTCTAGCAATATGGGGACCTCCAAGGGCATCTTTCATTACAAACAGTGATGTAGTGGGAACCTTTGGTTATCTTGCTCCTGAGTATTTTATGTATGGCAAAGTCAGTGATAAAGTCGATGTCTACTCTTTTGGAGTAGTTCTTTTAGAATTGCTATCAGGGAGAGAGCCAATTGGTTTTGAAACGTCGAAATGTCAAGAAAGCTTGGTCATGTGGGTAAGAACGTTTTTCGTGTAATGGAGGTAGCTCCTCACCAGGCGATAGATCCTGGATTTAATTTCCATCTCCGTCCTCTTATATATCAAAATATGCAGGCAAAACCAAAATTAGAAGGCGGGGATTTCAAAAGCATACTGGACCAAGATTTGGAAAACGGCATCAATGAAGAAGAAATGAAGAGAATGAGTGTAGCTGCAAAGCTATGTCTTACACAAGCAGCCCGGCTTCGTCCCAATATGAGTCAGGTAAAAGATTTTCACATACTAATCATCCTGATTAACCTTTTACCAATCAGGGAATTTCTTTTTGAAGCCATTGTTCTATGTTTTTTTTTTCTTTTCTGCTAGATTCTTGAGCTGTTAAATGGGGGAAAAGAATTTAAGGAAATGATTATGAATCCTGAAAACCAAGAAGATAATAATGATGATGATGAAGTGTATCCAGATTCTAGTGCTGAGTCTCATTTAAGTCTTGCATTGCTTGATGTATATGATATTTCTACATCATCATTCAGCAGTCTTGATCAGAGCAGCAGCATTCTTTCTGTTGAAGAATACCTGAGAAGAAGACGGAGCAGATCATCATCCAGTTTAGATTAGCTTTGATATATCGGTATCCGGTACTTTACTGGGATCTGATCAGGATAAATCTGACAAATGCTGCAAAAGTCGCTACCTTGATTAAGTTTGAGGGGTCAAAAGTGAAACGAGTTGCAACCGTCTGTTACAACCTCTTGTGAATTTAGATTAGCCTTTTTGACGTGTAATCGATTATGTGTGTGATTTTATCCCTTCAAAATTGGGGAAAAGAAAAAATGAGCCCGCAACCCATGATGGAGGTGGCTCATACAGATGTCTATATTATGTCCATAGAATGAAAAAGTGAAAAAGATAATGGGATTTAAAGAGTGAAGCACAAGAGAGATGCTATGTTTTAATAATCTATCGGACATACATGTTCTCAAATACTTTATATGTAATTTACTAATTTTTCACTTTTAAAGTTGTTTTTCTAACATTGACTTATAGAGAGAAAGATGATGAAATTAGGGATGGCAATAGGGGTCGGGTGGGGCGGATACCATGATCTCAACTCCACCCCCACCTCTTTCATCGTATTCCCATCTCCGACCCAACTCTATCACTGTCACATCCCAAACTCAAGTGGAGGCCCACCCTCAATTAGGGAAAAGCGGGAAAAATTTTTCCCCAAATTTTCACTTTCGTCCTAATGGAGGCTCAACCTCGACTAGAAAACAATAGTGAATTTTTAACAAAAATCCCCAAATAGAACCTTGAAAAAAATGATATAAATGTCCCAAAAAGAATTTGATTCACGCGATCTTCTCCAAATTAGATGTCTATTTTATTTTTTAGGTATTTATGCTCTTTATATTTAGTATTTTGGACGGGTCATTTGAGGCAGGCCAGGGGCAGGGATATTATTTCACCCGCCCCCGTTAGCGGGGGCCAAATTCATCCCCATCCCCACCCCCAACTGAAACCGGGAAATCCCCGACCCAACTTGGTTGGGCCGGTCTAGATTTCCAATTCACCCGTCCCCACTGCCATCCTTAGATGAGATGGTGTTTAGAAATAAACAAAATTATTTAAGGATATAAGCATACAAATGTCTTTTGTCTCTCCCTTATTCTATTTTAAACTATTTAAAAAGATTTCTATTAACAAACGGGAAATAATAAATATGATTATTTTACTCTTTTTTAAGAATAAATAAGAAAAATACATGTTACTAATACTATTAGCTAGCAAATGAATCATACATAAAAATAGAAAAAATAAATTTTAGGCTCGAGTAGTATACTACATTCAGACTAATCCGCGTTCGCAAGCTGTAACTTTTTCTTGTGTTTAGGTGTGCGCAAATGCAATTATGCCAGTCCAGCTTTTTTAGTATATACGAATTTAGAACCGCTGTTTTGAAGCTCAAGACAGGTGTTAGGGATGGCAATTTGATCCGTGATCCGTTGATCCGTTCCGCCCCGATAGCTTTTGGGGCAAATCAGATCTGATCCGTATATAAAATGGGGCAAATCAGATCTGATCCGTATATAAAATGGGGCAGATCAGATCCGCTCCGTGAACGGAGCAGATCAAATTCGGTTTTCATCTCTGACCCGATCCGCTCCGCACATAAATAATATGAAGAGGATTCTATGTGCTAATAATTTAATTGCGCTTTTAGTCCATACTATATATACATAATTGGAGAACCCTAGAAGCAAAATCCCCAATTGTTTTGCCCTTCCCCCCGTTTCTTCCTCCTCAGCGGCGGATTTTGGGCCTCCCTCGACGCACTTCTCCTTCTTCGGCGCTCAACCACCGCCGCCTATTTCTACTCCCTCCTTCCTTTTGTTCCCCTACTCTCTTCTCTTCGCCTTCGGTTCGCCTTGTCTCTTTCATTCTCTCTTCGCCTGTCCGCTGCTCATCTCCCTTCTTCCTTGCGCGCGCGCTCTCCCTCGTCATCAATCTCCACATGCGCTCGTCGTCTCCACCCAGTAAGTGGCCCCTACCCGAGCTACTCTCCTCTGCATTCGCCTTGTCTGTTTATTTTCTGTTTATTAATTTTTGTTTATTAATTTTTGTTTATTATTAGTTGTTTATTAATTTATGTTTATTTTCTTTTGATGTTGATGATCCAACAATGACATTCAACAGTTAAAAAAAAAATTAAAAAAAAATTATTTGACCTGATCGGATCCGCTCCGGACGGAGCAGATCACGGATCGGATCGGTGCTTTACAATAGCGGAGCAGATCAGATATTTCAAGTATCCGCCCCGATTTGCCCCATTGCCATCCCTAACAGGTGTTCTGAGACTTAGAACAAGTGTTTCGCGCGGTAAAAAGCACAAGTGTTCATTTTAAAGTAATCTTAACTGTCAAAATTTTAACCCGACGGACGAGGAGAGTTCCGCACGTGGGGAATTACCCTGTTCCGCACTGGAGCCAACTTCTAATTATGCAAAGCAGCTGAAGGAAATGTCCATGACATTGATCTCCTATGCGGAACAGGAAAAGTTCTGCACCGTGCATGATAGCTTTGAACGGTCCAGATTTGGAGAGAGAAATTTTTTAATTTTTTAATTTTTTAAGTACAGCCGCAATTTTTCTCTCTTCAAGAAGATGGTGGGCAGTCCGGCTCCTATGCAGAATAGAGAAAATATTGCACCGTGCGGAACAATCTGAGCCGTCGAATGATAGACGGATCGCGGATCGGATCGGATCGGTGCTTTACAATAGCGGAGCAGATCAGATATTTCAAGTATCCACCCCGATTTGCCCCATTGCCATCCCTAACAGGTGTTCTGAGACTTAGAACAAGTGTTTCGCGCGGTAAAAAGCACAAGTGTTCATTTTAAATTAATCTTAACTGTCAAAATTTTAACCCGACGGACGAGGAGAGTTCCGCACGTGGGGAATTACCCTGTTCCGCACTGGAGCCAACTTCTAATTATGCAAAGCAGCTGAAGGAAATGTCCATGACATTGATCTCCTATGCGGAACAGGAAAAGTTCTGCACCGTGCAGAACAATCTGGGCCGTCGGATGATAGCTTTGAACGGTCCAAATTTGGAGAGAGAAATTTTTTTATTTTTTTATTTTTTAAGTACAGCCGCAATTTTTCTCTCTCCAAGAAGATGGTGGGCAGTCCGAGCTCCTATGCAGAATAGAGAAAATATTGCACCGTGCGGAACAATCTGAGCCGTCGGATGATAGATTTGAACGGTTTAGATTTGAAAGCTTTTCTCTCTCCAAATCTAGACCGTTCAAATCTTTGCCGCGGGAGAGTCTTTCTCCAATGAGCATAAAGAAAGTTTTGGGCAAGACAAGAAAGGCTTTGAAAGGGATAAGATGCGGCTTACCACGTTGCATTTCTTCTTTTCATAGAAGAATTTTTAATAGAAGGTACGCGAGGGCAGCCCCAGTACTTGACCATGTTCTTCATAAACAAGCGTGCGGCCTCATCCGCAGTGCAGTCGGAGAGACATTGAGTGTTGTTGTCCTTGGTTTTCCAAATCTAAATCGTTCAAATCTATCATTCGACTGCCCAAATTATTCCGTACGTTGCGGAACTTTTCCTATTCCGCATAGGAGCCGGAGTGGTGGGCTACGGCCCCTCTTCAAAGCCGAAAGCAAGGAGGGCCAATGCAGAAAAGTTAATAAGCAGTGGAATGCGGCAAGTCCCTTTTCGCTTTCTTTTAGTCAAACCATTTGTCCACTCAACATTTGAAAGGTCAATATAAATCTGCTCCAAAGTGACTAGTAATTTCAGTTTTATTTTTTATTATTAAAATACTATTCATGATAAAATTATAAATTAGATAAAAATAACTTTATGTCGAATTATCAAATTTATTATACATATATTCATTAGTCAGAATTTCAAATAATTGATCTACAAAAAAAAAAAAATTGCTCCAAATTTGCTTCCACGTTTTCCCATTTTTCTCTAAAGAAATCTTTATATTATTATGTGTTTTTTAGGAAATCCTCGTATTACCAAAAAAAAAAGCCACTCAAAAAATAGTTTTGTAGTAGAATATTTGACTCAAAACTTAACAGAGATCTTAAACTTTTCAATTGGTAAATTTTATCGAGTCGTTGGCTTAGTGTATAAGCTGCATTTTCTATGATTTCTTGTGAAATACTCCCTCCATTCCCTAATAATTGTCGTTTAGGAGATATCTAGGTATCAACATTTTACTTTCTTTTCTTTATGATGTATTAGTGAGAGAGAGGGAAGGTGGGGTAATATTGGAAGTTTAGGTGAAAATGACAATTTCCTTAATTTTCTCAAATTGTCTAAAGAGTCTTATATTTAGGAATGGAGGGAGTAGTGGATAATATTAATGTTAAATTGTGCAACAAAAAGCTCATCAAACAATTTTCCGTGTGTAACTGGGATCTCAAAACTATTTTTTGAACTATTTTAATCCCCAAACAAAATGTTTTTGTTTTATAGTCCTGCCATATTTTTAAAGAATAAGAATATAAAAACATTTATACCTTCTCCGTCTTCTTCTTTCTCCCACCTTCTCCGTCTTCTTCTTCTCTCCAAGACTCCCACAAGATATTATCAAAGATTTTTTTTCCCGTCTATCAATACGTCATACTTGACTTTATAAAATTAAGCATTATAAATTGACCACTTCCATAATGCAATACCTAAAAAGTAAAAATTAATAAGTTTATATATTCTTATTCGAAATCTTAATCATTAGATCACTTCATTAATAGTTATCAGACACATTTATATTCTCTCTACGCAAATTTACAAGAAACCGAAAAAGAATACTAGTATTAAACTAACTTGAATCAATTAATGGATAAATTAATATATGTACTATAGTAATAGACTAATAGTACTACTACTCAAACTAATAATAATAATAATAATAATAATAATAATAATAATAATAATAATAATATAGAAAGAGAATGTTGCTAAATGAACCCCTCAAATACGTATAAATATCAAAGTAAGGACAGTCTGGAGACACTCTGAGAATCTGTGTAGGAATCTGAGAATCCATGGCCATCTCTCAGTCGTCCATTTCTATTTCCCCATCTATTTGACCTATTTTCTCCTTTTTCTCGGTATCCTATTAAAGCCCCCACCACCACTGCTTTCTCCTCCTCCCCTCACTTTTCAACTTTCCGGCCGCCGCTTCATCATCGACTCAGCTTTTACTGCTCTCTCCAAAGTTTTCGTTTTTAAGGTATGTTATTTTTTTATTGAATTTTAAGAAGTTTTCGCAATTAACTACTTTTAAATTATGAAGATGTTTCCATTAGAGTGGAAATTCTCAGTCTGATTCACAATTTTCTGAATTTTTTGTTGCTTCTGATTTGTCTGTGATTTTATAATTTTGTTGAATTTTTTAGGTTTTTAATACTTATTGAGACCTGAAATTCTAATGCTCGCTTCTTGTTTGATTAATTGATTTTATGAAATTTCTGCAATTTTACTACTTTTTTTCGGAAGATGTTTCAATCAGAGTGGAAAAACTCAATCTGATTCACAATTTCTGAATTTGTACTGCTTAGGATTGTGTGCCTATGTGATTTTGTTTGATATTTAGATTCTTATACTTATTGAGACACAATCTGTTGAGCTGTATTCATTCAAAGATTTTTTTATTTTTTTATCGTTTTCTACAATTGTGTTTTTATTATAATTAGACCTAGAAGGAAGAAATCAAGACTTTAATTGAGCAGAGCTTCAGAAGGTTTTTCCCAATGGACGACGGAGAGCTTGAATTTTCAAATCATGAAATGTTTTCTGGTTCAAGTTTCGGAGACCTTCCTAGTAGTTCCTCTATGGGGAACTTTCTTGATGAGATTCTAAAGGATACACATGCGTGTACCCATGCACACACTTGCAATCCATAAAATCAGAAACTACGTTGATAGAACAATGAAGAAGAAGAGAATTTGGTAACTGCCAAGAGAGAGAAATTCTGGATATTTCTATTAAAGGAATCAATTGAATTAAATACAAGGGTTGACACCTATTTATATACAAATGGAAATAACTAACTAAGCTAGAGTTACAAGCTGTTAACAAAGTAAACTATTATGTACAAGTTACTAACTATATACATGAGCTGTCACTCTAACTTTCTCCCTAAAAACAGTTGTGCAAGTTGGCAACTTGCACATGCGTGTAACTGCATCCTTAGGTTCTCCTTCTCTTAGTGTAGCTGAGTAGAACAGCTGTAGCATCCAGCTTTGACCTTCAGCTCCATCTTGGACCAAATATGCAGGCTGTAATGTTACTGCTCAACACCCCCCTCAAGATGGAGCAGGTTTATAAATGGATTTTACTCCCAAGCTATGCAATAAGGTATGGAATTGTGCAGGCTGCAAAGGCTTGGTGAATATATCTGCTAGCTGATTTTCAGTAGCAATAGGCAAAGGCTTCACTATCCCTGCTTGATATCTATCTCTAATGTAATGACAATCTACCTCAATGTGCTTAGTCCTCTCATGATATACAGGATTTTCAACAAGATATATGGCTGCCTGATTATCACAGAATAAGGGCACAGCCTTAGGATGTAACACCTCCAAATCTTTGAGTAAATAAAGAAGCCATTGAACCTCACATACACAATTTGCCATGGACCTGTACTCTGCCTCTGAGGAGCTTCTAGCAACTGTAGTTTGCTTTTTAGCCTTCCAAGAGATTAAAGAATCCCCAAGAAAAATGCAATAACCTGATATGGACTTCCTTGTGTCTGAGCAACCTGCCCAGTCTGAATCACAGTAAGCTGTGAGAGACAAGCTGGCATTGCTAGAAAAGTAGACACCTTGTCCAGGATTAGTCTTCAAGTACCTCAAAACCTTATGAGCAGCTTGTAAATGATTTTCAGTTGGACAGTCTAGAAACTGACTAAGCTGTTGAACAGCAAAAGATATGTCAGGTCTAGTGATTGTGAGATAAAGGAGTCTGCCAATTAAACTTCTGTAGGATGAATTAGAGTCTAAAAGAGGGGAGTCATTCTTCTGAATTTTGCAAGCATAATCCATAGGAACAGAAGAAGGTTTGCAACCAGAAAAACCAGAATCAGATAATAGGTCTAAAGTGTATTTCCTTTGATTAAGGTTAATCCCCCCCTTAGACCTAGCTATCTCTAAACCAAGGAAAAACTTGAGCTCACCCAAGTCTTTTATACCAAAAACCTTGTTTAGATGAGCTTTAATAGATTGAATAGCTGAAAGAGAATTCCCAGCTAACACCACATCATCCACATAAATCAGAAGTACAAGGAAACCAGTAGAGTCATGTCTAATGAAAAGGCTGTAATCACTGATAGATCTTTTGAAGCCTAGACCAAAAAGTTCTGAGGTGAGTTTAGTGTTCCACTGTCTACTGGCTTGCCTAAGGCCATACAAAGACTTCCTAAGTCTGCATACTTTCCCATGAGGAGCAGAAAAACCAGGAGGTAAAGCCATGTAAACCTCTTCATCAAGATCACCATGTAAAAAAGCATTATTCACATCTAACTGATGTAAATGCCAATGCTTAACAGCTGCTAAGGCCAAAAGTGTCCTGATAGTAGTCACCTTGGCAACAGGTGAAAATGTGTCTAAGAAGTCAACCCCTGGCTGCTGTGTATACCCTTTAACCACCAATCTGGATTTAGGCCTCTCAATAGTGCCATCAGCATGATACTTGATCTTGTAAACATATTTATTCCCAATAGCCACCTTGCCAGGTGGAAGATCAACAATGTCCCAAGTATGAATAGCCTCTAAGGCTGCAATCTCAGCTTGCATGGATTTTCTCCACATAGGACTAAGGACAGCTTCTTGATAGGATTTAGGTTCACTTTGAATGACATTCATAATGAAATGCTTGTAGGCAGGTGACAAGTGATCATAAGACAAGACTTTGTGCATATGATGAGGACTGGTGTGCACAGAATTGCAAACAAAATCTTTGAGATGAGCAGGAGGATGTGAAATTCTTGAAGATTTCCTGAGTGGTGGTGTATGTGCAGCAGAAGGAGTTGAAGAAAATGGAGAAGGAACAGGTGCAGGATGCACAGGAAATGTGAGGTCTGAGACATCATCAATAACAGGAGTAACAACACAAGGAACAGAAGAAGAAAATTCTGCATCAGATGAACTTTGAGAAGTGACAGAATGAAAAGGAAAATGTGTTTCATGGAAGAGCACATTTCTGGAAGTAAACAAAGTTTTGGAATTAAGATCTAGTAAAATGTAGCCTTTGCTATGATTAGAGTAACCAAAGAAAACACACTCCTTAGCTCTAGAATCAAATTTCCCCCTCCCTTGCTCTATGGTAGAACTATAAGCAAGACAACCAAAAACCTTTAATTCATGATAAGGAGGAAGTTTTTTATGCAGAAGTTCATAAGGAGTCTTCCCTTGAAGTATAGAAGAAGGAGAAATGTTTATAAGATATGCAGAATGTAAAATGCAATATCCCCAGTAGCTAGTAGGTATGTTAGCTTGAAATTTAAGACCTCTAGCTATATTAAGCAGGTGTTGGTGTTTTCTCTCCACCACACCATTCTGCTGTGGAGTTTCCACACAACTGGTTTGGTGATGAATGCCTTTCTCAGCAAAGAAATCAGGCATCTGAAACTCCAATCCATTATCAGACCTGAGAACCTTCACTTTAACATCAAACTGTGTTTCTACCAAGATAATGAACCTTTGTAAGATAATCCTAGCTTCAGATTTATGCTTCATTAAGTATACCCAAGTATACCTACTGTGGTCATCAACTATGGTGAGGAAGTATTGTTGATGATGTACAGTTCTGTGCTTATAAGGGCCCCAAATATCAGCATGCACAAGATTGAAACAAGCAGGAGAAACAGATTTACTGAGAGGAAAGGTCAATTTCTTCATTTTAGCCATAGGGCACACATTACAAACATGACCTTTAGGTAGAGTAATACATGAATGATGAAGCTGTAACTGTTTCATAGTTTGGAAGGACATATGACCTAGTCTAAAGTGCCACAGCCAGCTGTGATCTATAACAGCCTTATTGTATGTACATGCTGTGACAGAAGGGAATTTATGAGAACTAACAAGGAAATCATTGGATAGAGTAGAAGACTTGTTGCATGTTGCATCAAGTACATAAAGGCCCTTGCATTTTTCAGCTTTCCCAATCATCCTGGAAAGTGCAAGGTCCTGAATAATGCAATCATTAGACAGAAAGCCAATGAAAATATTAGGAGTGGAAGTCAATTTGCTAAGAGAGATCAAATTGAACTTGAAAGAAGGAACATGAAGAACATTATTTAGAGTGAGACCAGATTCAAAGATTACTTTTCCTTTATGTGTAGCAGGAATGATGTCTCCATTAGGCAAAGTAATGAAAGTAGATGAAACAGCATGATAGGAAGTAAAATGAGATAAAGTCATGCATATATGATCTGAGGCCCCAGAATCCACAATCCATTTGTGATGAAATGACTGTATAATACCTGAATCATCATTTGCAGAGTTCACAAAGCTTGCAGTCAAGGCAGCTGTGGTGTTCTCTGAAGTTTTATGTCCTTGCATCTGCAGTAAACTGATAAGTTGCTGGCATAGATTGTTAGAAATAGTGCTACCTGTTTCTCCTTGTTGCTTTGAGGGATTAAAAGCTCCTGTACTCTGTGCATTGCTATAACCAGTATGAGTCATGGTAGCAACATTTCCTGAATAGCTATCAGAAGAAACCTTTCCTTTTCCTCTATTGACTGGATAGCCATGCTTTTGATAGCACCTATCCACTGTGTGTCCAGATTTTGCCACAAAAAACACATTGATGCCTCTTTCCATTGGTCTGATTGGTGTACCTTCTGAAATTTCCTTGACCAACAGCATTGACATTGCTGTAGATAGTACCAGATTCTGGCCTCACATTGGTTGAATATTCAGTTCCATTGAATTGCTGGTAACTACTTCCTTTAGCAGCTAAGATAGTGTTAGTACTCTCATGTCCTCTATTATTTTGCCTTTCATGTTTTATAGCAAGATTAAAAGCTTGTTTTATTTTAGGCATAGGAATCATAAGGAGAATCTGAGATCTGACTTGCTCATATTACTCACTCAATCCTTTAAGAAACCTAATGACATATTCATCATCTACATAACTTTGCATACTGATATAGCCTCCACAGTCACAAGTAGGATTACGCATGCACTTAGGCACTGGTCTTAGGGACAGCATCTCATCCCAAAGTATTTTGAGTTTGGTAAAATATGAATTTACAGAGTTACTACCTTGCTTAAGGTTTTGTATCTCTTCCAAGATGTCACTGAGTCTATATGCATCACCTTGACCAAACCTCTCAGATAGATCATTCCAGATCTCATAGGCTGTGGAATACCATAGCACACTCTGCCTAATGGTAGGTGTCATGGAGTTTAATAGCCATGAAAACACCATATTGTTGCATTGCACCCAATTTTCATACTGTGGATCAGTAGAAAGTAGAGGAAGTATAGTACCATCTACAAATTGAATTTTGTGTTCAGATATGAGAGCTACTTTCATAGCCTTGCTCCAATTCTGATAGTTGACATCATCCAGAAGAGGTTGAACCAGAACAAGAGCTGCACTCTTGCTTGGATGAAGTGAAAAAGGACTATTGATAGGAACAGGAACTTCTGCCATGGATCTTGCTTAAAGAGACAGTAAACAAGAAAATTGAAAGAAACAACCTCGAAATTAGGTTTGCAGAACCAGAGATTGTTCAAAAAATCAAAATTAAACTGCAATCAATCAAGAGAGATCAACTAGAAGATGATCGAAGCTCAGAAAACAAACAATTGAGCTGAAATCTTAGCTCTGATACCATGATAAAATCAGAAACTACGTTGATAGAACAATGAAGAAGAAGAGAATTTGGTAACTGCCAAGAGAGAGAAATTCTGGATATTTCTATTAAAGGAATCAATTGAATTAAATACAAGGGTTGACACCTATTTATATACAAATGGAAATAACTAACTAAGCTAGAGTTACAAGCTGTTAACAAAGTAAACTATTATGTACAAGTTACTAACTATATACATGAGCTGTCACTCTAACTTTCTCCCTAAAAACAGTTGTGCAAGTTGGCAACTTGCACATGCGTGTAACTGCATCCTTAGGTTCTCCTTCTCTTAGTTTAGCTGAGTAGAACAGCTGTAGCATCCAGCTTTGACCTTCAGCTCCATCTTGGACCAAATATGCAGGCTGTAATGTTACTGCTCAACAACCTGGTCCTGATAATTCTCACACACACACATGTTATCATGTCCATACCAAAATTGTACCTGCTCCAAGTGAGGAAAAGACTCCTACTGACGACACTGCTGAGTCCACTGAAAACAAGAAAAAGAAACGCCCTGTTGGTAATAAAGAAGCTGTGCGTAAGTATCGCGAGAAGAAAAAGGCAAAAGCTGCATCTTTGGAAGATGAGGTTGTTAAATTGAAGGCCTTGAATCAGCAACTAATTAAAAGACTGCAAGGCCAGGCTGTTTTGGAAGCTGAGGTTGCAAGGCTTAAATGCCTGCTGGTCGATATTAGAGGAAGGATTGAAGGTGAGATAGGATCTTTTCCGTATCAGAGACCGAACGATAGGAGTGGAGATGTTTATCAGAACCTTGCTAATCCTAACATGTCCGGGGCATACGTGATGAATCCATGTAACATACAGCAATGTGATGATCAGCTCTATTGCCTTCACCCAGGAGCTGATGGGAAGGATTTGGATAGTGTAGCCTTGAATGGCCAGGGATATAATGATTGTGAATTCGAGACTCTTCAGTGCTTGGGGAACCAGAATTCTGAGTCAAAGGAACTTCCTGGTTGCGGAATGGGAAACAGTGTGCCTTCAATAAACCCAAATACAAGCAATGGTAGCAGGCGTAAAGGTGAAACTTTGCATATTCTCCCTACCTTGTTCTCAGTTTTTCTATCCGCCAAAATTTAGACATTGCATCTGATTAGACTATTAAATTACCCGTCTTTCTACACTTGCTAGGCTCTAATTGTTGGTAACATGCTGTGTGCTATTGTGGGTTGCAAATTCAGTTCAGACACTTAGCTGTCTGTGTTTTATTTCTCTATCCTTCTGACTAGTATCAATTGCATATGCTACTGGTTCCTGGTATTATATAATACATTTTAAAAGATTATGCTTTGCCTATAAATGTTGGCATCAGCAACTTCGCATTGTGTGACTGCTTTGTAGTTCCGACCTCTTGCAATGTTTTACCAAAATCTTTGTTGGATGTATATGTATATTTGTTTTACTAAAATCTTTGTTAAGCTACTTCCCCATCTGTTCAATTTAAATCTCATTCTATTCAGTTATGAAGTTTGATATTAATTATCAATTTTGTATAATTCTTACAGAAGTGGTATACTCCAATTGGAATGTACTACTCCCTACTTCCCAAATTATCTGTCCACTTTGTATTTTGCACGGGATTTAAGGTTTCATCAAATTCTATAGTAGAATATGGTAAAATGTCAAACATGACCCTATTTAATGTTACTCCCAGTTTAATTCTACCTTATTTTCTCTCTCTATTCTTCTCTCTCCAACATTCAATGCAAGGGGTGCGATTGGAAAAACCATCATTAATAAGCCCTTTATTTAGTAAGTGGATGATTAATTTGGGACAGATTAAAAAGGAAATGTGGACAAATAATTTGGGACAGAGAGAGTATTAGGTAATCAGGATTGCTAGAAGAAATAGTTTTTTGAATTTGTTTGGAAATTTATTCTGCATTTTATGCTTGGGGATCATTAAGAGTCGGTGAAATTCTTGCTTCTGTCACATGTATCTGTATTAAAGAAGAAAAAAGAAAGAATAATTTATTGTATTTGTCTTTTAGATAATAAACCTATTGTATAGGCTTGACCTTTGGTTCTTCTGTTTCTGGAATAACACTAATTACTCACGCTAATGATCTTCAGAATTCTCATAAAATTCTGAATAATGGTCGGTGATGACTACTGAACATGGAGTTTGTTGAAAGACTGTAGTTGGATATATTGTAAATTAACAATCTGT
This sequence comes from Vinca minor, assembly GCA_026122235.1. Taxonomy (NCBI): domain Eukaryota; kingdom Viridiplantae; phylum Streptophyta; class Magnoliopsida; order Gentianales; family Apocynaceae; genus Vinca; species Vinca minor. The sequence continues at coordinate 10,659,937 of JAOCZM010000115.1, read as the reverse complement.
GCAAGTGACGGCTATGAATTTTCTGATAGATAAATTTCTTTTATTGGTTTTGTTAAACTTGGGATTAATTAAATTAGAAAGCAAGGTTGATAAAAAGGACGCAACTGCAATCTTATATTTGACTGGCTGCTTGATGCTGTTTTTTTATTCATCCCTAGGATCTACACCAATCCTAGCTGTTTATATAGGGGCGAAGGACTTGTTTTGTGACATTTTATGAATTTTTAAGTTGATTTTGATTATTATGACTGAGATATGGCCTTCTATGATGTTGATCTTGATTCTTTTTGTTTTGTTGCAGGGGCGTGTGCTGGAACAACTGGTTGAAATGCTCCGAGAATAAGTTTCAGCATTTCCTGTTAGATTGTGGAAATTAAAGCCAGTAATTCTTCATTTATTTTGTTCACTCTTAAGCCAGCAGAAGACAGTTACGTTGATCTATGATCCTTTATGAATATCATGTAAAGAAGCTTACTTAGGAGTGTAGTTAGGAGATGCCATGAAGAGGAGACCGAATTTCGATTTTCCAATGACCTTGAAATCTCTCCTCATTAGCTTCTATTCTTTTTTCCCCTATCCCTGAACTTATCTGGAATTTCTTGGTGTTGCTTGAATTTTTTGTATTTGTCAATGTGAAGCTGAATTATCGAAAATCCATTGGAGGTCTCTTTTGTCATAAGATTCAACGGGTGTGAAGTATGAAATTTCCCGTTTTGATGTGGCATTGAGAAAATTTCCAAGTAGGAGAACCTTGTGGAGAAAATGGCCATATATTTATTTGTTTTTCCTCCTTCAAATCAAATTGTTATTTGTTAATATCCACACCACCACAAACGAATGTGTTGTATTCATTCCTCGCCCTTTTTTTTTGCACTAAGCTATGTTTTCAGGAAGATATTATTTTGGGTAAAATGACAAACATCCAGGCAATGGTGCGGAAAAGAAGCTATAGTCATAATTCCAAAAATATTCTCCACTTTGACAGGCATACACGAGTAAACTACATAACAGGGGGACAAGAACTTGAATTGAAAATGAATTTAAGGAGGATGATGAAGTTTTGATGGTGGTTTATTTGTTGCTTGGAAGAAGGGGGTTTCGTCTTTCCGGTATTTGTCACCCTTGCAGAGAGAAAGCATGAGTAGTGAAGAGTTTTTTAGTGGTGGTGGATATGGTAGTGGCAGTTGCAGTGGTGGTGGAGGTGGGTAAGGTCGGAGGAGAGTTTTCTAGTGGAGGCTCAAGATAGGAATCAAAACCACCAATCACAATATTTTGAGACCCAAAAATAAAAAATAAGTTGGGTTAATTTAAACCGGTATCTTGAATGAAAAATCAAAATTAATTATCTCTGTAACATTTGTATACAGAAGGATCATGTCTACCAAACGCAATATGTTTGGAGACCCAAAAACAAAACGTAAATATAGAACGAAAATCAAAATCACAAAATGAACTTTGGGGACTAAATTCACCAATTTGCCATTTTCTTTAATTAATAGCGGGCCCTGAAATGGAATAAAATATTTCATCGTCTTCGTTGATTTGTTCACGCAACCGGTCCGAGAGAAAAAGAGGCTGTCGGAATTGGGGACTAAATCAAGTGATCTTAAGCATCCTCAAGGCCCAATTACAACAATACGAACTTCTAACTAATGAATTGGGCTGAAGCCTGATGGACATTTTCTTTACCAGATATCCTTAGGCCCATTCTGGCCTTAAAACTCGAAACTGTAAAAAGACAAAAATTAAGAAAATTCCTCTCGTAGACAAATTTCGGTAGGAAGATATCCAACCAACAACAACAAATCCATAACCCTCCTGCAGCTGATTAGATCTGTCATATATTTTATTGTTGATGAGTATTTGAATTCTTTGGTGAATATCGACTTTTGTGAGATTTTTTTTCGTGGTTGTGGGCTCCATGTAAAAAGTATTATGACCGAACTCTCTATCATTTAGATCATGCTGCGGGCCAACTGTAAATGCGAGTCCAAATAAGTCGCTACTTTATCCGTGGTCAGCGAGTACCCAAACAAATGACAAAAAAAACAACAAATCCATGTAAAACAATATGAGAAAAGTTAAAAGTACTAAATATGCCATAATTTTGGTTCTCTGTTAAGATAAGAAGCATAATATAATCTCGCTCAGAAAAGATAACTTCCTCTGCAATTTATTTTTTAAAATTTACTTTGCCATAAAAACATATTTCAAATCAAGTATATTTAATTCCGTCAATAATGAACGATTTAGTTCCTGATATTTATTGCCGATCTTCATTACTGTAGTCTGTCGATTTAAAGTCCGAGTAAAGAAGAAGAACTATGGTAATACTTAGTTATATCTAACGACATTAATCGATATTTAAAAGCAAGTATATTTGAATTGAAAATTAGAACCGAAAATCACATCCCCCAAGTTGAGAAGGAATACCTTTTCTCATAAAATAAAAATCATATTTGTTTTCAAGATTAAAATAAAAAATAAAAAATTAGTCAGTGGTAAGAGTTGGTGCTTCTACATGTTAAGCAATTTTATTGTGTGCTAAATATAATTTTGTTATGTCTAATTTGTGAGTGGTTTCAACCAAATGGATAGTTCAATGTGTTCATCAACGCCCTACCCTAAGATATAGATCATTCAAGGCACATTTAAAACTAAATTTCTTTTCGAGGATAGATGTGGCGATTTCGAGTGAGGTCCATTGTATATCACATTTTCGATTCACTCGTGAGATTCAGACGATCCAGAAGACCAACACGACTCCTCTCTTCTAAAAAATCTGTACACTTTTTATCACTGTATGAATATCTATCATTGAACACATGTTTATATCCGCACATAACTTATTAAAAAACATATTAGAAGTTTTGGAGCCGAGCAACACTCATACTATAGTTTATGTATATTTGTTATTTTTTTTTCTTTCTGAATATGTATATTTGTTACTTGATTGATTACAAATCTTACAAAATGAATAACCTTAGATTTTGATTAAATTTAATATGTATATTTATTAAAATGAATAACACGGGAGTCTTTTTCAAGGTTATAATGTACGTTTAAATAGTTTCAGCTAACCTTAAATTTTGTTCCATCATTTTCGTGTATATGATATGGAGACTGGTCCTCTTGGTCGGCAGAAGAAGAAGAAAGTTTAAATCCACATCTCAATTATCTAATTATATATCATCATCAAACTTATAAAGTCAGAATTGGCACCTAAACTATTTATGAAAATTACTCTATAATTGTTTCTTTGATTAGGAACAACATTCCACTCTTCTTTTCTTTCTTGGTTCAGTGGGAAATGGGAATCCGAATTGATTGTTTATGGTCAAATATGCCATCATAGATTCATAATGGGAGTGAAACAAGACCCTTTTTTTTTTTTTTGTCGATTCTGTTAAATTGCACTTTTGTGCATACATTTTCTTAGTTAGTTAGCTACTTACGCATATTTTTCTCAACACGGTAATTATTTATTGTTAGCTGTCGGATAATACAAGACATATTTCAACAAGAAAAAAATAATTATTTTAGAATAGCTAGTTTTAATAGAAGAATTTTTAACAATTTGATCGATAATCAAAAATTGATATTACAATACTATCGTGCTGAGAAAAAAACTATGCATTTAGCGCGCATTACTGAATCCCTATTTATTTGTTTTTTTCCCTTTCAAATGGGTTGCAAAGCTCTAGTATTTTGTTAAGTAGCTATTGGCGGTGATTAGCTTGGGGGCATCAAATATTGTTTATGGGGATTGCTTGGGATTGGATTACTCAAGCAAAAGATGGAATTATTTAGGTCTTGGAATTATACATTAAAATAGAAAAACAAAATCACTTTCTTAGACCAGGAATGATGGGAAAAAGACCATTGGGGTCATGGTAGTTCTTGGAAAGCAGGAAAAGGTCAAATTTAGTGAAACAAAAAGATTATAAATTGGGCTTTGGAAGAAAAGGCTACACAAGTGAATGAACGTGAATATCAATATAAATTAAAGGTGGTACGCAGTGCACAAGACTTACGCTTCAATAGAGTTTGAAAAAAGTTTTGATGTACGTAAAATTACCCTTATTTTTTCATATAGAGGCTATTTACGTAGTTTGAACTCGTGATCTAACAGATAGTAAGTAATTGATAATCACGCTAAACACGAGTATCGTGAATATGAATACCAATACTAGCAATAAATGTGAAGATGAAAAGTTGGTGGTGGTGAGTTTGTGACAAGTATTGTGAGGTTCAGTGTTTTGTTCTTTTGATAGAGTGGTAAAGTACTATCATATCATGGGACCAAATTTATCAATGAAAAGTCAGTCAAACACGGATAAGTGGTGGTGCCTTGGTGCGTGGTGGGAGACTTTGAATTGAAATCCTAAAATCAATTGTTTTCTTCTTTCAACACCATTATGATTATTACATTCAATACAAGGAATCCGGTTATAGATCAAAGGTGTCCTAACCAGTGGGGCAGGCGCTTGCCCACGACTTTGAAGTCGTGGGTTCGATATCCTCCGTCTACGTGCGACAAGTTTTAATTACCCTTTTTAGGGCTATCTCTTTCTCGTCTGAGGCAGTTCTCTCTCCCCTATATGGGACAACCGCCCAATCGAGCTTCAAAAAAAAAAAAAAAAAGGAATCCGGTTATACTATCGAGGTTTTTTTTAGTACATACAGATAAATTTCAATAGTTAATTTTTAATATAACGGTGGAAAATGTATATATCTCTTCCAAAATAACTCTTATTCAATTTTTATTATTCAATTTTGAAATCCATCTTTATAATTGAATTAATATGTCAATTAACTTTAGCCCCTAAGAAGGGAAAATGAAGATTAAAGTAAGTAAAGAAAGACCCTTTAAAATAAAAATCAAACAAGATCCAATTTCCATGTAAAATGTTGAGTGAGAACATGGAATGTGAAATCAATTCCATGGATGCCTTTGTTATGGGAGTAATTGTTGGGGATCTATCTGTCTTTGATTTCGAGGAAATACTAACAAATACTCTCTCAATTTACAATTATTTGTTGTCTATATATATACTTTATCAATTTTTAATTATTTATCACTTTTTTTTTTTGACGCCACGATGGGCGAAGCCCCATGAGCGGAGAGAGAGAACAGCCCCATGAGCGGGGAGAGAGAACACTCTAGATAAGGGAGATTAAATCATACCGCACGTCGGCGGAGGGTATCCAGAACGCACGACCTCAGAGGTTGTGGGCAGGCACTTGCCCCACTGGGCCACAACACCTTTGATAATTATTTATCACTTTAAGAAATAAAGAGAGTATTAAATATATATTTTTTTCCAAATTTACTCTTATAAATTATTAATTTAGTTAATAATTACTTTTAATTGTTCCAATATAAATGTATTAATTGAAAGGGTAAAAGTATCTATTTATTTTTAAATTATATATCTCAATCAATTTCTTAATTCAAGTGTAATATTTTAAAGCGATATATAAATAAAAATGGAGGGAGTAACAAGAATTAATATAAAGAGGACAAATCTCCAATTAACTTCATTGCCTTTCCCAGGCCATGCCAATTTGTAATTTTCCACTAATCAATTGTCGCCTTTGTCCTCGTTCCACAGCAGTTTCGTGGGTATTCACAATTGAAAATTGAAAAAAAATAAAAAGCAGTCTCATGGAGATAATAAGATTCACTTACTCCCTGTTATATTTGGATTGAGTCTCAAATTGAGATTTTGGTTTAAAATTCGATTCTAGATAATTAATGCTTTTAATTTATTTCCAGACTAAATTTAAAGACATTTTGGACCTCATCGGATTTTTATACCTTAGTCTAAAGTTACTAAGCTCACAATAATAATATGGCCAGGGACGAAGATGGGGGCGGGTGGGAGCAGTCGCCCCCGAGATTTTTAAAAATCTTATAAATATAGTAAATTTTATATGTAGTTCGGAATATTTGATCAAATTCGTTCTTAATATTTTTTTTGTAGTTTTTATATGTAGTTCGACATACTATTTTTCACCCCGATCTAATAGTAAGTCCCTTATTATGCTCTTTATTTATTCAATTGTTTTTGGTGTATATAACTCACAGAGTATGGCTCTTGATTGTTCAATTCTAGGAAGCAAGAGAAGAAGAATTAAGAGTTGAGTACATGAATCTTGAATTCGTCAATGCCAGTATTTACAGGTAATATAATTTTGGATTTTTTTATATTTTTTTTTGTCTCCGAGGGATTTGTTTACATCGATCTATACAAACATGATTTTCCTCAAAAAAGATAATAGACAAATGATGATGTAGCACCACTCGTATTTCATGTTACAATTTCAGAGCTGCAAAAAACGACAAAATTAATTGGGATTTCTTCTTTAAAAAAATAAAGAAAATTGATTTAGAATGGGTGTCTCATGCATAATCTTCCAAGTCAAATTGTAGAATAGTTTTTCTTTTTTCTTTTTCTTTTTTGCGGTGAATAAAAGAGTAGTATAGTTGAACTTTGGATGTATTGGCAGAAATAATAAATTGATGCCGCGCAAATAGAGACAACCAAGCAATGAAATTGTTGAATGTGCATTTGTACATTGTAGACTTTTATGCATCTTACTAGCCTTTCTTTTTTTATTTTCTAATTTCTAAAATAATAAAATCTTATTATATAGTTTTATTGGATTTTCTAACGCGTGGCTCGAACACATCACACATGTTAATATGGATAAATTATTGTATATGATAGTTTAAGTTTCTTATTCTTCCCCATTTCTGATAAGATTTTAGATTCTGATATAATTAAATTATCATGTATAGTTTACTTTATCTTAATTAACGTGTCTCAAGTACACGTTAGAAAAACTCTAATGTGTGGCTCAGGAGCATATGTTAATTTGAATACGTTATTGTATATGATAGTTTAAGTTTTCTATTCCCTAAGGTTCCTTATAGAATTTTAAATTTTGATATAATTAAATTATTATATATAGTCTAACTTATCTAAATTAACGTGTGTTATGAAGCAACATTAGAAAGACCCTACTTTTATATGGCAAAAAATCATCTGTATCCGTGTGTGTTCCCGTCCAATCACAATTCACCATGTGTATATATAATTGGAAAAAATATTTATATAGTAAATTTTGATTGGTTGGGGACAAGATTAGGGAAACAGGAATGAGGACATAGTATTTTCACCCCTTTTATATGGGTGGTGGATAAAAGAGGTAAGTGTAAGTTTCTTTTTTTTTCATAAAAAAAAAAAATGTTTTTTTACGTTGTAAAAAATTGATCTAACTTCATAAACTACGAATTATACTCTCGATCGTCATAGTATTACATGAGTGACAATTATATGTTTCTTATATACTTTCATTTTGGTAATGGGAAAAGAGATGAGTTTCTTTCGAATTTAAGACTTAAATGTGGCAGTAAGTTTTATACAAATTGAACTATTAATTTTTGTTCGTTGAGTCTTTCTTAAGACTAATTAATTTGAGGTCATTTACTGCCTTCGACGATATTCCAGAGTTGTTTTTTAAAAAAAAATTCAAAATTGAATAAGTCTCATGTAGTTATATCACAGAGGACTTAGAGCACGCTATTTTTATTTGTTTTTCCCCTAAGTTATTAGGTATTTTTTTTTTAAAAAAAAGTTCGGGTGGATTCGGCTCCGGTCACCACCACGAGTCGAAAGCAGTGCCTGGCGACCATAGAGTCGACTACGAGAGTATTCTGAGATCACCCACCATACACATGCTACAAGTTATTAGGTATGATTCATGCTCTATCGAGTTAGAGAACTCGTTTTTTGTGTGCTGGGGGTGGGGGGAGACTCGGTTTTGACGTGTGTGTATTATAAGTTAACTTTACAAACTTTTTTTTTTTAATTTTTTTTTTTAAGAGAGGTCTATCTATTATCAAAAAATATGTGTATTAAAAAAGCGGGGAAGGAATTTGAACTCATGACATTTACGTAATGAGGCCTCAGCATTAGCCACTGGAGTTAACTTTACAAACTTAATGCTTGATCCACTAGAATTATAAGCTTGATCTTCTAGTTTGTTGGTGCAACTTAGATGGCAAAATTCAGCCCAATACCAGCCAGATATGGCTAGAAAAATATTGTAAAGCTGTAAGCGGGTTTAACTAAGTTACTTTTAATTTTTTACCTTTGTAGGTGTGTTCCATTCAAGTACTTCCAAAAAAACAATTTAATATTAAATGTCCAAATTTGTCGTACATATATTTTAATTAAAATTAGTTAGGGAATTCCCAAATACCAATTCACCCAAAAAAGAATATCCGTGTAGTAATTGAATTGATTAAGTGGGATATATAGTCCCAACATAATTTAACGGGACCTAGCTATTTATTGAAAAAGATAAAATAAGAAAAGTTGGGAGTGGGGAAAAAGAAATGAATTATGAAAGAGCAGAGAAATGAGTCACATGATATATGTAAGGATTGATTCTGTCGTGGACATGGACCACTTGGTCCACATTCAGTCACATCACAATTTTAATTAAAATAATAAAAATAGGTGGGGCCTTATAAGATTTTTTTTTTTTAATCAAAAGAGGTGATGTGGTTAATTCTGGACCAAGTGGTCTACAACCCCACATATAGCCCAGGTCTATATCAGAATTTTCCGTATGTAAGAGAGTTTCAGGTGGTCCTCCTCCTCCTCCCTGACTTCCTGTTTTTGATTTTGGCTTACCAAAGAAGATCGCCATGCCTCGAAAAGCTTCCTTTCTCCTTTCATATTGCACATTCTCATGTTACTTGTCAATCACACATACAGAAAAATCCACCTCATACGGCCTTCTTGTCATTATATTATACTTTTCCCGGATTTTTCCTCTTTTTTTTTTTTTTAGTATAATCTTATCTGGTTAACGGGACAATTCTTGTTTCGGGACTGTCTAAAGTGTGACTGCTATTGATGTTAACGCTTCAAATGTCTAGTCATAGACGTATGGGATGATGTGCTTTTAGAATTTCATATTAGCTAGCATGTGATCATTTTTTTTTATTGATTCTGGCTTGAGTTTTAGACTAAAACTAAAAGTGAAGCACACTTTAAATTAAATATGTGAAATAAACTTGTAGCACTAAATTAAGAAAAATTTGGTTTGAGTTTAAAACAAGTTTGAGACTGAGCCGAGAGTCTCGGATTAATACCTAATCCAATCATAGTCATAAGTATGGACAATCCTTACGTTCATTGGCAGAAGTCCATTTTTTAACAAATAATAACATGAAAATTATATGTCTTAATTCTCTAAATAAATAACTACATAATCAAGTATATACTGTATTCTATTTCCATTTTTTTTAATGTGTAAAAGAACAGTGTATAAATTAAAAATGTCTAGTACAATATCTTGCAAGTTTAGGTGAAAAATACTGAAAACTTGTCCAGTATAAAGTAAAATGAATGACATGTTTTTTAAATGTACAACTTCCCACTCAAAACAAAAGATGGAGAAGTGTTAAAAAGGCATAAAGACTTTTTTTTTTTTTGAAGTCCGGCTGGGCGGTTGCCCCATGAAGGGAAGAAAGGTGCCTCAGAAGAGGAGGAAGTAATTCTAGAAAATAGAGGTTAAAGATTGCCCCATATACATGAAGGATATCGAACTCGCGACCTCACGGTCATGGGCAAGTGTCTGCCCTACTGAGGTAGGACACCTTTGATAAAGGCATAAACACTTAAAGAGACTTACCTTTCAAAATAAAAAATGAAAGAAAGAAAGAAAAGGATTAGATGCATCAAATGGACCGGTCAGCTATACAAGTAAGTATCAACTACCTTAGGAGAGTAGTTTATTAGGAAGTTCATGATCATTCCCTATATTAGGTTGAAGTAAAGTTTAATTTAATGTACAACCATAGAACTATGAGATTCACACATGTTTGTCCTCCACTAATATACTTGTGTCATGATACTGATTGAGTTTATTATTTCATTTAATAATAAATTAAACTACTCTACTTAGAATAATTAAGTATACTCTTGCATGATAATATAGCACATTTGCAGAGGTAGATCATTATTTACATATGCACGTTGTAGGACAAATTTATTTGGTATATATGATTTATGGAACAGTTGGTTTCAGGGTGATAGATTGTGTACAAAGACGTATAATCGAATCTTGACAACCACAGTGTGGAAGTTTCAACCCTCCAATGTGGAGTGACTTCTTGTGATAGGCTAAGACTAGTCCTCCCACATGATCGGGCCGCTGAGTCACCTTGATTTACATCCTCAAAATTCTGCAAATGACACATAATAGTAGTGAGGGTAGTCCTAGGGGGCAAAAAACCCTCTGTCCCCAACCAATCACAATTCACCATGTGTATATATAATTGGAAAAAAAAATGTTTATATAGTAAATTTTGATTGATTGGGGACAGGGATGGGGACATGAATGATGACAAGGGATTTTCACCCACATAATAGTAGTGAGGGTAGTCCTAGGGGGGGGGGGGGGGGCATGGGAAGGGGTGAAAATTCTCTGTCCCCAACCAATCAGAATTTATTATATAAATATTTTTTTAATTATATATACACGGGGTGAATTGTGATTGGCTGGGGAGAGGGATGAGGATATGAACGGGACACAGGATTTTCACCCATGGGAAGTGGGGGTTGAGCGTGAAATATGGGTTTCTTTCCGTGTAAAATACTTGACAAAAGTAGTAGTCAAATTTCGGAAACTATCGTGTAGGAGTGGGCCGGGGAGCTACAGTCCGTGTCACTTTGCAGAAAGGTGAAAAAGAAAACGAGACAATAGTGGTTGGGAATTTGCACTCTTTTGGGACTTTCGTCGAACACAAAGCCTGCATGGGACTTTGGCTTTCCCTCCTGAGTCCTGCCCTCATTTAAACTTCAAACTTCATCATCATCGTAGAGTCTCTAGCTCTGCTTGTTTCTCAGTCAAATTCAGAGAAATAATATAATTAATTAAAAGTTTTTATTGCAGTTTATTACTTTAGACTAAGAGTAATTGTACTTTTAGTGCTCCATCTTTGAAAAACATTCTTAGAAGTCTCAAAATAGTTAGTCAATGTATTTAGAAGAAAACCGTTGTTAAATAGTCATGAAAATGACAAATTATTCCCTCATTTGTCACTTGCAACTATATGATTGTCATGTTAGTGCACGGGTTGAAGAGCATAATAAGCGCATTGAACGGTCTATATCGTTAATATTCATCAATTTAGAAATGTAAAGCAATTAAGTCAATTTCTGGTTAGCATTCTACAAAATATCATAGATTTTTTTTTAAAGTCCGGGCTGAGCGATTGCTCAGCATGAGAGAAGAAGCTGTCTCGAATGAGAAGGAGATAGTCACAGAAAAGGGAGACTTTTTAAAGCTTGCCCTCATGTATGAGGAGGGTGTCGAGCTGGGGCCTCTCGATCACTGAGTCGAGCTCACTTTGCATTGAAATTGCAGACCTCTTTGACGCAAAATATCATAGATTGAGAGACTATTTTGTAGAGTCATATAATATTGTATAATCATATTCATGGCAAAATAATTAAGGTGTAGAATTTGAAAATAATAGAATATTTCATTCATTGTTGGGTGAAAAGTAAGTACAATAATACAAATATACTTGTATTAATGTAACCAAGAAAAAATATTTAAGGTGTTGAGAGAGTATTTACTAAACCACTTATATAATAATTTTATTTATATTTGTATGGAAGGTATTTTAATTTTTAAAATTCCTTGAAAGTAGAAGTATTATTTATATTATATATGTATATTGGTATCAATTATTTCGGTCGGTAAAAAGTCTTTACCATAATTTATCGGATTGGGTAAGGGTTGATTCCGACTTTACCATTTTTGTAAAGGAATTATCGTCGATTTACGTAAATCAACGGTGCGGCTAAGAGGGTGTTCGAGTGCTCGGCCATGAGCCTCGATAAATTAGGGGCCTCAATATATATATATATAGATACTATATATATATATATATATATATATATATATATATATATATATATATATATATATATATATTTGTGTTTGTGTTTGTTTGAGTGATAAAAAATTGTTTGTATTTTTTAAATTATGTTTAAAATATTTTAGTACTTTTTGAAGAACAAATATTATGATACAATTGTAATGATTTTTTGTTATATTTACATGAAAGTCACTTTTTCCGATTATGTAGAGCCTTATTTAAAAAATTTGCACATGGCCCCCAAAATGTTTGAGACGCCTCTGGACTCAAATGAGTCATAAAATCGAGCCGCATACCAATCGGAATCAGGAAAAAACTATACCAGTGTCATCCCTAATTTGGAAATAGAAGATCAAAATGCAACTTTCTTCTAATCTATGGTAGTAAACTGCAATAAACCATAACCACAATTTGTGCATGGCAGTATGGGACGTGTTAATGGTGATGGTTTCACGTGGTTTGCAGATGAAAACGCCCAGGCCGGAAGGAGGGAGGTTTGATGGGAACATATAGTAGGTGGGGACAGCACATGGGGCCCGCTCTCCAATTTCAATTTCTTTTTTCCTGAATAGTTCTCATTATTTCATTTCATTTTTTTAGTGAGTTTTCCTGACTATGCCAAACACTTTCGTGTGTTTTCAGAGAAAATGTTATGCCTTTCACTGTAAGCGCATTGGGAGCATCCAGAGTGGGGTGTTCGAGGTTTCGACTGAACATGACTTTTAAAAATAAAGATTTAATTTTTTGTTATATATTTGTAAAATTAATAAAAATTGTATTTTTTAAAATTATGTTTTCAAAATATTTTAGTATATTTTAAAGAACAAATATGATGATAAATTGTAATGGTATTTTTTGTTAATCTTTACATAAAAAAATATTTTTTTCAAATTAGATAAAATCTCATTTTAAAATTTAACATTAGACTCAAAATAATTGACACGCTTTGTGAGCATCTCTGTTGTCGCTGTGACACTGATATACATAGGACATTGGGAAGTGTAACCACGATTTCCCCTTCTGGATATAAGCATATTTTTAGGAACATTATTTTTCATGCAGCACGGAACCCATTTTTACTGTATGATTAAACCGTCGAAGTTTTTAAATATAAATGAGATGTTCTTTAAAAAATTAAACAGTTGTTAAGTCTATCGAATGATAGTTATTTTACAATTTTTAGAATAAATGATTCGACTATTGACGTGTGTTACGCAAATGTCAAATTAACAACTTTTTTTCACCTAATCCTAAATCACTTATTTTTATTCTCTTTTTTTTCCTCTTCTTTTCTTTGTACTATTTTCATAGTGCAAATTATTTGTCAATTTTGAATAATAATTCAATTGATTATGATATACTCTTTATGGAATAAGAATGTTATTATTGATTGACCTATCAAATATATAAATAGCAAATAAACAAGATCATTTGGAGATATTAGTTACAATAGAGTTTCATTTGTGCTCATGTTTGGTGGATCACAAGGTCTCATGACACGAAAAACATTATCAGGTAAAAGTAGTGATTGATTAATATGTATCTTGGTAAGATTGTAGTGACAAAGTTAAATGGTACTCCCTCCATTCCTTATTAATTATCGTTTAGGAGAAATCTAGGAGTCCAAATTAATTGTCGTTTAAGGTTCTTTTGTTAGGTGTCAACAATTCATTTCAATTATACCCTCAACATTTTCCTTTCTTTATAATATAGAAGTGAGAGAGAAAGAGAGGGAGGATGGGAGTAGTATTGAAAGTTTAGGTGGAATTGATAACTTCTTAATTTTTACCAAATCATGCAAGAGTCTTTATATTTAGGAATGGAGGGAGTATTAGACAATGGAATTTCCTTTGACGTGACAATCAATTTGAAAAATAAAAAAATAAAAATCAAGAGGAACGTGGATAATGATAGTTTTTCTAAAGATTTTTTTTTTTTTTTAATATCTGGAGAAAAAAAAAATATTGGTCTTATATAAAGCAAAAAGTAAAATAAAGCAATTAGGTTGTGGCAAAGTACGGAACTTGCAAATGGTAGGAAGCAGTAGCTTTCGTTAAATAATCCAACATACCACACATTATTTATATTGGGGACTGAAAAGGCATGCACTAAATCGTTGAAAATGCCCAAAAATATATAAAAGCAAATCTTTAAATATTCTTTCTTTTTCTTTATGTTTCTTCCTTTTTCCCTCAATGATTTAGGAATTTTTTTGTCTTGGTAGGCTACTAAAGTTTATAAGTTACATCCAAGCCAATGAGTGCAGTACACGTAGTAAAGAGAATTAATGTAAGTTCAATTCTAAGTGTACTGTATTGATTGGCTTAGATGTAAGTTTTAAACTTAGTAACCTACCAAGATAAAACTACTCTTGATTTAGATGTTAGCTTGTCGAAATTTCACTAGTAAACACAACAAAAGATTAGTTTCTATCACTTTATTTTTTAGATCAAATCAAAAGGCATGATCGAAGAGATGAGCAAAACTAAAAATATATCAATCTTGTTTGTATATTCGGCCACGAATTCGACATCTATCTAGACAAAAAGTGTAAACAATTAATTTATCATTTATCATATTTAAATTTAAATCAAATTAATAGACAAACTTTGATACCTCAATATGATTTGAACTTGCAATCATGTCAAAAAGGCGAATTATTAATCAATATTGGTACATATAAACAAACTTATTTACCAATCAATGGGGTGAGCAAATTCAGTAAAAACCGATTTACCGATCGAATTCGATTTGAATTTGGTAAATCGAATTCGGTAATTCGGTATGTACCATGATTTTAGTGAATTCGGTATACCGAATTCGAATTCAATTTCGTATTATAATATTATTTAAATATATATATATATATATTTATATTAGCTAATTATATATAAAATAATATTCAATAGCCAATAATATTTAATATAAAAGAAAAAACCTCCAAATCGGTAGAAACCGAATTCCAAATTCGCCAATTCGGGGAATTCGAATTCAATTTCGTATTATAATATTATTTAAATATATATATATATATATATATATATATATATTTATATTAGCTAATTATATATAAAATAATATTCAATAGCCAATAATATTTAATATAAAAAGAAAAAAACCTCCAAATCGGTAGAAACCGAATTCCGAATTCGCCAATTCGGTGAATTCGAATTCGGTAAATCGGTTACGAATTCGAAATAGGTCGATATTTTCAAAAAAAAAAAATACCGAAAAAACCGA
The DNA here is from genome assembly GCA_026122235.1 of Vinca minor. Lineage (NCBI taxonomy): Eukaryota > Viridiplantae > Streptophyta > Magnoliopsida > Gentianales > Apocynaceae > Vinca > Vinca minor. The sequence continues at coordinate 10,644,726 of JAOCZM010000115.1, read as the reverse complement.
TTTCAAACTACCGATTTACCGATTTCGAAATCAATGCTCACCCCTAATCAAACATATATAAATTTTTTCAAGAGTGTGTCGAGTAAACAAGTTTATTACCACACGTCCGTAAACTCTCTCTTTATCTTTTACTTTTTTTTTCTTTAGTCTTTTAAATCTTATTTCTTTCCTTCAATACTTAATATACGTTATGAATTTAGTTAGTAAACACTCTTTCTTTATTCTATCTCGTTTTTGCCTTCCTCCGATTTTTTTTTTTAATTCTTTTATCTTCTTTTTTTGTGGTAAAATTCACAAATCTAATAAGTTTTTCGTAGACTTTTTTTGCCAATTAAAACTTCAATGTGCAATATTTCTTAGAGCATAATTGACTAGATTTCCTCCAAAAACATAAATGCAATCTTCTAACCCAATATTTAGTCGTAAGAGAGGTACATTGAATGCTTTCATGAATAAGTAAACAAGTTTTAGTTAGTGATATTTTTAAAGATGCAATAGTTAAATAAGTTATTCATGTATACATAATTTTTCACCCTTCAATGAATTGTATATTACGATTTGACAGAAAGGTAATTGTAATTCTTTTATAAAAATAGTATATTTGTGCATAACACGAATTTTTAGGCTAATGTTCAATATTGACCTACATCTAGAAGTAATAAAATTGCAATATTTTTCTTCCTTTGGGAGCAATAGGAAAGGTTGAATATTTTCTTTCATGATAAGCACGTGTAAATTCTATCTCTTCCATTTCGCCGCATGACTTGAAATTTTTTTTATTTTGATAGTTCATATATTTTCTAATTACCATAGAATGCAAAAATACTTATTTCTTATTGGCTGGCATTCATCATAATGATTAAAAAAATAGGAAAACTTGCACTACTAATATGTAACAGGTTCTATCAGACAACAATGAAGACATTAATTAAAGTCAAATACAACTTTAATTACAATAAGTTAGAACGCGTTTTCAGAATATATTTTTTTATTGGTTCCTATAAAAATTATTGACTTCAAATTTCCAAAATAGATCATGGTAATTAATTTCTTAATTTAATTTCATAACTAAATACATTGATTTCGGATGTTTTTTTTTCCTTTAAACGTTCCCAGTAAAAGATAAAGAAAAATGGGAAGTACTAAATTACTAATAAGTTACTAGAATATTTCCCTTTAAAAAAAGTTACTAGAATATTTATCAGGGCAATCTTTTTTATTAATCTTATTTGTTAAGAAAAATAATATTACAGTAATATTACCAAACCAGCTGGTCACAGCTTCTAATAAGTAGACCATTGGATTTTTGTTAATTTCCATTTTCTTTTAATTCTTGTTTAAATGGTAAAAAAAACTTAATACAAACCTTTCATATATGTATGGTATATATGAAATATGGAAATCCTTGGCAAAAGAAATGAAATGGACCAAAATGACTCACACACCATGGCCAATTCAAATAAAAAAAATCAAAGAAATTGACTTGTCCACACATAAAAGTAACAAATGTATTAAGCGCCAAAATAATGCTAACTTTTTGCAATTTAGTTTCACTGCAAACAATATTTCTATCAGTACCGTGTAGATATTATATCTTACTCATCAATTTGACGGTTTAAGAATAAATTTTGTCGTCTAATTAAGTAATTTGACGATTAATTTTTTTTTGGAAAGTGATAAAAAATAACGTTGTTTACACTAAACATATTGTGATACACTAGACGAAGAAAATTGTGATTTTAACTTAAAATTTATTGTGGAATTAAAAATGTGGAGTGATATTATCTAAGGTTGTCAAGATTGCAAATTTGACTCGGAACGGAAGGGGTCTAAAAAATCGTAAACATGAGAATCGTAGCACGGATCGGATGATCCGACAAAACTATTAAAATAATATTTCATGTTAAATTTATGTCAATAAGACATGACTTTATATGCAATTGAGCAAAAAAAATATAACAATACTTCAACGGGAAAAAATAAGAATATCAATATAACTAACAAACTGAAATTAAATCACATACTAACAAGTGATAAACTTCGGAATCAAACCAACAATTCATAAGGACTTTTACTCCAAAAAATTTCATAACAACAAGTCTATATTTCTAATGTTTAATCTAGAAAACCATTCAAGGTGTTATTATTATCCTCTATGTAATCTCCACCTCCACTCACATGGATGATGAGGGATGAAGATGGGAGTCTGAGACTTGAGAGAGTTGAGATGTTGGCTTCAATACAAGTGGATGTTTTTTTATTTGAGATAACGCGTTACCAACCTAGTTGAAAAGAGACAAAATTGAATCGACAACGAAGCACAGCTCATGCGGTTAGACGCTTTCACTTCCAACCGGTAGGTCGGGAGTTCGAGACATACTAGAGGAAAGTGGGGAATCACTATTAATCCTTGAATCGCACCGGATCGTTCGATTCTACAATTTTACGATTTAGATCGACGATTCTTTACGATTCAATCCTCCAACAATTTTTAATACGATTTAACTTGATTTATACTATAAAGATCGTAAAATCGTATAATTTTATAATCTAACTCGCGATTTTAATAACTTTAATATTATCGTTTATTTGACAGTAACGGATTAGAAAGAAATCGAGATCCAAAAATATGAATTGGTCAAAAAGGTAAAAAAAAGAAAAAAGATTGCATGTGTACGTGGTATGATGAATAAGGGATACCCCGATTTGCCAGTGTTTTTTAATGAGGGAATCACAAAGAAGGGAGAAAAAAAAGATAGGGAGGAGAGAAAGGGTCCCACCTCACTCTGACATTTTTTCAGTTTTTCAGTTACTTTATAATAACCTTAAATAAATAAATAAATAAATAAAAACAATTATATATTATTATATACCAATATATAAATCACCCCACTATATATAAACGAAGATACACCCAACAAAGCCTTTGTTTTTCATATGTTCCCCCAAAATTTAAGCCTTACGCCACAACAAAGAGAGAAGAACAAATCAAGTTCTTGATTTTACCCCCCACTTTCTTTGTTGGTTACTAATTTCTTCTTGGTGATTTTAGATAGAGAAAAAGAGGGGAAAAAGGGGTTTTGATTTTGATTTATAAAACTGTTTTTTTTTGTTACAACCCACAAGAAAAAATGGCCGTTCAAGCGCAGTTGTATCCGGAAAATCTTGGGTTTTCTATAGGGAACGGTTGTTCTCCTCCTCCTCCTCCTCAAGATTTGTTGATGATGGAGAGTTTTAAACTTCAACAAAAACAGCAACAAGATCATCATCACCGCCAGCAGCAGATGCGATTTCTTCATCAGTTACAGAACATGCAACAACAAAATAATAGTAATAATAATCCAGGCAGATTCCTGTTTGATAGAAATGGCTTTTTGCTTCCAGAAGACGTCCCAACTCCATTAATAATGTTTAATCAGAGCCCACCACCACCACCACCAGTCCCTCAGATGAAGAAACAGAGGCTAGATATTGATGGGCTAATCAATTTCCAGGTAAAGATTATGGGCTTTCTTTAAAATTTCCTAATCGTTTCAAATATTAAACGCGATGGTCAAGTGTTTACTCACTATCTGTTAAGTCACGGATTCAAACCCCGATTAAATAAGGAGCATTTGTGCGACCTTTTTTTTGTTTCAAAGAAAGTTTTCTCAAATTTTTGTCTGATTTTTTTAATTCTTGATGGAACAGAGTGACAGGCTGAGATGGGCTTTAGAAGAACAGAGAAAGCAACAAGTGGGATTACTATTAAGAAAGTACGAATCAGAAACGCAGATTTTACTGGGGCAAAGAGATGAAGAAATAGCAAATGCAGTGAAAAGAAGAATGGAACTTGAAGATTTCTTGGTAAAAATGGAAACAGAGAATCAAGCTTGGCAAAGGGTAGCCAAAGAAAATGAAGCAATCATCATAACTCTAAACAACACCATTGATCAACTCAGAGAAGATGCTTTATTAAGCAATGGTGGTAATGGAGCAGATGACGCAGAATCCTGCTGCGATTTCAGAGGTAATGAAGAAGATAAAATGAGAAAGATGTGCAAAAGCTGTAATTCTCGAAACTCGTGCGTGATTTTGTTGCCGTGCAGACACCTCTGTTGCTGTCAAGTTTGTGAAGGCTATATCGATTCTTGCCCTGTCTGTAAAATGGCTAAGAAAGGTAGCATACAGGCCTTGATTTGATCCCCCATAGCAGTAAAAAAAAAATGTTTTTTTTCCCTTTGAATAGAAGGGGAAAGTAAAAAAAAGGCAAATACTTTAGTTGGATTCTGATTAGAATTTAGAACTGAGATGAGATGGAAATTGTTAACCAAAATTTTCCTTTTCTAACAATTCTGGTTAATAGTAGTAATAGTATTTGTTAAATTCTTTTGGTTATTTTTTTATTCTTTCTTCAATGTGGAAAAAAATTGTCCGTACTAAATGATGTCTCTGTTTTTTTCTTCAACTATTCACAATTTGTTGAATGCATATATTTCATTTCTTTATGAATTATTATTCATATTTACGTAACAAATTGGGAGTGAATATAATAGATATACAGATACCAATTGAGGATATTCGATTTTTAAACTTTCAATGTGATTCTGAAAAAGATTGATTAGGTATATGGGAAGCATGGACTTCTTTAGCTTTTTTAACCTTTCTGGGGGTTAATTTTATTACCTTTTGTCAAGTTTGATGTGTCTGTGACTAAGTGATTTATTCATATCAGAGATTTTTTTTACTGTTTGGAGTCTTGGAATATGGTAAATTAAACAAGTTCCATGGATTTGAAAGCGATGTCAGAGAAATACTTTTTTTTTTCCTGAATAAATTTAGTTTCCATTAATTACAAATAGCCGAAGTCATTACAATCAAAGGAAAATCTGAAAACACAGAAAGTAAAAGTTATACAATGATTTAAAAAATCACGACAACAGACAAAAGACACACCCAAGAAAACTTGAATGATTAGGAAAAACAACTTAAAAAACTAGCCAATTAAACAAATAATGTCAGAGAAATACTTTGGTTACAAAGAAAGTACCTGTCCGGCATTGTTTATAGAGAGAAGTGAGGGGTGGCTATAAAATCTAGGTGTGCAGAGAGTAATGTACCCTTTTTTGGAAGAACATTATTGGACTTGTCCCCGGGTTACGGGCTTTTTAGGGCCTTTGTAGTATATTATTTATTATATAATAATCATGTTCTCAGTTTTGGTCCATTACAGCCTGTATTAAATTAATGCCTTTTTGTCTCTTTATTTATTCTTTCTTTTGTTTTATGCAATGGATTGATATAGATGATGATCATCAGTTTCTTTATTATTTTTTTTTGTAATAACTATCTCTACTAGCGTCTCACTTTCTTTTCCCTAGAATTTTTACCGAATATTGTAAATCGTCAATATATCTTTTAGTAGATCGCAACCCTTGAATTATACTTCTGGGAGCCCTTGATTTATTACTATTATCATTATTATTGAATTAAAAGCGGGTACTGTAATATATTTTAAAGTTCAGAAATTAAACTAGTTTTTATTTACCAGTTTCTTAATTTTTTTATAGATGAAAGTTGCCTAAATGTTTTTGTCCTCGGTATTAAACTTTCAAATTGGCTATTCGGTAATAGTCTGGTAATTGAATATTTGATTCGTATTTAAAAAATTAATGATAAAATTCCGACGACTTAATAAATAAAAAATCAATTTTACGAGTAGGAAAAATAATTCAATTCTCTATGATTCCGTTACACCATTAAAAATTACTTTGTTCGGTATGTGTTAATGCTCCATTTTTCTTGATGGGAACTTTATTACTCATTAAGACTTATTTTGTTGAGTAAATATTAAATTGTCAAATTTTCAACGACACTTTTTTAAGTAGGATTGTCATTATGTCATTAAGACTTACTTTGTTGCTTGATGTAATTTTTGGCTATTTATTCCCAATCTAACAATTAATAAACCGTTATTCATCAATTTAAATATTTATTTCAATTTATTTATTGTTTACATTTTTTCTTTAGTATCTTCACCATAGAATATTCTCTATGTGTTTAAGAAACCCAATATGGGATGCTTGCCCCAGTGGAAATGGTAAGCATGACCCTGGGTTTCGGCCCAGGATCGAATCCTGTATACCCCTTCCCCCACCCCCCGTAAAAGAAACCAAAAAATAAAATAAAAAGAAAAGTGGTGATAAAAGTAGTAGTAAAAAGTGAATAAAAGGTGGCGGTGCGATGAAATCCGTTTTCCTTATTTTCCCCAATCTCAAAAGGTCAGACTACGAAGTCCCACAGTCGAGTAGTTGAGCTGAGTTGTCCTTGATGATCCCCTCATAAGTCCTTACCACCCCCGGGTCCCACTTTCGTGATTTGTAATTTAAAAGCTTCAGTGTGGGGTCCACAAGTTCATCAATTCCTGTGAAAATCTTCTACTCCCATTTCTATCTTCATTCCTATCCAACCAATCAGAATTTATTATATAAATATTTTTTTCAATTATATATACACAAGTTGAATTATGATTAGTTAGTGAGAGAAATGAGAAAATGAACGAGAATGGGGACGGGGACGGATGATTTTTTGCCATCCAATTCCTCTTTTAATTTGACCAGTATTTTTTACGGGCACGAGATTCTACATTGCTTTTTGTTGACGTGGACTTGCACGTTTTTTCTTTTTCTTTCTACTCCCTGCTTCTCATTTTCATTAATCTTCTTACTATTTTGAAATTGGAATGTACTAAAATATTTTTTAATTTGTTTATTATAAATAGATTTTTTATTAAATTCCAAATTTAGTATTTTTTATTAAATTACTAAACACTACATTTATTTCAATTTAAAACTTCACTGAAATTAATTTAGATTTTTTAATGCAAAAATAACTTATTTATTACAGTCAACATTAATACGTTTAATTGTTGCGTCAAATCAAACATAATAATTAAAAATGGAAACAATGGAGTACATTTTTTTATATCTCAATGTCTGTTATTTGAATTTGAATTGAGTATGATTTAAATTTAACCATATTTAAATATTAAACTGAGGTAATTTGAGTAATTTTTTATGTTTTTAGTTTGAGACTAAAAAAAGACTGAGATTTAAATGTTCAACTAGACTTGTCCCAATCTCAAGGATATTTTTTGGTACTGTAAAAATATATTTTCATTCATTTAAACATTTTATTTGATGGTTGAGATAAAAAAAAATAACAATAGAGCCTTTCCGAATTAAGGATTAGGATAATAGATTATTTATTTACACTGGACTGGACTACCATTGGGCTTGGAGAATGCCCCCAAAAGATTCTACCGTATATTCCAAATGAGGCCAGGCCCATTTCTATTTCCCATCTCGCAGAGTTAATTCGCTCTCTTGCAATCATTAAGACCCACTTCTAATTCTTTGAGATTTTCTGAGAAATCTATTCAAATTGTTAAGGGTTCGGATAAGTTGGCGGATATTTCAAATGGGTCTCCCGGCAATGTTCATTCTTTGGCCAAATTCGTTGAATCTTGCATTCAGAAGCAAAAGGTAGTATGCATTTTGTATTTACGTTTTAATTGTTTAGTTCTGATACACACAGATTAAGAAAAATGTTTAAGTTATTTTTTTTTTTATATAGTTAAATGACTAAAAAAAAATCGTTTTAAAACTTTAAATACAATGGTTGGTTGAATTAATGAATATAAGAGTAATGCTGGAATAAAAGAATAAATATTGTCTTGAAATCATAAATGACATGAATTTCGATATTTGAAATGACTTAGTTTAGACCATTGATTTTTACTCCCTCCATCCCTACCACTTTAAAGACAAATAGCGAAAATAAAAAAAATAAAAAAATCAACATATGTTTTAAAATAAAATAAAATATTATTATTTTTATCTTAAATAGAATTAGTGGCATATAAATTCAATTTAAGATAATAATATTAATATTTTAATTAATATAACACCTTAGATTTTGCTTCTATAATTTTCGCTATTTTTTTATGGAAGTCTTATATTTAGGAATGGAGGTAGTAGTTCATTTAAGTTGCCCGAACCTATGTCTGAAGTACAATCGACATTATGAAGTAGTTGTTGGCTTGTGATGAGGTTATGAAGTAGTTATGATTGCTTAATCTTGGCAAATTGGTAAATTTAGTCCCCAAAGTTTCGGCACTTTCGCGACGACGGTCCCCGTTTAATATTTCTTTGTATTAAGGTCCCCAAACAATTTGCGTTTGGTGATCATGGTCCTTCCGTCCAATTCTGTCCATTAGAGTTAAAAAAAAATAAAAATAAAAAAAGAAAAATTCAATAATGGAAGGGTATAATGGTAATCCTTCACCTCAACCCACCATCTCCTCCACCTCTACCCAAAAACAAAGAGAAATTCACAAATTTTTTTCAAGATGGAAGAAGAAGAACATGCATTTTGGCCATTTCAAATTCAATCCAAATTTCATAAAACAAATCATACCAATTTGAGATTAATGAATCTCACATCTTCTAAAACCCATTTCCATTTTTATTTGTTGAAAATTTGAAACCCATTTCCTATGCCATTTTAAATTAATACTCTCTCACCCCATAAATACCCCACGTGGAATCTTCCTTCATCGCCAAAAAAGGAAAGTTAGGCAGCAAAATAAAATAAAAAACAAAAAATTAAGGCCACCATTATTATACACTTTGGTACTTTCTCTCACTACAAGTTCTTTCGTTTTTTGGCGTTTCTCTCTCTTCAATCTCTAGCGATCGATGAATGCAGGTGAAGTTTTGTGATCGTTGAAGTTTTTTTAGACTGAATTTTTGTTTTGATTTGTTTCGAGGTGCTGGTTCTTTTGAATTCTGCAAATAATTTTGTTGATAGACCCTAAATGCTACTTGTTTTTTTTATGAAGCTAGGGTTTCTGTAAATTTAGTTCAAGTTGTTCAATTGCTGGGTTGTGTTTAGTTCCTCTTTGAATTCGAGTTTGAGTTTCTTCATTTTTATTGGTTCCGTCCGAATTGGAGTTAATTTCTGTGTAATCAATTGTGTGTTGAATTCTGCTGGAAGTTTGTTTTCTGTGTAATCAATTGGTTCCGTCCGAATGGTGGTGGTGTGGGGAGAATTGTTGCCGTTTTGGTGGTGGAGATAGGTGGTAGGGTGGTGTTGGTTGATGGAGGTGGAGGAGGAAAGAGAGGCACCGGAGGTTTGGATGAAGGAGAAGGATGAAAGGGGTAAAATACACATTTTACAACAACTTTAAAAAAATAAATCAAAATTAAGTTTTTCTGTCACAGAATTGGACGGAAGGACCATGTTCACCAAACGCAAATTGTTACTTCGTCCCTGGATGGCTATACATACTGAATTCTTGCTAAGGTTCATGGCCTCTGCTTATTAGTGTAGTCTTTTAGTTTCTTTAATATTTAATGCAACTCAGTCATCTCTTGTGCCATTGGAAAAGTATATCACTACTTTCACTGAAATTGCCAAAATCTGCCTGCCTATTCAATGGTACATGGTTTTCTCTCATAGAGTCTTTTGGGAAACACCGATCGGTGAAACTCTGTCTGACAGAATAATTTGGTTGCAGGTCGCTTTGTTAGCGTACCCTTAACTAAATTTTGGCACATATACTTTTATATATGAGGATGAGGAATGAAACAGACAAATCTTAGTTTATGTCGTATATGCATCTCAGGTTGTCGCTGCTGGTGCGGTAATACTTCTTTCAGCCATCCTTGTTACACTAGTTCATCCACTTGTTGCATCTCCTGCTTTTGCTAGTTTCCAAGCTACAGCGAGCACTGGAGGTGCAGCGGCAGCTAGTACTCGTCTGATTAGGAGTGAGCTGCTGAATAGTGCATGGACTGGATTCTTTGCTGGTTGTTTGCACACATTATCAGGTCCTGACCACCTTGCTGCTTTGGCTCCACTCTCAAGTGGGCGTACACGCCTTGAAAGCGCTGCTGTTGGAGCTCTTTGGGGTTGCGGTCATGATGCTGGACAGTTGATCTTTGGTTTAATCTTTCTACTTCTAAAGGATCGTCTCCACATTGAAATTATCCGAAATTGGGGAACAGGAGTAGTGGGCTTCACTCTTCTGTTTATCGGGGCTATGGGGATTAAAGAAGCTTCAGAAGTCCCTGCTCCTTGTGTCGCCCTTGAAAACAGAGAGTGAAACGTTAGCATCTACGAAGGCGTCCTCGAAAAGCCCACAGTCGGCAAAAATAAGATAGGTTTTGCAACATTCGCCACAGGGATAGTTCACGGGCTTCAACCCGATGCATTGATGATGATTTTGCCCGCGCTGGCCTTGCCTTCTCGCTTGGCTGGTGCGGCGTTTTTACTCATGTTCTTGTTTGGCACGGTTTTTGCAATGGGAAGCTACACAGTGCTTATAGGGTCATGTAGTCAGGTATTAAAGGAAAGGATTCCTAGAATTACAGAGAAACTCACCTGGGCTTCTTCTCTTGTAGCAATTGCTCTAGGACTTGCACTTCTGATTAGCCAATTTTTTGGGTTTAGCCTCTATTAAAAATTTATTTTCGCTATTTATTTTTTGATTAACCATAATGTTTAAATGAATTTTAAATTTGAAAATTATGACAGATTTAATAACATATACTGATCTTTTGTATTGAAGCGAAAAGTAATTGTCAAAATAAACTTAGGTGCATGGATGTGAAATTAAGGAGGCAAGGTAATTTATTATGAACTGTCTAAACAAAATACAGATTTCAATGAAAACTAAGATGTCTTTGTAATTAAAATACCAATATTACTCTCTTAAATATGACTTATATATTACTAATTTTATTTAAGAGAGTAATATTGCTATTTTGATTAAACGGTTGTTAAATATAAGGATAATTTTGATATGGACCGGATTCATTGGGTCATGCTGTTCAAAGCTAGCTACATCACCGCAGAATGAGAAAGAGAGATAACTTTGCAATAAGTGGCGGAGTCAGGAATTTTTCATTACTGGAATTTTTTAGGGGGTAACAAATAATATTTATAAGGAAATATCACAAAAAATAATTTTTTTTATAGAAAATTCATCGTTTCTGAAAATGTTGGCCCCTAGCTCCGCCACTGTTTCCGATGATGTGGATAGTTCTGAACCCAAAGGTTCACATGGACCTGCTCCATATAAAAATTTTCCTAAATCTAATGCAACATTTTCTTCTCCTTATGAACACATATCTTAATGCTCCAATATGTGTTTTATACTGATTAACACATGTTCTTAGTAATGTAAAATTTGTGTTACTCAACAAGTGTTAAAAATCAAAACATGTGTCCTCTTTAAAAAAAATTATCCTTAAAAAAATTATTTAACAATCTAAAATAGGCAAATTGGTGAATTTTGTCCCTAAACAATTTTGAGATTGACATAAGGTAATTAAATAACATTTTTCAATTATTTTATCCTGAAATAATTTACATTTGATATATAAGGTCCTTCTATCCATAAAGTAAACAGTCAACTGTAAATTTGAAAGAAAAAAAAAATGGAGTCAAAGAAAAAGGTTTAAGGGGCATTTGTGTACATTGCAAAAAAAAATACCCCACCCTACATCCACCACCAACAACCGACTCCACCCCTACTGCCACCACCAATCGCCGCCCCCATTCTGATACAAATTCCGGACATCAGCCGACCCCGGACCACCAAAAAATTTTAGCAAAAAAATCATAAACTGTAGATAACAGAAGGATAAAGTTTTAACTTTATTTACTCCACAATCAAATTCCCTCTCCCTAAACACAAACAAATGGAAAAATCATTCAAAATTTATTAAAAAACTTCATGCAATTAGATGAACAAGATGGATTATTAGGGAACCATAAAATTGAAAACATAGATGAAGAATTCAAAAACTCAAAAAATAAGAATTTAAAAATTCAAATTTGGTACATTTCTGAGCATGGTGGTTGTTGGTAGCCGTAGATGGAGATGGTGGTGATTATTGGTGGCCGGAGATGGAGATTGTTGGTGGTTGTTGTGGGGCTGGCTGGTTTGCGTCAGTGGTGGATAGTGGTAGGATGGGGTGGGGGGTAAAGTTTTGGGAAAATTCTGATATGGACCAGGGCCACTGGTAGGGCCCTGGTCCACTTGGCTGTAAAACTGCCACGTCACTTCCCTCTTCCAAAAAAAAATTTGTTTTCTATCAGTCACGATTAAAATTAAAAAAGATTGTTTCGATATGGGACACGATTAAAAGTAAAAAAATTGTCTCTCTCTCGTTTTATAGTGATGTGACAAATTTGTACAATTTTTTTTTACTTTTAATCGTATCCATATTAGAACAATCTTTTTTTGTATTTTAACCGTATGGTCGAGAGAAATGGAGGAGGGCGACGTGTAGCTTTACTAGCTAGAGTGAGCTGAGGCCTCTACTAGCGCTCAGTCCCATATCAGAATTTCTTCTATGGGACTAGAGCTACTCGGGTAGAGGCCCTCAGTCCATCTGGCCAGTAAAAGCTGCCACGTCGCCCCCTCCTCCAAAAAAAAATTTCTCTCAGTCACACAGTTAAAATACAAAAAAGATTGTTCTAATATGGATACAGTTAAAAGTAAAAAAAAATTGTACAAATTTGTCACATCACTATAAAATGAGGAGAGAGACAATTTTTTACTTTTAACTGTGTCCATATCAGAACAATCTTTTTTGAATTTTAATCGTGATCGATAGAAAAACAAATTTTTTTTTGGAAAAAGGGGGTGACGTGCAGCTTTTATAAACTAAGTGAACTGACGCCTACTGAGTGACTCTCATCCCATATCGTAATTTTCCCCTAGTCCATATCGAAATTTTTCCTTTTGTGGTGGAGATAATTGGTATCAGACGGGGGTGGGGGATGTCGTTCAAGGAAGAAGGAAGAATGGGTGGGGTCGGGGTGACTAGATACCTCATCCAGTGGAATTTTGTGATGTACCAAATATACCCTTATCACTTTTTCTTTGACCCGATTAAATTTTAGATTTCACAGTTGACTAACTATTTTTTTAGACGGAAAAAACTTATATACCAAATATAAATTATTTCAGGATAAAATAATTGAAAAACGTTGTTTAAAGACCGTATATCAATTTCAAAATTGTTTAGGGACAAATTTCACCAATTTGCCTCCAAAATAATCAAAATTGTTCAGTGGACAATAATTGAACAAGGAGGTGCGTTGTCAAATTGTCTTGAGGCTTCGGTAAGCAAAGCCTACCAGAGATCGGCCAATTTCCCATTTCTCTATCTAGGGTTAAAGGGTTTTCTCTCAAAAATCAAAACTTATTCCGGCAATCTTTCGATCGATAACCACCACCAACCACCATGTCTTCATCCAAGATTATCGTTTTGAAGAGTTCTGACGGAGAGACCTTCGAGGTCGATGAGGCCGTGGCTTTGGAATCTCAGACAATTAAGCATATGATAGAGGATAACTGTGCCGACAACAGTATTCCTCTTCCTAATGTTACTAGCAAAATCTTGGCTAAGGTTATTGAGTACTGTAAGAAACATGTTGAGTCTGCCAAATCCGGTACCGCCGCCGACGGTGAGAAGTCTACCGATGAAGATCTGAAAGCTTTTGATACCGACTTTTTAAAAGTTGACCAGGGCACTCTTTTCGACCTTATTCTGGTGTGTTTTTCTTCGATTTTGTTCTATTTATGTTTTGGTTTGACGATTTTGCCCTTCATATTGTCGATTGTTGGTTTTATCATTGATATTGTTGATTTCTTGATCATTTTTATGATGTTATACAGAAAATACAGAACACGTGCTATCAGTGGCGGAGCCATGAATTTGTCATTGGGGTTACTGAAGTAAATTAGGGGGCGGAATATAATGTTTATAAGGAAATCTCACAAAAATAAAATGTGCCTATAGAAAATTAGTTGTTTCTGAAAATGTTGGGGCTGCCCCCTCTAGTTCCGCCACTGCGCTCTATTATTGCTTTGTTGATTTTTTTTTCTTTGATTTGTTCGTGTGGTTATGTATTTTTTTGTTTGAATGGGAAGTTTTATTTTTTCTGTTGTTTAGGGTTGTTTCTACAGTGCACTATTGGAATATATTCGTTGTTTAATTGTTTATTTTTAAGAAACCTGCAGTAATTTTGTTACAATGGGATGTTAAGGAGGTGACCCCGAATGGTTCTTGTATGTGATACTTTAGGGTTCTATACATTCTGATCATGGTTTATTTTTGTATTCCAGGCTGCCAATTACCTGAACATTAAGAGTCTTCTTGACTTGACTTGTCAAACTGTGGCGGATATGATCAAGGGTAAGACCCCCGAGGAGATTCGCAAGACTTTCAACATCAAGAATGACTTTACCCCCGAGGAAGAGGAGGAAGTCCGCAGAGAGAATGCTTGGGCATTTGAGTGAAAGAATTGAAGCTATATGTTAACATCATTGCTCAGAGACATGTTTAAGTAGTAGTAAATATATAATATTTTGTTGCGTGGGATTGACTTTTTCTTTTTTTGCCTGTTTCTGTTGGGAACACAATTGGACGAAGTTGAATCTTTCATGTCTAATATTCAACTGCTTATGGGTCATTTGAATCATTTGCTTTGATGTCCATTTGTTTATTCTTCTTTTAAATTAAGGCCTGAAAATGTTTCCATGGCAGCATGTGTTCTACATGTTTAGAAAGGTATTCCATTACCCTTTTCATTATGGAATAGAGGTGGGAATTTGGTAATGATGGTTTTGCCATGAAAAGGTTCAGTATCATGTGGGTGTTTGCTTAAGGCAATTCCCAGCTCCTCTGTTTGTCTTAGAGAAAAATTTAGTTTGGGTTGTTAGATAGTTGATGGCATAATGTATCTAAGACTTGTTATTTCGTTTTCTGGCATTCTTCAGAAGCGATACTCTTGATATCTGTTGTTTGCAGGTGTTGGTAGCAAAAAATGAAAAAAGAAGCAGATAATGGTTGATGTTTTTTTGCTTCCTTCTATGGCATCGTGAAGGTTGGTTTGCCTTTAGTAGTTGGTATCTTGGGAAACTGGAGTTCCTACTCTCTCAGTAAGTATTTGTCTATCCGTGTTGCTAAACTTACAGTGCACTTTCATAACTCATTAGGTCTACTTCTTTCCACCATTTTCCTACTTCTTCGGCCTTACTTTTCTGCAATTTTTGAACTCGTCTTTGTTGAGATGAGGGAGGAATTGTACCTTGCATACTATTTGCAATTAGTATGGCGACCACATCCGATTGGTTGATGGTTTTACATACTTCTGTTTCCAGGTTGAGTTTTCCTCCTAGGACTAGTGGCATAATTCATGTGGCGGGAGGAAGCTAGTTCCTGAGACAGACTTGCCAACGTTGGTGGTTCAATTTTTCCATTTCTGTTTCGCCTAAAGCAGTATTTATTCTGGTGGCATTGGCTTCTTCACCAATGCTTGGAATTGTGATTTCAAAGGTGTGGGCTTGGTCGTGGTCGTGCTATCTTATCCGTAAATGGTTTGAGATTTTTTGTGCTATTTCAGCATTGCTGGGACTATCTAGGCTATACCGAAATAGTGTGAGGATGTCTTATAATTTCCCCCTTTAATAATTAAATTAATTACAAAAGGGGCCAAACATTATTTATTACAACTTTTTATGGAATGTAAAAAATATGCATCAGCTGCCAACCTAGGTGTGCCCACTTTTATTCTTCCCCCCAAAGCAATAATAAATTAACAAATTTCCATTAAAGAAAATATATTTCTTACACGAAAAAGTTGTTCATCAAATGCATCTGTATCACTTGAAGTGGTAACATTTCATCATCAAATTAAAAAATTAATTAATAAAAAATAAATCAGATATATCCACTAAAAGTTCGATTCTTATTTTCCTCGGTACGATACTAATATAATGCAATTGTTTGATTTCCAATCTAACAAATTTGTTAGTTTTGAAAATAACAATACTTCTATTAAAATAGCTATTATTCTAATTATAAGAACAATTATCTTTTATAAAAATTGATTTATCGTTAAATTAAACTTATCCGAAGACTAATAATAAAATACACATAACTATCATAATTTGAGTAGAACCTATATGTCAACATTTGCCCTTTCAGATTTGCAGCACTCATCTCTTTTTCCCTTTTCTTTCTTGCAAGTAACCTTTCACTCAAAGAAACAAGAAAAGAAAGATAGTAGTGTGATTTAAGATACTTTAATATCCACAGCCTCTATCAAAATAACAAAAATTGTTACGTTTAAATTACGAGTCAAACACTAAATTATAAAAATTAAGAAAGCAAAAGTTTGTTAAAATAACCCAACCGCCGGACAAGAAGTCTAAAATGGTGATTGTGCACAAATTTGGTGTTTCAATCGTATGGGAAAACAATAGCTAACTAAAACTAATTCTACATTTCGCTACTCACAAATACGGACAAGCCCATTTACTTTTCAGGTTATCATGTGCTTTAGTAAATTTGTCCAACTTATCGGTTATGCATGATTTGATTCAAGAAGAACATTTTTTTTTCTTTTTGTTCCAGGTATGCCTCTGAATAAACCTTTGTACACAGTAAGTTATTTGCTGGTGACCTCGGGAGCTTATGGAATCACATTTTGCGTACTGTATGTACTGGTTAGGTTTCATCATGATACTGATTTTAGTTGCCTCAATATTTTAAAAACAATGTCTATGAATCTATATGAGACTTATCAGGTTTCTTCAATGAGGTTATGCGAGTTTGATAAGAACATGTGAATTTGGTCTAGATTCTATAAGACAACTTTATTTTTCTCCAACTCTTTTTTTTTTTTGCTGAATAAATTTAGTTTCCATTAATCACAAATAGCCGAAGCCATTACAATCAAAGGAAAATTTGAAAATACAGAAAGTAAAAGTTATACAATGATTAAATCACGATAACAGACAAAAGACACACCCAAGAAAACTTGGATGGTTAGGAAAAACAACTAGAAAAACTAACCAACTAAGCAAATACATAATCTTCTCCTTCAAAGCATCTTCATCGCAATCCTTGATCCACAGGGACAGGAGAATATCACTTTCAACATCTTCCTTAGGGGTCGACAATTTATAGTACCATGAGCGTATCAACCGTCCTACAAATTGCCTCGGGAAGATGTAAAAAATTGATAAATGGCTTAGATCTAGTCCGGGTTGTACAAATCCTCCTAGAAACATAGAAAAAAAGTCTAGATCTAGTATGTGTGAAGATCTAGTCTGTGTGAAGATCTGAGACTAATCTAACCACTGTGTCTTGAATCTTGAAGAAAAAAATTCTGAAAAAGGTTTCATCTGATTCGTAGTACAAAATAGAGTAATATAAACGGAACAAAAAGATAAAGATTTGATCATTGGCCTGAGCCAATTGCCAAATCTGGTCAGCAACAGCAGGGGGAAGAGAGAGAAGAGAGAGAGAAAAAAAAAAAAAAAAGGAGAGAAAAGAAAAGGGGCCAATCTACCGTTTTGACATTAATTGTAAGCTTCCTTCTGGAACTCTTTACTTGTATGTTTTTTTCTGAAATAAAATTATAGTTGACATGCTTATCTGAGGGGCCAATCACATCGAGTAAAGCCTGTAAAAGTTAATAAACCGTCAGTCCACGTAGGCCTGATAGGCCCATCCCACTGATATTTGGATCAAGTACTTCTATCGGATAGGCCCATACCACTCTGATATTCCGATTGGCCCATCAGAATGGCGGAAAGAGGATAGGGAGAGAGATCGTGAACTGATTTTGGGATAAGAAAGAAAATAAGAGTGAATAGCTATAGATGGACTTTAACAATTTTTGCTTTTCTTTTTTTAGGCATAAATAATTTTTTTTGTACATTCTTGGGACCTAATCTTTTTACTGAGACTCAGAAATAAAAAAAAATTGAAAATCCGGCCAAAAATCACCCGTTGAGTAAAACGGTGTCGTTTTATTAAGGTTATTATTGTCTTTTCAACAATGTAAAAATTTGACCCATTATTTGTAATTCGGAGCAGCAAATGGGAACCCGTTTTACATCTAAAACCTACCCGAAATAAAACCCATGAACCAAACTTCATCTTCTCCAACTCTTCTTTCAACATTGCAATGTCACCATTTTTTCCGGCCACCACCACTACCAAGCTCCTCTATCTTCGCCCCATATACCACATCCCGTCCACCTCCACCTCAGAAATGAAATAACTTGGAGCAAAACAAAGAACCCGACCCACCCGATGCAAACCGACCCACCCACCCGCACCCCAACCTGGCCTCTCATCTTCTTCTTCCCCAAATCCAAAACCCACCTGCAACTTTTTTTTGCTAAGTAAAAAACCCACCTGCAACTTGCACCATAGTTTTTACTCCAAATCCTCCAAAAAACACAAAATTTCCCTCAAATCTCCCTCAATTTTTTCAATTCATCTCTCAAGAAAACAAGTGTTTAAGCTATAAGGCCATTCATCATCATCACTAAAAACTATGGTGATGAAAAAATTGAGGGAGATTTGAGGGGAATTTTGTGTTTTTTGGAGGATTTGGAGTAAAAACTATGGTGCAAGTTGCAGGTGGGTTTTTTACTTAGCAAAAAAAAAAAGTTGCAGGTGGGTTTTGGATTTGGGGAAGAAGAAGATGAGAGGCCAGGTTGGGGTGCGGGTGGGTGAGTTGGTTTGCATCGGGTGGGTCGGGTTCCATGGGTTACACTGAAAATAGGTTGTAAAAAGACAATAATACCCTTAATAAAACGACCGCGTTTAACACAACGGGAGATTTTTCGCCGGATTTTCAATTTTTTTTTATTTCTGAACACCCGTAAAAAGTTAAGGTTTAAGAATGTACAAAAAAATTGTTTATGTCTAAAAAAAGAAAAGCATAAATTGTTAAAGTCCATCAGTTGCTATTCACTCAGAAAATAATTAAACATTTGTGTAAATAGATTAAGACAAAGATACTAAGAGAAAAGTTTAATGAAAAATGTTAATGTTGACAAAAAAAAAATAACTTAAATCATTCGAAGACAATTTACCTTAAAAAGAAGATATCTGCATTGACAATATCGTCAGCTCTAATAAAAATTGTATTTGCAATCACCACAAACTGTATTTATATTAATGGAGTGAGGTATCTGGACAAGTATATCTACCAAAAATCATACTAATAAAAATAAAATTGTTGTAGTTGTATTCTTAATCCGAATTATTAAGGGAAAGCTAAGTTTCAACACAATTAATATACGGAAACTTATCAAATTTGAGGATTCCAGACCAGATAGATTATTCTTGCAATAACTACAACCTTCTTCTTAAAAAAATTATAAAGAAAATGATTCAATTTCTTACCACTACTAATAAATTATTAAGGTATTAAGGAACCATCATGTCCTTGAAGATTTCCGATTTGTATAATCAAGCCAAGTAGCTGTCAAAGCAATTCGCACTTCATAGCATCAAGGATTTGTAATAATATATGATGGCATAACTTGTGCCGGAGAAATCATCAACCCTTGTACTCAAAGCAAACAAAAAACAAGTAAATATAAACTATTGAAAAGTTCGGATTCTTAATTGATGCACTTTGGCAGGGCACATATTAATTTGGATAAAATAATGTATATGTAAAAATTATTTTTATAACTTAAATCTTATAAGATTTCACTAAATATCAATTAATTAAAATATATTTATTTTAAATATTTTTATTTCATCACATGGGTCTTTTTAGACTCTCCTTATTCCAAATTGAGGACGTTTTTCAAATTTGAAGGACGTTTTTTCAAACTTATACACATTAAAGAATAGAGAAAGAGAGATAATTTGAGTATTTAAGATTTTAATTTTCTCTTGTCTTCCCTTTCCTTAATTTCTCAAGAGAGACAAAAGAAGATGAAATGTAGCATTTGTGGTGGACAACTTAATTTGATGAAGAAATTTATCTATTCTTAGGAGTGTAGTATGAATATGTTTTAATCAAATTACTTAATGGGATTAACTTAATTATCTTTTGCTACATGTACTAGGCGTGGATTTGGATTTTCATGTTTTAATCAAATTACTTAATGGGATTAACTTAATTTTTTTTTGATGAAAATTAACTTAATTTTCTTTTGCTATATGTACTAGGCGTGGATTTGAATTGCCATCCATTCCAAATTCCAACATAAAATTCGAATTTAAAACTCACGTTCTTTTTTCGGACACACTCTAACTTATATAAAACTCAAAATAAAATATTTAAACCCAAAATATATCTTATCTTACTTAAATCAGGTTGGGTTGTGCCATAAAAATTCAGAGACATCACTATCTTCTTTTTCCTTCTGAATATGATTGTTTTGCTCTTTAGTAGTCGAGATTAATATTCCTTTCTATGGTTCTGCCTTGCAACTTGTGGTAAGAAATTATTCAGCTATTTTCAAGAGATTCTCAAGGGAAAAAAAAATTACTTGTGTAGGTTTTTGAATTATTTTATTGAAGTTACTTTCACTTATAAACAACGGATAGATATTAATGGTTGAGATCTTTATAAGTATAAATTAAATTACTTAACGGTATAATACAAAATATTCTTTGTTTTTCTTTCCTTAATCTATACTCATTGATGAATTTAGACCGCCCTAATATTTTTAAAAATATTATTTTTACTAGTGTAAAAATATTTCAGCCAACACCCCCCCCACATGCTCAATCGATTCGCGCTAAAACGGCTAGGAATCCTCTATTCCTATTCGTTGTCTCCTTCTCTGTCTCACCAATAAAAAAATAACATGTATTAAATTTTTAATTAAAAAATTATAACCTAAAAGAAATAGTGGACACATAGGAAAAAAATATACACATAGTAAATATCTTCGTTGGGACACGGAAGGAGACACAGAACGACAAACAATTGTTTGCCCGCTAAAAAATGAGTACCTTTTAGTTTTTACTATTTATTTTAGATTTAATATTCTTTTTTTTTTTTTTTGGCAAAATAGGAATAGTATGTACATTCTTCTTAAAGCAGTTTCTTCAAAAACTCTTTTTTGAGCAATTTTTAATTTGAATGAATTTCAAGGAAGAGAAAGCCAGAAGAGGATCCACAAACAAGCCAACGGACGATTAAAAGGACCACAACCTTAAACAATGGCTTCACTCAAATGTACAATCAAAATTCGGGTGTGATTGAATTGAGTTTGGGCTTGAGATTTTGGTCTCAATCTCAACCCAATCTCAAACCCAAATCACTTCTAGATGATTTAATAATTCAAATTTTATTTTCAGTCTCAATTTCTGATTTGGGTATAAATTTTAAGTTTAAAGTCAAGTTAAACTCAATGAAATCAGACAGAAGTTCCATAACTCCACTTTCCCATAGTTTCTCATTAGGTCTTCTTTTTGCTAATTTTGAGTCAATAGCAATATGTGGATGCCTCTAGATTGGTTAATTTTGTTGTGGACCTGATCTACTAAATTATGTGGTTTATAATTGGACACATCACTACAGAATTGTCTATTTCCTATTTTGGAGTGATGTGGCCAATTATGTATCACTTGTTTCATGTGGACCAGGTATATATAAGAAAAAATCCTCTAGACTCCAGACTACTTCTTTTGTTGTTTCTTCACATTTACTCAATCAATGTAAAATGTGAAGAAACCAGTGGGGCAAGGGTCTCTCCACGACTCACGATCGTGGGTTCGATACCCTCCTCGCGCATAGAGCATGCTTTAATTTGACTCCCTTTCTAGAGTTACTCTCTCCTCCTCTGGTGAGGCAGTTCTATCTCCCCGCTCATGGGGTATCGCCCAACGGGCGTAAAAAAAAAAAATGGGCACTAAAATGTGGGATTTAACAGATGAGTGAGTGTACTTGGATACTATTTAATTTTGGAATGAAAATGTTTTTAGTTGTGGTAATTCAATTTTTGAGTTTCATTTTGGGACGAAATATTATCTATTTAGTTAACTTGAATATTGAATGTATTTGGATTGAGTCTAGTTTAGTTTTGGTTTGATTTAAAATTTAAACTGCGATCCAAACAATTTTGAGTATTAAACCTCAAATATTGATAGGAATCGGGTAGCCCAAGTGGTAAGGCTACCCGGCCACGGGACGGAGGTCCCGTGGTCGATTCCTGTATCTCTCCTTGTGGGGTAATAAATTCTCCTCCTTGTGAGGCCAAGCTCCCTCCCGGGCATGGGGGCATGCTACAATCTCTATCTACAGTGCACTGCGCCTTCCCTTCCCAGGGGCAATCGCCTTCGAGCGTCAAAAAAAAAAAAAACCTCAAATACTGAAGACTAATTTAAGACTTAGACCTGAAATATCAAACTAGACAAATTAATTCAACCACTTTTGGTCCTTCGTTTTCTCCTTCAAATAATCTACCTTCACAATTTTTAAGACAAACTTTCTCAAACAAAAAACCAATCTAAATCACATGATCATAAATACCCTAAATGATTTCTTTTAAATTGCCATTTAAGTAATACACAATGGTTTAATGCCTGACTCATAATTTAAAAAACCATGAGTCAAATTCTAGCAATATAGAAAGAAAAAAAAGTTTCTCTTAAACTTTCTTCACCGAAATGACTTCTCTCCTTTTTTTCTTTTTTGCTTTTCAAGTCGATAGTATTTATCTTAAGTGGTTTAGTAAAGCCGAGGTCATGAGTTCGAATCTTAACTGGTGCTGTCGACTTTTAAGAATTATACTTTTTCCTTATTGGTGTTACTTTGACGGGGCTAGTGTTTGCGCTAGTTGTTTAGTTAAGTCTAATATGTTCATTGATGAACACGAAAGCCCGAACATGAGGTAGCGGGAGGTGTTGGTCACCATCACTTGTACATTCTCTTTTATTCAGCCAAAAAAAAAAAAAAATCGATAGTATTTAACTTATGATCTCTTAAACTAAAATTGATTAATTTAAGTGCAACGCTCCATCCTCGTGATATTACTTCAATAAGAATGACTTCATCTTCTTTATTATTTCCCTTGATTTCTTACAGCCAATAGTAGATAGATCAAAGAAAAAAGTGTGACCTAATCCAAACTAGGCACTAAGCTTTACTCGATTCTCAGCATCAGGGGTGGCTATGAGGGTGTTCGAGGTGATCGACCGCACAGGGTCTCCAATTTTATGTTAGTTTTTTTTTTTTTTTGTGGATATTTATTTTTTAGTATGTCATCTAAAATTAGAAAAATTTGACTCGAGGATATGATAAGCGTAAGAAACGAGAAAAGGGTCAATGAGTTAATCGAATCTCAAAGAGGGCTCTTTTTAAGTTTGTTACTAAGGAGCCTCAGGGTTTCAACTAATAATGATATTGAAGATGTTGTAAACTCGAATGATAATGATGTTAATATTGATGGTGGTGTATCTTTGAATGATGAAACTGTTTATGGTGGTGATGGTAATGTTGAGCCTATTGTGAATGATGATGAAACAGATAATATTGATTTGATCAATTCTCTTGATGATGAGAACGATGATGTTGAGCCTATTATGTTCGATATATTTGATCCGAGAAACTGGGATTCCATTCGACTTTGAGTTTTTACTTGCAGTGATCATTTAGTACGAAATATTATATGCAATTAATTTAGTGAGTAAGCATTTACAAGCAAAGGATATGCTTATCGATGTTGCTATTGAAGAAGTGAAGGGGTTGATTTTCTTTTTTGAGAAATACAGAGAAAGTGGTTTTCCTGAAGCTATGAGTATTGCTAAGG
This sequence comes from Vinca minor, assembly GCA_026122235.1. Classification (NCBI taxonomy): domain Eukaryota; kingdom Viridiplantae; phylum Streptophyta; class Magnoliopsida; order Gentianales; family Apocynaceae; genus Vinca; species Vinca minor. The sequence continues at coordinate 10,621,082 of JAOCZM010000115.1, read as the reverse complement.
AGATTGCTATTGAAATGAATATTGATCCCCGTGTTTCTCGTGAAAGCGTGAAATTCGAAGAAAGAAGCATTTTGATGAGAATCCAAATGATATGTCATTATTATCTCCTGAGGATTCGTTTAGAGTGCATTATTTCTTATACATTGTTGATCAGGCAATTGCTTCACTCAATAAGAGATTTGAACAATATCAAAATATTTTTGGTTTCTTGTTTACATCAGATAGGTTGCATTCTTTGGATTATTTGAGCCTCAAGTCTTGTTGTACTCATCTTGAAAATGCCCTTAAGAATTGTGGGCAATCTGATATGGATGGAAATGATTTGAATGTGGAGCTTAAGTTCTTAGAGAATTCTTCCCTAAAGAAAAGATGGGATCTATTGATATTTTGATATTCTTGAAGCGTGTAGATTGTTTTCCTAACACAATAATTGCATACTGAAATTTTGTTGACTATTCCCAAGTCATCGTGCATCCGTTGAAAGGAGTTTTTCAAAATTAGAGTTGTTGAAGTCATACATGCGTTCTACCACGTATCTCGAGAAAAGACTCAAATGGATTAGCGATGATAAAGCAATTGAAAATGATATTTTGGAGCAAATCAAATATGAAGATTTAGTTGATGATTTTCTACTAAAAGAAAGTTAGAAGGATCGCTATTTTTAAGTGAAGAAAGTTTGTATGTATTTATTATTTTGAAAATCTTGTTTAAAATGCTTTATTACATTTTGGAGAAATAAAATTATAGTATAATTGTACTGATTTTTTTGTTATATTTATATGAAAGTCAGTTTTCTCCGATTATGTAGGGCCTCATTATTTAATTTTGCACAAGGCCTCCAAAATATTTGAGCCGCCCCTGCTCAGCATGACAAAACAAAACAAAACAAAACAAAACGTCTTAACTATTTAAAACATTGCGGGAAATAGCTAGGATAAAGATGAGGTCATTTTCGTCAACAACAAAAAAGGATAAAAAATAAAACAAAAAAGACAGTGAATGGTCGCTTTTCTTCAGAGCAAATGGTGCAGCACTTTCACGTGCTCCGACGGGTATGAAAGAAAAGCCCAACCTAAACGGGAAGAAAAGAAGTATAACCGTTAACTTCTATTGCAAATTCTAATTTTATAATATTGGTAATTTATAATGTTGACACATATGTGGAACTCGTAGGTTAGTTATGAAAGTTTTAGAAAGAAAAAAAATATATTTCTCCTTAAGAAAGAGGGAGATAAGAGAAATTTTTACTATTATATTCTTACATTTTTTTTAAAGGTATTATTATATCTTTAAGTCTAAATCACAACCTCTCTTTTCTTTATTCTCTAATATAAGTAAAAATGATTTTAGAAAAATATAATTAAAATTGAAATATATTTAGAAAAGATGTGAAAAAGCTAAAAAAACATTATTAAAAATCAAAATCTACATTTAAAAATAATTAATTTTTTGTCAAATTAAAATAAAAAATAAATATCTAATTGTCACTGAAGTAATAATGTAATAACCGAGTGTTTGACTCATACGATAGCGAATCCATCATTTCAAACTTCAAAAAATAAAAAGTGAATATGAATATTTGGAACTGCTGGAGATTAGTCCAGAAAGATCTAGTACGAGTATTTTTTTTAGTTTTCAGCTGAGGATTAGACACGTGTCCAACGAGTGTTGGTTGGACGGAAGACATAGGCAGTGAGGTTCTTTCTTCCTGGAATCCTGATTTTTTTTAGTTTTTGTTTATAATTTGAGTGGTCCTGGAATCCTGATTCTTCGATTCAATGTGGTTTGTCGTATGCGCCTTGTAATAATTTTTCATGTTAAAAACGATCTAAATTATGAATAGGAAAAGATATTTCTTTTATTTTGATTTATAAAGGAACTAGAATATTGAACATTTTTAGATGAAAATCTAGCGTTATAGAAAAATGTTTTAAAGGAAAAATAAAATTGCGAATATTTAATATTGGATGGAAAGAATAATATTAGCTTTAGATTTAACTATTCCCTCCGCCCTTTCCAAAAAAAATGGATTGAACGCGAGTTTGACAAACAAACTATCAACGAATGAGATTTTATATATAAATGGCTAAAGATATGTTAAGATCCTAATCGAATTAATCAGACAAAATGTCTGAATACCGATAAAAAAAAATCATTGTCTCTCACCTTTTAAAAAAAAAATTTAAGGTTAGAAATGAGTGTTTTTTGATGAAGGTAGACAATAGTGGACCATCGGAATGTCTTTCTTTATCAGCCGTGATAAAAGCCAGCTGTGTACCACGTGATTCTTATGATTAGTCCTCTTGATAATGGGCCTGGTCAGGCCCATTTTCCATGATTATGCTACTTTTCCTTTTTAATTATCTATTTTATTCACAATTAATTAAGCAATAATTTAAGGACCCAAACATAAACTTTTAGTCAGCATATATTTTTATATATTTTTTAAATTATATTTTTGGACCTTCTAGCAGACTAGCGCATTCTAGAAAAAAATAAAACAAGAAAAAGAGACCTTCACATTAAATAACTTGATAAGGATTTCTCTAGCTTGGCTATAACTTAATACTACTTCCATTCCTAAATATAAGATTTTTAGAACAAATAGTAAAAATTAAAAAAAAATTCAATGTGTTTTGTTAATCAAAATACTAGTATTGTTATCTTAAATAGAAATTGTATGTCGCTAATTCTATTTAAGATAATAATATTGATATTTTGTTTAAAAACATCTTAATATTTACTACTTGTCCTGAAAATGGAATGGAGGGAGTACATTAAATATTTGTGAGAATGTATAACTCAATTTTTAATGTCCCTTCACATCATATATCATTTTCATTTTTAAAAGAAAAATTAATCTCTCTACCAAACGAGAGATTCTCATTACTCTCATCACGGAACATTCCTTTTTTTCTTAAAAAAAATTAGGAATTGACAGAGAGCCAAATAATTGGAATTCAGGAAAATTATTAAATTTTAAAATATTATTACTCTATACGTTTTAAATCACATCAAACTTGTATAAGAATTATAAGTGATTTAATTATAAATAAGTTACAATAATATTCTCAAGTATATAAGAACTTATATATTACTGAAATTTACATCTTTTAAATATAAAAAATTAGTTACGAGGATTTAAAGAGGAAATAAATCCAAAAATATTATGCAAAAAAAATTATTATGGGTGGTCATCAATGAGTTTTTTTGTTTTGTTTCTGTATTTGAAAAAACTGGTTGTTCTGACTCCATCTATGATTGATACAGTACAGAAATTCAGAAAATATTTTGATTAATTGTTTCCAAATGCCTTTTCACAAAAGAAATAATTTGAACTATTTAAAAAAAAATTAATTAAATGGTTAATGACAAACGTTAGCAGAAAAGAAAAGAGAAAACATCAGCACCTTTAACAATTTAAGGGAAATGATTAAACAAATTATGTGGATAAGCAAAGCACAAGTTAGTTAAAATGTCTTTTTGTGCTAACCATATTTTTTTTATAAAGCATATATATGTGTTGTTATGTTATTATTAAAAGATAAAAAATAATAAAATTAACTTGTTTTTTGCTCTAAAGAGCTAGTTGTGTTTTCAGGTTTCCACACTTCTACCCACTTCTTAATTATAGTTTAAATTAGATTCAATAGTTTTTTTTCTTATATATACTTTTTATTATTATTGGTGTTGTTGCCTGTTGGGTGTTAAATTCGCGATTTATCGTCCCGAGTCGGAAGCACTAAATTAACTACACTCAATCTTTCTTACAGTTGACATAGTGCTTGGATTGGGTTTGGTCTGGTTTGAGACTCAAACCCAGACCCAAACCAGCTTTGGATTGAGTTCGGAATGAAATCTGAAGTGTTAAATCATCCCAGATAAAATTTCAAACTCAATCTAAAGCTGGTTTGAGTCTGGGTTTGAGTCTCAAACCAAATTAAACCCAAACCAGACCCAATCCAAGCACACCCAGTATACGAAAACTGAATACAATAGATATAATAACATATGGAAATAAAGTACAAAACATGAAATATTTGTAACGTTCTTTTCACAGGTAAACAATTCCTTTTGATGGATAAAAAAATTGTCTCAAAGCAAAATCTGGTCTCTTTTACTTTAAGTAAACTTTTAAGAGTAATATTTGCGATAGTAATAAGCAAAAAGGCAAGCAACAGTTGAAGACTTGTAGTAGGTAAAATCCCTAGTCCACAAATTCCCTCATCTTGCACAAAAATTCACGCGACCCCTCAATTAAGAACCTCCAAATTATGGAAAATAACTACCCTAATCCTAGCCCAAGCAGGGAAAGAAATACTACTTTCGTCCAATTTACAAGAAATAAAGGGGAATTATATTTGCACATTTGTTTTAACTTTTCGCATTCTAACTTCTTTTTGTTATCATTGAAAATGACTTTTAATAATCATACACTCATAATAATTTGATTAAGAATTTAGCAAGTACGAGCACAATACAATAAAAAAATTTATTGAATCGAGGATAAAGGAGGACCAGAAAAGAATACTGCCAAATCCAACCGTCATCAACCGAGCTGGACCAGGAGCCTCATAGTCCACTCGCGGAGGGAAAAACAGAATTATCACAACAATGGGCGATGCCCTAGACGACGGAAAGCAAGTTCACACATTCTCTTGAGATTCCCCTACAAATACCTCCATTTATTTCCACTCGAATTCGTCTTTGTGTTTACTCCTTGAATTCTTTCATTTTTTATCTCACATTATTTGCTGACTTTAGCATCAGAGACAAGACGGGAAAATAAGAACACATCAAACCTAAAACTCCCAAGAAATTCAATATTAAGAAACAATTTAAAAAATTTCATCTTTTTATCTTCTAGATAATAACATGATGAATTGAACTCCCTTACCCAAGTTCATTAAAGAACTCCCAAGAGAAATGTAGGGCAAGATTAATAGTACAAATGTCATTTTTTCAAAAGAAAAGGTAAAAAGAGGACAGAAGGGTAATTGAACCTGAAAAAAGCAAAGAAATTGAAAAAGGGGGGCAAACCAGAAAAAGACATGTAACCGTTGCAAAAGAGCATGGATTTTGGTTGGATAAAGGCCACTGCCAGCCTGACCATTCTAACCCCACTAGAACCACCACTCGATGATTACCCCTCACATGGTTTCGCTGTCCTTCTGGCCTCCACTTTCCACTTCTTCTCCTCCCCCCTAAAAACATTTTCAGTCCAAAAAAATATTCCTTCCATATAATTCCACAATTATTCCACTCTCCTACCGAAACTCAAAATAAGTGATAGTAGCTTGTTAATATTACATATGTAAAGGTAATTCGGTTGGTTTGAGAGTAGCAGATTGTGTAGGAGGGCGCATATTCGAATCTTAACAGTTACAGTGTGGAATTTCAACCCTCCAATGTGGGGGTAGATTCTTGCGGTGGGATAATACAATGTCTCCCACTAATCGAGTCGTTGGGTCACCTTGATTTACATACTCCACAATTCCTGTCGGATCGGAAGGTGGAGACCTTATGGGTGTGAGTATCACCTTTTTGTGTAAAAGGAACTTGTTAATATTACGTTTATAGACAAAATTAGAGGGACAAGAGATGGCGGTCGCCCTTAAAAAATATAAAAATAGTGTATTTAAAAATAACAAATTTTTAGATACATCATTTAAAAATATAGCTTTCGCCTCTCAAGAATTGAGTAAAATTTAATTTCGCCCACTCCATATAAAGTTTTTGGTTCCGTTCATATTGGTGGTGAAGAAAATTCGAATTTTCTAGCGAAGTTAACCTCTTATTTATTTGTTGGTGTCATCTAAGAGCACGATCGTTAAAATCTCTCTCATAGGCGGCATATCAAGCGATTTAAATTTCACTCGGCTAAAATGCCTCTATTTTGGGTGGGGTTTTACCCTTTTAAAGAAAAGAGTCAAACACTCTACAAACGCTTCAATAGATGAATATGAATTACTCTCATTATTGATAGGGTCGCCTCAAGAGGGTTTACTAGTCCTGTGTGAAATAATATTTTATTTTGCATGTTCAAAATAAATTTCGATCGTCAGAGCGGGATTATTTAGTTAACTTTTTAAAAAAAAATATATGTTCTTAAATCGAGAATATGAATTTATTATTTTCTTAACAATCAAATCAAAAGTTTAACAAATACAATTTATTTTGTATGTGCAAATAAACACTTGTTCCGCACAATAATCGAATTATTAGCCACTTTGATCATCAACGTTTTTTCGTCTAGCCACTTTTGTCAAAAATAAACTTTTTTAACTATTTGGGTCATTAAACAATTTACGAGCAGCCAAATAGGTCATTCCGTCAAAAACTTTGAAAATGGACATCTAAATTGGTGACGTGTCTAACGGAGGAGAGGGTAAAATTGGAAGAAAAAAGTTCTTGCCCCCTCTTCATCTTCAGCACCACACTGTTCATCTTCATCCTTTTCTTCATCACCATTTCCACTGTTCATCTTCATCATTTTCTTCAAAAAAATTCCGCCAACCCACTCCATACACTTCGGGTCACATATAATGCCATCTTCAATCCGACCTGTATAACGTCCCTTTTCAAGCTCCAAAATATTTTCCCAGGTAAGATACCACTTACAGTAAAACAAGAAAGCTTTGGAAATATTCTAATTGTTTGCAGCCATGGCGTTTGTACCATGTTCGAACATAAGTTACAATTTTTTGTGCAAAACTAAGTCAGTTTCTTTGGTGGGCTTGTCTTCTTTTCCTGTGCAAGAATCAAAGGTGAGGTCTTTGGACTACTTCACTAGAGGTCTGTTGGAAATTTTTGGTATTTTTTCTTTTTCTGTTCGATTTTTGCTTAATCCACAGATTTTCAGTGCTCTTGAGCAATTTTTGGTGACTTAATCCATCTAAAAACACCTTCTTTTTGTGGATTTTAGTTCAGATTTGTTAGGTTTTTGCTCTTGAAGAAGAATGGGTTCGCTGCTGTTCTTGGTCTGCTTTGTGCTCCAGAAATTTCAAATTTCTGGTATGTTCTTGAAGGATTCGAAGCTAATCTTCTGGATTATGCCTATTTATGAAGCTGAGAATGGATTTATGCAGGCGGGTTTTGGGTTTCCTTGCTGGGATTTTCGCCTAAATGTCAAGTTTAGGAGGCTAGTAAGTTTTTTATGGCAGATATTTGATGTGTTGATCTTTTGGCGCTTTCTGGTTGAATCTTGAAGAATTAAAAGCTCATACTTCATAGATTGGTTCGTCTTTTCACTGTTAATAAGCTCATATGTTTAGTTTTCAGATTTATGGCTTGAATAGCTTGGGTTCTTCTTTGGAAAAATTGAGTCTTTTGAGTTTTTTTCTGTCCCGACTGTGCAGCGTTTGGTTTTTTGCGTTTTATGGCTGATTGGTTAAGCGATTCTTGCTCAAACTTTACAGAATGGTGCGTCTTTTAACTGTGAACTAGAACCTATGTTTGGATTTCAGATTAATGGTGTGTAGAGATTGGGCTTTTTGATGGAAATCTCCAATTTTTGGCACTGTTTTTTCTTTGGCAGATTTGTTGTTCATAGCTTGTAGGCGTTTTTTGGATGTTTGGTTTAGAATTTCTTGCTCAAAATTTACAGTAAGTTGCGTCTCTTTACTGTGAACAAGAATCTATGTTTGGATTTCCGATTGATGGTGTGTAGAGTTGGGTTCTTTTTATTGGAAGAACTCAGTTCTTCATCTCTGTTTTTGAATGTTTTTGAAGAAATGGATGAAGATGAACAGTGGAAATGGTGATGAAGAAAAGGATGAAGATGAACAGTGTGGTGCTGAAGATGAAGAGGGGGCAAGAACTTTTTTCTTCCAATTTTACCCTCTCCTCCGTTAGACACGTCACCAATTTAGATGTCCCATTTTCAAAGTTTTTGACGGAATAGCCTATTGTTAGCTGCTTTCAAGTAAATTGTTTAATGGCCAAATAGTTAAAAAAGTTGACTTTTCAACAAAAGTGATTTAGACGAAAAAAACGTTGATGATCGAAAGTGGCTAATAATTCCACAATAATCGTAGGGGTAATGGCTCTATTTGGATTGAGTTTGGGTTTGAGACCCAAACCTAGATCTATGTTTGGATTTTGGTGGGAGAGCTGAAAAATGAGCGGAAAATATTCAAATTCAAATTTTTTTTTCTTCAAATAATCGGTCAATTCCAAATTTTTCCAAATTTTGGAATTTGAACATCTCCCGCCAATTTTAGAGGCCAAAATATGAATTTTTACGATTATTTGAAGAAAAAAAATTTGAATTTGAATATTTCTCACATACTTTTTAATCTCTCCCGCTAAAACTCAAACCTATATCTAGGTTTGAGTCTCAAACCCAAACCCAATCCAAATAGACTCGTAATATTCCTTCCACATAATTCCACAAATTACCATTGTCTTATCCATACATCCTTCGCTGTCTTTACCCCCACTCTCCACCCTTAAAAACCACTCTCTCCTTCCCTTCTCACCACTCCACAGAAACCACAAACCAAAGACCAAAAACCACAAACCCAGTGCCAGTAGAGAGAGAAAGCTCAAAACAACAACAAGAAGAAGAAACAACTCCTCACTATGTCGAAGGAAGTGAGTGAAGAAAGACAAACCCATCACCATGGAAAAGACTACGTTGATCCACCTCCGGCTCCACTCTTCGACGCCGGAGAACTCAAGCTCTGGTCCTTTTATAGAGCTCTCATCGCCGAGTTCATCGCCACACTCCTCTTCCTCTACGTCACTGTCGCTACTGTCATCGGCCACAAGAAGCTCAACGCCGCCGACCAATGTGACGGCGTTGGTATCCTCGGTATCGCTTGGGCCTTTGGTGGCATGATCTTCATCCTCGTTTACTGCACCGCCGGAATTTCAGGTAATTTTTCTTTAAAAAAATTCGTTTTAGCTTCAAAACAGCGTTTAGTGACTCGAACCTCCGACCTATTGAAACTCAAGTGGTAAGACACTCTCCCTCCCATCGATAGATCGGAGGTTCAAATCACTAAGGAGGGGAATTATCTTTATCTTAACTATTTTCCTGATGATTTTTTTTTTGGGGTTTTAGGTGGACATATTAACCCAGCAGTGACATTTGGGCTGTTTTTGGCGAGGAAGGTGTCGCTAATTAGGGCAGTGGCTTACATGATAGCACAGTGTTTGGGGGCTATTTGCGGAGTTGGTCTAGTGAAGGCATTCATGAAGCATTTCTACAACGACCTGGGCGGTGGTTGTAACGCTGTTCAGCCAGGGTACAACAAGGGAACAGCTTTGGGGGCTGAGATAATTGGAACTTTTGTTCTGGTTTACACCGTTTTCTCAGCTACTGACCCTAAAAGAAGTGCTCGTGACTCTCATGTCCCTGTATGTTTTCTCTCCTCTTCTTCTTATCCTAAAAGATTTTCGTCGGTCTCCATTATATGTCACGTTTTCTATTTATTAATAAAAAATTTCATGTTTTAATTTCTTAATAAGACTCGTGGGCTTGTTTTTTCCTTGGGCAATATGGTAATTTTTGTTGTTAACAGGTATTGGCTCCTCTTCCAATTGGGTTTGCTGTTTTCATGGTTCATTTAGCTACTATTCCCATTACCGGAACTGGAATCAACCCAGCTAGGAGCTTTGGTGCTGCTGTGATCTACAACAAAGAAAAGATCTGGGATGACCACGTAAGTTTTTTGTTATTAATAAATTCAAATTTCAAAATGGGTTCTTCTTTAATTGCTTAATCTTATAGTATTAATTAATCATGTTGAATATTTGAGCAGTGGATCTTCTGGGTTGGACCATTTGTGGGAGCTTTGGCAGCAGCAGCATATCATCAGTACATCTTGAGAGCTGCGGCCATTAAAGCTCTTGGATCCTTCCGCAGCAACGCTACAAACTAAGGCAGAAGAAGAAATTGGAGTTCATGATCTGTGAAAAAAAGCTGTTTAATTTAATTTCTCCTATTTATTTTGCATGTGTGTATGAAGGAGAAAGAATGTTAATTAATTAATTATGAGACTTTTTTTTAATTAATTTGTTTTAATTATATAATAGTCTTTGGATGTGTATTTATTTGGAATGATTTAGAGACCCGGGTGGTTTTGCTTTATTTAATTTCTGTGGAATGATGGTCTGATGGACATATATCTCTGTTCTTATCTCATTCAATTACCAACCACGCCACTTCTCATTCAATGATGGTCTAATGGATAAATCCATGTGCACAATTGGATTGGGTCTCAATCGAGATTCATGATAATAATTATAGATTAGTGTTTAAACGCAAATTGAATTTTTTATAAATTAATGTAGGATGTATTATTCACCAACTCAATCCAAATAAACTCATGGGAATCGGGTAGTCCAAGTGATAAGGTTACCCGGCCACGGGATGGAGGTCTCGTGGTCGATTCTCGTATCTCTCCTTGTGGTGTAAATAAATTTTCCTCCTTGTGAGGTTAAATTCCCTCCCCAGGCATGGGGCATGCTACAATCTCCCTATCTAGAGTACTCTCCGCTCTTCCCCTTCAGAGGCAATCGCCTTCGGGCGTCAAAAAAAAAAAAAAAAAAAATCCAAATAAACTCTATTATCATTGAGAAAAAAAAAATCTATATTTGGTCCTGCACACCATGTGGGTGACTTGGGTCATTGTGTTTATTGTGAGTGAAGGACCAGACAGTGGATTGTTCATTAGTGGGGGGGACCCCATGAGACCATGCGCTGACCGTAGTTGAGATGTGAAAATATAAAAATAAATTTAAATTTAAAAGTTGCAATTTCTTTTTACAAATTAGTTGAAACTAAATAGTGTTCGGCCTCAAAATGTGATGAAAATATAAAACTTTGGATATCTGACTTGTAATTTTTTTATTATTTTACAAACAATTAACAATTCTGAAATTCAAAACGATTTATTTTCAAATCAGATCTTACCTTCTGTCTCAAATGTGACTTGACTACAAATTTCAAGTTTTGACACTTGTACGGTGCATATGACTTGCGTATTTTTTCACGAACCATTCTATTTTTATAAAGTCTTAGATTTTGTTTTATATCAAATTCTATTTCGCTTGTACTTTAATAAATAATTAAAATTTTACCACATTAAAAAATCAAACATTATTGAATCTCACCTGTAATAATGAGTAGAGGGTGAAGGTGGTAAACGTGGATTATTCAATATGAAATCCTCTCGGAGAAACTAAAGGTATATTGAGAAACTAAAGGAAGATGCTCTTCTATGTGAGTTGGTTGTTGGCCAAGTCCAACCTAACTTTATTTCTCTCTGGAAGCGTCTAGTCTAGTCATGTTTCAGCTCTGCTTCACTCCACCAATAGGACTATCTAATTTTTAAAACAAATGCAGTGAGCTCAAGATGAAAAAGAGAATATGGTTTGCGCGTTTTGATGAAATTTCTTTAGTCCTACAAAGTTTTAACATTTACATTTGTCATGTGAAGACGGGGCACGGACCTGACCGGTTTACAGTGCCGAATATAAAAAATTATATAAATTCTAATTATTTTTTACCGTCAAACAAAAATTTAATAGTTCATATTTTTTGGAACAAGTAAATATTATTTTATAATACTTATTATGTAAAGCATGTGCTACATTACATGTTTTCAAAACAGGTGAGAGAACACATATTACATAAAAATATAATATTTATCTAAAAATTATGCAACACATGCTAAAATTTGTTCAGTATATACTGAATTTTTTATATTCTACAATATAACCGCGACAAAAAAAAGTGAATCCGAGATTTTGAATTCAATGCGAACTCTACATGTACAAAATATTTTATTGTTTTATACCAATATTGCTTATAATTATATAAAATAATAATTCTTTTTAACTGTTAAATTAAATCAACAATTGAGCGTGTTTTGTATGTAAAGAAAAATATTTATTCCGCGCAATAGATCTGGATTGAGGGTCGGAGGGACTGTATGCTCACATGGGAGAAAAGGGGTCGGGGAGTGGTGGTTGCACTTTTTGCTGGCTTTCGTTAAATCCAAACAAAAGCTAACCACATTCTTATGGGCAAAAAAATTTCTGTCCCGTTCCTTTTTTTTCATCTCTATTTTCAGCCAATCACAATTCATCATGTGCATATATAATTGTAACAAATGTTTATATAGTAAATTTTGATTGGTTGGGGACAGGAATGGGGATAGATGATTTTCACCCATTCTTATGTGCACAACAAAACAAAAGTGCTTTTTTATCCGTTACGTCCTCCATCTATTTACTAAATACTAAAACCACATATATCTTAGCTCACTCCGCCCTTCCTCAATTCCAGACCCACAAAATAATGAAACGGCTGAATGGGCCGAGAACTTTAGATTTTCAGACAGCTCCATCTGTACTTCTTCTTACAAGCAAGTTGTTTTTGTTGTCTATGATCCCTTGCACTTTTCACGTTATTTTGTTAAAGAAGATTAGCATAAACGTGTGTGTGTATATATATATATATATATATATATTATCTTTTACGAAGTTATTTTGTACCCAAAAAAAAAAATCTGGAAAGTTAGGGGAAATTGGAGTAGTTTACCCTTATTATTTGTCAATGTGATGAATTTTTATTACTAACATTTCAATTTCACTCTTAATCATCTTACATCGTATATTTATTACTTTTAAAAATCATATATACTAGTAGAGTAGTTATAGTAATCATACACTGATTTTTTTAATTTTTTTAACATATATTAATCCAACTTATTAAGTAGGGTTACTAACAAGAATTAACAGCTATTTTGGTCACTAAACTATTTACGTTTTGCGGTTTTTGTCATTCAAATTTTTTTTTTGTCTAAATATATCACTATAATATTTACATTTTGCTAAAAATAAACCGCCACCACTTTTTGGTGTGGTTTCTGACCCAGGTTAGACATGTGCCGAGAATGTGACAGAAAATAGAGGGGTAGAAAAGTAAAATCACTCTAAACTTACTTAACTCTCTCTTAGCCCACAATTAAATTGTGGGTCAAAATTCAACCTGTAACCCAGATTAAGTGAGTTTATAGTGATTTTACTTTTCTACCATTCTATTTTCAATCACATGCTCAACACATGTTTGAATGAATCGGAAACCACCGCAAAAAGTGAATGTAATTTATTTTTAGCAAATTGTAAATAGTAAGGTGATATATTTAGTCAAAAAAGTAATTAAGTGACATAACGTACATAGTTTAGTAACCAAAATAAATATTAAGTCATACTAACAATTAGTTGCTAAATAAATTCTGATTTCATTAATCACAAATAGCCGAGGCCATTACAATCAATAAAAAATCTGAAAGTACAGAAAGTAAAAGTTATACAATGATTTAAAAAATCACGATAACAGACAAAAGACACATTCAAGAAAACTTGGATGGTTAGGAAAAAAACTAGAAAAACTAGACAAATAAACAAATACATAATCTTCTTCTTCAAAGCATCTTCATCGCCATTCTTGAACCTCAGGGACAGGAGAATATCACTTTCAACATCTTCCTTAGGAGTCGACAATTTATAGGACCATGGGCGTATCAACCGTCCTACAAATTGCCTCGGGAAGATGTAGAAAGTTGATAAAGGGCTTAGATCAAGTCCAGGTTGAACGAATCCTCCTAGAAACATAGAAAAAAAGTCTAGATTTGTGAAGATCTAAGACTCATCTAACCTCTGTGTCTTGAATCTTGAAGAAAAAAAACTCTGAAAAATGTTTCATATGATTCGTGGTACAAAATAGAGTACTAATAACGGAACAAAAGCACCAAGGCAGTAGGGGGGAGGAAAGCCGCAGGAAGAAAGGGAGAAGAGAGAGAAGAGAGAGAAAAAGGGAAAAGATCTTTTTTTTATACTAACAATTAGTTTGATTAACTCGTTCCCCTTCCTACTAAGCTGGAAACGATCTGAACCCTTTATTCTCCGCTCTTCTTTCATCTCCAGCAGGTATTGTGTATTAGATATGAGGCATCAAAGATTGCCAAGTTGAAACGAGTTAAAAACTTTCCAGTTAAAAACTTTCCAGCTCATGCAATTTCTCCCTTTTTCCAGTTTTTTTTATGTCGGTCCCTAATCACTTACCAATCGCTACGTATATTTAGAATTTTAAAAAAATGTATATTTGGCGAATTCTGAAAAATAGAAAATGTATGGGAACAAACAATTTTCACCCGTTCTCCCTTCACATTATGCTCTTCTTACGGACTACAAAGCCTACGATAATAAACAAACAAACAATTAATGTCAAAACCAAGTATAAACGAATGTGAAATCACTTGATTAGTTTGGTTCGGGTGTTGACAATGTAGCGCTGGCATATTTTGACCGTCATGTTACTTGATTAGATGATCTAAACTAATTATTCAAAATTCGTAATTTTTGATAGACTGTTTCTCAATCGTCTAATCAAATTATCTGAAGATTGAAATATGTATAGAAACAATTGATCAATAGCAGTTAATCATGAACAACAAATCTTGACTATATGATGAAACCACAATAGGCTCTGCATTGGAACCAAATTGATATATGATACATTTGTCTCATTTTTCATTTCGAAATTGTAACAAATTGTCGCAACACTTCTAATTTAAAATATTAGGTCTCCAATTTGACACTATTTTCTTGACAATAAAAATTTTAAAAAAGAAAAATTGTAACAAACTGAAGTCTCTCTTTGTCATGGCTGGTGTTATATTGTGCACCTACCAATATAACACCACCCCTCAACCCAACCCTTCCTCTCTGTATATAAAAAAAAAAATTCTCTGTCAGATGAAAGAAGACAACTCGTCTTACTGCCTTCATTTCTTCCTTCAATCACACCTATATTTCAAAACTCAAATATTAAATTATTCTTTTTGTCAATTTGCTGAAATGGGATTTCTAAGAATGATGTAAAAAATCTTTCAGTTAAGCATCACTTTCATCTGAATATTTTCTTTATTCATATAATGCTTACTATTTTCTTTCTTTTGATATTGCCAGTTAAAAGAGGTATTGTTAAAGATATTATAACCAGTAAAAGAAAAGAAGCTATTGCTCAACAGGTGTTTTATTGAATTGTCCTACTCTCTAATACTCTTCTTTTGGTTTATGCAAGAAAAAAAAAGAAAGAAGAATGATTTCATAATCACATATGAGGTGAGAAAAAGACTTTATGCTTTAACAATCTTCTGATTTGATGACTTCTTGTTACCTACCAAGAATCTTAAGTGTTTTTGTTTGTATGTGAATTGCTAAGCAACAAGTATCACTAGTCACTACTGTCTAGCGTTCGAGTCAGTAGCAGACCCAAAAATCTTATATATTGCTAATCACTACTGTCTAGTGTTTTAGAAAAATGTTAGGGGGCCGCCGCTCCTCTTAAATCCACCGCTACATTGGTCTCCCCCTTGGGACATTTTATTAGTAGAAAACAAAAAAGTGTCTGGTTTATAATTAAGGATATGTGATCGAACCCAAAAAGTATCACTAGTCACTACTGTCTATTGTATCATCTGCCCACTACTTTTTCTCAATTTTTGTATTGTGACAGGAATCATGACCCTCGTGTGTAATTTTGGGGAGAGGATAAGAGCCACTTTTGGGCTTAAAAAGTTTGGATTATTGTGTCATTTGGAATTTGAGTGAAGACCAAAGGTATTGCAATGAAATTGAACCATAAACATAGTAGAAAGAAATATCCCTTTTCAGTGTCTCACAATTTGAATATGTTATAGGGTTCTTGAATGGGCAGATTGTTGTTGCGCTGGAGCTGAGAAAATCTTTAACGGGGAAGAAATTGTTTTCCCTGTTTCTTCTACCCTTCCTTGTAGAGGTAGCATGATTCAGCATCCAAGAACCAAATCTTGCGTCTTACTAACCGAGCTACCTTCTTCTGTCCCACTAGATTCAGAGTAAGATGACTTTCATATGTATGTTAGTTTCGATGCTGACAGAAATTTTTGTCAGTACACAATCTCAACTGTTGATTTTCAATCTAACGTCGCTGACTGTTCAAAAAGCAACTATCGACTTATTTTAACTGTTTGAGAATAGACTTTAACCGTCAGATTAAACTAACCCCACGACTAAGATTATGTCAAATTGTCGTAAGTAACTACTTCCAACAAAATATATAAGACTTATAGATTATCATGGTAAATTTGCAGGATTCATGCAGAGGCTTTAATATCTAATCAAGCTACATGGATGAACTTCTCTTCTAATTTTGAATCAACTATATCTGATGTAAGTTTCAATATTCATTATTCATTATATATATATAATATTAATAACTCATCATTCTCTCTGTACAATCTGCAGGAAACAGTAGGTACAATAACAACTCACAACTCTATAGAAAATAACTCGGATTTGGCTCATGAAACGCGTTTTTCACAACTCTATAGCAGTCACACTTCAGACAGTCCTCGAAACAAGAACAATGCTATTTTCTTTCAGGACTTCAATCCAATTTGCAATCAAGGAAACATGTTTATGCCTATGTGATGGAGCCTTTAGAAGACAAGGAATTGGATCATGGAAATGAAAACGACTCTTTTAAACAGGACAATGGTCGACCAAATGGGATGGCTGATAGTGATCCTAATGAAGAAGAATATGATCCTAAGTACCGAAAGAGGCCTGGAAAGGCGCCTCAATCTAAGAACCTTGTTACTGAGCGTAAAAGGAGAAAGAAACTTAATGACAGACTCTATGCTCTTCGATCTTTAGTCCCAAAGATTACAAAAGTAAGTCGAACTAAAATCAAGATTTGATCAAATTAATTAGGAATTTCTTTTAATTATATCTGATGTTTTTCTCCCAGTTGGATAGAGCTGCGATTCTTGGGGACGCGGTTGAATGTGTGAAGGACCTGCAGAAGCAAGTAAAAGACCTGCAGAACGAGCTTGAACAGAACTCGGATGATGAAGAGCAAAGGAACACCGAAACAAGTATAAATCAAAAAGACATATTTCAGCAGAACGCGATGACTAGTGCACATAAATCCGAACATGAAAGCTTCTCAAACGGATATAATAAGGGAATAGTAGCAGCAGCAGGTACTAGAAGATCGCAACATAACAGATCATCAAGGTGGCCGCCGCCACCAAAATCATACTCATAGCCAACCAATTCAATCCTCACCACCTCCACCATTTCCATAGTTACCAAAAAAAAATACTATAGATGTTTTACTCATGGTAGCAGAAAATAAAAAATAATAATCCACTTGTGATTATCAATAATAATATCCAGATAATAATATAACTTGAAAACTTTAAATGACTATCTTACCCCCTGCTGGTATAAGGGATTCACTCAACTATAAGGGCAAAAAGGTCCGAAAAACTATTTTAGTCAATCTTTTAGCCAATAATTCTAGTAGCCAAGCAATGTCCTTTTTCTTTTTTGCTTTGTTGATTAACAACTAGGAAAAGAAGCATACAAAAGAATTTCAAAGTCAGCTGTCTACCATAGCTTAATTATATTAGGTTCACATTTATATTTTATCGATTTACTCATAAGATTTATCCATTATAATTGATTTTATATGAATAAAAAATTTCGTAATTAAAATATCAAATGGAGTGTCACCAAGTATTAAAATACCAAATCTTAGGCTCACGTAATGTATTAGTCTTCTTCTTTGTGCAGGGATCAGAAGAAACATTGTGAGCCCACAATACTTTAGCCCCACCCAAAAAAAAAGATTGGTGTGGGCTCGCATCCCATTGGCCCAATATTGACACATTACCAAAACGACATCGTTTTCATTTTCCCCTTGTCCAAGAACTTGCTGGAGATCACTGGCGAGCTAAGCTAGCAAACGGCTGCCGTGGTCAGCAATCCAATCTTATTCCTCTATCAACATAAAACCCAAACCCAAACCCAAACCCAAACCCAAGCAAAACCCTATCTCGATTTCCGCATTTTCAACAACCTAATTGAGAGAAAGAATCGAGAGAGAACGACCATTAATGGCGTGTGGAAGATTTAAAGAGCTGTTCAAGAAGTACGGCAAAGGTAGCATTAGGAGTACACTTCTCCGTATCAGCGGCTTCAATCACCGGTCTCTATGTCGCTGTAAAAAACAACGTTGATGTTGAATCTATGCTCGAAAAAGTCGGTATGCCTAGCCTTAAAAAAGCCGGAGAATCGGCAGATACTAAAACTGAAACCACTGCCACCGCCACCGCCACGATCAACGACGGCGGTTTTGTAATGGAAGAACAGCAGCAGAAAATCCGGAGAGATCAGGCGGCGGCGCAGGAGGTTAAGCTGAGGAATAAGACGGCGGAGCTTGCGGCTTCAAGTGGTGGAGCACTTGCTCTGGCTCTTCTGCTTAATAAGGCTTTGTTTCCAGTAAGAGTTCCGATTACCGTTGCTCTTACACCTCCGATTGCTAGGTTTCTCGCGAGGCGACAGATATTTAGGAATAGTTTATGATTTCTTTTGTGTTTTGCCGGAATACTATGTTTACTCTTCGAAATATAGACCTTATGTTATTCTCAAATAATCCTCTTTTTTGAGTGATATTTTAGTTATCTGTTTAGATTTTGTGATTGTTGGATTATAAAGCCTAAACTGAGGTTGATATAATGATAATATATGCTTGGATGCCGGCTGTAACTATGCTGTGTCCTGATCAGTTGCTTCTTCACTTGAATGTTAAGTTACAGTTTGCATCTTATTTACTCTAACAAAGAGTTTGATCTATTGTCAACTATAGTTTAGCTATAGCCCGATCAGTTGAATGCTAAGTTACGGCTTGAATCTTATCTTATTTACTCTAACCAAGAGTTTGATCTAGCGTCATCAAGAATTTAGCTATACCATGATTAATTGCTTTTTCAGTTGAATGTGAAGTTACAGTTTTAATCTTATTTACTCAAACCAAGAGTTTGATCAAGTGTCATCTATAGTTTAGCAATTACACAAGGAAATTTGTTATGTTTAAGCTTTATATCTTGTCATTGTGAATGTTTCCATTTGTTGGATTATGTTCGGCATACATTGAGGATGTGAACTAAATTTTCTTTGAGACTATTCTACACCGTAAGAGGATGGTGCTGATTTTACTTGTATTTGGAACCTTCCGATTATTATTCTGTTAGAGCTTGCACTTAGAGAACTCTAGTAATGTTTGGGGTTTGGATTGGGGAAGTTCAACTACGTCATTTTACCAAATTCAGTGTTCGTCTCCTCTTCGCATTGATTTTGTGTTTGTATGACATGTGAAGTCCATTGCTAGGTTAGCCTCTCCCATGTTGAACCTACATTTGCATGACACGTGGGGATTCTTGTGGGACGGTTTTGAAACCTTAATTGAGTAAAAAGTGGACTCCCTTATGATAGAATAAATGCTTTAATTGCAGATATTTTGCTTAGCATCCGCTCACTGCATTTTCTGGATGATGCCATGATTAACTATCAAGATTGATTTTTTCAATTGCGATTGCGCATTTATTAGCCTTTGTATGTCTGTATGTGGAAGACACACCCCAACCAAAACATGCACACACACGCACAACCCCAAAAAATAAAATAAAATAAATATCTCTTTTCGTTTATTTCTTTCTTGTTTAACTCCTCTCGGTGCACTCTTCCAACATGCTACATCTATTCATTCGTTTCAGATGGCTCATTTGGCTGATTGAAAAGAGCAATTTTTATTGTTGTGTATGCTTCTTTCATGACTTGTAGTGCCGCCAACTTCTCTATGATTGACTTTGGTGATAAACTATTATAAAATTGCAGGCATTATATTGCAATTTAATTTGTGTGGTTCTCATATGGAGAAGTTGCCAGAGTACGATGAGTTATTTCACCATTCCATAGGCCTTATTCTACATTGCTTATAGCTTTTGTTGAAAGTGAGATACTGCATACTGAATGTAATAATCATCCGAAGATTCATATCCTTTGCATATATGATTGTGGTTTTGTTTGTGAAACATTTTTCCATCTGTTATGTTTTGCGTATGATAATCAGATTGAGTAGTTTGCTGGAGTGTGCCATATTCCCCCCTCTCGTGATTTCTGGATCTTCAATATTTCTTTTACTGCTATGATTTCCTTACAGATGATTTTATTTTGATTATCTACGGTGTCCATATTGGTCAACACCATAGCTTGAGTTATATAACCTTCCCTTGTTGAGCAATTAATAACACTGTTTCTAAAGATTTAGATGGTTTGATCAGGTAAATATAGAAAATCGCTTAGTAAAAAATGCATTTCTAAGGATGCAGAAGGTTTCCCCACCTCGTTTTCTCTTCTTTTCTTTTAGTTTCCTGCTGTGTGGATGATGATTGCTGCAGCCTTGGCACTATGAAATAAATGAAGTGCTTTCGAAGGCCTCACATTTTGGTTTAACCATTACATTTGTATCAATCAAATGTGACAAACGAGTCTCCTGCGCAATTGCCCAACGATGTTGGATTCCACACCAAATTCTCAAGGAAATGTCAAACTTTTACAAACCAAAGCTAAACTATAAATTTTTATTATTTTTTATTTTGTACTTTTTTAAAATTCAAGTTATTGTTATCATAGAGATCAATGAAATACAACGCAATGCATCAATTAGGCGCTACTCAAAATCTCATCCATCAATACGAAACACGGTTTACAGACAACTCTCTCAGAGCGAAAATGTCAAAACAAGATGTTTTCCCAATCCAAGAGGGACACAAAATTGGAAAACTCTTGTAAGTATGATCAAATCCCAAAACAGTTTATGGATTCCATCCGCAATGTTAGTTAACGAGATTTTACAATTGAAAAACTGTGGCAGCAGTCCCTTGTAATTTTGCGCAAAAGGACTAGGGCTGCCAGGCGAGTTCCTAATAACAAATACGGACAAAGCCTATAAAGCTTTGGCATTGAAGAACATCGGCAAGTTTAAAAGAATAGCAACAAAGGGATCCCTGACCTTATCAGATTGGACTGTAGATGTACAATTGATTTCCTAAGATATGGTGTTACGATTGTTGAAGATGCTTAAACTCTTCACAGTCAGCGCCAATTTCAAACAATGCCGCGTAAAGTTTTGGGACAATCTTTGCCAGCATAAGCTTAAAACCGACAGAATTTGAATTAGCATGGTTGTTATTGCTAATAGAAGCATCGTCTGTGAGTGAACCAATAAGGTAACCCTTCATATAAGCATCGCAGGCTTTGAGGATGTAATAACCACGCTTCCTGAAGTGTTCTTGGATGAGATCTTCAAAATCCTACAAACAATTACGTAGTTATACATGTCAGCTCCTGCTTCAAGAACTTCGTAAGATTCATAAATTCCATAATAGGTAATAGTCACCACAGTAGAAAGAAGAAGAAATCCAATTAAACCAAAAAAAACAGAATACAGCAGGTTTAAGTTTTACATCTACGGGAACAAAATTACCAGGGCTTTTCCTCTTGGATTAAATTCAAAACAAGCAAAGTCCCTATAAAAAATACTCCCTAAATTATAGCTAGGTATTTTAGCACAGATTCAGGAAGGGAGAGACGAGGGGTACTTTTCCTATTTTAACTAGGGGTGAGCAAATTCGGTTTTTGCCGAATTCCGACCGAATTCGAATTCAATTTGGCAATTCGAATTCGGTAATTCGGCTCGAATTCGGTAATTTGGTCAAGACCGAATTCGAATTGGTCGAATTTGGGACGAATTCGGTTTGACTATTTTTGAATTTGGTGTGCCGAATTCGAATTCGAATTTTTTAATAATTAAATATTAATATTATATAATTAAATATTATTATTGAATTTTTAATAATTAAATATTATTATTATATAATTAAATATATACCCCCAATTCGGTCGAAACCGAATTCCGAATTCACCAATTCGGCCAATTTGAATTCGGTTTGAATTCGGTCGGTTTTTTTAGGTAGGAAAAAATGAAAAATTCGAATTCAAATTGTCGAATTGACCAATTCGAATTCGGTGCTCACCCCTAATTTTAACCTTAACGAATTTAATTTATCCCATTAAGTCTCAACCACCAACTCCTCTTCCTTTCTCTATATCACGAGTAAGACTAATTTTAGAAAGATATCCTTAATAGTTGGAAAATGGCATATTTTGGGAAGATATAAAAAAACCTAAAAGGAGTTGTATTATAAAACGGAGGGAGTACAATATTAAAGGACTGGCAATAGTAGGTAGGTTCTTGATTTTTACTTTTTGTGTGGAAACTTAAAAATAGCAAGAAATGCTCATAAAAGGTCGTTATTGCCATGTAGGCAGAAAATATTTTGATCAGGGAAAAGCTACAACTAGTCAATTAAGTCACAAGAGAAAGGAGCTTCGAATTATTCACCTTAGGAGGCCTCCGTATCAAATACATCATCGTCTTGCAATTGAGTAAGAAGGTATTCTCATTGTAGGACAGAGAATTTTTCTCCCCCTCAGCCGTCCCAATTTGCTTGTCGTACCCGGCTTCATTGAAATATGGCTTGGAGTTGAGAACTAGCCCCTGAAGTGAAACTAGTACTTGAAGAATGCTCGATGATGAAGGATCCCAGACCTCATTGCCTCTGCCTGTCCAAGTATTCAAGAGGCTAAGACAAACTTTGCCTTCCTCGTAGAGATTTGGATTTATTCTCCAACCTCCAGAATGATAATATGCAGACTGCAGGTTGACAAAGAGAATTAATTCAAAATAGCAAAAGAAATACAGTCTACAAGTTCAAGTTTATCCCAGCCATAATTTGTTTTCAAAGGAAATAGATTGTGAAATCTTATAGTCCCTGTTTGGTTGAGGAATTTTGCTATGAAAATAAACTGTTTTCCCAAAAGCCTTCCTTTTGATTGATGCTAAGGAAAAATACTACGAAAAATAAAGTAAGGAATTCACAAGGGAAAATTTCTACCCATTTTGGTGAGGAAAAGGAAAATGCTAAGTCATGCCAACCAACAAGGGTGGGACTTAATGGGTTATGATGTTGTTGTTGTGTTGTGGATCTTTCGGTTTGCTCAACCAACAAGGGAAATTGCAAAATGTTAGTGTTATTTTCTTTTCCATTTCCATTGCAAAATCCCATAAACCAAACAAGGGAATTGCGAATTGCTTTCTTGGAAATAATTATTTTCCTCTTCTTTAGGATTTTCCTAGTTAACCAAACAACATCTCCAGTTTCCAAAGAATTTCATTTTCCTTTTCATTACAAAAATTCTTGAACCAAACAGGGCCCTAAGTTAAGAAGGTAGACAATGATCGAGAGTATCTCGTTTGAATCCACATATTAAGGCGATGAATAAGTGAACAATAAAATAGAGAATAGTTATCAGTTTCTCTTACAGGAGGGACATCAGGGTACTCTGGTGGGAGGTGAAAATCAAAGAAGAAAAGACCATCCTGATAAGGTGTTCCATATGCTCCTACTATCACTGCCCTCAAAAGATCCATTCGATCTTCATAAGCACGTACATATATCCCATCTGTTGAAAAAGTTATAATTGCTCAGGACAAATGCTTCAGTTATTGTTTCTCAAAATCAATACAAATCATAAACACGTCACCAGTTCTAGGATAACAAATAAAAGTATACCAGGCAGGTTATTCTGAAGGATGTTCCAATCTTGTTGAACCTTCCTAAGCCACTTCCTTCCTGCAGCATTCTGTCAAGATGAAGAACGGTAATTTTTTCTTTTTTAAGTAACGGAACCTTAAAAAATAAGTAGTTGAATTAGATACGGACAACACTCCAGCTCAGTTTAAAGAGAAACTTCTATCTTAACCGTGCCGAGTTTTACAGCAATGTCAGAGCTGGCCTTTTAAGTATTTCTAACAGTGTAGCACATGCAAAAGAACGAACCACGAGCAGTGAAGACATATCCAACCTGTTCACTTGCACCACGAAAATGATGGCCAATAGGATCCGTCGTGATATCGAACCCTTTGAAACTAGAGGTCTCACCACCCTGTTCTGCTGGGTCATTTGTTTCTGGCTTCAAGTTACAAAGAGCCTCCGCCACATCTAACAGATCTGACGTACCTGCAGTATCATATTCCTCCTCTCTTCGCTTAATATGTAGATTAGGACTGCGATCGATGCCATTAGGCATCTGGGAACAGGACTCATCCTCATGACCTCCTTTAGCATCCAATCCCAGGAACTGAAGTTCGTCTTCTTCGCTTCTGGAATCTTGATCACTGTGTTTTCGGCCCCTTGAAAATATTCCACTAGCCAATCTGGTCATAAATCCAAGTGCAGCAAGGGGAATGGCGAGGGCTCCATTCCGTCCCGAATTCACAGAGCCCTCATCATTCTCAATACTGACATCTATGGCACCTTGTGGGTCAACATCCTAAAGACAAACATGGTCCATTATTAGATGTCAATACAGCAATTTGATGCTAAAGCTTTAGGTCCCATAAACTTTGCCACAAACTTCATTCACAAGAGATGAGGTCAATCACTAAACTATCCAATTTCACACTCCTGATCGAGATCTAACATAGTCCTATGTGATGATAAAACCCATTAAATTTCATACAAGTCCTACATTTTGAACAAAAGGCGATAATATAAATTATTTCAAAATAAGTGGCAGGGCAGAAAACCACACATTCGCATCATTGGATGATAAAGGGTGTAAAGTTTGAAAATTGCGGCAAGTCTAACAATTTTGATCCAATTTATTTTGTGAGCCCAAATTTATATTGTGTCCAAAGAGTCAATAACGAAGATAATATGGTCATCATCCCAAATTTATAGAAAAATCAACCCTTATACACCGAATGGAACAATGTACATTTTGCAGGTAGTTCACAGTTCTTAGAATTTAGAAACTCTGTAGAACACCTAATTGGTTATTTACTACCCACAACATTATTTATGTGATCTCACAAACAGTTGGGAAGATGAGTAAGCCTTTCAGTGTAGTTGCTTTTTACTCGATTGAACTTACACAAGTTATAAGATACAATGAATTGTTCTCAGCAGCTAGCTTTTGCCATTCCAAGATTCTATTACCGCTTATGCTTCTCAGCTATTATCTAAAGAATAATAGGATTAGAATGGCCATCTACACATACACAGACATGAAGCCATGGACAATTTGGTTGAAGTATCAGAATTATGTATCAAGACTCTGAAAGAATTAGGTAGATTTAAATCGGCATCCCTTAGTTGCAACTTGGAAGACCATCAGATTAAAACAGATATGAAGAGCTAGGAGTGAACTTTTTTCCAAAATATTTATTTAAATTTGAATGACAAGAGAACAAGAAGAAATCATGGGTCATGAATAAAAACCTCTTTGGAATTTTCTAAAGTTTCCATCTCATCATCTTCAAGTGTTTCCCAGCTTGCTGCATCTTCACTAACTTCACTTCCACCAGCAATTGACTCGTCATCATCACGGCCAACAACATAAATTGCTTGAGGACCAACCTAATTATGAAGATGTACTTGTGCAAATAAGTTAAAAGGATAATAATAGAAGATAAAAGCATAAAAACATAGACTCCCTCCATTTCAAAGTACTTGTCAATCTTACAAAGTACGCAAATTAAGAATTTGTTAAAATTCATAAAATGACAATGGGTAATGACGTAAGTACCCATATTTAATAAGTGTGATACTTAAAAGTAATAAGTATACTATTTAAGATGATTAAGTGTGAAATTGAAATGAGAGCAATAAATACAACATTGATTTACGAGATTGACAAGTAATTGAAACAACAAAAGTACAAAATTTTGACAAATACTTGAAATAGAGGGAGAAATAGATTTTGTAGAGGAAAAATCAAAACCCAAAGTGTACAAAAGACCTATTCATTTAACTCAAGAGAAATACATAGACGAATACTGGAAAGCCACATTTGAATTCTAATTTTCTGATATTACATCCAGTGATGTGTCATTAAATCAGCAGTTCACCTCAATCAACTAATAAAGTTAGATAAAGAAAATTAACCCTATATGAAAAATTAGCAATTTGATTCAAAGAATTACCACCAAACAAAAGAGAAGAGGAAAATGTTCTCGTGTATGCTATCATCTCAGATTGGACATCAAGAACGGACTTAAGAGTAAGATTGACATAAAACAGGCATGACTCGTGAAAATATAGCAACAACATCGGTAATTTTACCAGAAAAGAACATACCAGTGATATCATTCCATCAGCCCAGGTAACTTCAATATCACCATTTCTGAGCCCAGTGATGTGCCCAACCCAAGTGAGATCTGAGAACTCAGAGCAAGCATCATTAGTCGCTGCACTATCAACATGCTTCCATCCAATGTGCTTTTTCTTATCTTGCTTAACCTCGTCTATACCAGCAGGCTGCTTAGATTCGTCGGCAGAACCAATACGAAATTCAACTTCTGCTGGAACAGATACAGGTGATAATCGAATAACAACGTCACCATAACAATAATCATAGTCAGGATGTCCCTCCAGTTCATATACACTTACGACTTCTTCTTTATCAAATTCTCTGGGGTCGTCAGCCCTTTCAACTTGCTTTAACCACCTCACGTGAGCAGTCTTCTCTTTTGCATTAACATCTTTCACAACCCCAACACGTCTAATTTCACTTGCATCATCACCATCATCAGCAGCTTTTTCGACTACATACTGTTCTGATACAAATTCATGATCACCAGGACTATCAATGGGAATTAAAGCCGTTGAGTGCAGACCTCGCTCTACTGTTCCATCCTGCCAGGCTACATCAACTCTAGTCTTTGTGTTGACAATGAGAAGGGCTCTTTCAAAATTTTCCTCTTTTCTTTTAGCTTTCTTGTCTCTCCGGACAACAACTTTACGGATCTTCTTACGATGAAGGGGCCACATTTCATGGGCTGAACCACCACCTGAATAACTAGATCCTGGTGGGGCTTTATTTTTTACATTTTCAGTGCTTCCACCCAATGCAACTTCTCCATCTAATTCCATTAATTCACTGTTTTCATTTGATGCCTCTGAAGTGACAACTTCAAAATCACATTCAGGTCCTAATTTAGCAGATTCCGATTCAGTTTTGGCAGAATCACAAAGTTCTAATTTTGATAATTCCTTCTCTAACGGGATGAAGGAGGATAACACAGGTGAAGGAAGAAGACACCAATCACCCAATTGCCAGTTTGCATGTGAAAAACAAGACAATAATTTTAAGTTTTTAGGACTCTGCTCTTCAGCGGGACTTGTAGAAGATTCAGGCCCATATCCAGCAGAAGCAATCCAATATATAAATACAGATCCTACAGTAACTTTAGTAACTGTACCTTCCATACGGTTCGCTTTCCATAGGCCAGAAAGCCATCTAGAATTCTTAAAGACTGATGAAGTGGTTGCCCTTACACGCTGACCAGGATAGTAAGGGAAGTGCCCATCTTCCACAATATTCTTCCCAGAAGGTTTAAGACGCAATGGATCAGCCTTCATAACTTTACACACAGAGCCATCATCAAACAAAACAGTTACATTATCTAAAACATCGTCTATTCTACCTAGCCAGGGACCAAGGACTACATAATCACCAACCGTGAAATCTCTAACACGTTTCAACTCCCTGGAAGAAACATCCCTTATTATGGATCCATCATGGGCTGATAGATCAACAGAAATGTTAACATCAACCACAACCCCGACTTGGCCCGTCGGATCTGATGCAGAAGCAACATAATCACCATGTAGGAAGCCCCTGTCCATAACTTCTACAGTGTCTATGTTTTGGGTTGTCTCAGATTCATCTGTCCAAAGCACCCTAACTTGGTCAGCTGGAAGATGATGGCCCTTGTGACTATCAGTATCAGTATTGTGGCCAACCTTTTCATTGCTATCGTTTTGTCCTTCGTCATCAGAAGCAGTTTCATTACCATCATCAACTTCTTCTTCATCTTCATCTTCACCCTCTTCGTTGTCATCATCTTCATCATCAGTCATGCTGCTGTCGGAGTCAGAGTCGGAGTCACCAGCAACTTCAGTGACAGTTCCAATCTTCCCATTGATTTTGCTTTTCACAATATCTTGTCTGTATATATATGTTACATTCTGCAAGTTCCTCAGGATGTCGCCTGGTTTACTTTCTAAGTTTGACGCAGAATTATGTCCATTTATAGTCGTCAGAGACCCAATATTGTTGGAAGCATCATTATGCTGCCCACTATCCATCTAATGTGCACACAAGAAGACTACAGTCACTACCAGAAAAGAACCCCGAGCATAACAAAAAAGGCAGAAGGACAAAGAAATCCTTTCCGTTTATTGGTGCAGAAACTCTACGTACTGAACAGAATCCATTTCAGCTGGAATCAAAGTTTGAATGCCAAAAAACTTGTCGGTCCATTTACCAGAAATGCTCAAACAGTAAAATGTAATTCAACCGAAAAAACTCCTATCCACTGTTCCAGTTCAGCAATAGATACGTGAACCTATTTTGAATTTTCTGAATGTCCGAAAAAAGGCTAACCTATCCACTATTCCATTTCAGCCATAAATATGTGACACTATTTGAACTTCTCGGAAACTATTTTCAAGAAAAGGCCAAAAATCTTAAACTATTAAATACGTGAGACTATCAATAGTCGGTGAAAAAACCCAAAAAAAAAAAGCTAACATCAATTAAACTATTAATCGGCATTGCAATCCAAGTACAGTCCCGACAACCTTTTATTAATAACAATCAAACACGTCATTCTCCCAGCTAGTTGGATACATGAAATTCCCTCAGACATGTTATACAATTGATATCTCTAACTCATATAACCAATCACTACATCAGCTGAGTACACTTTTACTTCGCCTTCTGACAAAAAAAACAAAAACAAAAACGAGCATCCCAAAATCAAACTTATACCCCCCCCACCCCACCAACACATTCCTCAACAAACCAAAGAAAGTTTCAAATTTTAAAACACCAAAAATTAATCCAAACCCAGATTCCTATTCAATTTGCAGATAAATAAAACAACAAAATAAAGCTCCAAACTTTAAGCTAGAATCACCCCGATCATCCCCAGAATGAGCTAAAATTGCAGCTTCCATTTCCCAATTTCCACAAAAATATTACATAAACACACTCTCTCAATCCATAAACATACACCCAAACACAAATATCTCATCCATCATCAAAAATATATATAAAAAAATGCCCAACAAACAGAGAACTACAATAAAAAAGTTCCAAGAATCCAAAAAAATAATTACCCTTTATACATTTATAATCTATCCGTTTTATGTCGTCCAGATAGACACACACACACACAAAAAAAAAAGTTCGCGAGCTATTGGAAAAGGAAGAAAAAAAATGAAAAGAGTACCAAATGAATGAATCTGGACAATTGACGGAGCTTTGTCGTTTTATGGTCGGAAGCAAGCGTAGAATTGATCGTGAAATTGTATTTGAGCGGCTCTGTTATTCTTCTTCTTCTTCGTTTAATTTGTTGTGAAAAGTCCAGAGAGAGTTTATTATTAGCTCCCAACCCCAAGTTTTTTTCTACAACAGGGCAGGGCAGGGCTGGGCTGGACTGGGCTGGGCGGGCGGTCAAGTAAGACGTGAGGGACATTATTGTCATTACGTGGCGTACAAGTGTTGTTATTGATATTCCACCATCACATTCGTTACTTCCTAATACATCCTTTTCTTTTTTATTTCTTTTTTAAATTTATTATTATCGAGAGATAGGAACGTCGAACAAAAACTTATTGTTCCGAATTAAAACTGCTCCTAAATGCTAGCCTTCCTTACTTAAAAATGACAGTTTAGCTGGCGGAACTTGTTATGTAGACAAAAATTACTTAATGATAGCTTATTTAATTGGTATGCAAGCCCATAACCAAAAACTTATTATCAAGTATCAGCATAATAATGTGTTATATATCGTCTAAGAGTATGGTAAAATTCGAGAAGAGGGTCACGAAGATTGTCCCAGCTCAATACACATTTGACATTAAGCACATTAATGACAAATCGATTATACTTGCAGATTTTCTCAGTCGACATCCAAAGACGAAACCTCAAGGGCTCGTAGTTCTTCTCTTTTGATTTATCTGGGAACAAAAGTACAGTGAGGAGTCTGAGGAGAGTCAACTGAAAAGAATATGGAAATCACCATTTTGTAATTGAGGAGGAATGAGACTGTGCACAAGACTGACTGATAAAATCTATTTGGACTGACTTCAAGAGACTAGACTGACAGGACTCGAAAAATTGGAAGAAGTTAGAATATTAGTTTATTTTCGAGTCCGAATTTCAAGTACGAAACGTGTCTTGTAAATTTTCTGTATATTAGTTATTTTCGAGTCCGGATTTCAAGTCCGCAACCATTGGCATCCCCAAATTGAAAATCAACAAAACAAATACAGCAAAACAATTTGGAATTCTAAGTAGTTTAATTAAATACCATAACAATCAATTTGATAAGGCAAAATCAGCCAGAAACAAAAATGACAAACTTAATAATATCTCAAGGAAATAACAGCAATCCTTAACTAGAGAATTTGTCACAAATTTGCAATAAAATAAGATTGCAACATTCAAGAAATCTTTGGCACTTCACTCAAAAATCGTCGTCGTCCTCCTCTGCTATATGCTTAGCAAGCTCCTGCTCTTGTTGTTGTCTTTCTCTTCTCTTGTCAGCGCTTTCCTTTTCCTTGTGAGAATTACGTGGATAACGAAGAGCCTTCACAGACTCGTTATGCATATTGATGCAAAACGTGATTCTTGAGTTAAAAGCCATCTGGGGCTCATTTGTGGAGTAAATATCTCCTATCTCCTTCGAGACCATCCAACCATTACCACGATCTAATGTGGCATCAATGGCACCGTCTCGAATTGCCTTGGCCACTATGCTCTCGGCATCGGCAACAGGGTTATCTGAATCCAATCTCAACTTTCTTGCAATATCAGTCAACGAGATCTTGGAATAAGAAATACTGATGTTTCGTAGTCCAGTCCTAATGACATTATGCCGCAATCTAACAATTAAGTTGTTAGTTCGATCTGAACTGAAAGTGCTGGAGAATTTCTCAGCAACTGTTCTAAACAACTCCAAATCTCCAATTCGAACAGCCTGAAAAGCATACACAAACAGCATATATATTCAGGCTCAACAACAGAAACAATTATTTTTCAATAAAATTGAACTGCAAGATATCCATACTATTTTTGCACCAAAATTATCTATGTCGAAGGTCATCCAAATACTAGGGGCAACTATAAGTAAAGATTTTCTATGATCACAACCAAGTAGCAAGTCCAGAATCAATTTCGTTTTTCCCACAAGTTAAAAAAAAATCATTAGGAATCACTTCTACTTTTATTAACTTTACCATTTTTATCAAGCCAAACAGAACAAATCTTGACTCGTATGCTTAAAATGTCAACTGATGGTTATCTTTAACAATGGAAAGGATAAGAAAGGAGAAAAGTGAAAAATAAAAGGCCAAACAGCAAACTCACATTTGTCAGCTCAAAGTACGGTCTCAAAGCTTTCTCCATGCCCTTCTGCATAAAAACTGTTCTCTCAGGGATCTCGCCCAGCAGTAAACGGACTATCACAGCCCATTTAGTACATTGCACACGAAAACCAAGAGCAGCTACTGGGGCTTTCCTAGCCGCTTGCAGAAGGGATTCCTTGGCATCAGTGTATTCCAACTGAATTGTTCTGATCTTTCCCAGATAAAAGAGGTAGCGACAGAACTGAAAAGAGAAAGCGGATCAGCAGTTAAAAAACGAAGAAGAAGAAGGTAGCACATAGTAAAAGAAATTCATTTATCCATTATCATTGTTTCAAGAGTGCCACTATACAGCACCTGAATGTAGAATATTATTCCGTTGAAAAGAAAATCTTAATTTAGTTTTTTATTGATATCTATTCACTATTCTAGTATCTAGTTGATTAAAATGTTTTCTATTGGTGATGAAATCTTTTGCAACTTGTACACATTTAAAAAGTTCAGCATTTGATCATGTGATTCTAATACTAATTAACTAAAAAAAGAACATGTAAGCTCAAATTGCCAAACAAAATGAATATATAAGATTTCATCAAGCCATTCAGTAGTTTCCGTCCCCCTACTAACTTCATACCGGAAGGGAGAGGAGGGGTCATTTTAAAATCATGTGTATGCAGACACATGGTGAAAATTCAATGTGACAAAATGGATAAGCTTCCAATTCCAAACAAAGAGGCAAAGATTCTTCTAATAACTATCAAAAGCACAAAGGTTAAGAGCTTGCCTGCTGATTTGAATGGGCTTCAAAACGGGGTGCCTTTGACCTCAGCTTCTCTGCTTGATCGTACAAATTGTAGTGGAGGTAGTTTCGAAGTAAGAGGTTCAGAAGTGTTTCCTATAAACATGCAAACGAATCAGAACAGATACTTGCTTCCAAGAAAATATACTGGTTCAGTGTTAATGTAAGTTACAAACCTGACCCAACTCATCATGCCTAAGTGTAGCAAGCCGGTGTAAAGCAAGGAGATCACTGTGGTTAATCAACAAGTTTCCATTAGAACTCAAATTCACAAGTAAAATCGGCAAAGAAAATAAAGCATTCACAAAATGAGTGGATGAAAGGGGGGAGGGGAGAGGGATTAGAGAGAGATTAAAGCAAAAAAAAACTGAAGAAATTCTTGTTTTACTCAACAATTTGTTGAAATATTTAATATCGCCAAAGATACAAGAATAAGCAATAGAACTCACCCTCGAATCACAGCAAGATCACCAGTAAGTTCGTGGCTCAATGAGTAATAGAAGTAGAGCCTGGAAGCTAGAACGTCAAGGGTACGCCTGTTCAGGCTCTTTAATCGTGCAATGCCTGCTGAGGCACATGCTTTAGCCTGAAGAAGAAGACAAAAAAGTTATGTTAGCGTGATGAACAGTTGTATATGCATGGACAGTCAGCAGAAGTATACTGTTTTCTATACCTCCTTGTAGCTCTTCTGATCAATGAGAAAGATCAGAACAACCAAGTAACAATAGATTTCAAGCTCTGGTACAGAATGCTTTACAGGGGCTTGAGTTGCAGATGTTGCCGTATCAACTTCCATATCATGCTCGTCATCCTACAACAAAAAACTAGTACGTAAGAAATATGGATTTCATGTAAGCTAAATGAATGCTAGACTTCGTTAATTCCACAAGAGGTATAAGGTGGGCAGTCAAGTGAAACATAGTGAGATAAATCTTCATTTGTTGGATATAGAAAGAATCACTGTGCAGCAACGTATCTCACAGAGATTTTCTCCATGTCAGGAAGAGCCAATTGTTGATTTTAGGGTAGTTATACGTAGTAAACGAGGAGGAAAAGAATTAATAGAAGAGAAGTACTTCTATTACACAATCTGTTATTGAGCGGTTCAAGATCAGTTTTATGCAGTTAACAAATAGATACTCTTCCAGTCATGCTATCACTATTACCAGCGCGCAACGCCCTTACTCCACTAGTGAATAATGAAAAGAAAAGAAAAAAAGATCGGGCAAAAAGATGCAACTCCAATTACTTTCTTACCTTTGGAAGGTATGAGGAAACTTCCGAGCCAGTTGCAAGGGCGAAATTCAAGAACGAAGAAAGCACAGAAGCCTTCAGCTTCTTTCTCAAAGCAATAGTCAACCGAACTGCTCTTATTAGCCTCCGAGCCTCACGTGCATATGCACCAGTCTCAACCAATGAAGCTATGTCCTTCAAATCTAAAGGGCCAAAAACCCCATATGAGGGAAGGTAAAAAATTGTTCCTTAAGTCAAGTCTTAAAAAGCCAAAAAACAAAAAAGTTTTTTTCCAACTCTCACATGCCAAACGTGTGAATAAGCAAATATCACTTACGCTGCAGAACAGATGGTCCAGTGGAGATGACAGAATTAGATGGAGCTGGTTGCTCCTTCATCTCAACATCTTGAGTCATTTTTTAGGGACAAAATCTGTAAAGCGGCAATGAAACACATTTAAAAAAACAAAAAATGAACACCCATTAACATCCAAACCAAAAAAAGAGGAATTAAAGCATCAAATTCTAATGCAGCCTCTAGCAAGATAACTTTCTTTATCACACTCTAGCAAGATACTTCAGCTCTGCACATCATCATCTCAAGGACAGTCGCTCTCTAAAAAACGATATTTTTACTTGAAATAGACAGCGGCGGATGAAGTGTCCCGCCATCAGGGTCACATGCCCCGCTAAAAAATTAATTTTTTTAGTAAATGGGGTGTATTCTTTGCTCCATTTAGATAATAGGTTCATAGGTGACCCCACACAAATAAGGTGATTAGTGACCCCACTGTTCTCAGGTACTGGATCAGCCACCGGAAACAGACATTATGTGCCTCCTTGGGGCTTTGCCTTTTTCAAAATTCCGAAAAAAATTAACAATAAGGAGGTTGGTTAGTTCTGTTCGATTACAGACCATTTATATATATACACCAAAATAACTTCAATTATGCTCTAAAATCTCAAGTACTAAAAAGACTAGAACAATAAATTAAGCACCCAAAAAAAGTAATTTGTAAAATCAAATCACAATAAACCTACAAAATCGATTTCCCCCAATAATCTTGAGATCCAGCAAACTCCAACACAAATTCACCAAATCAGATAGAAGCTCGGCTATATAAAGATTTTTACTTTCTTTCTCTACAAGTCAAGAATTTTTTTATAATAAAAAAAAAAAAATCAACAGATTCAAAATGTAGAATCCCGATTTAAACCTCAAAACCCTAAATGCTGACCGGCCAAACAAAGAATAAAGCTTAAACCTAGTAAATAAAACACGAATCAAAGAAGATAATGATGATAAAATCGAATCTGAAATTAGTTGAACAAATAGACTCGGTAGATTGTAGAAATCGAACCTGAAGAGATCGAGAAGAAAGAAACCCTCAAAGTCGTTTCTGTCTTTTGCTTTATAAACTGGTTTGGGATTTCTCAAGACTTGAAGAAGCTCTTCGGGGCATTTTTGTCTTTTCCCTATTCCTTTTGGGGTTGGGACAAATTATTCCATTTGTTTTTGTTTTTTTTTCAAGGTCAAATTGTGTATTTAGTACTTAAACAATTTTTGTTTGGGCAAGTTTGGTCTCTAATGATTGTTTACAACTTTTTAGATCCTCAAACAATTTTCGCTTGACAAGGTTCGTCCCTAACAATTGTTTGCACCTTTTTAGGTCCCTTGTATTTGTTAGTCAAGTGTACATGGGTATAATAGGAATTTCACATATTTTTTAGATAATTAATATCACTTGTAAATATACTGAAATATAAATACCTAATTATAAAACTAAAAAATAAAATCATCATTCACAATTCCGGCCAATACCACTTGCACAATTTCGGTCAATGAGGGAGAAGGCGGAAGAAGGGAAGAGGAGGCAAGGAAGGAGAAGAAGGGAGGAGGGAGGATGGGCTGGAGAGGGAGGAGGTGTTTTATTTTTATTTTTACAATTAGGTATTTATTTTTAA
The DNA here is from genome assembly GCA_026122235.1 of Vinca minor. Classification (NCBI taxonomy): domain Eukaryota; kingdom Viridiplantae; phylum Streptophyta; class Magnoliopsida; order Gentianales; family Apocynaceae; genus Vinca; species Vinca minor. The sequence continues at coordinate 10,585,677 of JAOCZM010000115.1, read as the reverse complement.
GTATCTTTACAATTAAGTTCATATGATATTAATTATCTAAAAAAATGTGAAGTTCCAATTTTGCCATCACATCACTTATTGACTAACATTCAATATTTCGAAAAAAAGTCAGAAGGACCAATTCCCGACCCATAACTTGATTGAGGATCTAAAAAGTTGCAAACAATCGTTAGGGACCAACCTTACCAAGCGAAAATTGTTTCAAGACTAAATACATCAATTGACTTTTTTTCAACATAAGCTTTCCACTTTTTAATTTTTTTACACCTCAATGATTATTACTTCAAAGTTCAAAGAACAAATATACCTAAATGAATATTGATTAAACTGTCTTTTTATTTATGGAAAAACAGAGTAACACACTTTTTTATTTAATTGAGGGGAGGGATAACAGCCGTATCCCCCAGCGCAAAATTTCAATAAGGGCATACTTTACCGATGAGTTGTGCCTTATTATCTAGAGTAAAGTAACATATTTGAAAAAAGTAAAAAAGAAAGTACCAATCTTTTTGGATTAAAATCTTTCTTGAGCAGGACTTGGTCGCATTAAGTATATTTATTACATGTTTATCTCACAAATTAAACAATTTTTAGCAAATCTTCTCCATACAGATAAACTGAGGCGGAATTTATAGTAGCAGTTGCCTTAAAATGTTTAATCAACCAAATCAAATTTTCTATTATAAAAAAAAATCATTTTTAAAAGTTACATTACAAAAAGATATCATCAACAATGTGGGGGTGGACTTTTGCGATGTAAGTAAAGACAAGCGCTCACACCAATCGAGCCATGTGAGTCACCTTAATTTACATCATCCACAATGCCTGTTGGATCGGGTGGTAGAGGGCCTTGAGAACGTGGGTATCGCCTTTTTGTATATAAGAAAATAAAAGAGAAACAATGCGTCAACTAATAGTTGGAATTGTTGAGGAGGTTGTTCGTTCCCGTTGCCATTGTTGTTTGAGGATGGTTGGAGATGCTTTTTTTTTCTTCTTCTAATTTTTCTATTTATCACTTAAGGTTTCCAATGTTTAGTTTACTTGGCTACTCACTCTCTTTCTAAATATAAGATTTTTAGGACATGTGCCGATAATTAATGATGCAAAAAAATAAAATATTTTTTAATTAAAATGTTAGTATTACTCTTTTAAATATAACTTGTATACCACTAATTATATTTAATAGGGTAGTACTGATGTTTTAATTTTTAAGTATATGTCTTAAAAGTATTATATTTAAGAATGGAGGAATTAAATGTCTTTTATATTTAGGAATGGATGAAGTATTATAGATGGTCCAGTTATATTTGTCACCCATACCAATTGGTGTAATCTGATCTCAGTTGTTTAATGTAGAAAAAAATAAAAAAATTAGCATTTAGGGTAATTTTTTGTTTGAAAATTGTCTCGGAAATTGAAAAAAATTACTTCCTCTATTTCTAAATATAATACTCGTTGAACAAGTAGAAAAAAACAAATATTAAGATGTTTTTTTTTAAAAATAAAATATTATTATTATTATCTTAAATATAATTGGTGGCATACAAAGTTATTTAAGATAATAATATTAGTATTTTGATTAACAAAACACCTTACATTTTGCTTCTTTTGCTACTTGTCTTGAAACTCTTATATTTAGGAATGGAGGTAGTAATTAGTTGTCTCATAATGAGAATTATATGTTGATCAGTGTGAGAAAGTGGTGATCAAATACACTTACAGAGCGTTTGGTACGCCGTAATGGAATAGAATGGAATCTCTTTCCACCCATAATGGCTTTCCACCCTGAATAGTTTTGGAATTCTCTTTCCATTTTATTGATTGGAAGACAAAGCCATAATGGAATGACGATTCCTTTCACGTGTTTGGAAAACTATTATTTAATGTTGGAATGAAATGTGATTCAATATAATATGACTTAAATGCCCTTTAACATATGTTGACGAGAAAGCTAATTAATTGCACAATGCATAAACTTTTACTTGAAAAAAATCATATTTGTACACAGTAGCGGATTCAGTATTTTCAAAAATGACGATTGTTTTTATAAGAAAATTTTACATTTTGTAAGATTTTCTTATAAATATAGTTTAAAAAAATCAGTAAAAAATTTGCCCATGTAAAGAATTTTTTTGGCTCCGCCACTGTTTATACACTAAAGCGCATCAAACATACATTTCAATATTCAAATATAAATAATATAAAGTTGAATATAATATAAAAATAACTATATTTCATGTTAAATTAAATGAAAAAGATAACAAAATAAATAAAAAATATTTATGTAATTATCGTATATAAAGTGTTATCAAAATAATAAAATATTTTTGAAAAAATGAACAGGTTGTTGTCTAATTTGAACATAATAATTAAATAAATGGTATAATAGTTACTTTCCATTAATTGATGATTCAGTTTCTCCTGTAAAAGTCATTCCATAGGTTTTGGAGTGGAATGATCATTCCCACTCCTTTTTGGAATGAGTATTCCCGCTTTAAATTGACCAATCAAATGCTGAAATGAAAAGAAAAACTGAGAAGAACATTCCATTTATTTCAATTCCAGCGTACCAAACATACTCTTACAAGTAAAATCCCACCAAAATGCAATTAAGAGAAGACTCAAATCGGAAAATTTGTTCCCATAATTCTTTGAGATTTGCTTTGGCCTAAATATTTGCACTAATAATCAGCTATTTTGATTATCACGAATCCATTATAATGGTTTTTCTTTTCTTCTCCCAAAAGACGAGGACACGAATGGTTTGTTTTGACCGGAGAAGATGATTAGGGAAGCAAGGCAAAAAATCATCTATTCCCGTTTTGTCTCCCGTTCTCTATCCCCACGAATAGATGATCGACACGTGTTCATATTTTCTAAACGGGCTTCACTATTTCTTCAAAGTTATAATTTTTTAATTAAAAAATTAACACATGTCAATTTTTTTATTAGTGGGATAGAAATTAAAATACTGAATGAGAACAGAAGATTTCTACCCATTGTTTCACATCATAAATTCATTATATCTAGATTCATCAAGTATTCAACTCATCTTCGAGAGGGAAAAAAATAAATAAATTTATTGAGATCTACAATCAGGGACAAAGTTTTAAAGTTTTTGTGGGAGACAAAAGTAAATTTTTAGAAATAATTTGGAAAGTAAAAGGTAATTTTGTTATTGAAATTTTCAAAATTTATAAAGAAAAATACTGTAAATTTAGAAAGTTTTGGAAGAGGCCGCCACCTCACCCCATTCTCTCTACAATTGGCTTGTGTTATAAAGGTACGAAACAAAACATAAAATTTGACTATAATAGTCCATTTTATTTATAAGCCAAAAACGATTAATTTAATCTCAATCAAGAATTCCAATTTTAAGGAAGGTTTTAACTAGTCACGGTTCTTTCACATCAAATTCCTCAGTGCCATTCTACCAAATAAATAAATAAATAAATAAATAAATAATTATCCGTGCCTAAAAAAAAGAAGAAGGTTTGTCAATTTGATTAACTCAATGGAAAATCTATATATTATGCTAGTAATATTTTGTTTAAAAAAAAATATTATGCTAGTACTATTGTTTAGACAATATTCACTCCGTTCACAATTATTTGTCGCCTAAACATATAAGTGTAAATTTCTAGTTATTTGTCACTTTAAGAAATCAATAGAGTATTAAATGTATTTTTTTTCAAGCTTACTTTTATCTTTTTCATTAATTAAGTCAACAACAAATTTAATTGTTCCAACAAAAATGTATTAATTGAAGGGTAAAAGTGTCTATCCATTTTTAAACTAATATATCTCAATCATTTTTTTTTAATTCAAGTGCAATATCTTAAAATAATAGATAAATAATTTGTTCCTTTTCTTTAATCTGTTTTTTTTAAAAGACCGGTTCGAAATTTGTGTGTTAACCCCGATAACAATTTGTAAAATTTTTTCTTTTATATATCCTAAATTAAAAAAAATAAATTTTAAATATAAATAAGATATCATTAGAAATATTATTAGAGGTGACACATACACAGAGAATATGGTGCATTAAACGATCGATTATGAAACAACAACAGGGAAACAGTTAGGCGTGGGGATGACATCCAATGTAATTAAAGGTCGGCTGAGTTTAATAATGTCCGATCCCAATGGCCTAAGATGCCCCAAATGTAAGACTGACGGACAGCTGGAGTTTTGCTACTTGTCAAGCTTTCCATTTACTGTGCAACCAAATTTATTCCAGCAAATGACCAAAATACACTTTCTAAGACTTATGTTTACTACTCGAGCTCTGGGACAACTAGTTAAAATTGTTAAATATTTTACCGTTGACGAGTATTCGATTTTCTTAGTGGACATCGACTCTCGTGGAATTTTTCTGTGGTGATAAGATTCCGTGCAAAAAAATAGTATGTGCTAGAATCGTAGGCCGAACTCGAATTAGTCAACACGTTGATAGTGGACACTGAGTGTCCCTCAGGGTGAACCATAAACCTATGTTTAAAACTCGTTTAATAATAGAGATGTTTTTTAGTCTTTCAATCTATTTTTCCAAAATATGTCATTTTTGATATATCACCTCATTTCCCAATAATTTTTATAAGTTTAAATTAAACAAATTTTGTGAAGATTAAAATAAAAAATATATACTCTTGCCATTGCTCATGAGAGTAAATGTATGCATATTTTCTTTCCCATGAAGCACACTACTTCCATTCATAAATATAAGACTTTCATTACATATTGCAAAAATTAAGGAAGTAAAAATTAAAATATTTTTGTAATCAAAATATCAATATTATTATTTTAAATATGATTAGTAGTATACAAGTCATATTTGAAAGAGTAATATTATTATTTTAATTTCAAAAATATTTTAATTTTTTCTTCATAAATTTTTGCAATATATAATAAAAGTTTTATATTTGGAAATGGAGAAAGTACTTAAAGAGAGTATAAGTGGGCTGAAGTGTCAGTCTCCATTGGTCATAGTAGAGCAAAGTAATTTTAGTATCTGATTTATTGTTGAGCAATGTTTTTTTCTCGAATCTCAATAATTATTTTTTCTTTTTTTCTACAGAAGGTGAAGTTTTTTTTAGATGTTCCAGTATTGAAACTTTCAACTTAAGGGTCTGGGGAGTTGCTCCACTGCGAGCACAAAAAATCAGTAATTACTAAATATTTTTTCGATCGTTAAATAAAATTCGAAAAAAATATATATTATATAAAATATAACACTCAGACCAAAAATAGTTCGATATATACTAAATTTATTATGTTTTGTTTTGTATTATAGCCGCCATAAAATAATAATAAAAACGCCTTTTAATACCTTAACTTTACTTAACCTGACGTGTCAGGGTGTGAGCTGTTGCAGGAAATATCCATGCAAAGACCACTCCCCACCCACACTATTATATACAATTCCATGATTCCATCACAAGATAATTAAACTTCAATTGACTGTCTTCCTTCCTTCTCCTCCGTTAGTAGGTTGTTAAAGCACAGTAAAAGTAATTTTTTTTGTTTTAATTATTTATTTTTTCTTGTTTAGCTCCTAGATTATCATCTCTGAAGTTGAGAAGGGGGGTGGGGAGAAGTGGAGCCCAAATTGGTCATTTCCTTTGCTGTCTTCAAGCTCTCAATTGTTGGTTTTTAATGGCGTTTGTCTCTTGAGAGAGACCAGAGTTTCCAAAACAAAATTGTTTGTAATAATAATTCCACTAGACTCTTCTTCTTTCTTTCTCCTTATTGATTTGATTCATTATCTCCTTTTCACTATCATTTTTTTAGTCCATCATCTTCATATTCAAGAAAAAACAAAAGAGCAATCAAGAAAATAAAATCTTCAATTTTTTGATTGATCAATAGATCTAACCTCTTTCACTTTCAGATCTTCCACTAAAAAGGTATGATCTTTAACTTCCCTTTTCCAATTAATTTAATGGGTTGTTATTAGTTTACTGTTTTATTTCTTCAATTTTAGTGAATTTGATTAATTGTTGACTGCAGGATTGTGGGAGCTACCTTTTTATTTTATAAATTTTTTGAGGGTTTGGACCTTCTAGAATCCAATTTGTCTGACCGAACAGTTATTTTCAAGGGAAAAAAAGTGATTTGACCAATATTTTTATTCAAACTGCTGTTCTTTCTTTTGCTGAAGTGAATTTTTTCCTTTTTTCCCTTTTTTTCGGCTGTTCTGGTCATGGGTGCTAAGTTTAAGAACCACACCAGATCCTCTGTAACTCTCATGTAACATTTATAATTATAGTTGTGTCACGCCTATGATTTATCTTGTTTATTTCCATAATTAAAGTATTATAGGGAGTGTTACCGTGTATCCGAACCGGATTAAGAACATGGTTGGATTCAACATATTCAGGTCCAATTCTCTAGTTTAACTTTAGTTGGTTTCTTGGGTGTATATAATATGTTGCATTTTGAGATAATTGCCTAATTTTGTTTATTTCATATGCTATTATAGGTTTCCTAGAAGCATATTTTAATTATTTGTGGGAAAAGAAAAAACTGCTGAATCAAAAAGTTGAGCTTTATTTGAAATCAAGTGTTGTTGTTTCCTTTTAAGCCCTTGTTAGATGTGGATAAGTTGGAGGGTTATTTGGATGAGATGAGGTATGTTATCAGGGTTAATGAACTTTTTGAGGGCCTGTTTTCGGCCAAGAGCAGATCGGTATGTTCAGGCGGGTGGTTCAGATTCCGGAGGTCGCCAAGATGGGCTATTATGGTACAAGGATACAGGGCAACATTCTAATGGGGAGTTTTCTATGGCTGTAGTTCAGGCTAATAACTTACTTGAAGATCAGAGTCAACTTGAATCAGGGTGTTTGAGCTTGCAAGAGTCTGGACCTTATGGTACCTTTGTTGGAGTTTATGATGGTCATGGCGGCCCAGAAACGTCTAGATTTATCAATCAACAGCTCTTTCAACATCTTAAGAGTAAGTAAATTGAACTTCAGCTTCATTTAGTGAGTGTGGTGTTCTTTTTTGTTAATATAACTTTTATGTTGGTATATTGATCTATATGAAACTATTATCCGTCTTTGGATTTTTATACGTCATGATATGAATTAGATTTATTTTCCTGGTAACTGATTTATTTAGTAGCAAAGAGTTTTATAATGTGACTTTTGCTTCTTTATTGAAGAACCACTCTCAGAAGGAAGTTGGAATATCTCGTGTTTACATACTTCAATTTGTTACGTGAGACTCAAACTGATTAAGAAAAAGGCCTGTAATAAACAAAAAGCCTAGTGAAGTCCAGAAAACATATACAACTTGCAGCTTATTGTTGAATTTTGTGTAGCGTTGTAAGTTTGGTAAATTCAGGGGGGAAAAAGAATAATCTCAATGTTATAAATCTCATCTCTTGCAGTTGTTATTTTAGACATTTACTTATGATTTTGACTGTGTACAGGGTTTACTTCGGAACACCAGTCTATGTCAGTGGAGGTTATTCGGAAGGCTTTCCAAGCTACTGAAGAGGGTTTTATTTCTGTTGTTAGCCGAAACTGGCAAATGTCACCACAAATTGCTGCTGTTGGATCTTGCTGTCTTGTTGGAGTAATCTGCAGTGGAATCCTTTACATCGCCAACCTTGGCGATTCCCGTGCTGTTTTAGGAAGACTTGTCAAGGCGACGGGGGAAGTGCTGTCAATTCAGCTTTCTTCTGAGCATAATGCCAGTATTGAGTCTGTGAGGCAGGAACTGCATTCGGCACACCCAGATGACTCACAGATAGTTGTTCTGAAGCATAATGTATGGCGGGTGAAAGGCCTTATCCAGGTAGGAGTTTTATTGTTTGCTTCCCTTACCTCCGGATTTACTATATTTTTTGTTGAGACTAGGAAATGAAGGACATTAGCAATTTCCTTCTTTGAAATATATATCCGCTGCTGCACTGGGAATCACATGTCATTATTGTGTAACATTTGGAAAGAAATATTAGACTACACTGTATACTCAATGCTTAGGAGCTATGCGCAAGTAACATTTGGATTAAATGGTGAAATGTGGATATTGTTTTAGCGTGATTGTGGGATTGGGAGTAAATATGTCGAAGTGGTTAGCAAGGAAAATGCAAGAGTGAAATGTTATTCCATGTAAACAGAAGTATTTTCCTCCTTCAGCTTTTGTAAACGTGTGCACTCTCTGGAAGTTGAGTGAAACTGGTTGGTTATATACTTGCCTGAGTAGCTTTGAAACTGTATGTAGAATAAGCGGAACATTTTAAGATTTTTCGTTCTCTTGACAGGATAGTTTTTTCTATGTAGATTGCCGTGTCTTCATCTTTGATGTATTTTTTTCTTTCTAATTTGATAATTTGATATTTCATGTTCTGAGACGGACCCAATTATTTTTGCATTCAGATCTCGAGGTCCATTGGTGATGTGTACTTAAAAAGGGCTGAATTCAACAGGGAGCCACTATACCAAAAGTTCCGCCTCCGTGAACCATTTAGAAGACCAATACTGAGCTCAGAACCATCAATCTCAGTACACCAGTTGCAGCCGCACGATCAGTTTGTTATATTTGCTTCTGATGGTCTCTGGGAGCACCTCAGTAACCAAGATGCAGTTGACATAGTTCAAAATCATCCACGATGTGTAAGACATCCAATGCTCTCTTCATTCAAGTCTAGTACTTAAAATTGTTTTTGACTCCGTATTACCATTTAGTTTAAATTTTCAATCGCGGATTAGATTACTGATATCTTGGTGTTAATTCTGTTTGAAAATTTAAGTTAGCTTCTTGTCTGAATCTTATCGTACCAGTAAGATCACTACTTTCTTAGTTCATCTGTTACTAATCCAGATAGGTATTTTATTATGACACACAAGCTTCAAACACATTCGGTTAAATAGGTCTGCTTGCATCTATGCACTGCTTTAGTTGTAAATCTGAGGAATGCGAAAATGTTGTATTTGGGTTAGTTTTTGGTTTGAGAATTTGTGTCTCGCAAATTGTTTGTGAGAGGAGATGTGGGGTCTGAAGTGAAGATTACTCTGAGCATACATGTCAAAATACCTTCTCTTGAGCGCGATATGACTAAAGATTATTTAGAAACTTAGTGTCTTATTTGCATCACTTTTGCCTGCTTGCATCTATTAACTAACTTTACCTGTGGGAATGTAGAATTGTTTATAGTCTCTGCTTGGCATGAGCGTGTACGCGTTAAAATACAATCTCTTGAGCACGATAGGACTAAAGATTAACTCAAAACTTGTTTAATTATTTGGTTCACTTGTGCAGGGGAGCGCAAGGAGGTTAGTGAAAGCCGCATTACATGAAGCAGCAAAGAAAAGGGAAATGAGATACTCAGACTTGAAGAAAATTGACCGGGGAGTCCGTCGGCATTTCCACGACGACATCACGGTGGTCGTCTTGTTCCTCGACTCGCATCTTGTGAGCAGAGCTAGCTCAGTGAAGTCCCCTAATCTATCGGTGAAAGGGGGCGGCGTTAATATACCCCTTAACACTCTGGCTCCTTGCACCACCCCTACAGATGGTACCACAGCCTGATAAACTTTTACTTGGTGTTACATTTTGTCTGTTGTAATATTTCTTGTGAATACCAGGTATCCTGATATATATATATATATATATATATATATATATATATATATATATATATATATATATATATATATATATATATATATATATATATATATAAAAGAGCAAGGTCTTCAATTCTTTAATGTAAAACTGTAACTTTTTAACTGTAAACTTTGGGTTTTAGTTACTTTTAATATGCCCAAGAAAAGAGACTCTGGAAGAGAAGAACTTACTGTCAAAACCCAGTATAGTCCAAAATGCCCTTGGAGATTTATTAACATAATTTCTTTCTTGTACTTCTGGTTCTAGTTTTATTTTATTATTATTATTTATTTTTTGTGTGAAGGTAGGGTGTTCCAGTTTTTCTTTTGCAAACTTTATTACCCCGTCTCAAAATATAAATTATTTTAGAGATATTTTTTTACATTTTTTATAAGAATATATCAATACGAGAACATCTTGTTGTTAGGACGTGCGCACAAGGTTAAAAAAACTTGTACTATAAAACAGATGGAGGCATGTAATAACGTCTTTTGTCGTGATAGTTGAGTGTTGATTCTCAGTTCTCTTAGTTTCAGAGAACAAGTTTTAATTCGATAACAATAAATGAAATGTAAGGATTATGATAGTCTGATTTATTCAATTTCCGTGTTTTAAAAAAAAACCTTAAAAGCGAAAAAACAATCCTTACGAAAACTATAAGTATTATTATCCGCACTAAACAACAGGGTGGTGGCTGGTGGCTGGTGGAGTTGGATGGAGTCCTGTTTGGAACTAAATTATCTAGTGAATTATTTATGAGAGATTATAAGAGTTTAATTGGTGAAATTTCTGAATTTGGTTAAGAAATGCCACATTCAATCTCGATGAAAGTTGAAGGTTGTAAGTTGTAATTAATACTGTTTATTTTGAAACAGAATAAGTGATATATTGAAAACTCGATAAAATAAACTTTTTGCAAGTAATTTATTTTTTTACGAAACTCAAAATTAAAATTTGGGATGGTAACTTGGTATTCAAATCTCCTATTATTGTTCCGCACGGTAGCCGGACTGGATAACAAGTGGGTTGGTCTTCAAATCCCCTAAAAGGTTAACTTTTCCCATTTTTTTCTCTGAAAATCCAACTTTTTTCAACCCACATTCTTCCAAGAACTGACCTTTTTTCCTCCTACTATTTTTTTTCCTTCCTGTAGCTAAGTCATTTTCCCAAAAATTGTCTAAAAAAATTGATTTTTTAATGAGAAATGGGATGTGTAGCATCTAGATTATAAGAAGAAGAGGAAGTTGTGGGGATTTGTAGAGAAAGAAAACACCAACTTAAATTAGCAGTTGAAAGAAGGTATACTTTAGCTGATGCTCATTATAGATACTGTCAATCACTCCATGGAGTTTCAGCTGCTATTAAGCTCTTTGTTGCTCGCCATTCTTCGCTTTCTTCTCCGTTTCTGATCACTTTTCCGCCGCCTTCTCCTCCGAAAGAAAATGTGGTTTCAAACCCTCTGTTTCTTCAGCAAACACCAACTGAACAAACTAAGGAAACCATTACTTGTAAATCATGTGAAGAATCAGGTTCTTGTTGTTCAGAGGAGGAAGGGGGAAACAGAAGGGAAAATGGAGAGAGAAGAAGAAGAAGAAGAACAACCATTATGTGGGCATTTTTATATGGAAATGCCTTCACCACAAAGGGATTTTGGATGGGATTTCTTTAACCCTTTTAATCATGTAGTAAGGCCAGAGATTATAAGTGGTGTTTCAGGAGGGGGGGATAATAGGATATCTGAAGAGGATTTGCGGGTAGTTAAGGAACAAGAAGGGATTCCATACTTGGAAGAAGAAAGTAAAGTGGTATTGTCTGAGGAGAAAAAGGTAAATGTAGAGCATGAAAGCAGTGAAGGGAATGGATAATAATAATACTAGTAATCCGAGCCAGGGGGAGCAGAAGGGCTTAACAGTCATTGATACACCAGTGAGAGGGAGGGAGTTATTGGAAGCACTAAAAGATATTGAAGATCACTTTATTAGAGCTTATGATTCTGGCAAAGATGTTTCTAGGATGTTGGAGGTCAACAGAATCCAGCTGCAGTCCAATTTGGAAGAAATAAAAGGTCAAGATCTTTATTTTTATACCCCTTTTAAAGTTTTTGATTCATGCATTTTTATGTCTGTGCTGCTTTTTAGGATATTGATTTTTCGCATTCTCATTTTAGCTTCTTGCAATCCCCGTCCTCTTCTATTCTAAATAAAAGACTAATAACCATAGTTTTTGGGGTACAAAGTTTGATACATGTCCTGTTTTTGCAGAGAACTCCACAAAAATCATTCAAGCTATTGGGTGGAGGTCCACCTCGTTGCAATCTTCATCGTCTTGTAGCATCGAATTCCAAAAGCTCTTCAACATGGACCGAATTCAGGAATGACCTGTTTGATGATTATGGAGGAATGGATTCTGGAAGCCATTCGCTGACTCTAGGAAGATTATATGCTTGGGAGAAGAAGCTCTACGAAGAAGTTAAGGTAATTATCATACCTCCGAATCAAAATCTAAATAGATTACTTGGTTGAAGCACATAAACTAAGGATTCTTTATCTCTAGGCCGGAGATAGCACTAGGAAAATGTATGAGAAGAAATGTAATCAACTAAGAAATCAAGATGTTAGAGGTGATGAAGGAATAGAAAGTGGAAAAAACTAGAGCTGCAGTAAAAGATTTGTACAGCAGGATCTTAGTTGCAATTAGAAGTGCTGAAACAGTATAAAAACAAATCGAGAAACTCAGAGATTAAAGAGCTTGAGCAACAAATCATTGAACTACTTCAAGGGTAATGGCCAAAAGGGCTAGTTTAGTCAATTCAAATATTTTAGCTTTTCTTCCTTCAAGTCTATAGATAAATTCTTACTTTGCTGAATTTTACCCTTCGATGCAGAATGATGAGTTCCTGGAAAATTATGTCGGCATCCCATGAAATCCAGAATAAGATCATGTTTGAAGTGAAAACTTTTACCTGCCCTACATATGGAAAATTCTGCAATGATTCTCACAGACTTGCAATTCAGCTTGAGGCTGAGCTTCATAATTGGCGGACATGTTTCAGGGAATATATCACGGCCCAGAGAACATACGTTGAATCCCTACATGGTTGGCTTTCTACGTTCATTGTCCCTGAAGTTGAATTCTATTCAAGAAGCAGGAGTTCTGCCCCTCCATATCAGGTGAACGGCCCTCCACTTCTTATGATTTGTCGGAAATGGTTGACTTTCTTAGATAATAAAGCAGTGTCTTATGCTATAAGAAGCTGTGTAAAAGACGTTAGAGCTTTGAGGGTTCAGCAGGGAGAAGAACAGCAACATAAACGAAAAGTAGACAGTCTCTCGAAAGAACTTGAAAGAAAGATTCTTGCATTCCAGAAGGTGGATAATAGAATTTGTGAATTGAAGCTCACAGACAATGCGGACAACCAGGGAATTGATCACAAAACTGAGTTCTTGCAAGAGAGGAGGGATTTGTTGGACAATTTCAGAAGAAAATTTTACTTCGAAAAGGAAAACCACCAGAACTGCATGCTAGAAACTGAAAGAATCACATTGAACGGATTTCAGACAGCATTTGGTAGAGTTTTCGATTCTCTGACAGAATTTTCCAAGGCCACCTTGACAATGTATACTTATCTTCTAACAAGCAACGATAATGCCGAGAAAGACGCAAATACGACGTTTATTGAAGGCTCAAAACCTGAAGCTGGCAAAAGGTGACTCCGATAAAGGGAGGGGAAGTTATGGCTTGTTATAGGATTTGCTTTATATTTTCCCTACTTTTTCTTAATTCTTTCAGGATTTAGTGTTTGATTGATAGTATTGTACATTAGAAATATGTCGAAGCTGCTTGCTGAGACATCGTTATTTGTATTTGCTGTAGTTGAAACATTTTAGATTTAGTGTTGATGGGAAGTTCTCTTTGTGATAGACAGACAGAATGTTGCCCACAATTTTGTTGCTTGTTTTTCCTGATTCTTCTTACATCTTGATTGCCAAGAGTTTAAGAAGTTGTACAAAAGGGGGAAGAACTAAGTGGGCTATCCTTGTTCTTACTTGCAAGCAGCTTGAGACTGAAGGTCAAATGTTGAAAAGATTAATACTCCCTCCATTCCTTATTAATTGTCGTTTAGGAGAAATCTAGGAGTCCAAATTAATTGTCGTTTAAGGTTCTTTTGTTAGGTGTCAACAATTCATTTCAATTATACCCTCAACATTTTCCTTTCTTTATAATATAGAAGTGAGAGAGAAAGAGAGGGAGGATGGGGTAGTATTGGAAGTTTAGGTGGAATGGACAACTTCCTTAATTTTCTCAAATTGTCTAAAGAGTCTTATATTTAGGAATGGAGGGAGTACAATGCAAAATTCAGAAAGGACCCTAGTTTTTTTTTCTTTTTATTATCGAAGAAACAAAGCGTTGAACCTGCAACCAACGATTCTGAATTGAAAGTGCTTCACCAATTGTGCTAACCTTTCTTGGCAGAAAGGACCTAGTGATTGTGAGATCACATTACCTTAACTATGAACATACTAGTATGTACAGTTAAAAAGACAAAAAATATTTCTGCCTGTTCTGTTGAACTGGAATTTTGACAACTCTCAAATCACAGTGCTCAAGGAATGAAAACAAATGCTTTTTCATGGGTGGCCAAACTGATTTCTTAACTATAAACTGACAGGATGAGGGTTCAGTCAGTCCATCATAGTCATTTGATTCCAAAATAACAAATGACTAGTGGATTTTATGATAGGTTACTTTGTTTTATGTTTCCAACTTTATTCCAAATCATAAAATGTGCTGACGTATATGTTCATTAGATCTGTGAACAGGATAGAATATATAACAGTAATTTTACCTACAGAAAGCAGCATTGGCTCAACAAACAACAGAACATCAGGAAAATGGAACTATAAGAACATCAGGAGAAGAAAACCATTTCGAGCTTGTCAACGATTAAGCGACTTTCAGGGTTCTTTTTTCCTTTTGGAGGGGAAGTTGCTTCTTTTCAACTGCATAAATGGCTATTTAAGGAGAAGAAGCATAAATACTGTACATTGCCATTCATTTTTAACAGCAAATATCTAATCACAAGTTCTTAAACATTCTATTTCTACAACAGGTGAAAAAATATATATCTAGGCTTGCATAGATAGGATTGTACAAAGAATAACTTGTACTTTCCAGCTAAAGTCGAGAACTAAAATTTTGAGTTTATCCTATCTCAAGCACAAAGAGACCAAAAATTGGGAGAGGAGTATAAATTCACTCACGACTGTTGCAGGTGAATGTATGCCAAGGAATGGGACTATGTCGACTTGCAACCAGTTCTCAATAGCTGAGCCAACCACAGCACCAGCCACAAGCCCTCCAACTGTTATGAGAGTAGCCTTCCCTGCAGGTAGTAAAAGCAACAACTTTGAGCTATGATGTTCAGTCGTAGTCAAACGTAATAAAAATTAGATCCAAGGCCCCATTTGATTCGTTAGATTATCTGCACTATAATGATTTAAACAATAAATCATAACTCAAGTAGTTTATCCTTGATTTACTGCTACTAAACAACAATGGCCTTTGACAAGTTTATCTTTTTCCTCAAGTCGTTTAAGTTATTGTCTCTTCTGACATTATCTAAAGTCAATGTGTTCGCTTCAGTCCAAGAAGGCATATTCTTACCTAACTTTACATTTTTCTTTGTCATGAAGTACAATGAAGCCCCGAAACTACTTGCTAAAATCAACCCAGGGACATCGGCACCAGCATAAGGCGCTACAGAAGATGTTGCCGCTCCATTTACATAAGTCAAGACCATCAAAGCTCCATAAACACCTGCTTGTATGCCCAACTCTCCAGTTGATGGTGTTTCCACAGAAATTAGTGAGCTCTTTACAGAAGTCTGCAGCCACTGTGGCATTGATCCCATCCGCGGAGCAGTACTTACAGGCTTAACATCAGCATAGCGAATGCTACTACTAACAACTTTTCCTGCTCTCCGCTGCGATAAGCTCTGCATTAGAAGCATATCATATGCAGCCTCTACCTGGAAAACAAAATTGACCTTATTACTCTGAAAAGCTATGGATAAAAAAGGACATTGCAGATTCAAATCCTCAAGTATAAGCACAACCAATATAATAAGCATGATTGGTATAAAAAAACTTGAACAAGCATGTAGCCCTGGGTCACTCAATCTAGGACCGTAATTGTGGGATGGGACCCACGACCCCAAATGAATTGAGCCGATCCCATATTTGCATATGGTTCAAAAAATAAAAATAAAATCAAACACATCAAATAATCAACTAAATTTTCACTAATTCTTCCAACAACACATCAATAATAGACAAAACTAAAATAAAATTCACAGAAAATAGTAAAAAAACAGAATTGAAAAAAAAAACCCTTGGCAATAGCTTCCTGGTCATCTTTACAAGTGGAAAGAATGGAATTCTTAGCTCGGAGAATATCTTCAAAGGAAGCTCCTTCAGAGACTCCTAATAGCTTCAAGGCGTTCTCCAGAGACATCTCGAACGGAGCCGACGAGTCATCGGCTCGAGAACCAGCAGCCGATACTAATGACCGGCGCCGATTATTATTATTATTAGTAAAAATCGCGGACCATCTGATGGCTTTCTGCTGATCGTTCTTCAATGTAAACGGTTGTCGGCTACGACCGGAAGTTCTGGACAGGGATGAACCGGTCGGATTATTACTTCCGAGAATCGTGCGGTCGGGCCGGACAAAGAGTGCTGTGGCGGCCATTTCCAATTCCCTTTCCTTTCTCCTTTTCTTTCCTTTCTTAGAAGTTTTGTTGGATGAAGTTTGAAGAGATGGGAAGAGGAAAAATATCAAGAACTCAACAATGGCTGCTTGTGTGGTGAAGTTAAGGGGATTTTGTTTTTTTACTACTGACTGGACAGAAAAATTCCAGGAAGGAAACAAAAAAATAAGAAGATGTGTCCCACAAGCTATTACTCATTTCTAGTGGCTTTGCTTTAACACCAAGATCATTATCATTTTTATTCAATAAAATACTCCCTGCATTCCTTACTAGGGCCTAGGAGGGGTGAAAATCTCTGTCCCCATCCGTGTATGTCCCTGTGTCTCTAACCAATCAGAATTTATTAAATAAATATTTGTTTTAATTATATATACATGGTGAATTGTGATTGGTTGGGGATACGAGGGACATATACGAAAGGGGACATAGGATTATTTGCCGCCTAGGAGTATACGTTTTTTCAATTATTTAACGAAAATTAAAAATAAGGTATTTTTTAAATTAAAAATATTAATATTATTTTTTTAAAATTGGTGGTATGTAATTTATATTTACGGTGTTGGTTTAAGTCCCGCAATGAGCACAACCATCGTGTTTAGTTGTCATCGTTGAGTTTGGAACAATGAATAGACTGCAGGTAATAAGTCGGAGAAAGGTGAGGATTACGTCAAGTCATCATGCCCCTTATGTCCTGGGCGACACACGTGCAACAATGGTCGGGACAAAGTGTCGCGATCTCACGGGGTGAGCTAACCCCAAAAACCGTCCTCAGTTCGGATTGCAGGCTGCAACTCGCCTGCATGAGCCGAATTTGCTAGTAATCGTCGATCAACCATATGACGGTGAATCTGTTCCGGGTTTTGTACAAACCATCCGTTATATTATGGGAGCTAGCCATGCATGGAGTTGTTAATATTAATACTTTGACTAACAAAATATCGTTTTATTTTCATTTAATTTTTCTTAAACGATTTATATATGGAACGGAAGTAGTAATGATTATTTAATGAAAAATTCTGATATGGACTTTGGGATCCAGAATAAGTCACATCAGCATAAAATTATTTCTCTCATTATTCTGTAGTGATGTGGTCAGTTTTGAACTATACAATCAACTTAGTTCATATAAAAAATATCCTTATTTAATATAATTGCGGATTTTCTTGCAAACGCGGGCGAGTCACGACTTCTGTTATGGAGGGTCGAATTGATTATTCCACACTGCCCCCTTGGCCCTTTCATTGAATTATTACTAGGGGTTAAGCCCGCGCAATGCGCGGGATGTTTTCAACATATTTTGATATGGATTAACAGGAATGTTTCTATTAGTGTAATTAAGAATAAAGAGATTATATATGTAATTGCAAAAAAAATAAGTTTTGTGTGATGTTAGGTTCTTATGGAGAGATAAAATTTAATGTATATTATTAATTTAATATATTTGATAATCAATTTTTCCACTGTCTTAATATTTAACTATTTTTTTTTTTGTTTTCGTTGTAGTGGGACGATCAGGTTCCTATGCGGATCATCCATTTTTCATGACGTGCGGGAACAATCTGAGCTATCAAATGAGATTTTGAAACGGACCGGGATCCGGAGATAGAAAAGTTGTGGTTGGACTTAAAATATTTAAACAAAAATCTCTCCAAATATGGGACCTTTTAAAAAATCTCATCAAGCTAAATCTAGAATCGTGTTCGCACATGCGGAACAAATGAGTTGTTCAGCATAGCAGATAGGGTGCGTGGACAACATGTTGTAAACACATGGGTTTGTCCAAAGTGGTTTTCTTCCGAGCTCTTGCTTCTTTGTTTAGATTTTTTTTTTAAAAAAAAATTTCATTATACAAAAATCGTCTTGGATGTTTCATTATTTCGAAATTTTAACAACATATATTCTTGACTTTCCCTATAATTTGTTGGAAAAATTCCCAGGTTCTTTGTTCGTGAGTTTGTTGGAATTGCGAGGGTCATTGGAATTAATTTCAAAGACCTTATTTACGGGAGGTCCGTTTGATATCCAAAAGCGCTCAGACAGTGATCGGACAGGGTGGGGAATGTTGGAGTGAACCGAGAAAAGTTTGGGTAGAGCCGGATCTAAGCGTTGGCTAGGTAAGCGTCTTGTAGTAAGAGGAGTAGTTATGAACCCTGTAGACCATCCCAATGGGGGTGGGCTTATAGATTTCTCGAAATAGTTTAGAAGTCTTTATCGGGCCTTAAATGTGAAATATAAAACAATAGAGACTAAAATGTAATTTCTAAAAGTTATTACGAACTCCGAATATAAATTGTTTCAGATATATTTTATTCTAATTATTCCTTTAAGTATTTTCTTTAATTATATAGTCCAAATAAATATAAAGTAGATCATTTAGGGTTTTTTTGTAATTTAATAATTTTATAGGACTTAATGTGCTAATATTGTAATTGCACTTTTGATCCTCGGTATATAATGTCTTCTAAGAGTAAACCCTATCCCTAAATTTCATTTTCCTTCTTTCTTTTCCCAGCCGCAAGTCGGCGCCCCTCCTCCTTCTCTCTTCCTTCCTCCGCGATTGCTCCCCCTCTCCGGCGTTCCTCCGACCAGCAGCCACCGTCCCTCTTCTTCTCCTCTCTTCTATCCCTTTCCTTCTCTCTTCTATCCTTTTCCTTCTCTCTTCTCTCCCTTTCCTCTTCTATTTCTCTGCATCGGTTCTTTTCTTCTTCTCTTTTTTTTTCCTTTTCTTCTCTCCGCCATCCGTCGTCACCGCTACACCACTTTCCTTTTTTTCCCCCTTTTCTCCTCCTCCTTTCTTTTTTTTTTCTCTTCTCCTTCCCTTTCCGTCTCGGTCTCTCTTCCCTTCTTCTCGGCCGCCGCCTCATTTCTTCTCCGGTACTGGGCTCCGCACCTCAGCCGCCATCCACCACTGCACCTCCACTATTCTCCTCTGGAGGTTTCTTTCTCTTTATATTTCTCTTCCTTAATTTTTCCTTATATTTCTTTATTTTCTGTTTTATATTCTTGTTCTTCTTATTATTATTTTTTGTAATTGTTTTTCTCAGATCAACGACCGCTGACTCGCCGGCGCCGAGTTACCTCTGTCACTTCGCCGCCAATTCTCCGGCGAAGGTAAGGTTTCCTTCTTTCTTTTCTTTTCTGTTTTCCTTTTTCCTCTATTTATTTAATATGTTGTTATTATTATTATTATTATTATCCTTGCTATTGTTCACTAATTTTGGTGATAAAATAGGTTATTAGTATTTTTTTTTTCATGCTTAGTAATAAAGTAGGCTATTATTATTATTATTATTATTTTTCCCCACTTAATAATGAAGTAGACTTTATTTTTCCATGTTGAATGAACATTAATTCAACTGGTCACTCTTAAATTTACATAGTTTTGCTATTGGAATTTAGCTTTGAGTTTGAAATTTGAATGTTCAATGAATCTTAATTGAAACTGATCACTTTTCCATTTTGAATTTGTTTTGTTTGACTGAAACTTAATTGAATTGGTCACATATAAATTTACATAGTTTTGTTATGGAAATTCATTCACTATTTTTTACAGAATTGCTTAAAAGGGAAGCTTATATTCGTTGACAACCAAAGTATGTGATGTCTTGAAATTCCTAATGTGTGTGTGGTGCAATTAGTTGTGGTATGCCTAGATGTTCATGTTTGGTTTTGCTGGATGTTTTAAATCTTTCACAATGATCAAATTAGCTGATCAATAAATAGTGATTCTTTTACTTTAACGAGGCAACTTCTTTCTATCATCATATATTAAAAAACTTGTAGACAACATAGCATATTGGAAATAATCTGATAAGGAAACAACTGAAACATTGAATACAATGGTAGGGAAAGTGTACCTTGTGATTTCTACGGTCAAAGACTTCAAACTATACTGAAAATAACCAAAAGAATGCAAAGATTGTCAAATTATTCAGCAAAGTTTCATTGCACATATAATGATGTAAACTACATAGATAAAACATAGAGAACATCAATGGAATAGCAAATTCATAATAGTACTTGTCCAGAAAAGCAAATATTAAAACTGGTATATCTAAGGAAATTCAATTCAAGCTTGAATCCCTCTTTGTATATATATATTTTTTGGTGAAATACCTATAACTGCTAAAGCTCAAGGATTCCAATGGATATTGAATTTTGACAGTGAGAAAAAACAGCAACTGAAACACAGGAAGAAGTAAAAACACTTTACCAGCTTAGAAAGAAAAATCAGGGATTTTCAGCCTTTATCTATGGAAAACTGTCCATATTCATCTAATGATCATTAATAGGCTAAAACTATTCACCCTTTATATATGTAAAACTGTCTAGATTAATCTAATGATCATTAGTATGGTACAACTATTCACATTCTGAATTTAATCCTCGATCAATGTATCAATTGTAATGTGTTATCCCCGATATGCCCTGAAGAAATCTATTAGCCATAGATATTATCTAAGGCTCTTTTCTAAAGTTATTTGTTTAAGAGCTTCTTAAACAATTAGAAGAAGTATATCTAAATGTTGAAGTTACAGTCATTTATAGTTAGAAGAGATTCAGGATCTATTCAGCTTCTTGTTGTTAAATAAGCATAAAGGGGAAAAGATACTTATTTGATTAGATAACAGGGAACAATTGGTATATTCAATTGGAACTATAAAAATTTGCAACAATTGCAAGGTCTAAAAAATTATAAATCTTTAATGAATAGAATAGCAAGTAAACTATACCTTGGAATAGGAAGATGTTTGGTTGCCTGAAGAAAATAGTTATTGCAAGAATGATCAAGGCTAATTTATTTTGATTTTAGATAGTCTATATATTGTGTTTGAATAACACTTGAAGCTAATAATACATCACATACCCGATTTGTTGGTGAGCCAATGAAGTCGCAGCGAGCGCCGAGAGCTCTCTGTCCTTTGCGTTTCATTGGTTGAGCAGCAACCTGTGAGTAAATATAAATGTAAGAAAAGAATGCATAGAGAACTAATAAAACATTGATAGTTAATAGCTAGGTTAGGCACAAACAGTAAAGAATAACACAGAGACGCACCAAAGATGATTTATGGTAAGACCATTTATACGCCACTCAGGCCTGGAGAATCGTTGCATATCAGCAGCCAGCTGCATAAGAAGGATTACATTCAAGCTTCGGCAAACTCCATATAGGTACCTCAAACAACAACAAAAACCATACCTTGGATGATGCTGAAGCTTGCCACCGTTGAATTTCACGCAGACGGCTCATTTCCAAGTCTAGAACTTGATAAGTTTTTAGATATAGGTCAGCTTGACGCTGCTTCATAGAATCTGGAAGCTGCAATATGCAAGTCCGAAGCTAATGAAGTTTAAGGGATAAATAATTAGACAAAGATCGAACTTTTGAACTAATATCAAACACATATGTGTGTTGTATTGTATATCATATTTTCTTTATTATTAACTTAATAACAAAAAAATGAACCGCACTTTTGCTAAAACGGTCATGAATCCAAACATAATCTATTTATGCACGAACATAATCGACCCGAAAACATAATCATTAAAATTAACCTCGAGGCGGGGCTTTTACACAACTCCAATATGTGTAGAGAATCGGTCCCATTTCTTTCCCTTCTTGTATTAACACATTACATTCACTGGTAGCAAACATTTATCACTAAATAAATAAATCAAAAAAATAATAAGAAGAAGAAAATTCCACTACCATACCAGTTGATTAATAGCTTTAGTATCTTCGGATAAAGAGAGCCTATAGGCAGAAACATCGCTATACTCCACAAAGTTCCAAAATTAAGCGAGCTCAAAAAAATTAAAATGCTTAATTATAATAAGAATTAAGATATTTCCAAAAAAACTTAACATCTACATCAAGGAAGGTAAGTAAAAACTCAAATAAAATCATTCATTGAAAAGCCCCATCAAGGAAATTAGAACGCCAAGAAAATCAGAATATGTCACAAAAAAAAAAAATTTAGTACGTAATAGATTAAAACAACAGGAATTAAATCATACCCATGAACAATAGGATACATGGTCATGCCCCATTCGTTCTTGATCATATGAAGATCCGAATGACAGATCCCACAATACATTACTTTGAACTGCACATCTTTCTCTCCCGTAGCCCTATATCGCCAAAACAACCGCAAGAAAATTAACAAAAACAAATAAAAAAAACAAAAAAACCGATTGCAAAAATGCAAAACCTGTCGATAAGAAGAAAAAAAATCATTTTCGAGCTATAGACCTTCGGGAGAAATTGAAAGGTGAGAGAGATCCAGAAGTGTCTCTGGCAGCCCATCCAAAGGCCTTAATTGGATGCTCAACTTCTGAAGATGATTAATCTTCAACCTTAATCTATGGAAAAATTGTCCATATTCATCTAATGACAATTAATAGGATAAAACTATTCACATTCTGAATTTAATCCTCAAGCAATGAATAAATCGTAATGTGTTATTCCCAATATGCCCTCAATCACTCTATTAGCTATAGATATTAGCTCAGGCTTTCTTCTACATTGATTTGCTTAAGAGCTTCTTAAACAATTAGAATAAAGAAAGCTAATTAGTTTAGCTTAAGTCATTTTATAATGATATTGAAGGTTTTCAGAAGCTATTCAACTTCTTGTTATTAAATAGTCATTATCATTGCATTAAAAAGATACATTGAACTTATTCCTTGTAGGTCTTTTATAATGCTATAAAAGGTTTTCAGAATCTATACATCTTCTTCTTATTAAATAGTCATTATCATTGAATTAAACATAAACATTGAACTTATTCTTTATAAATTAGGTTAAAAAATTAAACATATACAGGTGAACTTCATCAATGCAAAGCCACCACGCTAGCACCCTCCCGATTCGCCCCGTTGCGATATCAGCTCAGCGTGTTGAAGTCTATAAGCGTCTGCTCTCGGCTTTTATATATATATATATATATAGATTTTAATTTTGTAATGTTATACCTGAATGATATTAAAAAAAAAAAAAAAAAACCCGATAATTGTTGATCATCTCCGCCATCAGATCTCACAGTTTCGTTTCTCTCTCTCTCTCTCTCTCTCTCCCCTCTTCTGCAGCGTCTCTTGAGATTGAAAACCAACCATAAGGTAAAATCCGTTTACGCTCTCCAGATCCATTCTTGAAACTTATTTTCTTCATTATCATCGCTCCATTGTACGGACTTCTTGCAATTCTATTATTAATTGTTTCTGTTTTTCTTAATTATATCTGTTTTCGTTTGTTTGTTTGTTGTATGTATAATCAATGTGATTAAAATTGTGATTATAATTGATAATTTGAAGATTTTTAAAAGTTGATTACGGAATTGAGGTGTATAGAGTGTGTTTATTTGGAATAGTGTTTAATTGTTGATGTGATGTGATCTGATGAGAAGTCAGAGCAACTGAGTTGTTTGCTTAACAGTGATGATTTGCGATTGAATGATTCGTTTGTTGTTTTCGTGTTAATTTAGGGTTTTATTGAAGTATGGGAGTTGCACAAAACGGTATCGACATGGAGGAGGGAACTCTAGAAGTTGGAATGGGTAAGTTTCTTCACTATTTTTTTAGCATGTTTATCCTATTCAGCGTATGTGTTTATTTTATTTTAGCTTGCCGCCGTGCTTGGTTAAATAATTTGGTAAACAGTAGTTATGATAGTGTGTTGTAGTTGCGATTGAGGATTTGAGGATTTTGAGATTCAAGAGTGCCTTGTAGGTTTTATGCTTGATTGCCATGCTTGGTTAGACAATTTGGTTAAGATCAGATATGATAGTGTGTTTTTGCAGTCGCAATTGAGGATTTGAGGGTGCCTTGTAGGTTTTATGGCTTGCTTGTTAGAAAACATTAAAACAATTTGATTAATTATTACTCTGTTGGTTTTCGCTTCTATTGGGACAATGAGTTACTTTGATAATAGACTGACTAGAGTTGTGTTCTTTAACACTGATTTGGAAGATATGCTTTTGTTCTGCTGTCTTCAGGTCAAAGTACGTCGAGGTCTTGAGATTAATAGACAGTAAAGAGTTTCTGAAATAGATAGTAAATGAGCTTTGAATTTATTCAAATAACATAGATTGGAGATGTTGGAGTTTCAATCTCAATGTAACTTTGCTTTCTGGTTTATGAAAAAGGAAAAAGAAGCAAAACAAAGTTGTTTATTTTTGTGTTCTAGTTTCCCAATTCGTAGGAGTTTTGAGGGCATCCTGGTAAGTTTTTATATTTGTTTACGTCTTGAGGAAAAAATAAATTATTCCAGCTCCAAAACCCCATCCTTCCATTTTTTAAGGAAGTTCTTATTCGATACTGGTTCGTCCAACATCCTTTTGCATATCAAATCAATGTACTATAGTCAAGAACTTTGATTTTTTTCTTTCACCAATGGATCTAGGAAATAGAACTGATTAAGAGGCTACTTTTGGATTGACTTGTGACACTGCATGCTCAAGATATCTACAAAAACTTCTTAATATTTTTAGTTTCACTAATATTTAAGTTTTTTTTTAATTTAAATTTAGATATCTTTTTGACAGCGTATTTGATGATATCTTTTTCCGTTTCTTTCTGTCATTTTCCAGAATATAGAACTGTCTCAGGAGTTGCTGGACCACTGGTTATCCTTGAGAAAGTGAAGGTGCATATCATGTTCTCTCTTGAGATTCATGCAGTGATTACGATTTGTTGGGAAAAAATGGATGCAATTTTTCTATAAATATACATGAAAAACTGTGTTTATGTACATTAATTCATACATGATGGACAGGGACCCAAGTACCAAGAGATTGTCAATATTCGCTTAGGTGATGGAACAACTCGACGTGGACAAGTCTTGGAAGTTGACGGAGAAAAAGCAGTTGTTCAGGTGATTATTCTTTGGTATTTAAAGGGTATATATATATATATATATATATATATATATATATATATATTATGTTAGTTTAGAAGTTTTATCCCCTCTAGGTGAGATAATATTTGCTCTCCTTCCTGGTTGATAATGGTGTTTATGTAACTTCTATTAATATGTGGTAAACAATTTGTAGTTCACTGCACTATCCTCTTCTTGGGATTATTTTCAACTAAAAAATCTCTTTCTTATCCATGAAAGTGAAATGAGAAATAAACTCTTGGTCTTGGTTTTTCTTAATGTCTTAAGAAATATTCTCAGCTAGTCCCTTTCTATGTCATTGTGAATCTAATAGGAGTGAGTATCTAATGCTTGACCTTTTTCCCTGCCGTTGCAATTAGGTTTTCGAAGGAACTTCTGGAATCGACAACAAATACACAACCGTGCAGTTTACTGGCGAGGTGAAGTCTTGTTTCCTGGCATTTTTCTTTCACTTTGTTTCTTCATAGAACTCCAAAATAATGCTTGATCGCTAAAATACTATACTTGTATCATGAATTTCTTTCATGCATGTACAGAAAAATCACGATCAGGAATTTTCCTCGCCCCCTTTTTACTTTGAATCTTTTGGTTTACTGCCGACATCACATTACACTTCATGTTCACCGTGATTTACTCATCCACTTTTCTATGTTTGATAAATATTTGATTGTCCCTTTTAAGTGTATGTATGACTTTGTTTTCAGGTTTTAAAAACTCCCGTCTCTTTGGATATGCTTGGTCGCATCTTTAATGGTTCTGGAAAACCCATTGATAATGGTCCTCCTATTCTGCCTGAAGCATATCTGGATATTTCTGGCAAGTATTTCTGGAGAAGTATCTTACTCTTCTGTAATGGTCATATATGTGGTTTTGTTTGAAATTTTAACATTCACTACTTTAGGGAGTTCTATCAATCCTAGTGAGAGAACCTATCCTGAAGAAATGATACAGACAGGAATCTCAACAATTGACGTCATGAATTCAATTGCTAGAGGACAGAAAATTCCTCTTTTTTCAGCTGCTGGTCTTCCACATAATGAAATAGCTGCCCAGATCTGTCGACAGGCTGGTCTAGTGAAACGGTCGGAGAAATCTGACAATCTTCTTGAGGTCCGTAGTTGGTTTGCTATATTTTACTGCCAGAACGAATAAACACTAAGCATTATTTGAAATTAATAAAATGTTTTTCCTTCCAAGATCGTTAAATAGTATCTAAGAATCTTTATGTTATATCTTGCCTGCTAGAGTTAAGAGGTAGTACAAAGTTGGCAATTTGTTCGCCCATGATCTTTTATATCTGGCTTTTGGATATGCATTGTTAAGACATGGATTCTTTTTCTTGTTTAAGTTAGTCCTTTTGGTGATTGAATTGTTATAATATGGTTTTCTTCGTCTGTTTATGTCACAGGGTGGTGAAGAGGACAACTTTGCCATTGTCTTTGCAGCTATGGGAGTTAACATGGAGACAGCACAGTTCTTTAAACGTGATTTCGAGGAAAATGGATCTATGGAGAGAGTGACCCTTTTCTTAAATCTGGTATTTTTTTTTAATTATGATCGTATTTAATGTGTATGGTATTTTCTTTTGATGTATTTCTTTTTTTATAATGTGATAATTCCGGCATGTAATTAAATATTATTTGTGCAGGCCAATGATCCAACAATAGAACGTATTATTACCCCTCGGATTGCTCTGACCACAGCAGAATATCTTGCATATGAATGTGGGAAGCATGTTCTTGTCATCTTGACTGATATGAGTTCTTATGCTGACGCTCTTCGTGAGGTAACATATAAAAAGTGTATGCTAACAGTTCAGTATTATTAGCTAACTTGCTGTGGTTCAAAATTACCAGCTTGACTTCTACAAAGTTTTCCTGTTATAAAGTCATAGCATGCAGTTGAAAAGGTAATCTTTTGGTTTAGGTTTCTGCTGCTCGTGAAGAAGTGCCTGGAAGACGTGGTTATCCTGGTTATATGTACACCGATTTGGCTACTATCTATGAGCGTGCTGGACGTATTGAAGGACGCAAGGGTTCCATCACACAGATTCCTATCCTAACTATGCCCAATGATGGTAATTTGATCACTACTAATTTTACATAATCTGTGGTAATCTTTTTAACTTTTTACCTTATGGTTCTGATTTTTTTCCTCTTGGTTTTGATTGTTCAGATATCACGCATCCAACACCAGATCTTACGGGTTATATTACCGAGGGACAGATATATATTGATAGACAGCTTTACAATCGACAGGTTAGATTATAATTTGATACTATCAACATGTTTCAAGTTCCAATTTACTCTGAATGGTTCAGAGTATGGAATAAATGGGTATCACAAATCTTGCTTGGCCATCTAATAAGAATGGTGTAGTCCCTGATCTCTTCTGCGAAGAACTACTTTTGAGCTTTTTTTTATAGGAATTGAAATGTAATAGGACCAAGAATGTATACTTTCATGGATAATCTCTATAATTACTCATAGCTCAGGCAATCGCTAAGTTAATTAGTTTTGGGATTGGTAGGTACTGATCTTTTTATAGGATGGTATAGATCACCAACCATTTTACTTGTCTTGGATGTTTAATTCTAATTGGATAATGTGAATTTCTTATTTGTTTCCCTGTTTTTCACTTTATCCCAAATTATTTTTTA
The DNA here is from genome assembly GCA_026122235.1 of Vinca minor. Lineage (NCBI taxonomy): Eukaryota > Viridiplantae > Streptophyta > Magnoliopsida > Gentianales > Apocynaceae > Vinca > Vinca minor. The sequence goes on along the minus strand of JAOCZM010000115.1, from coordinate 10,557,738 downwards.
TGGATTTTTTCTGTCTAACTGTACTAATGTTTTCTATACAGATATATCCTCCAATCAATGTGCTCCCCTCCTTGTCTCGTTTAATGAAGGTTAGTCAAGACTTTATGAAGTTGTGTCTATTAGCACCTTGTCGATTGTTATCTTCTCTATATTAGAAGATTAGCATTAATGTGGCAACTTGCTTAACTATTGCAGAGTGCCATTGGTGAGGGTATGACACGTAAGGACCATTCTGATGTGTCCAACCAGGTAACCCAAGTTATTCGTCTACAAAAATTTCACGTTTTCTGCTCCTTAGACATTTCCTCTTCTGCAATTCCATCTTTTGGTTGTAAAATGTTTTGCGTACTTTGACCACCATGTTATGATTTCTTAGATTCGACTGTATTGACCTATTTAAAAATATTCTCTTTGAAACTTCAGCTATATGCAAATTATGCCATTGGTAAAGATGTGCAAGCAATGAAAGCTGTGGTTGGAGAAGAAGCTCTTTCTTCTGAAGATCTGGTTAGTCGAAGGAAACCATTTCCCTCCTTTTTAGTATTCACTTCACCATATATGTAATCATGATCATAACATTAAAAAGTAATTTTTTTCTGGATCTTTACAGTTATATCTGGAGTTCCTGGACAAATTTGAAAGGAAGTTTGTTTCGCAAGGAGCATATGATACACGCACTATTTTCCAGTCACTTGATCTAGCGTGGACCTTGCTTCGGATATTTCCTCGTGAGCTACTGCACCGTATTCCGGCCAAGACACTCGACGCATTCTACAGCCGAGATGCATCTAACTAGTGCAAAGCTTTTGTATCTTATAATCCTGCCTCAAATTCATTTCTGGTATGAGCTCGGCCGTGTCTACTGCATGTTCTTTCTACCTTAGTTGTGTATTTTTCCTCTTATCAGAGCTCAAGAATAAAGTTTCAGCTCCTAAGATCTCATACAGCAGTACATTCGGGAATTTTAAAGACTGATTTTTTTTTGTTGAGCTGTAATTAGAGTGTGTAATTATTTTGGATTGTTGTTTTATTGAAATATTTGTTGGTATATGCTTTTCGGGTGGAATATGAGTACTCTAGTTTCTAGGAAGCAAAAATATGAGTACTTTGATAGGGGTGTATTCAATCTAGATTTTATAATATTTTTAAAGGATTTTTATGTCTATAGTATTCAATTTATATTTTAAAAAATCCATTAAAATTTAGAGATATTCAATCCCGATTATAATAAATTCATTAAAATATAGAGGTATTCAATCCAGATTATAAATTATTTGTTGAACTGTTGGTATTCAAAATTCTATAGATTCTTATAGATTTAATTCAATTGATAATTTTGATGGATTTTCTTTACCTAAATTTGTTGAGAGAAACTCTTAAAATAAAATGTCTTTAATAATTTTATTTAAGATTACAAATTTTGCATGATCCATTCTTTTATAATTAAAAGAAAATTTAAGAAATGTTCAAACTCACTAAATATGAGAAAAAAATTCACAACGTAAGAAAACTTAATATGAAATGTTTATTTCCCTAAAACAATATATTGTCATAATATCTAAATAATTTTCTTCAAACATAAATTAAACAAAGTAAAAAATTTATTCCATATCTAACCACAAATTTATGTTTTCCAAAGATGATTTTTTTTTATCAAGAGCACTAAAGTATGTACAAGATGAAAAAATTATATGTAAAAGATCTAAAAGGAACAGTTATTAGTGATTGAAATAATAATGAAAGAATTATAGAGATTTTAGGTAATATGGTTGGGATTTACTATCTCGAGTCCCAGGAGGGAACATAAAAGAAAGAGTAATTCATATTCCGGGTCAAGAGTTGTTTTATGAATTGGGTCAAGTTAGTCAAAAGACTCATTTGCCCTTGATAAGAAAGAGAACGGAATAATCTCAATTCTCAATGAGAGAGCCCTGAGCTTGGAACAATTGGTAACTGCTTGTGAATACCATATTAGTAAAGAAAGTGTGAAACTTGGTGTGAGATTAGTTTCTTATTTATGTTAATTGTTAGTGCCATGTAAAAAATCTAAAGGTCAAGTCCAATTTGAATAAAAGTTAGACTTTGTTAGTTCTCGATTGATCGAGTACTAATTAATTTTTAACTGAATATAGCAAACTCTCCACCGGGTAATTAAAAAAATAAATTATCAAAAGAGATAAAATATTGAGTGAATCCTCCCTTCCCTTTCTCTGTTCCTTCTAAAATAGAGATAAGAGATTCCAACAAGAGACAATTATATAGTTGGCAAACTTGCACATTTCACTTTAACCATTCAAGATATGTCCATGCAAAGTTGCTAGTTTGAGTCGTCTCAACCATTCAAAGTATGTCCAGGCAAAGTTGCGAGTTTGAGTCATCAATGATGCAACTTAAGTGTACCATATTTCACAAATTATTCTGCAAGATTTCTAGTTGGATTAATAAGATAAAATACATGAATACCAGTAAAAAAAAAATGAGAGACGGTATAAAATTATCCCATATATAACACTTATTTAGTTAAAAAGAATTCTTTGAACTAATCATACCATCTCAGGTGTAGTGTAATAATTTTATGGACATTGCTAGGGAGCTAAAATTTAGCCAATTAATTGGCTAAATTGGTGACAAAATGGTAAATAATTGGATGAACCTCTTATACCAATATGTGGTGAATAATATTTAATTTGGAGTTTTAACCAATTTTATTTAGCCATTAAGCATTTTCCTAATTTTATTTCTATACTAAAAGATCCGGAAACAAGGGTAAGCTGGTATTCTCACTAGTTTGACTCGGAGTACGTGGGTATGAGTTTGATAGTTTGACCCGGAATAAATTGGATATGTATAAATATTGACAAATCTCAAATCCGATTTTGGAAAGGAGAAGTTGCGGGGTACAATTAGCCGTTTTCGACGCCGACACTCAATCTAACCAAACTCCTCCTCCCCGCCGCCTTCTTCAGCCGCGCCGTACAAAAACTTTAGTTACAAAACCGGTGATTTCACTTTGCTGAATCCGTCTGAGGACCTAAACTTGCTCGTTTGTAATCTTTCTTATTCTTTACCTGGAAATAGGTATTCTAAACCCTACATAATTACGTAATTAAGGTTTGATTTATTATATACATATAAGTGTTCCACATATTGAAAATCTAACGTAATTAAGGTTTCCACGGCGCCACCCACCCCTTAGATCCGCCATTGGTTGTGGTTGGGGAAAATCAGCCATCTTGCTGCTTATCATGTCTCAATATTTTTTTTCTATTTGATAGAATTATTTCTAAAAATGTGTTATAATGTTTCAGTGATATTCTGTGAGCAACCAATTTGATTATTAAATGCTTTTTATTTAATGAGTTACTACATTATTGCTTTGTGTTTTTTTCCCCAGATTCTCTGTAGTAACTTTTTGATTGGGTTTTCAGTGCTGTTCCGTAGTATGATTGAAAAGCGAAATGGATATTGACGTCGATCACTATGCTATTTTGGGCTTGCCATCTGGTGAAGAAGGAGCTAAACTTACAGAAAAAGAAATCTCGAAAGCGTATCGGTCTAAGGCCTTGGAGTTGCACCCTGATAAGCGACCCGATGATCCAAATGCACACATTAACTTCCAAAAGCTTAAAACGTCTTATGAGATTCTCAAAGATGAAAAGGCAAGGAAGTTGTTTGATGATTTGCTTCGTTTGAAGCGAGAGAAGGTTAAACGACAGTCGCAACAAGATTCTAAGCGGCGAAAAATGATGTCAGATCTCGAAGAAAGAGAGCGAGCTGCCTTCGATGCGGATACTAGCGTGAGAGCTCGAGATGAAGAAGATAGAATTGCATGGAAGCTCAAAGAAGAGATTGCTAGGATCCGTTCCATGTTTACCAAAAAGGGAGCAGCTGAGCCTGCTGCTCCAAAGAAACCTACAACTGGAGCAGCAAAAGGGAATACCGATGGTGGGGAAGGTGGTTTAGATAAAGAGAAGTTGCTTAAGGTGTCATGGGAGAAGATTGGTGAAGATTATACTTCTCAGAGACTGAGGGAAATATTTGAGGAGTTTGGTGAAGTAAAAGATGTGCTAATCAAGAGCTCTAAGAAAAAAGGTTCAGCACTTATTGAGATGGCTTCTAAAGATGCCGCTGTGAGTTTCATGAAACTTTATACTAAGGAATTTTTTTAAAATTTTTTTCTTTAATCTTAAACTAGTGCTCTTGACCTTATGTATTCTATTGACAGGCTGCTGCTATTGGGAATGTCTTGGACGATTTATCGAACCCGCTATTAGTTCTACCTCTGCACCCAGCTGCATCAACTACTCCTGTATCTTCTAGCACCCAGAAGGATGTCGAACCTGATGGCCCACAATTAAGTAATCTCGTGGGTGCTGGATACCAGGCATTTGAAAATTCAGTGCTCGAGAAATTGAAGAAGGTTTGAACTATTTGGATACTATTATTGTCAAAATATGATTTAACTTTGTTTCAACTTTCATGCATTATTATTTCCAAAAATTTGGTAGTTCTTAAATTTGGTTACATGGTTATTCTTGTGGACATTTCTTAGACATCATCTCCTCCACCCCTCCCCACCCCCACCCCAACGGACACAACAAAAAGAAAGAAACAAATTAAAAGGTGAAGATGGGAAAAAGAGAATGTTGGCTGGATGGTGATTCTAATCTTGGTGCCTCATCTTCTTCTTCATACTGCAATGTACATAGAATGCTGGACTAAAACAGTATTTTCTTTTCTTTTTTTGAGGAATAAACAGCGGTTTCTTATTTGCTGTGATATACCTTCATTTCTTTGGGGCCGTTATAACTTATTTTTTCTGGATGGCAGGCTGCTCAAAATCAGAAATGACCATGGTAATGGTACCACATTGAAGGTGCGAGTCCATCCAAGGAAACACTGTTAGAATCTTCCCTACTTCATTGAAGAAGTTGTCACTCCAGAGTATGTTATCCTCCTCCATAAGGTTTCATATAAGGTTAGTTTGTATTATGTTGATAGGCAACTTAGCTGAATATACACTTCTTTGACCAAATGTGCCTTCTAACATGGTCTTTGCTTCACTCATACAAGAGCATTCTTATGTTAGATGTAATCATGCAAATGCTATTCAAACCCCATGGAAATTGTTGCGAATGGGGTGTTGGTAACAAGTCTTATATACTAGGGAAAAATACTTGCAATTTGCTTTTGCTGTCTCATCATTTGTGCAAGAAATGTTTAATTTTGTATCCCTCTGTAAGTTCAAAGGGGTATTATAAATCAATTACATCTGTAAGTTCAAAGGGGTATTACCAAACATTATTAACTACTACTCCCTCAATTTCTTAATATAAGTCGTTTGAGACATGTAGGTTGTGCGAAGAGTAAGGAAGCAAAAAGTAAGATACTTTGTTAATCAAAATATCAATATTATTTTTCTTAAATATGATTAGTGGTATAAAAGTCTTATTTATGAGAGTAATATTTTGATATTTTAACTAACAAAGAACTTTGTTTTTTGTTTCATTATTTTTCACTACATGTCCTAAACGACTTATATTATGTGATGAAAGGTAACATTTTTTTTTATTATATTAGCAATTTTTTAATTATATTGTGTACTAAATGATATCACACAATCTGTCTTTGGACCAATTCCTTATAATCTCAATACAAATTTTCATTTTAAGGTTTATGTTTAATCTCACAAAACGATTCTCCGCTACGTTTTCTTAGACAAAAAAAATTATGAATAAAAAATCAGTTCAAATACGCTATTTACTTTTATTTTTTGAAGTGTTTAAAAAAAAAATCAAATGACATTTGGAGCTGTTGAAGATCACATGAACTATAGTAAATTAATAAAAATATTTCATAAAAAAACCACCCATAAAGTAAAAAGAAAAAGGGTTTTTTAATTTGGGATTTTCTTATTAATATTGCTGAAAATTATTAGCCAAATTCTACAAACTTCAACATTCATTTCGAAATGATGATTGTGTTATACCAAATATTGGGTCTACACTCAACCAGAATCATCATCAGCAGCCCAGCCAAAACAACGGGCCGCCCTTGACAGGCCCGAGAAGAAGCAGCATGAGCTTCCAAAGGACAACAATGGGCCGGAGGCCAGAAATGGAAAGTGTCCAAACAAGGGTTTTTTGGGCCTGGAACAAGCAGCCGGCCCAGTCATCTTGCGGACAAACCTGGAACAAATGGGAGGGGATTTGCATGGGCTTGGCCCACTTTTTCCATTTCAGTCATGACATGGCACCCGAAAAAGTGGGACAAACATTTTTGTCCATAACGGAAGTCCCACTTCCGTCCCGGGGCCATAACGGAAGTGGGACTTCCGTTCTGGCTGACGTGGCAGATTTTCCCACGCGCGTTGCCACGTGGCCACTTCCGTTCTGAGACGAGACGAGAACGGAAGTGGGACTTCCGTTCTCAACGTGATTCTTTTGTTTTTTGATGAACTTTTGATACATTCCACTTTTTGTCTTTTTCTTTTGTTTTCGTTTTTCTTAAGTTTTAATATATATATATATATATATATATATATATATATATATATATATATATATATATATTAGTTTTTCTACAATTACGAATGAAAAAACTCTAAATCATTTAGACATTATTTAATGTAGTAATATGATTATTTTAAACACATTAATTGATTTTACTCCAATAGCACTACTACATATACAATAATTTTAGTAATATATTAGATAATGTATTCTAGTATACACTAAAATAAGATTGACATTTTAAAGAAGAAAAAATTGAGTCATATCCACGTTTCCTTTCCTTTTTAATTTTCTACTTTATTTCTTATATTATTTTATTAAGTAACCCCTATTTAATTCCTTATTAAATTGATGTGATTTTCTATATATATTATTTATATTATACTAACTTTTCTAATCCAAATAAAATTCCTAATTAATTCTAATACCAATCCCACATCTAATTAACTTATTAATCTACGTGATTTACAACTACACCCCCGATTACGATACGCCAGTGAAACGCCCATCAACAAAACGTTAATCAAATATAGCACGTAACACGTGATGAAAAAATAAATTGTTTAAAATTTCATATCGAGCAAAATAAATTCAAGTCAAATTATCATGCATCAAAAATTTAATTACACATAATTAACACGTAAGCGAAAACTTACAAGTATCACAAGTGCTTTTCATACTGGCACAGGGGAAGGGATGGCATGCACCTAGTGCATGGGACATGGCTCACACATTCTCTCACATATTTTGATGCATGACCCACCTGTAGGGTAGGCCCCTCCTCAATTCAGGTTATACAGTCCCCATTGGGACTCGTCCCACCCCTGCATTTTTCCGAGTCACAGAGTCTAGTTTGTCAAGGAACATCCTCCAAATTGTTTATTTATTTTATTATTTTTTTAGTAGAGTGGAGAAATTACAGGAGATGCGTACTAGTCTTGATGTCAAACTCGCAAGAGATAGTACGCTGTCATTAAAACATGTTCTCATTGACTCCAAATTAACTACTTAGGAGTATAAATTCTAACCCTGATAACCCTAACAAACCCTAATAACACTAACAACCCCTACTAACCCTAACAAACCCTAATAACCCTAAAACCCTTTTAGTCTTGATGTCAAACTCGCAAGAAAGAGTACGCTGTCATTAAAACATGTTCCCATTGACTCCAAATTAACTACTTAGGAGTATAAATTCTAACCCTGATAACCCTAACAAACCCTAATAACACTAACAACCCATACTAACCCTAACAAACTCTAATAACCCTAAAACCCTTTTAGTCTTGATGTCAAACTCGCAAGAAAGAGTACGCTGTCATTAAAACATGTTCCCATTGACTCCAAATTAACTACTTAGGAGTATAAATTCTAACCCTGATAACCCTAACAAACCCTAATAACACTAACAACCCATACTAACCCTAACAAACCCTAATAACCCTAAAACCCTTTTAGTCTTGATGTCAAACTCGCAAGAGAGAGTACGCTGCCATTAAAACATGTTCTCATTGACTCCAAATTAACTACTTAGGAGTATAAATTCTAACCCTGATAACCCTAACAAACCCTAATAACACTAACAACCCCTACTAACCCTAACAAACCCTAATAACCCTAAAACCCTACTAACAACCCCTACTAACCCTAATAACCCTAAAACCCTAAGTAGGGTTATCAGGGTTTGTTAGGAGTTATCGTGAGTTAGAATTTATACTCCCTAAGTAGTTAATTTGGGAGTCAATGAGAACATGTTTTAATGACAACAGTACTCATCTCTTGCGAGTTTGACATCAAGACTAGTACGCATCTCCCGTAATTTCTCCACTCTACTAAAAAAATAATAAAATAAATAAACAATTTGGAGGATGTTCCTCGACAAACTAGACTCGTGACTCGAAAAATCAGGGGTGGGACAGTCCCAATGGGGACCGTATAACCCTGACTGAGGAGGGCCTACCCTACAGTGGGTCATGCATCAAAATATGTGAGAGAATGTGTGAGCTATGTCCCATGCACTAGGTGCATGCCATCCCTTCCCCGTGCCGTATGAAAAGCACTTGTGATACTTGTAAGTTTTCGCTACGTGTTAATTATGTGTAATTAAATTTTTTGATGCATGATAATTTGACTTGAATTTATTTTGCTCGATATGAAATTTTAAACAATTTATTTTTTTCATCACGTGTTACGTGCTATATTTGATTAACGTTTTGTTGATGGGCGTTTCACCGGGCGTATCGTAATCGGGGAGTGTAGTTGTAAATCACGTAGATTAATAAGTTAATTAGATGTGGGATTGGTATTAGAATTAATTAGGAATTTTATTTGGATTAGAAAAGTTAGTATAATATAAATAATATATATAGAAAATCACATCAATTTAATAAGGAATTAAATAGGGGTTACTTAATAAAATAATATAAGAAATAAAGTAGAAAATTAAAAAGGAAAGGAAACGTGGATATGACTCAATTTTTTCTTCTTTAAAATGTCAATCTTATTTTAGTGTATACTAGAATACATTATCTAATATATTACTAAAATTATTGTATATGTAGTAGTGCTATTGGAGTAAAATCAATTAATGTGTTTAAAATAATCATATTACTACATTAAATAATGTCTAAATGATTTAGAGTTTTTTCGACTCGCAATTGTAGAAAACTAATATATATATATATATATATATATATATTAAAACTTAAGAAAAACGAAAACAAAAGAAAAAGAAAAAGAAAAACAAAAGAAAAAGACAAAAAGTGGAATGTATCAAAAGTTCATCAAAAAACAAAAGAATCACGTTGAGAACGGAAGTTCCCACTTCCGTTCTCGTCTCAGAACGGAAGTGTTCCGTTCTGGCCACGTGGCAACGCGCGTGGGAAAATCTGCCACGTCAGCCAGAACGGAAGTCCCACTTCCGTTATGGCCCCGGGACGGAAGTGGGACTTCCGTTATGGACAAAAATGTTTGTCCCACTTTTTCGGGTGCCATGTCATGACTGAAATGGAAAAAGTGGGCCAAGCCCATGCAAATCCCCCAAATGGGAGACATGCCACTGAGAGGCGTGGATCGAGTGTGGACACAAGGGGAATCAAGCCGTGCGATTCGGACCCCAACCACCCGTATTCCCTCAATGATTAAATTTTTATCTTGGAATGTGAGGGGTGCGGGACACCCGGATTTTCACTCCCATATGATTGACCTGATCAACACCCACCGACCATCTGTTGTTGCACTTCTTGAGACTAAAGTTAGTGGGTCAAGAGCGGAACAAATCTGTGCAAGACTGCCGTTCACTCACTCAGAACGTGCGGATCCGGAAGGAATGCGAGGAGGAGTTTGGCTACTGTGGAATGATGCTGACGTGGAACTCACCTTGATCTCAAAAAATTTACAGTCCATCCATGTGGTGGTAAAGGTCCGTAACTCCCCTCACTTGTGGCTCCTTTCTAATATTTATGCTAGCCCTGATTTCAATACTAGACTTGTTTTTTGGGATCATCTGCGTAATTTAGCTAGTAGTCATAATCTTCCTTGGGTACTTTTGGGAGATTTTAATGAGGTTTTGTCCCAGTCTGAGAAATTTGGTGGCCGTGCGCCCGCTCAAACTAGAGTCTTTGCTTTTAGGGGTATGTTAGATGACTGCAATCTTTTGGACCTTGGTCATGAAGGTTCTAGATTCACTTGGACAAATAAGCACGTCGATGGTTCTGTAATTTTTCAAAGAAGTGATAGAGCAGTTTCTAACTCAGAGTGGCGGGAACTATTCCAAAATGCAACACTTTTCAACCTTGTTAGAACTAGGTCGGACCACTCACCTTTATTGCTGAATCTGGATCCAAATAACACCACTCCATTTAAAAAGCCTTTCCGTTTTTAACCTGTTTGGCTCACGCATCCAGATTTTAAGGCAATAGTTCAAGATGCTTGGTTAGGGCGAGATGCGAATTTTTCCATAGGAGCCTTACAATTCAAAGACTCGATCTCTGATTGGAATACCATGGTTTTCGGTAATATCTTCAAAAGGAAGAAGAAACTCCTTTCCCGCATCAGAGGCACTCAGCTGGCCTTGGAATCACACCCCTCTACCTTCCTTTTTAATCTTGAACGGGACCTGTTGTCCAAACTAGACTTTGTCTATAGGGAAGAGAAACATTTGTGGGCAATCAAATCTAGAATGGACTGGTTGATGTGGGATGATCTTAACTTCAAATTCTTAAAAGCAGTCACTATTCAGAACAGGAAAAACAACAGGATAATGTCACTCCAGAAACCTAACTGGCGAATGGGAGTTTGATATTATTAATGTTAAGAAAATCATCTTAGACCACTTCCATAACTTGTATACTACCAGCAGAATTTCTACTCCGCTCATTAAAGAGCCCTTTCCTTTTACTTGGGTTAACACTTTATCAGCTAATCTCTCCCACCTTGCTAACATTCCGTCTGTGGAAGAAATTAGAAAAGCACTGTGGTCTTTTAAACCACAAAAAAGCCCGGGTCCGGATGGCTTCCACCCGATATTCCTCCAACACTTTTGGGATATCCTTAAACCCTCTATTCTCCACTTTATCAGTGATTTTTTTAGAGGCATCCCTCCCAACGAGACCATCAACTCTACATTCCTTTGCCTAATTCCGAAGGTTGCAAACCCGGAGAATGTCGGGCAACTTAGGCCCATCAGCCTTTGCAACACCATCTACAAGATTACTTCAAAAATCTTGGTTAGTAGGATCAGGCCATTCCTCTCTTCTATTATCTCTCCCAACCAGGGAAGCTTCATTCCGGGGAGGAGATGTGCCGATAACGTGGTCATTGTTCAGGAAGCAATCTTCGCTATCAAAAATACATTGCGTAGACAAGGCACAATTGCAATCAAAATTGACTTGGAGAAAGCTTTTGATCGTTTGGAATGGGATTTCATCAAGGAAGCTCTGGAATTTTTCAATTTCCCAGCTATGCTTATCAAGCTCATCATGAACTCAGTTTGCTCCTCGAAAATGGCTATCCTGTTCAATGGGGAACCGACTGATTGGTTTTTACCGTCTAGGGGTATCAGGCAAGGTGACCCTCTGTCTCCTTATTTGTTCGTTATTTTTATGGAATACCTCACTCTTAGTATTGAAAAATCTGTTGCTCTCAACAATTGGAAAACAATCAAAGTCGGGAAACAAGGTCCAAATATCTCTCACTCCCTTTTCGCTGATGATGTCATTCTGTTCGGCGTAGCCGAAAATAACACAATCACGGAAATGAAGAGAGTACTGGACGATTTCAGCAGGAGATCGGGTCAGAAGATCAACCTGAATAAATCCAAATTCATCTGTTCACTTAACCTCACACCCCTTAGAATCCGGGAAATTGAGATTCAACTAGAAATCCAGCACACAACCAATTTTGGGAAATACCTAGGATTCCCTATCTTCCAGAAAAGGCCGGTGAACTCGGACTTCCAATTCATTTTGGATAAAGTGAGAGACAAACTTTCAGGCTGGAAAGCTAATCTTCTTTCCTTAGCGGGGAGACGGACTATCATCCAATGTTCATCTTCTCAAATTATATCCTACTACTCCCAATGCTTACCCATACCGGCCTCTATTTGTGAAAAAATTGACCGGGAGAACAGATCATTCCTTTGGGGCAACTCATCAATTAGAAAGAAAATCCACCTTGTCAAATGGGACAGAGTTGCTAAACCTAAGAAACTGGGAGGGTTGGGAATAAGGAAAACAATGCACATTAACAGAGTGGGTCTGGCAAAGCTAAACTGGAGAGTGACAAGAGATAAGGCAAGTAATTGGGCGGCGGTGCTAATGAAGAAATATTACAGGGATGTCTCTCAAACTGAACAACAACTCAAAAAGGGGAAAGGCTCCATCAATTTAAAGGCACTCAGACAGGGCTTAGAGCTCTTTCATAGGTCTTCATCCTGGATCCCGGGGGATGGTAACACTATTAGGATTTGGTTCGATGATTGGACGGGCCTTGGCCCTTTGAGAGGTCTCATCTCAAGGCCACTTAATCGGAGTGAGGACGATGCCAGGCTTAACGCTATTTACACCGACATTGGCAATTGGAACCTTGGATTCCTGTCTATCGAACTCCCAAGCACTATCACTGAATGCATTAGAGGAGTGCCTATATCAAACCACTCAAACCTGCAGGATCGGAGGGTGTGGAGAAAAACAAGTGATGGTAATTTCTGTTCTAAAGCCACTCATTTGATCATCCACGAGGAGACCCGGGATCAAGAAATGGGGGGTAAAAGATGGGAGTGGATTTGGAAGGTAAATTGCAATCAAAGAATAAAAATGTTTCTATGGACTTGCTTCCACAACAGACTGGCTACAAAGGAACATCTCTTTAGAAAACATATCACCACTGACTCTACCTGCCCCCAATGCGGGTCTTCTCTCGAAACTATCCAACATCTACTCAGAGACTGTGCTCCGGCTCGAGAACTTTGGTGGCAGCTTAAACTTTTGCAGTATGTCAAGGCCTCCCTTCTCCCTTGATTTCGAGGCCTGGCTTAGGGGATGCGCTGAATCAACGGTCATCTCTATTTTCAATGGGATACCATGGGGGACCATTTTCACTTATGGATGTTGGGTATTATGGATCAGTAGAAATACAAAGTTATTCTCGCCGGGAAAACTTGGTATAACCCCACTACTCGACACAATAACTAGATCCACAGAATTTTATGCTTTGGGTGCGGATGCAAGGTCAACACGCCAATCAAGAACTATCTCGATTTCCTGGACTAAGCCACCACTTGGATGGGTCAAACTTAACGTTGATGGATCGTCTATAGGTAACCCGGGTAGGGGGTGGAGGCGGACTCATCGTAAATGACTGACTGCAACTAGGTTTTCGGGGTTTTTACTGTAATTTGGGTACTCGTACTAATAATACTAGCGAATTATGGGCTCGAAAGACGACTTCACACTTGCTATCGATATTCGTGCTCGGAGGCTAGCGATAGAGCTAGACGCTAAAGCCGTGATTGATCTTCTTTTTAATGCTGATATTAGTACTCACCCTTCATCTGTACTTATTTCTGATTGCAGGGCACTTCTTCAGCGGATACCGGAATTTAGTGTCTCGCATATCTACGAGGGAAGCCAATACATGTGCTGATTGGCTTGCAAAAGGTCGAGGGACGTCTTTCATCCTCCTGTTTATCTTTCTTTTGACTCTTTACCCTCATTTGTTAGCCACTTAGTAGCGAGGGGACGCACGTGGGGCTTTTTGTAATAGATTATCACAGATACACTCAATCCATATCCAACCTTTTGTTAGCGCGATAGTAGCGGGTTATGGGACATGAGTGTATCGCTTTGACAGGGACTTCAGAATAACTTTCCCGTATCCCTACGGGCTAGGGAGTATTTGCATTTATATATATTTCTCTTTTAAATAAAAAAAATAAAAAAATATTGGGTCTAAAATAAAAGGCATTAATGGACTACACAGAACAATTAACCAACACCGCCAAACCGCCAAAGCCCAGATACGGCAAAAGAAAAGAAAATGCTTAGGCCAATAGTTAGAAAAATTCTGATATAGACCTGGGCTATATGTGGGGTTGTGGACCACTTGGTCCACAATCAACCACATCACCTCTTTTGATTTAAAAATAAATAAAAATTCTCATAAAGCGCCCTCACCTTTTTTTTATTATTTTAATCAAAACTGTGATGTGATTGAATGTGAGCTAAGTGGTCATCACTGACTCAGTAGGCTAGAGTCCCATATCGAATTGTTCCAATAGTTATGGTGAGAGCTGATCCGTCTCAACTAAATGTTGAAATGAAGTCTCTTAATTAAATGTTTAAACTTAAAGTGCAAAAACACACGATAATATATGTTATGTTTTTAAAATTTTCTATTGAATGATCTAAAATATCTGATTGCTTTTCGTTTTATACGTGCAAAATAAAATTTCAATCGTCTTGACAGCTGAGATATTTAAAAAAAAAAAATACTACCTCCATTCTTAAATATAAGAATTTCATTGAATTTGTGAAAATTAAGCAAGTAAAAATTAAAATATTTTTGTAATTAAAATATTAATATTACTTTTTTAAATAGAATTAGTGATATACAAATCATATTTAAGAGAATAATATTGGTATTTTAATTACAAAAATATATTAATTTTTGTTACCGTAAGTAATGAAAGTCTTATATTTAAGGAATAATAATGATTGTTGGATAAAAAAATTGGATCAAACAAGGATAAAAGAGTATAAAATAAAAATAATTGTTCGAATTTAACGTGACATTATACCTTCTTAATCTAAATTTAATCCCAAATTTTTGATTCAATAATCACTACCCATTTAGGAATGGGGGAGTAATACTTATTCTTCTAAAAATTCGAGAACATTTAGTTTTTTCTGATAAGAAACTTGTTCTCTCGTGATGAAGGATTTAAGGATTGAGATTCTTTTCGAAAAAAGAGAATAGCTGTTATGCTCTTCTAAAGATTCCAAAACAGTTGATATTTCTCAAGAGAAGAAAAAGTTTTGGAGTTCAAAAAATGTTAAACGTAAAATTTCGTATTTAACGGTTGCGATTTGTTCTCCGCACCGGAGGCGATCTGAAAGAAAATAGAGAACCCATTTTTCTCTCTCTTCTCACTCCCTCTAAAAGTCGAAACAGAGCCGCGTCGTAGTCGGCTCTGCATATCTCTCTCTCTCTCTCTCTCTCTCTATAATAGATATATCAATTAGCTTTGTTGATTATATAAAGATGGTGGCTGTGGCGAGTGGCGGTGGTGGTGTTGCGTGGCAGCCGCAGGAAACTGGTTTCGGAGAGATCTGCGGTTTATTGGAACAGCAGATTTCTCCGACTTCCAATAAGTCTAAGATTTGGCAGCAACTTCAACACTATTCTCAGTTCCCCGATTTCAACAATTATCTCGCTTTTATTTTCGCTCGTGCCGAGGTTGTTATTTATGCTTTTTTTTTTTACTTGAATTGGTAAAAAATTATTTATTTTATTTTATTTTGATTGAAATAAGTAGGTTTTTTGATACTTCATAAGCTATATGTCTTTTTATTTATTTATTTATTTATAATAGAAGTTGAATTTGTTATGGAGCAAGTTTAAGTAGGGATTTATGTTTGATTTTTTTTTCACTGAGCTTAATTTTAGTTGGTGTGGCATGTTTTTAATTGGATAAAGTTGATCAACTTGATAGGAAATAGTATCAAAGAGCGTTTTGTTTAGCTTTCTGATTTTTGATAATAAGGAGCGATCCAGTTCACGTGCCACGGAATTTATAGACATTGAAAGTAATGAATTTTATTTATGTAAACAGGGTAAATCAGTGGATGTTCGTCAATCAGCGGGGCTGCTGTTAAAGAATAATATCAGAACCACATATAATAACATGCCTCCTGAGAATCAACAGTATATAAAAGCAGAGTTGTTACCTTGTATAGGAGCAGCTGACAGGAATATTAGGTCTACAGCTGGAACAATTATTAGTGTGCTTGTTCAGATAGGTGGAGTTGTTGGATGGCCGGAGTTGCTCGAGGGTCTTGTAAAGTGCTTGGATAGTAATGACTTGAATCACATGGAAGGTGCCATGGATGCTTTGTCAAAGGTTTGTTTTTCTCTGGTCTCTGACAGAGCTATGCATGCTGACGTATTTAACTTGTAATTTTAGAAGGTGGTGTAAGGAAACATCAGGAGGAACTCTGTTTTGCTAGTGTTTAATTCCTGGAAAATTTAGTTTTCTAACACGTAAAGGATGTGAACTGGAGTAGATTTGTGAGGACATCCCTCAAGTGCTCGATTCCGATGTTACTGGATTGCCTGAACGACCAATTAACTTTTTCCTTCCGAGGTTTCTCCAGGTGACATTTTCTTGCTCCACTTGTTCTCCTCATATTCGCTTTTCTCTACCCATCCATATCCACTGGGTCTGGATCCTGAATAAGATTGGGTAGCAAGAAGTTTTTGACTTTTGTTTGTCGCCTTGTTTTGCAATAAGTTACAATGATTGCCTGTTATTTTTTGACAGCTTTTCCAGTCTCCACATGTTTCATTAAGAAAGCTTTCCTTGAGTTCGGTGAATCAATTCATTATGCTAATGCCATCAGTGAGTATAGCTGGGATAGTCTCAAAGTTATTCCTTTTTCCTCAGTTGTAGTTGAGTCCTGTATTTTGTAATTTACACTTGGCCAACAAATTTTCAACCAGGTTTTATACATGTCCATGGACAAATATTTGCAAGGTTTATTTGTGCTTGCTAATGACACTGCCTCCGAGGTGCGGAAGCTGGTAAGTAGCTTCTACAGTTTGATTTATTGAATAGACAACGATAGAAGTGCTATGCACCTATCGGTCTGCAGACTATTGATGACATGAGCTGCCTTGCTTTTTTCTCTGCTTGTTACGCGTGGCATGCTAATAATACCTTTAACGCCATTCCTAGCTGCATGTATTCCACACATATGGGTCTGCAGACTATTAATGACCTCAAGTCATCAACTGCCTTACTTTCTTCTTTGCTTCGTACACATGTCATGTAACTAGTACCTTTAATGCTATTCCTAATTAGTTGCAAGTATTACGCACCTACGTCTTTACAGAGTATTGTACAGTTGCTTTGCTTGTTTCGCGTGGCAGTAAATAAGACCTTTAATACCTTTAACACAATTCCTGAGTACAGGTGCAAATATTAAAGATGGATGTATTAGATTATGTGGATAGGATTTCATTAATTGGCCCAATGTAATTGAGATGAAAGTAAGTTTAGCTTGTGAATTCGGTCTTCGCTACGTCTTTCTTTAATCAAATGTTTAGTGTAAAATCAGTTCGCCTCTTTGTAATTCACTTTTAATATTTTTTCATTGGTAATTCTGGATACCATCTTCTTTGAATCTTTTACCTTTACCATTGAGATTCTGTAGGTTAGTTTGTTTTTCATATTTTTCGCTTGAGCAACAACTTATTTGGATGTCCATCTGTTTGTTTCTGGTATTCCATGTTACAGGTTTGTTCTGCTTTTGTTCAACTGATTGATGTTCGTCCCGATTTTCTAGAGGTGGGTGCTTTTCTTTTTCTAATATTCTTGTAATCATTATCAGTTTAAGTGTTTGTTCTTAATTCAAGTCATTTTCAAACAAAATCTTTTAATGATTAAGGTAAACATTACTTCTTTGGTCCAAACCGAGGTTTGTACTGAATCGAAGATCTTTCCTAAATCTACTTTTTGCTTGAAGTAAACTTCAAATTGTTCAAAGTGCATAATTATTGGTTAATGACGAGCCAGGAAAGATGTTTCTTCCCTCCATCCCAGAATATTATTTACTTTGTCAAGTTTCACATAGATTAAGGATGTCTAATTTCATGGAATTTAAAAAATAAAAGATAATCTACATATACAGACTTGCGCGCGCAAACATACGCACACATATATAAAATAAATCTAGCTTTTACATGTCATTAATGAGCGTAAGTTTGAAATTGCAACAATATTGCTCCACTAGTAGTAGTTAGAGGAAGGGTAGACTGGAAAAAGATCAGTAAAGTTCTCTAGATTATAAATGTATAAAATTCTCAACAAAAATAACAAAACAAAAAAGAGAATTAAGCATTTATTTTGGGACGGAGGGAGGAGTAACATGGAATATTAAATGTGGGTATATATATTATGTATATAATTTATTTATTCTTCATAAACAAAACATTCAAATTTCAACTGGTTTTAGTTGTCACTTCATGCTGATCCTAACCTAGGTAATTTAGAGGAAGAAAATTAATCTCCGTGCAACAAATCTCACGCTCTAGTATGTCTATTAGTTTCATTTTTTTCCTGGTTACAGACGCACCTGAGGAATGTGATTGAATACATGTTACAAGTTAACAAGGACCCTGATGATGAGGTGGCTCTTGAAGCTTGTGAATTTTGGTAATCTTCCGCTCGTCAACTGATATTTGGATGTGTTTTAGTTATATGGTAGAGAATTGTATGTCTTGAAGCAGTGTTGTCAAATGGCGCCGCCATAGCGTGGCGTTTTCTGCAGCCACCGGTATACGCAATGGCACCGCCATGGCGCTATTACTTTTGAGTTATTTGTTTGATTCATGTTGTTTTTTTGCTTTTTATTAGATTATGCAGTGTTTTATACATAATTTGCATTATTTTATAGTGTCCGCTATAACATTATGGCATTTTTTTGGCTTGCCGCCATGATCCGCCATCCGCGATTGACAACACTGTCTTGAAGTGGTATTACTGAAATTTCAATTGCTGCATAGTGCTTTTGAAATTGAATGGTGCTCCATGACTGTTCTTATATATCTATCTGCTTTATTAACTAAACTAAGTTGTTCATGAGAGATCATACTTCAAATTCGTAGTTGTATCTGAAGTGCACATGTTTTTCTCTATGTATCATGCACTGGATGTAGGAATAAGATATATTATTAACTAGCTGAATCCTGTTGGTGGTTAAGTTCTGAAGCAAATTTAACATTGGCGCTTGAATGAGTGATTCAAAGAAATATTTTTAACCATGCAACCCCTGTAGAAAGCCAGGTCGAATACGTTGTTTCTTATGTCTGTGCCTGTTTTTATGCACATGTTGGGGTTGAAACCAGCAAATCCTATGTACTTTGAATTCTAACTGGAAGTTTGTCTTTTGCTTTTTAATATTCTGCTAAAGCACCAGTATTGTACTTCACTTGTTTCTCTAGGTCAAAGAAAAGGATAAAAATACCACCATGTTTTAGTAAATACCCTGACTAAAAGGTAATTGGTTCAGATGAGAGTTCTACTGATTGGGTGATTGTGATTTATACTCGACTGTCCTGGTAATTTAGTCTGGTTAACACTTTTCCTGAATAATCAATTGATCAGTTGACATCTAGTATATCATCGGCTAAGCTGATTACTTCGATTCCTTGATACAAAAGACTTGTAGATCTTATATTTGGTTACAAACGATTTCTTATCTCCTCATCATGTATTTGCAAAATATTATAGCTTATTTGTGATTGACAGGTCAGCATATTGTGATGCACAGTTGCCTCCTGAGAACTTGAAGGAATTTTTGCCGCGGCTTCTTCCAGTATGGTTAAGCCTTAAGTTTTTCCCCCTCTCCTCTAAAGACTTTTCATAGTATATCTGATAGGTGCGTACGTTAAGATGGATGTGTGGGCATACGAGAATGGATAGGGTGAGGAACGAAACTATTCAGAAGAAGGTAGGTGTAGCACCGATTGAAGACAAGTTGAGAGAGAACCGTCTGCGTTGGTTTGGGCACATTAAAAGAAGGCCAAGTGATGCTCCGGTTAGGAGAATTGAAGGATTATGTAATATTGAGGGTGTAAGAGGTAGAGGGAGACCGAGGAAGACTTGGACGGAAGTGATAAAAGGGGATATGAAGTTGCTAGAATTAGATGAGAGTTTTGTATGGGATCGAAAGAGATGGAGAGAATGCATCCATGTGGATGACCTTACGTGATTCTTGATTTGGTTCATGTAGCCGACCCCAATCTTTTGGGATTAAGGCTTGGTTGTTGTTGTGTATCCGATAGGTATGCATTGACGCTGTGATTTGTCTGTGCTATTTTTTTTGTAGGTTTTTGCTGTCCAACATGGCTTATGCTGATGATGATGAATCACTTATTGAGGCTGAGGTCTAGTTTTTTATTTTTCGTGTGATATGTTTCTTCTCGAGGTTTACTGTCCTGTTATTTATCTGACTTCACATGCAATTCCAGGAAGAGGGATCTGTTCCAGATCGGGATCAGGTTAAGCTCCGATACCACAGATCTTTTTTAGGCCCTTTTACTGAGCTTTGAAATGTTTCTCATAAAGACTATACTCTGCAGGATCTGAAGCCTCGTTTTCATGCATCACGTTTTCATGGATCAGAGGATGGAGAAGATGATGACGTGAGTTTCTTCTTCCGTTTTGAATTTGTGTTGTCTTGGCTAAAAAAACATTTCAAAGTTTTTCCATATATTTGGGATTTCTTTGTATTGGGGAGGGGGAATGACTCTTCTTTGGATAAGATATGCCTCCTATCCATTGTTGGTGTGTAAACAACCAAGTTTACGAGTGAAAGGGAAAAGAATGCACAATTTTTTGAATATGTTTTGACTGTCATTTCAGAAGGGTTACACGAGGAGTGTGTTTATTTTTACATTGATTTTGGAGTAATCTTGTAACTCTCTACTGCTGGGCTGTCTTTTGGCATTTCCTACTATTCTCAAGGGTTTTTAGATATCAAAAGTTTGGGTGTAATATATGGGCCATAACAAGTGCTAGTGACTACAAAACAATACAACAATAACATAACCCATTAAGTCACCCAAAAAAATGGGGTATGGGCAGGGGATGGATAGGAGACAGACCTAACCTTTTGGAAACAAATGCTCAAAATGGATGCTTCCGGAAAACAAGTGCTAGTGACTCTTGTTGAAAAATGGTCTAGACTCAGCAATTATACTATGGTTTCTATTGACAGGATGATGATGCTGTCAATTTTTGGAACTTGCGGAAGTGCAGTGCAGCTGCTCTAGATATTCTCTCAAATGTTTTTGGTGATGAAATTCTTCCTACTTTGATGCCTGTTATTCAGGTAATTGGTCCTGAAACTTCTGTTCAGTTTGTCTTTTCTTTCTTCTTACATGCCTTTTATTTTCCCTCCCTGTTGGCTTATTCTGCTGGTTCTGGGAATGAAAGACATTGGATGGTTGTCTGGGTAGAGCCTAATTTCTTCGTATTCATCTTTAAGATGTTTCAATGAGAAACTGCTCAATGCAGCCAGAGAGAATACATGAAACCATCAAAATACTTGCGCCCTTTTTGATACATTCAAGATGTTTAAACTTTAATCTTGTTAGATAAAATTCTTGTCTGATAGCAGTTCTTTATATAAATATAATTGTGAGATGCTTCCCCAGACTTTCACACCATGTATGCATGCTTATTTATACTAGGAAATACATTTCTTGACACTATCTCCTAGTAAAAGTATTGTTTCATTTAGTTGAATATTTAAGTGCCAAAACTTTCTGGAGGATAGTATATTCAATATCGTCAGAATGAAGAAGCTGAAAATACTAATGTGGAATTTGAATGTGGATGGTGAATCCATTCCCACGAGCCCTTTGGGGTGCTAATTTCCAGTTGCTTTGCTATTATTCAATAGTTACCAGCATCCCATAGATAAGAGTTTCTAAATAATAATTGTGGAAATGAAAAATATTCTTTTCCATTCAGCAATAATTGTTGAGCATCCTGTAAGGGAAGGATCCCTGATAATGATAAATCTTGGAAAATGATAAATGTTTGTTGCCTTTACTATTATTCAAGAATGAAGAATCCAACAGGACATACCATAAAAAGAAAAAATATAGAGCTCCAACTCTGAAAAAGTTCAAAATTTCCCATTCCTTTCAACTGGACTCTCATCCCTTCTCTCCAGGACCCTCCCCCCCGATGCATTGGTTTCTGATCACCAATCCTGTGACGGATTGACTTAGATGTGTATTAGAAGTTTTTTTATCAATCTGGAGATGTGAATACAGTTTTGGCGCCCAAGAACGTAGAGACGAATGCTGAATTATCAGGAAGTCGAACAAAATATTCTTACAAGTCGTTCATAAGAAGTGGAACGAGTTGGAATTTAATTGAGGTTACAACAACAAAAAAGCGTTAATCCCAAGTAGTTGGGGTCGGCTACATGAACCAAATAGAGAATTACATGTGGTCTTTACACATGAATAAAATTGGAATTTAATTGAGGTTGAGAAATTGTCCAAAGTGCAGTCTCAGTGATTCATTTTGCCTTATTTTTAGATTTAGATAAATTACATCCAATCATCGTTTCAAGCAGAAATGAAAGGTTTTTTACTATTTTTTCTTGATATTGTTATGGTTTATTTATTATTATTATTATTTTTGCTTATAAAGTATAAATGATATTGCAGAAGAAAATTACTGGAATGCTTTCAAATATGTCAGAAGTATTTCATTCCGTACTGGAATGCTTCTAAATATTACTGTAAGAAGCATATTTTTGCTTGATATGTCAGATTGCTATAAAAATAAAAGTAAACATAGCATTGAATTATGACCCTGATTAGCGGATCATAAGTTGGAATATGCAAACTTTGTTTGAGGTACAACTTAAATTGTTTCATTTGAGCCGCTGCAAACTCTCTGGACTTCTTAGTGGTTAATTGCATATTATAGAAAAGGCAATACCAAAACTGAATTCTTGAGTTTCTATGAGATTTTAGCGAAAGGAGAAAAAGAATTTACAAACCCATTTGACTTAATGTATCCATTTTTAAAAAGACGTTTCTGTAACTAAAAAGAATAAAATTGGTTTGACTATTAAAGCCATTTGATAGGAATTTTTCTTTTATTGAAATCAAATTTAGTTTTGTACTTCCTTTGCCAGTCTTATCGGTAGCAAAAGACAAACTGCACATAAGCGACATCTCTTTGTTCCACCGAAAGTGGGAGAAAGAGTGGTGGGGGGAATAGTCTTATAAATCAAGATGTTGCTATTTAACTGAACAATTCTTGTTATTGATTCTTGCAGTCAAAGTTAGGCTCGTTGGATGATGCATCATGGAAAGAAAGGGAAGCTGCAGTTCTGGCTATTGGTGCTATAGCTGAGGGCTGCGTTAATGGCCTTTATCCTCATCTGTCAGAGGTAGACTTTTTCTTTCCCTCCCCCCTTAAAACAATAATAATATGGAAAATGATTTGCTACTAGAATTATATTTATTGGATAGGAATTGGATAAAATTCAAATTAACCCCTATTGGTATAAGGGATTCACCCCCCAATTTGGGTTTTAGCCAATTTTTATCCAATAATTCTAGTAGCCTAGCAAGGTCCTAATAATATTTGATAGTTAGTTGCACCTATTTATTTCCTCCAAGAGTCATCTGAGATCTTGTCTTCCATGTCATTTTTGTAAATGTGAAAACAACCTGCATAGTTTCTACACTTATGATAGGTATCTTATGTTTCCTTATATGCATACCATTACCAAGTGCTTTCATTTAGTATCGGTGTATCTCCACGATGGACCTTGACTTCTTGAAAGCTTGGACTTCTATGAATATTCCATCTCCTGCATGCTTTTCCTCTGTCTTTGTTCCTCCTGGCAAAATCTACCCTTTGAGGATGGATTTCATCCTACTATTATTGTTTTATATGGATGGTGTAATGAAAGTTCATAGCTGCTAGTGGCTCCTGAAAACATGGTAGTTCACATGACCTTTGCTGTATTTATACTTCTTACAATAGTCGTATAATTTTGTTTTGCTTTAATTCTTTTGATAAATTGTCTTTCTAACTGCTATTTCCTGTTATTAATCTGTTCCCCAGTTTTGGATTTTATTTTTTTAAGTTTGACTTATAAAGAGGAAATCTAACATCTTCCTTCTCCAGATTGTTACTTTTCTTATTCCCTTACTAGACGACAAATTTCCCCTCATACGAAGTATTTCCTGCTGGACGCTCTCTCGCTTCAGTAAATATATTGTACATGTAAGTATTCTTGAGTCCTCTTATTAGCTGCATTCTTGGTTCGTGTCAAAGTTCAGATATTTTCTCCATAAAGTAGTGAAAAGAGGTGATTAGACGCGTGTGGCTGAAAAGATTATGAGAGGTCATGACATTTAATCCTGTGAGAGTAGCACAAAAAGGCTCCGGGGCCTTCTCGAGCCCATATATTCTGTAGAAAAGCATGTAAAGGTTGTTGATGTTGAAGATATAAAGTTTAAACATTATAGGGTAATATATCCTTATTTGTTTGGTTATGAAAACAATACTGGACCTCAGAAGACATATTTGATGCATAAGATGGATTTTTAGCATTTGATTAGAATATGAACCTCAAAGATGATTGATATCATGTCTCTAGAAGCCAATATTTCGTAGGAATTCATTAAGGAGGCTCTTAATTTATGTTCCGGGTCTGTAGCTCAGATGTGGCTCTGGGCATTAGGGTGGATGATTGGCCGAAGATGTTTATTATATATGTATATATTTAATGAGGTTGAACATGGGTTACTAGATGGGGACACATGGAGCTTGGCTTTCCTGAATCCTGCATATTGGTGCCATTTTTACTTGTTTTTGTTTTCGGTATATCTATTATTGCCCAATTCAATCAGGCACCATGCAAGTGTCTGATGGAATGGTTGCAGTTTCACTTGTTTAGACGTATGGCGTTTTTTAAGTCTATTAACTTGTGTTTTTCTGATTCAGAATACTGATAATAAAGAAGGCCATGAGAAATTCAGCAAAGTTCTTATGGGTATTCTACGAAGAATATTGGATGACAGCAAGCGGGTACAGGAGGCTGCTTGTTCAGCTTTTGCTACACTCGAAGAGGTCTTCTAGGGAAATAATTTGCTGTTGTACTTTGTCCTTTTGAAACATTAATCTAATTGTGATCTTATGTCTACAGGAGGCAGCAGAAGAGTTGGCACCACTCTTGGACATAATTTTGCAGCATTTGATGTGTGCTTTTGGAAAATATCAGGTATCCTCCCTTCCCATTTAACTTATTCTTATTATTATTACTCGTCTCAAATTGAAGTCTGATCTCTTGCATTTCTTCTATACAATTTGAAGCTTTTTGTATCATGCTCTGACTTATGTGTTACTTCTTTTTATTCAGAGGCGAAACCTAAGAATAGTATATGATGCTATTGGAACATTGGCTGATGCTGTTGGAGGGGAATTGAATCAGGTAGGACTTTTTGAAGCATGATAGTTATTTCATGTGTGCCTATGTTCATGCCTTTCTGTCATATCTGTTGGTTCACATGGTTTATTGCTTGTCAGCATATTAATGAAGACATGTCTGATTTTACTTTTTGTGATTTCTGCAGCCCAAGTATCTTGAGATTTTGATGCCTCCGTTGATTGCTAAGTGGCAGCAACTTTCCAATTCCGATAAGGATCTTTTTCCTTTGCTCGAGTGCTTTACATCTATAGCGCAGGTACTTTTGTAGTTATCAGAATGCTTTTATAATCACTTTACTATTGAGACGGTGATGCATTGTGGTGCCTTCAAATTGCATGATGTAGGCTTTTTCCTTGAATTTTGGATCAAAAGCAATGAGGGTATTTTTGACAACTGGGACATAAACCTGTTCATTTTGGTAGATTAGGGACCAAATGTGTCATCAGCATTCAGCAGTTAAGGATGAAACTGAGACTGATTTGGAACTATAGGACAAAAGGACAAAAGTTGTCATTTACCCTTTAAAAATTTCAGATGGTGAAGAAGCTTGTTAAATTTGAACTTCTAATTGTGATTTTTTAGGTGGGTTGGTGCTATTATGGGATCTGGCTTCAATTTCATGTTTAACAGACTCTACATTCTTAGGTTTCCTCATTTGCAAGGCTTTAAGGAAATGTTATGATTGTGGACTTTCAACTGGGGAATTATTTTGTGTAGTATTTGTGCAGAAGGAACTACTTGTAAAATAGTGCAATACTAAAACAAGTTTGTGGTTTATGTGTTGTAATATAACATCTTCCACTCCTTTCAGGCATTGGGTACCGGATTTATACAATTTGCTCAACCTGTTTACCAGCGGTGCATAAACATCATCCAGACACAACAGTTGACGAAGGTTTCAATAGATACAATTCCCATTTCTGGCATGATAACAACAATGATTGCTCAGCTCATTTTTGGGTCTTTAGATTTCCCCGACCTTCATTTAGTATTATAGCAATTACTATGTCGGATGGAATTGACTTTCAGGTTTTATTCTTGTTTTTCGATTTTATTGGTAAACAAAGGGGTGTGTGTGTATATATATATAAATAAATACGGAAATAAAGAAATGAATATTTGTGCATATAAGCATGTCAAAACTTACTCATTGTGCAAGCATATTGTACAATTTTTTTTTAACAGACTATCTAGTACTCTCAATTAACAAAAAGTTAGCCTTTCAGCATATATGATATATCTATGCTCTACATAGTCCAACTTTGTATATTTCATGCCATAAATTGCTCAATGATGATATCTTCAAGCATTCAAATCTTGCATATCTTCTCCTTACTTTGTTCCCTCGCATTTAGGATTCATATTGAGATTCTGGTTTACAGGTGGATCCTGTTTCTACTGGTTGCCAGTATGACAAGGATTTTATTGTTTGCTCTCTGGATCTTTTATCTGGACTCACCGAGGGTCTTGGTAGTGGAATAGAAAGTTTGGTAATCCCACCTCCTTATACTTAATCTTCTTGTTGTTATCAATCTATTTATGTGTAAGTTGCCCCCCCCGGGTGGTGGTGGTGGTGTGGGGGGGGGGGGTAGAGGAGAAATGGTTGATAAATGGTGAGTGGGGTGTTTCTGAAAGAGGAATGCTGGTTTGAGAAAAGAATATGAAGGTTGGTGTTTTGTTTTGTTGTTGGACAAAGGTTTATGTCAATTATGTCTTGCTATATTGATTTTCTTATCAAGCTAAACCTGTGATATTTTTTAAAGTTGAAGAGCATTTGGGATTGTTTCACTGCATCCCCTATAGTTTCTGTTGTTTTCATTCTCTAGATAAATGTAGTTTCTCAGAGGAAGGCTGAAAATAAGAGTGCGATATGGTTACGTTTCTGACATTAGAACAATGAAACAGAATGAAGTGTTATTATATTGTTTTTTTGCTTGTGTAACTCACACCAACTATTCCCGTTTCCTCACAACCAATAGATGGTATGCTCAAAATGATATGGTCTCAATAGATGTTTTGATGCATAAATAGCTCCATAATCAAATCATTAGTAACTTGGCTTTAAAAGAAATGTTGAACAGCTCTAGAACGGGCTTTGGCTTGTTATTCCATGTTGTTTATGAATATCCTCTTATAGGTCTCCCAAAGTAATTTGAGGGACTTTGCTTCTACAATGCTGCATGGATGATGCTCCTGATGTTCGGCAAAGTGCCTTTGCGTTGCTTGGTGACCTTGCACGAGTGAGTTGAGCATTGTCTCTTAAATTGCTTAAGTTGAAGTATAAGTATTGCCCAAGAATGATTGAGTAATTTTGAGAGATATCTGCTAGGTCTGTCCTGTGCATTTGCATCCCCGACTGGCTGAATTTCTGGATATCACCACTAAGCAACTGGTAAATAGAAATTCACATGCCTGTTCTCAGTGTTGGTTTCAATGGTTTTGTTATCTCATTTATGCATGATTTATTCTCTAGCAGAACACCCCTAAACTGAAGGAGACTGTGTCAGTGGCCAACAACGCTTGCTGGGCCCTTGGGGAGTTGGCGATCAAGGTAGACTATTATACTTCTACGGTATTACAAAAACAGGACCAGGTGGCCTTACATTTAAGAGTTATGGATCTTCTAAGAAAAGATTATTTATTTGTAGTTTGAATTGTAGCTTCTAGTAGGTATCATCTTCACCCAGGGTGTATGTTTGAAGTATTATCTGCTTTTAAATTTTATAATCAGCATTGATTGTGCAACTATCAATTCATAGTTAGGACTCAATTTTTAATAGAATGTGCCCTTTGCATCCGTAAAATTTTAAGTTTTACTCAGAATAGCCATTAGATTAGGTAGATACTATTGGAGCTTTCCTTATACCTGGGCAACCCATCTTCTTTTGGAAAGGACTGCATTGTCCCAATTACACAAAAGACACCTGATGGGACTCTTTAGATACATTCACGACCTGATTTATTTGTAATTTGAATTGTAGCCTCGAGTAGGTGTCATCTTGACCCAGGGTGTATGTTTGAAGTATTGTCTGCTTTTAAATTTTATGAAAATCCAGCTTCAATAATTCACTTGAGTTTATATGCAAGAAGAATTGATTGTTCAAATTAAGAGATCTCTGATTGATTCTTGTGCTTATCGCGCTTGTATTAAATCATTACCCTGTATGACCATGGGTTCTGGTTGTAGTGACCAAAATGATATTTTCCTAATTATGTGGAATCATTTCTAAGCAGTTTTGTTCTTTCTGCATTTTTAAAATAATATTTCCAGGTTCAAACAGATGTGTCACCAATCGTGATGCCAGTGATATCATGCCTTGTCCCGATACTCCAACATGCTGAGGTGATAAATTCTCCTGTGTTGTTGACTACATGTCTATGGCTTTATGTTTATCATCTGCATTGAGCATTCACATTTTTAGGTTTCTGATATAAACCTGATGTTTATAGTTTTATACAACCCAATTATTCTGATAAACATATTTTCGTGCTGTGAAGGGCTTGAACAAATCACTTATAGAAAATAGTGCAATCACCCTTGGGAGACTTGCTTGGGTCTGTCCTGAGCTTGTGGCGCCGCACATGGAGCATTTCATGCAGTCTTGGTGTATTGCTTTGTCCATGTAAGATATTCCCTTGTCCTGCTACTCGAAGCTTTTCATGACTGAGTATCATACGATTGTGATTGAGAAGAATGGATTTGGAAAAGAAAATGGGTTTCATTTCCATTCTCCTTTTTGTCGGAATTTAATTGAAGATCAGGAATTCTCATTTTCTTTCTCAAAGCAGTTTTAGATTTATCAGAGGGAAAATGGGACTAACAAGGAGAAAGTAAAGAAAATGAAAAAGAAAAATTAGTAAAGAAAGGAACAGAAGGCACAAGAGTGTTATAGTCTTTTATTTGCCGAAAAGAAAAATCTGGAAAAATCTTTGTTTTTCTCATTCTGCATTAAAGATCTACAATACTATTAACTATTGGAACTAAAGGGGGTTTATTCTGAGGGCTGATTGGTAGCCAGATTGGCAGGTCTTTTAACATCTGAGTGTTATTCGACTCGTTGTAGATTTGTACGGAGAAATATAGTTTGTACATAAACAATTAGGACTTTTTTAGGTTTAAAAGAAATGAACAATGAACAATAATGATTCAACAGATCTTCATTCTCATTTTCTTTTTTTCTACCTAGAATATTTGAGAAATATTTATAATTTGACCATACAAATTTGAGAGTAAATATTGCAAGAGAGAAGCTGATTGTGTAATATCTAGCACGACCAATTCTGAAATTAATGGACATATATGAGCTTTGGCTATAGAAGCAGCTTTTTCTTTCCCATAATTAGTAGAACATGAAGTTTCCCTCAACTCACAATGCTTAAGAAAAATACTCTTCCTGGAGATTTTTTCCTTGCCAAGGCAAAAGCTCTTTAACCTTTGGGTAATATTTGGCAGGATACGGGATGATGTCGAGAAGGAGGATGCCTTCCGTGGTTTATGTGCAATGGTTTGCATTTCCTTTCCCAATGATGTTAATTAAACAGTATACATAAATATTGACTATCTTCATTTACCTACAGGTTAGAGCAAATCCGCCTGGGGCTTTGAGTTCACTTGCTTATATCTGCAAAGCTATAGCAAGTTGGCATGTAAGTGCTCTTTAAGAACTTTGAAAGAACTGCTGAAAAATCAGTCTATTTGTTCTGACCTTATGAATGAATTTCGCAGCAAATAAGAAGTGAAGACTTGCATAATGAAGTCTCCCAAGTTCTGCAGGGCTACAAACAAGTAAGCATTCCGTTTATGCTGTTGTATAACAGCCTCCATTCTCCAAAGTCTAAACAACAGTACAAACATTAGGAAGAAAGGGTTATTTTCTTTGTCTACCACACGTGCATACACTAACTTTCTGATGAAATCTAGACACAGTGATCCTATTCCTTAAAACTTGTTAGGTCTTAGCTCTATAATTGCTTTAATATCTCAAAATAACGCTGATAATGAGGAAAGAAAGCAAGAAGCAAATAAACAAACACAAGCCCTCTGTACATAAAAATAGATGTATCTGCAGTATGTCTCATCCTTTTTCTTTTCTCAACATTTTTAAATTTCTTTTCTTATGAAAGATATTAGGGAAGAAAATGATCTATTATTGAATCTGTAATTGTTTCACCAGATGCTCAAGAATGGTGCATGGGAACAATGCTTGTCTGCTTTGGAGCCCCCGGTGAAGGAAAAATTGTCCGCATATGGAGTATAATATCATTACGGAATTGAAGCAGTGAATGTATGTTGTTTACTGCTGGTCTCTAAAGGACAATGCTAGGGATACATCTCCTGCTTCCCTCGTTGCCAAAATTAGCATTTTCTGATTGTGAGGTTGTCTTATTCCATTCTTACGGAGGATCAAAGTTCTAGGCATTTTTTTCCTGCGTATAGACTTGAAGATATTTTTCACTCTTCCAAGGCTGCTGAATTTCTCTTCTGTGAAGCAAAATTCAATTGGGAAAAGGGGAGATCCTGAGTTTAGAGACTATAGTTTTGGTGTACAGGCATGCTTATGGAGGGGAGGTTGAATTATTTTTTTCGCCTGTTGTGAACTTTGAGAAAAATAGACGATATTCATGAATTCCCAGATTTTGGTAGAGGAGATTTTTGTTTTCCTGAGGTGGGGTTGGGGGGTTGGGTCACTAGGTTTTTTTTGTTGCTAAGTATGGGTCACAAGGTTCCAACACTATATTTTAGGTTAAGAGTTGTGATTCAGTTTTCACGCTGAAGTGTATGTTTCTTCCTATAGGACTTAAGAGGGTGGGGGCAATAGGTACATTGTTGCTTGGTCATCTGATTTGAGTTGTATGCATTTTCCAATTGAATTTATGTAATTAAAAACCCACTTGTTGTTTTTGGTGTCAGTTGATTGACTTATTGTGCTGCTCTTAATTATTCTTAAAATGAATTTATTCATGAATGTATCTATTCGTTGAACTGTTAGCCCTTCTCAATTGACAGTCCTATAGCAGTTAAATTTTAAATTTTTAATGATGATATAACTGGTTGTGATATATGTGTGCGTCAATTGAGTAATAACTTGACGGTGGAGTACCTGAATTATTATGATTCAGATGATAATAAGTCAAACTATAATAACATTAAAAGAAAAAGTATATAGGAGTGGTAATTATATATCCTAGCATAGAAACTAGAAAATTACAAAATCTAAACACTGATGAAACTCTTGATTTTCATGGATCAGCTACAAATATCCATCAAATATCACTAATGGCATAGTTTTCTTCTTTCTTATTTCCCATTCAATTGGAAACACAAATACATTGCATTTGATTCCTTCTTGCTTCCATTTCAATCCTTTCCCACATTTGTTTCCTTGTCATTTCTTTATGAAGAGCAGCAGATTCTTGAAGCTGAATCTGTGAAAGGCATTTTAAGTAAACAATAGGATCAACTTCCTCCAACATCTCCTTCACATTCTCAGTTAATTGCTTCACACTTTTGCTCCAATGCTGTTTTAGATTCTTCTCCATTCCTTCAACCAGGATCGGAAATACTTCTTCCACTGCTTCTGATGCCATCTTCACAAATTGCTCCTTATTCCACACGTACAGTGCTCGCTCTGCTACCTGAAATTTGATTAATCCATGCATTGATTTGAAATTAATGTAGTTTAATTTCCTATGGAAGGTTAGATCACTACAAGAAAACAGTTAAATAACGACGGACTTTTATGTCACTATTCGGTCGCTAATCTGAGAATAACGACCGAACCATGTGATCAGATTTTTTGCGTCGCTAGGCCGAATAGCGACCGATTATCGACGGTCAAGTTAGCGACCTAGGATTAGCGACCGAACTGACATTAATGTTGACTTTTGACTTTGACTGTGTAACGACCGATTACCGACGGTCAAGAAAAATAATGAATATTTTAATAAAATTTAATTTGGATCATCCTAAAAAGAAAAAAGTATGAATATTCAATTTTAGACAGAAGGAATCCGGCTTTACCTGTGAGTTCCAACTGTTGAAACACTTGGTAATTTGGGTACATAAAGGCAGAGCTATAATCCTATAATGATCAGGATCCATATTCACTACCAAATCCTCCAACTCCCCAATAAGCAAAACTTCCTTTTGACAATTAGTTAATGGCCAATACCTTAAAATTCCTCTAACAACAATTCCACCAAGCTGATGTTCTTTCTGAACCAACTGGGAAACACAATAAGCTAATTGTCTATGATAAACAATCATACCTTTTGGTTTGTGTAATGGAATCAGAATTCTCATAAGGAAAATCTTGTGTTCTTCTTTTAAAGGAACTGTAAAACCATTTATAATACTTCCCCATATCTCCAAAAGATCTCCAATTCCACAATGTTTTTGATCCGTTTCGAAAATGAAGTTCAAGAAAACTTCTTTCATGGATTTTCTCATTAATGATCTGTAGAATGTAAACTTGAAGTATATTTGATGGTATATGTTCTTCAAGCTTTCGCGCTCTCTGGGGTCTTCAGACCGGAAAAGAGAGAGCAGATCAATGAGGAACAAATGGTCTATGTAATCACGAAGTACTTTGGATTCGGTCTTTAAGATCAGTTGTAAGAGGATTTCATAAGCGAATTGCAAATGCGGCCATGAAGGCGTTGGTGTAGCAGAAAGTTCTTCGTCATCTGGCAAAATGCAGATGAAAGAGTTCGCCCCAGTGGGGCGAAAGAGATTAGCCGATAGCATCTTGAAAAGAGATGATAGAATCTGGGACTCGAACGGCTTTTTTCGAAGATTTAACAACGGAATGAAGCTGAATAAGCTTAAGCCTCTTGAGATCTTGCTGAGAAGGGGATTCTTGAGGATCAGTGAAGGTATAAATGGAGGAACAATGTGATATCAAAGACAAGATTTCTATGGTAATGGGGTCAGAAGAGTCTTTTTTGAGAAAACTGCTGCTATTTATAGAAAGCTTGGTAGCACCATTTCTTGGAGAATCAAGATCAAAAAGGTGTTGCAGAGTTAAGGATTTCTTCGTTGGAGAGGATTTTGGGCTGTTTCTTATAAAACTCATTCCCATTTTGCCCTCTTTCCCTCCACAGTGGGGATTATAACTTGAAGCAGAAAGAGGGAAGGGAATGTTAGGTACTTTCCATTTATTATCCTACTATAATATTTGAAAGGCGATACTTCAGAGGGAAAGTTTATTGGAATATCCGATAATAAAACGAAGGATTCTGCAGCCAATCTTTAACCTAGGACAGCTAATTGTCAGTTTCTTTGTTCTGGTTTCGATCCACGTGGCGAGTTCTGGTTAAGACAAGTAATCACAGGACAGGCATCTTTTTGCTAATCGTGTGAAAATTAAGTGGAAGTAAGAAGACGAGAGAAAAAAATGATATGTCCCGTGTATGTCCTCCTTCTTATACCCAACTAATTACAATTCACCATGTGTATAATTGAAAGAATTGTCAATATAGCAAATTCTTCATGATTGGGTACAGGAATAGGAACATACGATTTTCACACAACTAATAATAGAATGTCAATACATCCAACAACAGTTAAACCTCTGTAGTTCATGGGGAAAGCTCCAAATGGCCCTCCAGAAACCTCATAGAAGACTAGGAAAATAAGAGGTACAATTGATACTTTGCTCAAATTCTCTAACTTAGGGGAATCTAAATAAGAGGTGCAATTGATACTTTGCTCAAATTCTCTAACTTAGGGCCAGGGGAGTCTTCTTCCACAATTCTCCCATTCCATTGGAGTAGGCAGAGTAAAAACAAACTAGCAATCTTAGGTCAACAAAAGGTTTGGCCCAGTGGGTACACCTAACACAATGGGGCAATAATATATCTCCTCCTCTGGTGAGGCGTTCTCCTCCTCCTCTGGTGAGGCAATAAAAACTAGCAATCTTAGAACTTTTAAGTTTATATCCATAAAATTGAAATCATATCTTTTTTTTTTTTTAGCTTGTTCATCTCATTATCCAATTATTTACATTTCCACATCCACAATTTTTTTAACTACATGTCCTATAAGCTCTAAACGTGATGCCAGTAACAACGAATTCAAGATATAATCCTAAGGTTTATAATCTGTAAAATTATAGATCAATCATGTAGAATATGATATACTCCCTCCATTCCTTAATATAAGTCGTTGATATGTTACCAACGACTTAATGTTATAGAATGGAGGGAGTATCTTACTGTCCAAATTCAATTCAAATATGTACAACGTATTTTAACAAAAGAAGCCACCTTAACCATTAAGAATTGAGAATTTTACTAATATAATACTACTATATTATTTATTAACTCAGTTCCTCTCTATCTACATCCTTCTTCTTGCCTAGATATTGAACTGATAAACAATTTGCGTTACATAATTTATCACAACATATGCAAAATGCTAAGGAATTTCAATATGTATAAATGAAATAATCATTTATTACATTGGAATCAGAACATAATAATATATTAGAAATAGGCATCCGAGAATTTCAAATTTGAAGCTAAAATTGAAGGAAAAATCAAGACCGAGGAGGAATACATTAAACAACACAAAATATTCAAACCAACAAGTAACACTGGAACTTTGAAAGTCACCAAATTAATTGAAAATGCAAAGAAGAAAAACCAATCATTGAGGCTGAGGGGGAAGATCGAGCATGGTGGTAGTAAAAGCTGTAGAAGAAGAATGTCTGTGCCCTTTTGTACAAGTACGAAGTCAGGAATTGTCTATTGGGGAAAAAAGTTGTAACAGTATACAGACTTACCTATAAAAAGTGGAAAAAAAAAATTTAGGAGGTGAATTTGATAAAAATTTCCGAATTACATATAAAAATTACTACTCCCTCCATTCCCATTTAATTGTCATGGAGATTTATAGGCATCCAAATTAATTTTCGTTTAAGGATTTTTTATTAGTTATCAACAATTTATTCCAATATGAGAATCACGGGAGCCCAGTGGAAAAGGCTTTGCATCCCAGAGGTAAGACCCTGGGGTCGATCCCCTAAAAAAAAAATAATAATAATTTATTCCAATTATACCCTCGACATTTCTTTTATTTGCCGCCTCTGCCATCCCTAATTTTTCCTTTCTTTTCTTACGTTATAAAAGTGAGAGAGGGTAATATTGAAACTTTCGGTGAGAATGACAAGTTCTTTAATTTTCTAAAATTGTCTAAAGAGTATTATATTTAGGAATCGAGGGAGTATATCTAATAGTATTTTTAAAAATCTTAGGGCAACTGCCCCCACCCCTAGAATCGTCCCTTCTTTTGTTGGAAAGCCACGTGTCCATTTCATCTGGGGACCTGGTCTACAAAAGGGCACGTGGCGAAATGCCGTGAAGTCACCGGTGGGATTTAGAACGCCAATAGCTACCTTAACGGAACCGACCACCTTCAATCTTAAATCAATGGAGAAGGTATCAGTATTTGGAACTTTTTATTCTTTTCCTCTTTACCCCTAAGCTTTTACCTCTCTTTTCTTTTGAGTTCATATAGTTTTTTATTTTTTTTCCTAAATCCTTTTAGGCGTTGATGTATTCATTAGGGGGGGTGAGACTAATTAGAACTGGCATGTGAATCAAGCCGTTTTGTGTGAGGATATTCTCAATAAGGCATACTTAGTTGTAGGATAGTTCGATTGACCCCGAACATGCTTTATGTTTAAGGAATTATTTTTGAATAACTCATACTTGCTAGAATCACTATTTTTCAATTATAAATCATCTTCTAAGAAGGAATTTCAAGTGTGCATACTTAATTGAAACACCATTTTATAAATATAAATCATATTGAGATAAAAAATTTAAATGTGAATATAAAACAGCTCAGTTTATAACTCGACATTCGATGGAATTTTTTGTGGCAACAATACTTTTTTTCTTTGGTTAATAGTTGCTGATTTATGTGTTCTGATTTGTAATTTTTTTTCTTCTTTTTAAATCTGTTCTCATAAAGTAGACAAAATGATCAACTTTAATACTATAATTCCACCCACCTTTTTCTCTTTTTCCCTTTTAAAATATTTTTTAGGGTTAAATTTAATCTATTGTTTTAATTTTTAATGTAGTCTTTCTTTGCTGATTGCAAATGTTATATTCTATGACAGTGCGCGTACAAACTGTGGTCGGCTTTTAGTATTCTTAATTAACTTGTCAAATTCCTAAGTTTGAGCAAAGATATATTTGTGTCACTTTCAACTTTAGACCAAGGGATTTTCTCCACGTATCAACTTAATTAATTTGAAAATAACTTGCTAGCTATGTCGTCTCTAAATCCTTCATATGTCATCATGAATAATTTAGTTAAAGAATTTTATCAACCAAGTTGATAGAGCAAGCCCATTAGTATTTAGTGAGAAAATTTTTAAAGTATAGCAGATTCTTGTAGGACATGCTCTACATCTCTTTCACATAAGTTGGGCGAGACTTACTTATATGCCCGAGTGACCCCATTAGTGTATATGCCTTGTCACTTCGTGTGGAGGAGCCATTTAATCAATCTTGTATTGCTGACTCTATCATGAAAATTAAATATGCTGTCGAGATTTTGAAAAAAATCCAAGAAGGCAGTTTAGATCCGAAAGTTCTTAACTTAGTTTGGAGTTGTGCCTATATACCTTACAAATATAAGAGTAATGTATCTTTCAATATTTTAAAGGTATTTCGGTCAAAAGTTTTAAGTTACACATTAAACACTAAAATCATTTTTTGTAATAACATTGATTGAATACTTGTCTCGTAATTTTAGAAACAAAAATTCAGTTTTAAATTTCAAAGAAAATGAAAATAAAGAAGACAAAAAGAGACATTGCATGCAAATGGTTTTTTCATCAAGAAAAAGAATGAATGTAAAAGCAGAAGGTTAAGATAAGTAGTCATAATCCCGAGCTCTAGGGCATTTGGTTGGATAAGCAGACGCTGTTAACGAGGGTTTAATTTCTTTTAGTATTTTTTACTCTTGCGAAATTTTTTTGCGATTGAGAAACACTGTGTAAGGAGAAATGTGAGTCAGACTCTCCTCGTTGAGCGATAACACTGCAGGCTAATCGTGATGCCAAATTTAAATATAATCACCCACATTGTCAATTGGATACCGAATATTTAAAAGGGGTAAATAAATTAGTCATGCATAAAAAAAGATTAGTAGTCGAGTTTCCGGTTTGTTTCGTTTGGCAAATCAACCTTTCTTTTTCCTCTACTACAAAAGAAACTTTGAAAGCAGGTACTACTAATTAATTTGTCACGAAATTGAGGATTACACGTGGAACATTTATATATGGCATATGCATAAATTGCAAAGGAAGTTTACACGTAGCCTAACTATTATCATGCGCACGGTTAATTAGTCAGTGTCTATGAGTTAAAGATGATTAAATTTGAGCAAATAATTATTTTTGCCACAAAAATAATTTAATGTGATATTTATGTCACAAATAATTTTTAATGTCTTTTCTGTCACAAATTATTTTTGCTGTTTTTTCTGTCACAAAAGAAATTATGCGTGCTATGAGTACCATAATACGACATATCCAATTCACACTCGGCCCAACTCGGCATTAAACCGAATTGAATTGTTTATCAATTTTACCTCTGAATTAGAATGTGATGAAGAAGTGATTGATTGGTTGGTTCGAATATGAATTGGATAAGTCGTATTATGACACTTATAGCACGCAAAATTTCTTTTGTAGCATAAAAAAATTCGAAAAACTATTTGTAACAGCAATAGCATAAAAAACTACTTTTATGACAGAAAAAACATCAAAAAGTATTTGTGGCAAAATTAGCACAAAAAATTATTTTTTGTATTAGAAATAGTTATTTGCTCTAAATTAAGCATGAAAAGCATAGGAAGATTTATACCCTACACGGCATGTAGGACTAGTAGTTTATTAGCTGCGGGAATGTTTAGGGGCTAGTTTCTCTAAGTACTAATTATGTGCATAAATCATGTAACATTTTAGTTTATAACTTGACTAAACATTTTAGTTTTTTCTTGCTTAAGTTTTGCAAATGTTTTTTTTTATGGTTTTACATTAACTTTATATAAATTCTTCCCTAAATAAACTTTATATAAATTATGTGAACTCTATTCATACGAGATAAGTTTGAAATCTTTAATTGATATATATGTATCATATTAAGTTTCATAATCACTTTGAGATATACTTATCGGGATAGGCGCATATCGAAATTTTGATATCCATTTTGTCATATCGACAAATTCAAACAATATAAGTTATGATATTATCCTTCTTGATTAAAATAATAATATGCATTTGATATGAATCAGGTCTATTAAACTTTTTGGTTTAAAACTGACCACATCACTATAGAATAGGAGGGAGACAATTTGGTGATAATGTTAATTCTGGATTACAATTCATGTGAACCTAATTCATATCAGAGGTTTTCATATTGAAAATTTAAATATGATTAAATATTCCTTTTATAAAATTGAACATACATTTTCTACCATTTAAAGTGAAAATGTGAATATTTAATTTTGACTAAGGAAAATTAAATAACATTTTTTACAGTAAAATAAAACAACATTTTTGGTAAAATTTAATGGATACCTAATTAAAAGGACTGCTTTTGGTCTAAAAAAAGACCCCATCAAATCTCTCCTCTTGTAATGAAGATTATCTTCTTTTGTTTTTCCTCTCAAATTAAGAGAGAAAAAAAGCCCAAAAAATAAACAACACACTAATTGTAATGATAACTTTTATAAGTGTGAATATATGAGTCATCCCAATCTTACAGATACACTCATATATGGGTCTCTATAAAAACAATGTTAGTGTAATTAACAAATATTCTTAACTAAAAATAATAAGTCATGATTTAGTATTTCTACTCGATAATAATAAATTTAAAAAAGAAATATTTACTAAGTTTATAAAAAAAAAAAAAAAGAAGGTTCCAGCTTCCTTCCTCATAATGTGTATAGCTCTTTCCACTCCAAAAAAATTAAAAAAAAATAAAAAAAAGAGAGTTTTTCTTTTTTTTTCCTTTTAATTTTGGTAAGAATGTTTGGATGATGAACATGGTCATACAACGTTGACACAACAAAAAAAAATCATTTTCACTTTCCAAAACAGATGAAACAAATACTCCAAAAAAGAAAAAAGAACAAAGAGACAAATACTTACGCTTTCACGCGCTTGGCCCATACTTTATAATTCACTAGCGCACGTGTCCTCCTTTTACCACACTATTCATAAGCGCGTGGAACCCACTTCTCACTCCCTCACTCCACAGTCCATACATACCCCTTCTAACTAACCACACCACTAAAAAAAAGAAAAAAGAAAAAGGCCAAACTATTTTTCATATATATCTTCTCTTTCAGTCCATCTTCCTCTTCAGTCTTTTGAAAAAACATGTCCAGATGAAATTGTCCTCTAAATTAACATATACAAACCTTCTCAATTACAAACACTCCTTAATTCAAAAAAAAAAATCAATTTTATTCTAATCCAAATCCGATATGGAAACTGTTAAATCCTCAAATGATTTCAAATTTCCATTAAATCCTCCTCCTCATACCAAAACCTTTGTTATCAATTGCCAAAATCACGCGATCGAATTTCGATTGTCCGATATAGAGATGGTTGTTTTACAAGCTTCTGAATATACGAGCATTAAGGATTTGTTGCCGTCGTCTCCGACTTCGATTCTGTCACCGACGGCAAGTCGTATGGACAGTTGGAGAGAGATACCAATTAAAGATCCACTCTTGCAGCACGCGGCTTGGGCGTACCTTCAACCGATGGGGGCTGTTTCTGATTCCGGAGACCGAAATTTGTTGGAGAAGTTCAAGGAGAAATGCTGTGGATTTTTCGGATGTTTTAATGAGGTCTTTTTGGCAATTAGGAATGCTTTGTTTTCGGAGAGCGATGACCAAGGATGGCAGCGGGTAGAGGCTGTGGAGGTGGAAGAGGATAAGCAGGACGGGTAGGAAGAGAAAGTTGACTGAAAAGTTTGACTTTCCAACCAACACCCACAAAAAATAACTCACCGCCAGATACACTTTCCTTCGAGTAACTCAATTATATAATTGTCTTTATGAAATTGGTATTACAGTCTTTTACATAAATTGAGCGGAGTTAATAACTACAGATAAACCCCGCTCAATTGATTAATGTGAGAGATTGTGGGATCAATTGTATAAAAACGGTTATAGAATTGAATTTTTCCATTCCTTATTTTCCATTTTTGATATCTGTACAAAATACACATTTCTCTTTTTTTTTATATCGAATTTGATTCTGGTCTTTTTTGATATAATCAGATTATAAATTTCTTTTAGTGGGTGATTTGTGTAAATGTGGTTGAATAGATATATATATTTATTGGAAGCTTGATTTATGTATGAACAAGTTTTCAATTTCAGGCTCTTGTTCTTGTACATAAATACATGGTGTGCTCTTTTTAATTATAAAAAGTGCATGGTACTCTTTTATTTGTCTCGCATGTAGCGTCATTCTTTCAAGAATTATGTAAAAATTTTTATTTTGTTCTTCTAATTTAAAAGTTTTGTATCTCGTCTATGCAAACCAGAATTGTCTGGCTAAAAATGCTGAGATAATATTTCTTGCAGAACTTGGGTGTTGTTTTTTTTCTTTCTCTTTTCATGTTCTTTATACATGACAGTCTTGAATTGATGATCTTCATTGTTTGGTCTTGGAAGGAGGAATGAGTAGGTACCATATTACTTGTTCAAGTCTACACGAATTCTTTTAATTCTTTTTAAATTTTTATTTTATAATCTAGTAGGTACTGTAGATTACAGGTAGACCATGACAAGATTTTCATTTTTTTTTAATTGGGAAGGAGATTTGATTCCGCCAATGCGAGTCAAATGTCATATTAATTTGTAAACATGGATTAATTCAAATACGCAATTACATTTTCTTCTCTTTTCGAGTTTAGCATAATATAATACATACTTGTCGGTTTCCTATAGAGTAGTCAGCTGGTTCTATAGGTGACACGCAAGTGATTTGGGCTAACAAGATGACATTAGGTGAGATTAAGATTGTAGGATTAATAAGATGATTTGTTTTTTGTTTTTTTTTGAAAAATACTGCAAAATATATTACAAGCAACTAGAACCAAAAGTTAAATGATCAGTCTGATGTTCATTACATATGTATCTAGAAACAGAAGTCTCATGGGCATCCTATGTTACTAATTGGCTAACAAAATAGTAATAGATTGAAAACTAACTAAATTCGTAGTTGGTGTTGATGCTCCAATTCTTTGCAAGATTGTTCGCGCAGGTATTAATCTCCCTATAAATGTGAGACAGGCTACTATCAGGTATCTTCCTGAGAATTTTTCTACAGTTAAAGATAATAGTAGATAGATGATAAATGTCAATATCAGCATGTAGAACAAGATAGATAACTACACTATCATCTAATTTGATCTCCAACTTATTTATACTCATATTGTTAGCAAGAGATAAACCATTTCGAAGCGCGCATAAGATAATAGTAGATAGATGATGAATATTAATATCAGCATGTAGAATAAAATGATTTATTGGATGGATATATCCCTACCCATGAAAAGCTGCATTTATCCTTTTTGTGCTTTTTTTTAAAGAAAGATAATCACATCCTACGATGTATTTCTTCTTTAGAGACATGTTTTCTTTTATTCGTTATATAATTTAGGAATTTGTATTAAGAATAATGGGAAATAAATTGCTTTTTTTTTTTTTTTTGAGCGCCCGAAGGCGATTGCCCCCGAAGGGAAAGAGTAGAGAGTACCCTAGATAGGGAAGATTGGGGCCTGGGGAGGGAAGATAAGCCTCATACGGAGGAGAAATTATTTGCCCCATTATGGGGAGATATAGGAATCGAACACGGGACCTCCGCCCCGTGTTCGGGTAGCCTTACCTCTTGGGCTACCCAATTCCCATAATGGGAAATAAATTGCTAGAGACGTGTATACATTTTCTATTATTTTTTTACGAGAGATTAATAGACATTGGATGATAAATAAATAGCGAGAGAAGAATGAATATGGAAGAAAGAGTTATTACTAATTTAGTTTTATTAGTAAATTTACAGAAAAAAGAGTCTATATATCTTTTTATTTCCTGCTTTCCTTGTATTACTTTTTTTTTTTGCTGAATAAATTTTGTTCCCATTAATCACAAATAGCCGAGGCCATTACAATCAACAGAAAATCTGAAAATACAGAAAGTAAAGGTTATACAATGATTTAAAAAAATCACGATAACAGACAAAAGACACATCCAAGAAAACTTGGATGGTTAGGAAAAACAACTAGAAAAACTAGACAACTAAACAAATACATAATCTTCTTTTTCAAAGCATCTTCATCGCCATTCTTGAACCACGAGGGACAGGGAGAATATCACTTTCAACATCTTCCCTAGTAGTCGACAATTTATAGGGACTATGGGCGTATCAACCGTCCCTACAAATT
This sequence comes from Vinca minor, assembly GCA_026122235.1. Lineage (NCBI taxonomy): Eukaryota > Viridiplantae > Streptophyta > Magnoliopsida > Gentianales > Apocynaceae > Vinca > Vinca minor. Next base: position 10,514,984 of record JAOCZM010000115.1, on the reverse strand, counting down.
GTCTCGGGAAGATGTAGAAAGTTGATAAAGGGCCCAGATCAAGTCCGGGTTGAAAGTATCCTTCTAGAAAAATAGAAAAAAAATCTAGATCTGTGAAGATCTGAGACTCATCTAACCACCGTGTCTTGAATCTTGAAGAAAAAAACTCGAAAAAAGGTTTCATATGATTTAGTAGACTAAAATAGAGTAATATAAACGGAATAAAAGGACCAAGATTTGACCATTGGCCGGAGTCAATGGCCAAATCTGGCCAACAGCTGGAGGGAGAGGAAACGTAGGGAAGAAAAAGGGAAGAGAGAGAAGAGAGAGAAAAAAGTCAGATGAGTATATCTTTACATACATCAATCCCATTTATCTACATTGGGTGATAGATGAATGATTAGAAGGATAAATATGGAAAAACGATTTACCATTAGCGTAATTTTATTTTTAATACTATGATTATTTATTTAAATTAGGACTTGAGTTGTCATTTTTTTATTGGCTTAGGACTTTATTATAGTTTTGTTTCAAGCCATATGATATTCTCTCAAATATTTATTTTTCATTTTATATCGTAATCTTTCGAGCTCAAATTGAGCGATTATATTTATATCTTGTGCTTGTAATGTTTAAGATGAATTATTCACTTGCAAACGGTTGAGAATTCAACTCTTACTTAGCGTATCATCTTTTTCCATATAGTTATTTTCTCTATTCGATATAATTTATTCATAATTTTGAGTTTTATCAAATCATATTACTTATATAACTTTCGCAAGTACTATGGCACCTCTTGTGTTTAGAAAAAAGAAAAGAAAAAGATGGATGAACATTATTTATCCATTAAATAATATAATTAAAAAAAAGAATATCCATTATTGTATTCACGAAAAGCTGTTACTAATGGGCTTCCCGCTTGTAAAAAGTATGGGCCTTCGCCTGTTAATTTCGTAGTCATATGAAATCCAGAAAAGCTAAAGATCTATAGATATAATATCTGTTGGCCCAAATACAAATAATTCATAGAAAAGAAGAAGGGCCCAAATACAATAGACACTGTAAGACGTTTAGTGTGGGCGGGTGCTTCCTCAAAAGTCATCTCCACTTTGTCTTCATATTTGTCTTCAAAGAAGAAGGGCCCAAATACAATAGACACAATAGACACTGTAAGACGTCTGTGACATTTTTACAGAAAAGATTCTTTTAAGTTGGTCGTAAAATTTTGAAAAATTCTTTATTCTGTTAAAATAGGATTATCGAACCAAACAAAAATAGTTGGGAGATGTTTGAGTCGAATTTCTCAATAAAATAAAATAAATTTTGAACAGCAGAAGTAGGCAGTAGTATGTTGGTTGTATTAATTTTGGTTATGCAGTACCAGTAAGTCATGTGAGAGAGTGAGTTCAATCCGCAATGATAGTCAAGTTGGTTATGGGGTGAAAGATTGTGTAGTGGGACGCAAGATCGATTTTTTGCAGTCGTAGTGTGGAAGTTTAAGAGGGTGGCTTTTTGTGGGCACCAAGTTAAAAGTTTTCCCACCTGGTCGGGCTGCTGAGTCGCCTTGATTTACATCCTCCAACTACTCTGTCGGATCGGAGTGTGAGGCCCTGAGTATCGCATTTTTTGTGTAGAGAGAGAGAGAGAGAGAGAGAGTTCAATTAGAAATCGTGATTCTCGTTTGTGAACAGAGTGGGTACTCTTTATGTTCTCATCAGCCTCCACCACCATGAAACATCACTGATAAAGACTTAATCATGAGCATTCACGTTCTAGCTCTCTTTCCCTTTTCTACTTTTCTCTTTCTGGAAACAGTATAATACCCAAATGGGATACCGTTTCTTTTATGTAAACATTCAATTGTTGTAAAATTGAAGGTGAGATTTTATAATTATAAATGTGAAATTTTGTATTTCACAAAATATTGTCTGATCTCATGATTTATGTCACGCCATAGTGTGGATATTGGAGAGACATTGGTTCTTTAACATTAACCGTTCAGAAAAGAAAGTAAAACATTAAACGTTCAGAATTTATATATTTATTTATCAGGAATGAGAACAATTTATTAAGAGAAATAAGGAAATTTGAGAAGAGAAAAAGTTCGAACACGTGAGCTCTATATCAGTCTTATCCAGCTACCAATACCTAATTGACCTATAACGTTCAGAGTTTGGACTATTAACTAATAGTGTAAATATCTTGAATGGAAATTGGAACGTTATACAACTTTTTTTCTTCTTCTTTCAGAGTTCTAAAATATAAGAAAACAGCCATGTGATGGGTATTGGACAAAACCGGATCTATCTTCAGTGAGTTGGAAGAGAGCCCAAATCCGGCTCACACACCCAAAATATCCTAACATTTTTTTTTTGTTAAGTAAAAAAAGAAGGTACAAGTGATGCTGACCAACATCTCAAGCTACCTCATATGGTGACTAACACCTCACGCTACCTCATATTCGGGCTTTCGTGTTTATCAGCGAATACATCAGACTCAGCGGAACAATCAAGGCAAACACTGACCCCGTCAAAGTAGCACCAATAATGGACAAGTATAATTTCTAGAAGCCGGCAGCACTAGTCAAGATTCAAACTCATGACCTCGGTTTTACCAAATCACTTGAGAGTAAGTTTGGAACCATTTGTCCATCACCCTTGTTGGTTTATACCCTAACATTGATACGCATTAATCTTCAATTTCTGAATTTTAGGTTGTAGAATATTTTTCATTTTATTTTCCTTCTTTAAACCAGTATATAGGTATTGATCACAAATATTCTGGTTGAGGAGTAATTATGAGTAGAATTGGTTCAACCTTCTCTAAAAATAAATTTAATTATGATCTTACTATAAAAATGAGGCTCAAATTTGTTAGCAAGAGGCTGAATTTATAAGCTGCGGAGGGTAAGATTGGCATTGCATTCGGTCCCACCTTCTAATTTTTCCTGGTTGAGACCATATTATTCCTATGTTGTTAGACAATTTTGTAAATTTACATATTAATTGCTCCCATAGTATTTTTACAATCATACTCTAAGCAAACACTGAAGATTTGTAGGTGTCACCAGTTAAATTAGAAACACTTGAAAATTTTGGGTTTTAGAATTTTATAGTTGTGGAATTCTAAAACTAAAAGACAAATTTGTATTTTTATTTTTTTTATCTGTTTGGAGTATCAGTTGTCCAATGCCAATAAAATAACTAATTCAAACAGGGTTTCTTATGATTAATCTGCAACGTAACTGTTAAATGAGAAAAAACATGATTCATACTATTCTTTACACAATTTACATCTCTGTTCATGTGGTTATAGTATAATTTTAAAATAAAATTGCTATATAATCTCAGCCTCTTACTTTGTTCTCACACGTCCGCCTATATTTAAGCGGCAATAGGATAAAGAGAGGTTCGTCTGGTTCTGCTTTTGGGCAAAGATTTAGAGAAAAATATTCAGGTAATTGGTAACATGTGATACTTTTTGGTTGTTTGAATAAATTAATTATTATTGTAGATCTCTATGTTATTGTTCACTGTAAAGGTGAGGGTAGTATGATTCAATCTCCTACGGAAGAGGTATCATTGAGTAACTTTTTTCTTTTTCTTTTTTACTCCATCAATTCCAAATAGAGAAAACCTCTCTATATATATAAATAATTTTTACTTTTTTTTTTATCACTAAACCTTTATTTTATCTCTCTCTACATAAACTTTGTTTGAACTATTACTTTTGTCAAATTAGTAAAAATTTATGATTTTCAGTCACTTTTGAATAAGTGTTCTGTATATATTTGTCAATCTTAAGGGTATTTTTGTCCATTTAAATTATTAACACTAGTGATATGTGCAGAACATGTGGTTAAAAGTGACAGAAAACCATCAGTTTTACACTAATTTGACAGAAGTAGTTGTTGGAAAATAGTTTATGTACAGAAAGAGATAAAATAAAATTTTAGTGATAAAAAGAGAAGTAAAAATTGTTTATGTATATATAGGGAGCTTTTCTCATTCCAAATATAAATCATTTTAACATTGTACACAAGAATTAAGAGTTGTGAAAAGAATGTGCATTTTTTTTTAACAAAATACCACCCATGCCCTTAATAAATTGGGTGGGAGTTGGAGAAAATGAGAAATAAATAGAGAGAGAGGAGGATAAAATTGGGAAAATACTCCTTAATTAGTAAATTTAAAATTTGTATTTAAATCAATCAGTGTAATACACGTAAATTAAAAGTTACATTTCACATAAAAAAAATAGTGTCTATTTTACTTTTATTTTATTTATTAATCTAAATATAAATTTTAAATTTATTTACTAATAAAAATAAAACTATTCATCAATTACCGATACAATAACACTTGTAGAAAAGTATTCATGGAGTTATGTTCCTGAAGTAGTGAGGCGATTCCGAAAGCATTTGTAGATCTACTATGAGGATACGGAGTGTACAAAGCCACTCATACTATTATACAGAACAAGAAAAATTTTATACCATACAAAATAATATGGATCGTCTGATGATAGTTTTGAACGGTTCAAATTTGGAGAGAGAAAAATTTTTATTTTTTATTTTTTAAGTTCAGCAGATTTACTTAAAAAATAAAAAATAAAAACTTTTCACTCTCTAAATCTGTACCGTTAAAATTATCATCTAACGATCAAAATTGTTCCATAGGAGCCGGACTGGTACAAAGCTGTGAGAAAGTAGCAGAACAGAGGCAGAGACATACGCCTCGTGAGTAGTGCTTGAGGTGTCAGAATTATGGTTGTATTGTCCGAAGCATGTGCCCTCACTTTACGGTTTATCCTAATCTCTGCCCCCAAATTAAATTATTTGTAACATTTTACTTTTTTATCAAGATTAAATAAATAATTGAAAAATAATTAATATGAGAATTTTTTTTTGAAATATCCTTCAATTAATGAATGAAAAGTTATTACTAGTGATTAGTTGAGTGATAAAGTAGGGATAAGACTAAAAAAATAGTAATAAAGATGCATTGATTTTTTTAAACGTGACAAATAATTTTGGATGTCTCAAAATGTGAAACGTTGCAAATGATTTGGGAGGAGGTAATACTGAAAATAAAAATCATCAGATACTGAATACTACCTCCGTCCCAAATTATTTGCAACGTTTCACCTTTTGAGACATCCCAAATTATTTGCCACATTTAAAAACCAATGCATCTTTATTATTACTAGGGATGGCAATGGGGCCGGGTGGGGGCGGATACCATGATCTCCAGCCCCAGACCCGCCTCTTCCATCGCATCCCCATCCCCGGCCCAGCCCCATCACTGGGGATGGATGGGCATCCCATCCCCAACTCAGGTGAGCCTTCGATTGTTTGGGACGAATGTATTAATTTTTTACTCATAAATGAGCCTTCGATTGTTTTGAAGTGAACACTTACGACAATTTTGTAACACATATTATGTAAAACAAGTATTATATACCTTAAAAATATGTTTATAAAAAAATTATTTATTATATAAAATATAACATTTATCTAAAAAAATACAATGCTTATAAAAAAATTAACAATATTTACTTGCACCTTTTTATTCTGCGTTATAGCCGAACCCCTCAATCTGTCTCCTTTCTACCTTTGTCGTCCTCATCTCTTGGGACGGCACTATACCCAGACTCTTCCATTATTACACGAATTCTCTATCATATTACTCATAACATTTTTATAATGTTTATAATTGTTTTATTAATATTTGATATTTATTTTATTTAATTAAAATTTAAAATTTTAATGTTGCAAAAGTCACTAGTCGCTATTTGGTGGTCAGACGGGCGACTAGTCATCACTAGATTAAAAGGGATTTTTTAAAAATTCCTTATCCTATATATTATACTAGTCAAACAAAATTTCATAAAAGATTAACAATCAAATACTAGTCAAATCAAAGTACACTAAAATCTATCCATAATAATTAAATTCATTACCATAATAAATAATAACAAATATTAAAATAATTGATTTGACCGACTTTGAATAATTTTTTTACCGATTTTGACCCATTAAATTAGTCAACCAATTTTTTACCCTGACTACTCAGTTAGGTGCCGATTAGCAACTAATTGCCGAATAGGCCGATTTTTACAAATTGTGTAAAATTGTAATAATATAAATAAAATTTGATGTAAACAACGAGTTTGCTGAATTTCATCACATTATTCGAGTATATACACCTTACATGGTCAGAATTGTCGAATTACGTCACATTTTGACGAAAAAGACTCCTTAGGTTGTTTATAAAATTTTTAAGGATTCTGTAACAAACAACTATTCTTTTGAAGTTTGGTTGTTTGTATTGGGTTTAATTTGAGATTCCTATCAATCACATAACAAAACTATTAATTTTACATGACGAGAGATTTTATATTCAGACTTAATCTAAAGAGTTAGATCTCGATTTCATTTTCAAACCAGACCAGAAGACTAATTACATTGCATCAAAATCACAATATAACTCACCATTACAGACAGCTAACTAAATCACGTGCCCGCACCCAACTCAATTATTCTAATCTCATCAAATTATTATTACAGAAGAACACAACGAGTACTCCACAATAAGTGACAACGATACTACAAGGGCGGCCAGCATTAGCTTACCCAGACGATCAATTTCGCCATGCACTGAAGCTCTACCAAGTGGGACGTAGACTAACACTGATCCACATTCACCACATCACGATTTTGATTAAAATAATAAAAAATATTCACTCTCAGTGCATTGTTTGAGGCGTTTTTATTGCTTTTTTAATCAAAAAGAGGATGTGGTTGATTGTGAGCTAAGCTGATCTACGTCCCACACTTCAGTGCTAAGTCTCATATCGAATTTTTTCTACCCAGACTCCGTGGGCCCACAACACTATGCCTCCCAAGCCAACACATTTCATTTGTCTTCTTCCGTCCAACAAAAAACATGGACCCAAACAAAGAAAATTATCACCAAAAAACAACTGAAAAGAAGTCTTATTCCCACCTGGCTTTCTAATATATATATATATATATATATATATATATATATATATATATATATATATATACTTTTTTCAACATTTCCACAACCCAATTCCATCCGAGTCACTTTGGCATGGATTCAATTTTATGGGACCGACTCCACCGCCCTCTCGCATGAGTTGGAAAGGAGACTATCTGCAAAATAAATTCCGCCATAATTCATATGAAAAGGCTGTGGGACCAGTGGTCCCACAAGGCCGACATATAGAATTTTACATTCCAGACATACCACAAGCTTTCACCTAACATCAACATGAAATGTTCAAATTTCTACTTACTGGGAAAAGAATTACTAAAGTGATTAGGTCTCAATTTTCTGATCTCAATTTTGGACTAATTTCAAAACCAAACTAAATTTTCTAAAATTTAGTGCTCGAACTCAATTTAAAGAAAGGTTAAATCTTATTTTAAGTTCGAAACTCAAATCAAAGTACATTAGTTATGAATGGCGAAAGTAAATATTAAAGATGACAAAATGTTGAACTCCAAGGAAGTAAAATCAATATTTTCCCTCACACAGACTACACTTAAATATGGTCCCAACTACTTGAAGTCCCCTTCCAATTTCCAACTCCATTATCAAATAATAATAATAAAAACCCAATTAAGAAAAAAAATTCCAATATTTTCTATCAAGAAAAGAAAAATACTACGAATAAGGAAGTTAATAAAATTGAACCAAAAAACAGAAAAATTAAACATGGATAACAAATTAAAATCCGAAATAGAAAATTAAAAATCAAACACCAAATTAACCTCCTTCATTAATCTCTATGCATTCTACATGGCTGCATCATCATCATCATCATCATCATCATCAACATCAACATCAGCATCTCTACTCGGATTTGGAAGAAAATGGCTTTCGGCAGAGAATCATATGCATAGGTGAGAAAATAGCAGTCTCTCCACCTTTAGTAAGATAATCAGCAGTTATAAACAACATCTCATGAACATCAACAACGCCTTTCGGAGCAATCCCAATCCAAGAAAGAACAGTTACCAAAATGTGGTTCCTCCAATAAGCAATTCTACCCATCTTCAACCTCGTCCACCATGGCTGACCTGGTGGCTTTGCTAAATCCTTTTCCTTCACTACTTCAAACCCGACTTTCTTTGCAATCTCAGCGATGTCTTTATAGTTTCTCAGCCCAGGTAAAGCATCTCCCCTTTCAATCCCGTTAATTATCTCCACGTGTTCCGGATTTTCCGGGTTGTATAATTCCGTCGTGACCCATTCGTATGAAATGTACATGGATCCGGGTTTTAAAACCCGGTAGATCTCGCCGTAAACGTCTTCGAGCTTTGGAGCATGGCAAGTGGCTTCAATTGAGTAAGCGCCGTCGAAGGTGTTGTCGGAGAATGGCATCTGAAGGAAATTTCCGCATACCACTTCGCATTGGGAATCTAACCCGGCTTTTTTGTTGTGGGCCCGGGCACGCTTTACTTGGTACTCGTTAATGGTGATTCCCACCACGTTAGCGCCGGAATGCGACGCTATGGCCCGCATCGGGCCACCAACTCCGCATCCGGCATCTAAAATGCGGGACCCGGGCTTCACACCGAGTAGATCCACAGCCATTTCTTCGTGGATTCTAGTGGCGTCACGGTGAGATTTTCCGGGAATTGAAGGACTGAAATGGAAAGATTGGCCCCAACCCCATTCATAGATATCGGTGACGAGATTGTAAAAGGTATCGACGAAGGCGGGGACTTTGTCGGCGGTCTCGATCTCTTTAGGACGGCGGAAGAAAGACCAGTACTGTTTGTACTTGTCTTGTACTTTTTCTCGGTCGATTGAGCCGCCTGAGAGATGGACGGCGTGCTTCCCTTTTTGTTCGGCTGAGCCGAGAATACAGACGAACCAGTAGAGGCCGCCGGCGAGGAGAGAAGCTGTGAAGAAGAGGGTGAGGGAGTCCATTGATGGATGGATGGGGAAGGGAGAAGGAGAAACAGTGTGAAACTGTTGAGAGAGTGAAGGGGTTTTAAGAGAGTGAGGGTGGATTTTTGTGTGTGACTGTGTGAGAGAGAGAAACGGGAACGTGTGAGTGTCAATCACGTTGTGACACGCTATTATCAGGATTCTAAAGGGTTGGAGCAAATTACTGAGTTTCTTGTTAGGATTTTAAATTTTTAATCTAGAAGGTGTAATTAATCTTCGGTGGTAAAATAGATAGCGAAGATAATATTGTGATAGTGTGTTTTTTTTTTTTTTTAAATCTTTCAAAGGTGATGCGTCACATAATGACTGAATGACCTCTATTATGAAATATAAGGAGTACTTCGCAATAAATTTTAAAAAATAAATTGTTAGATTTACTACATATTTGAATTTAAAAGAAGAGCAAATAGCTTTTTCTGTCACAAAATTAATTACGAGTGTTATATCTGTCACAAATCACGTTTTCGTGTTATATCTGCCATAAAACTAGTTACGAGTGCTATATTTGCCACAAATCGTTTTTCCGTGCCTTCTTTGCCATGAAACATTTTATGAGTGCTAAAAATGCCACAAAAAGAGGTAAGAGATCAAATTAATTTCAAATAGACCCTAAAATCAAAATTTTATATTATATTGGGTAACTAATTTTATTTTATTTTTAATACTTGACCCTTCTTCCCAAATTTACCAAAACCCTCACCGCTACTTCTTCTTTCTTCTCTTCCCACATCGAGCCACCACCACCTCCCATCCCGTTACCCAATCCCTGCCCCCACCCATACCAAAGAGTACCAAAATCTGCCAAAAAATGACTGCTTGAAGATTTGGAGAGGCGTGGTGAAGGTGATAGCCTAGCAAAAATGCCTAAGAACAATTAGATATTCTTAGGAAATTGGTCTGCATTTTGCATATTGCTTTGCGGAGAGTCCTTTTTGTTCAAGAATTCTGATGGTTTCAGATGCAAAGCATCTCTGTTAGGTTAATTATGTACTGCAAACTAATCTACATTTTGTTTAGTACTTTGACTGATATGTATTTTGTTTAAATTTTTTTGATGGTTTTAGCAGCAAAGCACTTGGTTAATCATGTAGTGCAAATTGATTAGCATTTTGCTTATTGCTTTGACTTATATGTATTTTGTAAAACAATTTCTAAAGGTTAGAGCAGAAAAGCATTGTGAAATTTGTTATGTGTCTGAAATATAGACCTAGAAGTGCTTTCATCATATGAATTGCTATTCTTGGTTAATTTTCAAGGGGTATGGGTGGGGGTTAGGGATTGGGTGGCGGGATGGGAGGTGGTGGTGGCGGCGGCTCAAGGTGGGAGGAGAAGGAAGAAGAAGGTGGTGGAGGTTTTGATAAATTTGGGAAGAAGGGGTCAATTATTTAAAAAATAAATTGTGTACCCAATTAAATATAAAAATGTGATTTCAGGGTCTATTTGAAATTAATTTTATCTCTTACATATTTTTCCCTTCACCTTCCCTCGTTTTGTGGCATTTTTAGCACTCACAAAATGTTTCATGACAGAAAAGACACGAAAAACGATTTGTGGCAAATATAACACTCGTAACTAATTTTGTGGCAGAAAAAGCTATTTGCTCTTAAAAGAATATGGAGTACATTTAGATAACAATTTTTAAGACATTTTAAAGTTACAAAAAACTGAAAAAAGAATGAAAAAGACAGAAAAAAAGTAATTTCAAGTTGGAACCGTACAGTAAAAATAGGCGGAGGAAGCATTAACCACAAGAATGATGGAGAAGATTTTATCATTTTCTGCCGTTTTTTTTAAAGAGCCAATATAAAATTATATATTGGAAAGCGAAATATAAAAAGACATATTTTAGTAAATTTTTTAAATTTACTTTGGGAGGCAAGATGTAAATGTTTTTTAAAAAATAATCAGAAAAAAGTTATTTCCTATAAAAAAAAAACCGGCGTCCTAGATCCGCCCTTTTTTTCCTTCCGTATTGCTCCTCTTATTTTTATTTTTTTTTGCAAGCTGTTCTTTTTGCTTTTTTCTTTCTTTCTGAATTACCAGAACCCAACATAAAGTAACTTTAAAATCCTAAACCGAACACTAATGAAAAGTGAAATTTTAAAATCATCCAGAAATAAAATAAATAAAATAAAAATATGGAATGCAATAGTATGCGGAAGACGGTCGAACGGCCAGAAATTCCAAAAAGATCTATAAGCAACATTATATATACATACTTAACAACCTGTCCAAAGAAACTTTAGCAATCTTAAAAAGAACAGTGTGTGGAAAACAAATAAGACTTCAAAATTACAAGTTCAAAAGTTCTTTTATTCACTAGAGGTGGTTATGTACAAGTTACAAATTCATTTTGCAGAAATCTCAATCCAGACAATCTTCAGCACTGGTGCCATCTCCCCCATCATCTGAGGAACCATCACTGTTGGCATCAAAAGACATAATAAGCTGTAGCAAGTCGCGTCCCACTTCTGCATTTTCTCCACCAGGCTCGGGACTTGTCCTCCGCCTCTGGAGGGCAATCAACTGCATCATCAGGTCTTCAGGAGAAGCCACGCGGTACATCCAGCGCCGTGTTTTGGGTCTCCTCTGGAAACACAAAGTGCAAATCATCAGCAAAATGAAGACATCATCATAGGTAAGTGCCAACAATAATATCACCATCCCGAACTTCACTCCGTCATTGCTGGCCATCAAGCTGGTCACTGGAATCCCCGTCATCAAAATCCTTCTCTTCCTCATTAATATCATCACAAGAAAAATCACAATCATCAATAGCACTATCATAAACCTCCTCATCTTCGCCATCTCCATCCTCATCATTGAATGAATCACTACTAACATCCTCCATATTCTCATCTGTATCACTATCAACATCTCCATCCTCTTCCTCTTCCCCTTCCTCATTCTCGTCCTCATCACTAAGTTCCTCGCTCTCACTATTACCAACACCATCATAAAGTAAATACTCATTATCGGAGTCGTCGTCATCGTCAAAACCACCAGGAAAGAAACAAACTCGACCAGGGATCAGTACCTTATCCAAAGAAGTATCAGGGTAGAAATTAGAAGACCCTCCGCCGTTGCAGGATATCTTCTCTATTATAGTTCATGTAAAGGCACATGTGTATCTCAACTACTTGTAAACAAGAAAAACTATATGCTTGCGTTATGTAAGTGTAGGTTAAATTTGAAGAATTCAGTTTCTTCGATTTCTCCAATGTGAAAGATCTCTAATTTCATAACACGTGGAAGAACATCAAAGAAACCAGAAGCAACAACAGCAATAAAAAAACAAAACAAAAAAAGAACAGTAAAAGACAAGTTGATAGTCATATTGCACAAACCAGGGAGTAAAGGCAGAGGGCCAACAACAGTAGACCTCCTATTTTCAAAAAAGAAAAAGAAAAAAGACCTCCCATTTCCAAAAAAAATCCATCATCCATCCAGCTAAAAACCGACAAGGTGGTAAAGTGTTATCAAGCAAAAATTAACACCATCCCTCAACAATCATTGTTTCATTATGATGACTTCCCAAGATTTTCACTTAGAATGTGGCTATAAAATAAACTTCAAAGAAGACCGTTTGTAAGGATGCAGGACCAGAAACCCATAATATATATATATATATATATATATATATATATATATATATATATATATATATGTGTGTGTGTGTGTGTGTGTGTGTGTGGGTGTGTGTAATTTTCCTACCCCGTTTTTCAAATAAATGTTCAACGTTTTATTAACCTAGATGCTCAGATAATTGAAAACAATTGACATAAGTTATATATACTTCAATACCCATGAACAAGGCCAAAAGTGACCGAGTACAATATAGGTCAAAGTGTGCAACCCCAAGACAACAGCAACATAAGTCAATGCTCATATGAGATGGTTCAAGATCAGTACACACTGAAAATCATTCGCTCACACCAAAGAAACTGAAAACTACCTAAATCCTTCGTAGACCCAGTAAAAATTCAAGCCTTGCCATCTAGGTTGACCTCTAGACAAGCAACTACAATACATATTCTCATAGAATGAACAATCTAAATACAAATACCATGAGTATGATTAAACAAGGTGCTTAACTTATCTTCTTTTAAAGGGTGTATCGTTACCATCACTCATATTTAAATCTCCCAACTTGTTATGCAACATACTGTGCAAAATTTGCTTAATGAGTCACATCCAAGAACCAAAACACAATGATGCACAATCAAACACAGAGCCACATTTTGTATGTTTTAACAAGTACAGTATCATAATGTACCTTTTCGATATTGGTAGGCAGTATAGCCCTTTCAACGGATTTTGGGGTCCATATTTTGATGTCATTCTCAAGTCCACTGCTGGCAAGCATGGTGGTATGAGGATGAGGTTCAATACAATTTACCACATGCTTATCAGCTTCCATAACACGAATAAGTTCCCCACCCTTCTTTTTCCAAATAAATATTCGGCCACAATCTGACCCACTCACGACATACTCACACTTTGGTCCAAAAAAGTTCACACCTTTAACAGTATCACAGTTCCTATGCCCCTTGTAGACTTGAGGGCCATCTTTTACATCAGCATCCATATCCGATGAAGATCCATCCAGCTGATTATCAGGGCCTAACTCATTTGCATCAGTGGCACTGGATGCAGGAGAATTAGGAATTGGATGAGGTCCCAACCCCATGTCCTTTGAGAAGAGATATATGAATTCATCATTATAGGAAACAAGAAGCTCACTCTGTTCTGAAAATGCCAGCCCAGTTATTCCAACATGCTCGTCACCAAGTAGATGTGAGGGACAAAAGAAGTCAACAGGTTGACCAAAAGCACTTGATCCATCCCATTTGTATTTGCGGATATCATAGAGTCGAGCAAACTCATCAGCTCCAGCAACAGAGAATAAGTTTGGATTCCTTGGATCTATTGCAATTGAATTCAAATGAATGACTGCCATGTAACTTCTTTCCCTGGTAGGTTGACAAGTAAAAAGTTTCGTGGCAACTTCAGTTCTCAGATCAACCTGGGGAATGGATGAGTATCACTCACAGGAGTAGAAAACTCAAAAAAACAAGGAGAAAAATTTAAAATAAAATGTTGTCTAGTTAAGAAGGATAAAAAAATATGCGGGAGCGGGTACATACACACACAGCGAGGCATAGATGCAAATTATTTGGTACAGTGACTTGTACGGTAGAGATCAAATAAATGACAGTCAAGATTGGAAAAAACAATTAACCAAATTATAGGTGTCAAGGAAGAGTAGCGTAGTTGGCTAAACACTTCCGACTCAGAGCAATAGGTCCCGGATTCCACACCCCCTTCCTCGATAAATAAAAAAATTGAAAAAAAAAGAATCGAATAGATGGTAGGAAGAGCCTTTAGCCTAGGAGTACCCTTTGCAACTATATAGGAGGTGGAAAAAGGGCAATTACCCTTAGTTCCAGATGGTTTATTTGTATACAACAGGAAGTCCCGTTGTACTCATTTTTGCAGATGTTCACAGAGAGATAGAAATAGGAATAGTAAATTAAAACATACATGCTGAACCAATCCATCTTCACCACATGTATAAAATACATGAGAGCTTCCAGGTTCAATGGCTAACTTATGAGCTCGTCCACGATGCTTCGTCAGAAATTTTGACTCTACATTACCACGTTCTAGAATCTGAGCAAGCCTGACCTGAAATTGACAAATATACGTCATCAGGAAAAGAAAAAAAGTGAGACCAAATGTACAGGGCAGACGAATCCATACCACATTGATATATTTGAAAGAGAAGAAAATGAAGAAGATAAAAAAAACCCTACAAGGACAAAGACAATGAATTCCCAAGAGTGATTGTGCTTCTACAAACCTAAATAAATTTCAGTGGAGCCAAGTTCTAAGCACAAACATAAAAGAAGAAAATATACCTGCCCGTCAGCAGCACAAGTAACAATACTCCGGTCATCTGTGTATGGCATCATTTTTGCTTGAAAGACATTGTTGTGATGCCCTGAATGGAATGAGAGTTTAACATTTCCAGTTACCCAGTCCCAGAGTATAACTCTCCTGTCATCGGAGCCTGAAATGAGAATGTCACCATCCGGATTGAAGCAAACAGTGTTCACACAACCTCTATGTTTGTCAAGCTTCCTGAAGAGATCGAGACGGAGCACAAGATCCTGAAGAAAAGAGAACGTTAATTAAGTGGCAATGTCAATTTGGAAATTGCATACTAAAGCAACTACTTGCATGAAAGTTTTCAGATGCTGACTGAGGATTTGAAGAATCAGTGAAGACTAAATGGAATAGCCACAGTTAGAGTTTTGAGCCACACCACACAATCTAATTGCCTTTCATAATATATCAAAATCAACAAGGTACAGTAGCTCAAATGAGAACAGAAGTTCTAACTTCAGCAATTCTTTTACAAAATCATACTGGTTGAATACCTACAATTTTCCATGTTTTTAATATGTTAAGTGAAAAAATGTGCAATCAACTGCTCCTACTGTATTGAAGCTGCGTATCTAAGCAGCAGACAAAATGACAAACAAGACAGATGCACGGAATATAAACTATAAACATCTTTACCTTAAACAAACTCAAACAGAAGAGACGTATTCTCACTCTAACAACATCTACAACAAAAACAGTAATCAGTTTTTTTCCGTTTCCTTTCTAGCTTGATCAGCAACAAATTTCAATGCTAGACTAGTAGAACAGGGTCTCTAAGCACTGAGGACAATTCTAAAGGTAAAGATTGGTAAATAAGAAAAAGCCTAACATCGTTAAATCTCCAAAAGGTCCCTGATTTATAAGCAAGAGTACAAAACACACTGAAACACTTTCCACCAGTAAGTCCAATCAAACAATCCAATGGACACAGAAACTCTTTCAGCTATTAGAGAAACACCCTCCACTAATGAACACAGAAACTGATTAAGAACAAGGGGGAAATAGAGAGCAATATGGAAAGTGCTCAGCCATGCCTACCAGCTATTAAAATGATAAACTCTAGTTACCCGAAGTTCAGGATATTTATCTACAACACTTGGATATCTATTATCCAACACAGAAGTGAAGCACGGGTTATGCTCCACTGTTGCAACTTGTAGGGACTTATTTTCTGAACAGTTGGAAATATAATTGAGTTTGCAATATTAGATCAATACAGAATCTCAGAAAAAACAAATTTAAGATAATCCAAAACGCCACCTAAATGAAGACAGCAGCGCATTTGCAGATCTGTAGTTAAAAGAAGAAAGTTTACAGAAAATGATAATACCATAAAGCAGCACTAATTATGCAACCAAAACATCAGAACATTACTCAAATAGTACATAATAAGCAATAAGATAATGAACTCATCAACCTCCTGCTATAAAATCTAATATACATCTTACAGGAACGGAAAGACCATAACACAAAAATCATAAATATACAGCAACAACATATTCGACCACCATTTGCTACATTGAGAAATTAACTGGAAAAAAAATACGGATTCTTATAGATTGAGAAACCAAAAGTAAAATAGCCATTCGATAGCCCCTGTCACAACAAATTCTACATTAATAAGCCAATTGATAATACTTACGATCAACAATTCCATTAAAAAGTAACGCAGAATTACGGAATCCTATACACAAAATTAGTCGATTGATAGAACTTACGGTGGCGATTATCAATTGAGAAATTAGCGAAAATTTTAGGATTAGGTTAAGGAAACGAAGAATAAAAGGATTAGAAACCTGAGAAGCAGCGAAACGATGAGCGAAGTTTCTGGTGGAGAGGTCACCGACTTCACGTCTCCAAAAGTCGACAACCGCTGAATCGGAATTCGTTCGTGCTCTCTTCGCCATCTCCCGGCGATGATAATAAAAAAAAAGGAAAATCTTCTAGAATCAGTTGGAGAAAGAACTAGAAACTGGTATCACGAGTGCACCACCACCACTACTGCATCACTTGTCAATTCAATACAACGCATAGTGTTGGAAGAAAGAAGGAAATTAATATAGAAAGAAGATGGGTAGAATTAATTGAAGGGAGATGGGCCTAGACATTGAGGATGTCGCTCGGTGTTGAATCCATGGAAATTGATGAGATTATTTTGGTTTCAACTGTTTGGTTACCATGGTATAGTCCGAATGAAAAGTTCCAAAAGCCCAGTTCTTCATTTTTCATTTCTTTTTATGCCTTCTTATAGTAGTTCGTTAATTTATTTTCTTGAATGATTATTTTTCGCTGCCTAATTTTGATATGTATAAAGTTTGTTTGTCCACATTAATACAGAATAATGAGAGATGATTATGTGTTAATCTGGACAATTTTGAACCACAAAATTCACAGACATGATCAATATTTTGTTCATTAAGTTCTGTAAATATTTTATGGGAAATCTTTGTGATTGTCACCATAATCTGCTATTCTCTTCAGTTAAAATGAAGTATTTGCCCGTTACATGTACAATTTGGTAAGGTAAACTTGTCATTTGCGCATTTTCAAACTTGTGCACCAAATACGGGGTCACTTTGGTATAATTCGGCCTTGTAAAACTGATCTCATGGCCCTCTCACATGAGTTGGAGTGGAACATACCTATAAATTCCGCCACAATTTATATGAGAGGGTTGTGGGGTCAGTCTCATAATGCCGGTCTTATATTAGAATTTTCCTCAAACGCGAGGCAAAATTTGGTGGGAATATAATCAACTTCTCGCTTTTTTTTTTTTACATTTGCATGGTAAAAATGTCGGGAAATAAGACCACATTGAAGAGCTCCTCTTTATGTACTACCAAAATGTTTCCCAATGTAACAAGTTTTGGAGTGTATGAACATTAGTTTTACTCTAAAAAGTTGTCTATGTTACTAAAACGTTCTTCATTTTGATCTGAAAAAGTGATGAAGTATGATAACATAATCATAAAGATTATCCGTAAAATATGTGAATTTAAATGACAAAAATACAATTTTATGAATTTGTAGACTAAATAAACCATTCGAGGTAGAAATGTGACTAAATAAGTTGTGGAGTCGTATGCAATAAGAATGTGTGTAGATACGTGTGTTTGCAACTATGTTCATAGCTGAAGACCAAGCCGTTCTCGACTAGGCCGAGGATATGTTGAATTAGAGAGAAATGGCTTTTTTTCTGCTAAAAAATAGCATACAATACAATAAAGAAGAACAACAAAGGTTAAATTAGAAGATTTTTGAAGATTTTTATGTCAGATTGACGATTGTGATTATTTTGTCTGAATATCCATTTGTAAACAATATGGAGAGAAGAACACAAAGATCTAACGTAGAAGGAATCTTGGAGGTAGAAAAGCGGATTCATCACATCCTACTCATCCTACTGAAAGATTATATAAATAACCTGTATCTATAGTCTGCATGCGTCAAAAACAGAAAAAAGAAAGAGCTTGCATGAAAGAGTTAGCTAAAACCTCCGAGAATCGTTTTTGTTGGACGAATCCCACAACCCTTCACATGAATTGAGAGGAGCCAACATCTACATGTAAACACCGCTCAATTAATGTGAGAGAGTTATAGAACCAATCCAAAAATAATGGTACTAGGATTAAATTATCCCTAAAACCAATACTACGTTCACTTTTCTTTTTTTTTAATGAATAATACTACGTTCACTGCCTCGTAGCCTTTTGGGCTATCAACGGAAAAATTGACATCGCTATGATACAAAGTAGAAAATAAATATGTCCACGAATCACAAACATAGAAGTAAGTGACCCCTATAATAGACAACCTAAAGAGTTCAAATAACAAACTCATCCTCGACGTCTTTCAAATGATCACCGAATGTTCTATTGACGATCCATCTGAAAAGAGTTATTAATAACCCATAGTGCCCGCCTAGAAAAGGGTATATGAAGCTATAGAGCAAAAGAGAAAGAACAAATGATCAACCTAGGAAAGAAGACTTTCTACGAAAAAAACTTCAAAAATGAAAATTTCGGTTACAGTATATAAGCTCAAAAAGTAGGCGGGAAAACTAGAGGTAAAATGTATACAAGTGTTTTTTTAATCTTCAATCAGTGATGTCCTCGTCTCAGGGAAGAGAAAAATCTGGATTTTTCTTTGCGGCGATCCTCTCCTTCATCTCCTACCTGCACAGACACATGCCAGGTAAAAATGTCTAAATTGAGATCAACTAGAAAATACTCCGGACATTCAACTTGGGTCGGAGGAATTAAAATGTAATACTAACATAAAAAGGAACTTCTCAATGGACCATACCTCCTTGGATATCTGCTGCAAGATTTCAATTATTTCAGAGAAGTCAGGTCTCTTAGTCGAGTCATGTTGCCAGCATTTCTCGAGCAGTTCGGTAAGCTTGGGATGAGTGTGGTTTGGGATGGTGGGTCGCAGTCCCTGAAAGTATTTCGAAGTAATTGTAGATTTCAGATAATATTGGAAGTTGGAACAAGGGCAATTGTTTATTGAATGGTAAGAGAGACAATAGTAACTTGGAGTAGAATGTTCTCTTAAATAGCCAGATGCAAAACATTCAATCCAATACCAGCTATTTTACAAGAATTATGATGCTAAATCAGGACTGAATAACTATTACCTTTTGGACCACTCCAATTGCTGCTTGTAATGGGGTTAGGTACTCGTATGGAAGCTGGCAAGCAATTAACATGAAAGTAATATAAGTAGAAATGAAGAGTAATTACTTGCAGATCAATCTGATGCGACTTAAAGAAATATATACCTTTCCAGATAATAACTCCCACACTACTATCCCAAAACTAAAAATATCAGCCTTGTGGTCATAGGGCTTGTGTTCTATAACCTTCAAAGAGGAAGCAAATATTCATAAGCAGATCCAGATATGAAACTTAGACCCATAAGAGTCAAATATGAGAATACAAGAGTGGTATGAATAGCCTATATCCATCATAAAAGGAGCTTGGAGACAAATACAGTAAATGGCGCTTATAGATGTTAGCTCCTAAACATGCAATAGGTTTACCCATGAACATGCAAGAAATGCATTCTACTTTCTTGCAAGTATGATGCAATATTGAATGATGCCTATCCTTCATTGACAGAGTTCCAGTGGGTACATTTTCTCCCCCATCCAGATGAAGTTATAGAAATAAAACTCAAGTCAGGTATATCTATATATATATATATATATATATATATATATAATGCAAAAAAGATACCTCTATACTTTTAGAATAGGTAAAGGATGCCACTGAGCAATGAGAAGAACTAGCAAGTTCCTAAGGGAGAACTTAACAGGAGATGATAATTGGGGAATGGAAAATTGGGTTGGAGGGATACACTATTTTTTTTTGGTTTAGACCGAGGGTGTCCACTGCCGATAGCAGTGACTAAATCCCCCTCGCCACGGAGACCGAGGGATACACTATTAATTGCATACAAAAGTTATTAACTAAAGTACAACCAATGCCAGGAGACGAATAAGCATATAAAAAGAATGTAAAGTACATTAAATGCTTTGATTATCCATGAAAAATCCAATGGAAGATAGATCAAATGCATATTAAAGTAACTCTGATTAATAAGGCCTCGTGTTTCTGTAGAAAGAATACCTCAGGTGCCATCCAACGGTAGGTTCCAGTTTCTGCAGTCATCACTCCAGACTGTGCTTTTACTCTGGCCACTCCAAAATCAGCCACCTTCACAACCTGAGTGGAGAGGAAATGGTAAAACTTCTGGTTCGAATAAAATAGGGGAAAATGAGTAACTTGGGCATTCTACGGTTATTTGGACAGGCATAATGGACCACAACAACTCTTAGACTTTTCTTCTAGAAATTTTTTCAAGAAGTAGATACTCATGAAATGATTTCATTTCATAGTTTAGATGTTCTTGCGTCTCATGATGACAGCAGGGTTGCTCCTTGATTGAGATTAGTTCCACAGAGATGTGTGCTCTAAAATTTAAGTACTTTTTACTCCTTTTTTTGTACGTTTTGAATTTCTGTGTTACACTTTATCTAAGATTAGGGCAACAGGATGTGTTTGTAGTCATGACATTCAAGGAGCGTAGCTTCCGAATGATTTTTAAAAGGATTATTAACTAAGAAATGAGAATCAGATACTCTGGTGTTTATGATTCAAGTTGCTTCAAGATTATTGTGGGAATAGTAACCTTAAAGTGCAATTAACAAGAGAACTGAGTGCCTGAAGTTCAAATGATTTCTGAAATTGGCAGCTGTAGCCCCCAAATCGGGGCATAATTTCATTCCAAAAACTGAGTCAGTTATTTCAGTTGATTCTTAACGCAAGAGCTAGGAGGTTACAAATTAATGATAGAACTATCAAGACTGTCATGGTAATTGGGGTTTTCACATCATTTGATTGGCTTGAAATCTTTATTTGAATTAGATTGATTGATACAGAGATAAAATAGATGGCACGAAGATAACTAAGATTTGCTGAAGTACTACATACTTCATATTGACAAGCATAACTACAAAAGTTTTTTTCATAATTCAAGTGTTTATAGAGAGGGGTAAGATTACCTCATTTTCATCCATTAGAAGATTGGCTGCCTTCAAGTCCCTGTGTATTATGTTATTCTGGTGAAGATAGTTCATACCCTTTGACACATCAATTGCTACTTTCCGTAGAGATGGAAGCTTGAAAGCACCTTTTTGTTTGTGTAAATAATCATATACACTTCCACCAGACATGAATTCTGTTTTCATAGAAAGGAAGTGCTTCAATCGATCAATGGTAAGCTAGCAAGAAGCAAAAGAAAATGGTAGCAAATTCAAAGTTTTGGAGAAGATCAGGTTTCCTTTTCTTTTCTTTCTCTATGTTATCAGGATGTTAATAAGCTACTCCCTCCATTCCCTATTAATTGTCGTTTAGGAGATATCTAGGTATCCAAATTAATTGTCGTTTAAGGTTCTTTTATTAGTTGTCAACAATTTATTCCAATTATACCCTCAATATTTTCCTTTCTTTTCTTTATGACGTAAAAGTGAGAGAGAGGGAATGTTGGGTAATATTGGAAGTTTAGGTGGAAATGACAACTTCCTTAATTTTCTCAAATTGTCTAAAGAGTCTTATATTTAGGAATGGAGGGAGTATTGTGTAGCACCTGTCACTATGCACAAATTTGGAGGTCTGGTGCATGCACCTATGAATTGCACAACGTTCTTGTGCCGAACTTTCCTGCAAGTACCAAATCCAAGTCAACCAGGGGAGTCAATAAGAGTTACAAAGTCAGAGATCTACCAATAAGAGGCAATTGTCTATCTGACCAAGTAACATGCATGGATTGAATTCAACAAATATTAATTCTCTGCTTTGTTCTCATGAATGCATTAGAAACCTTCCAATCCTTTATCCAAGATCTCCAAGATTGGAAGCAAGCCAGACACAATTCCGAATCCACCAAAGAGAAAAAAAAGAGAGAGAAAATGTTTAATATCACAAACCTCATAATATATACTTCTTGAGCAAATTCCTTCTGCAATTCTGAATTCAACCGCTCAGTCTTGAGGATTTTGATAGCTACTTCTTGACTACAATACGTGCCTTTGTACCTAAAACCAACAAAATCTTGGGGTTAGTTGAGAGATAAAATGCAAGGTATAATAGCTCCGACTAAAGATAAACTTACAGATCACCATATGACCCTGATGCAACTTTCTGGTCAAATTTCAGATGTTGAGGATCAATTTCCCAGACATCCATACCGTCATTAGGTATTGTCAGATGCTCAGGTTCACATTTGACTACTGCTTCGTTATACGCACCAAGAGGAGACAGAGATCTTTCGCTTGAGAAAGAACGTTTCTGCATGGAATGGAGGTTTCCCAGCTAGAGTCAAATTACTTTCTAGAAAGAACAGTACAAAACAAAAAAACAAGAAACAAAAAAGTATTGTGTGTGAATCACACATCGACTCCAACTATTATAATAATTTCTCCAACATCATTTAAAACTTCATCAAGAAGTAGACATAAAGGTGTCAAAGGTTTACTGACTGATGACTTGTTGAAAGTTCATTATTACACAAAGTAAAGTACGACCTGGAAGCCACCAGCAACTTAAACTAATATAAGTGTACATAAATTCTCTCAATTCGTTCTGCTCAATATGAAGAGCTAATATCCTAATTAACATAAACCTGAACTTAAAATTCTCCTTTTGCATGCGTAAATTTATGAGCGTAACAGAGATGTGTATGTTGCGATGGATGTGTAGGCATACTAGAAATGATAGAGTGAGAAATGAGATTATCCGAGAGAAAATAAGAGTTGCACCTATTGAAGAAAATATGAGGGAAAATCGCTTGCAGTGGTTTGGACACATAAAAAGAAGATCGTCCGGTTCGGAAACTTGAAGGATGGAGGCATGAGTTTGTAAGAGGTAGGGGAGGCCGAAGAAGGTTTGGACCGAAGTCATCAAGAGTGATATGGATTTGTTAGATTTGGATGAGGGTATGGTGTTTGATAGAAGGAAATGTATTCGGGCGAACAACCACACAAAAATCTTATATTGATTCATGTAGCCGACTCCAATTACTTGGGATTAAGGCTTTGTTATTGTTGTTTGCGTGCGTAAATTTATGAATCAGTAGTTGGTTGACAATACAAATGCATTAGCATATTGTCAAAAATTGTAAGAGAAATACCTCAACTTTCACCAGCTCCTTCTCTAGTGCATTGTGAAGCAGCTCAACTTCCTGAACACAAATAAGCTTCCCTTTAGATTAGTGAAATAAACAAACAAACTGTAAGCCCTTGAATTTGTGACTCAAATCATACAAAATATGATATACTAACATCATATAAACTTAAATACACTAACTTACCATTCGTTTTCTTTAAGTTGGTGGATAGTAAAATGACTTTAGTGAGAAGAAAGAGAAAAGGTAAAGCTGCCTACTTATAACCCAGTAAATTAAAAGCATATTTATGCCATTTTAAAAAAAATCAAACAACAAGCTGCTCCAGAAATTTTTCCACTACGAAACCTTTTCAAAATTTTCCACTATGACCTTCATTCAAGATCCAACCACACCAACTTATCATAAACAAATATAAACAACCTGTTGATTTCAGGCCATAAACAAGGAGTTTCATTCTATAAGTTCCAAAAAGAGGAATCAGTACCTCATAAGGCCAACCATCAACGACAAAGACATCAAGGGAGTAGCCATCCACAGTGGAAAAGGCATGTGCTTCCTGGATGTTCAGGCCAACTTCGGAGAGTAATAGAGTCAACTGAAAATTCAGGCATTCAATTTGGAATATAATTTGCAATCTTATGTACATATTAGCACATATGAAAGACGAACTTGCGAACAAATTCACAAGCCTCCATGCTGCCAAACCTCTCAGATGCAAGAATGCAAATTACGACTTGAAAACGGAGACAGACTTGAAGCGTTCAATTGAATTCATTTCCACTAAACTAGAGAGGGGAAGTGTTTTTAGAAGGAGAAAGCGACTGTTTATCGGAAATTGATTTACAAAGAAACGCCATATATGAAGATCATCCTGGGTTTTCAAGATTTTAAGTCACCGCCTTTTAACCACCACTAATCTTTGATTTACTATAGAATTTTATTTAAAAGTAATCATACAGTACAATTTTTGGAAGGAAATATAAAGTTGATAGATGCATGCATATCTTCCTACACCATTTCAACCACTTCCCAAGGCTTTAAATTCCACGTTCAAACCCAGATGATAATGGACTATGCATGGCAACTCCAAGATCAATAACTTGACAAGATAAAAAGGTGCAATACACATCATTCCTCTATGAAATAATCATTATCGAAGAACAAAATTTGTGTGGGGATGCCAATTCCTTTCCGGTGGGATTTTAAGCCTCAAATGCACTGACATATGTAGGTCTGTCCAAAGGAATGTTGACAAGCAGAAAAAAACAAAGAATTAACCAGTCAAGATTAGGAGACTGCAAATACCTGACTGAGGAGTTTCGGCTTGTCATCAGTTGAAAAGGTAATTTCATGCATGGGCCTAAAAAATCATCAATTGCATCAAAAGTCAAGATATAAAAACCATGAAAAAAAACATGAAAAACCCAGTAAAACATACCGTGAAACCTTTGCATCAGGATGTTCTACAGTGTCCTCATCTTCATCCTGACTCTGAGGCTCGCTTGCTTCAAGTGCAAGTGCTTCAAGGTTAGGAGAAGAACCAAAAGCAGGTGGCGGATGTATGCTGTCATATCAAATGGGTTTTAGAATATTCATACTTGTCACGAAGTCTCAAAGATAACTGAGAATTCACCAAAGAAAAGACAAGGGATACAACGGATCCATGGGATTCAAAGAGGTACTTTTCAAGAAATATACGCTTCTGGGAAAAGGAAGAAAAAAAAAGAAGGAAAAAGGCTATGGACACTCAGAACCATACCTATGTATAACTTCTTTTCTAGGAGAGCTTGAATCAGTATTACTGGCTAAATTGCCATCTGATGCAGGAGGAACCTGTACAGGCATTCAATCTCCAATTACATAAAAAGTTACAGAAAGAAACTGGACCAAATGGAGAAGGATGCATGTTTGTCCTTGCACTATGATAAATGATAACAATCTGAACACTAATGAAAGTTACTCTCTATGTAGTAGGCGAAAGCCAGTACCACATAAAACAGATAGAAACTAAATATGACAACCAGAAATATTCATGACCAAACTGCTGATTCAGAATTTTGATCCTAGGGGAAAAGGAGGATTACTGCACTTATGTCCAAGAATCTAGTAATCACAGACTGTTAAACTTCTGAAATGCACCATACAACATATCTTTTCTCATAATTATCTCGAGGGTAGCATGATCGTGGTTCAAATGATTCACACAAAAGAACAAAGAAAGGTCGTTTAGAATGGTGGTTTCTAGGAAAGATGAGGCCTACGCCAGAGAAAGATGTGTGTAGCTTATAGTGATCTAATGCACCCAAATGTAAACTGCATTTATCCCACCAAAGAGAGTTTTATTAACAGCCAAGCTAGATAACATCTCCTTTCACTCAGCAGCTCCTGAATTGAAGGATTACAACAGAAATTTCTCAGAATGCAATTAGTCAAGTTAGTTTCACATGTCAGGAATGTGAATTAGTTCAAGGCTGAAGCACATATATACTACAAGCAAAAATTAAGGAGGATTAAGGTGCATTCCCCAAATAAATACATTTAGTCAAATATTTTAGATGAAGATGTGTTAAATCAACTCACCTGCACAAGCCGAACATCAAACACGGGTCTATTAGCAGGATCATGCGCCAGATGCAACAATCTCTTGTGTGTAAGCACATCTTCCGCTCTCTCCACATTCACATCCAACGCATATCTTCGTTGCAACAAAAAAACACATTAATTATCCAGGATTTCCATTGTAGCAAAATGTAACACCAAACAACAAATATCCACATCAAAATACAGTCAAAAATTTTACTATAATCCAAATGCTTAAAAAAAAACTCTCAATTCGACATAAAAGCACAAAAGTTCATAAGATTAATCTCGATCGACAGATAAAACTTATGGAATCAAAGTAAACACTGGTTTCAAAAATCAAAATAAAACAGCTAAACATACTCATACATGTATAAACACGTTCAATAACAATAACAGTACAATAATAAATCTCTATTCGAAACAATTTTACGTAATTGTAGTACAAAATTGTATGAGCATAGAGAAGTAAAGACCTAGTAGGCAAACGATTGAAGTGCGCCGAAAGTTCATCGTCGAAAGCCGGCGATTCCGCCTCTGGATGATTAGACTCTTTCAGCCTTCTCAGAACCTCATTGTAAACCTCAACTTTCTTCCTCTGAAGTCTACCATTCGATTCCACCACTCTGCTACTACAACTCTCCATATCTTCCCTCACCATTTGAAAATTCAATTCAACCTCAAAAACACAACAAACTTCCTCCTCCTCCACGTAAAAAAACAATAAATCTTCACGAAACCGATCTTGCTCCTCCTCCTCCTTCCTGCCGCCGCCGATAAATATCCGGATTCAATCTAAACAAAATCCACAGAATTTAGACATATATATTATACAATACAGATTATTATTATCTGAATCTTATATATATATGAATGAATGCATGAATAGATATATGAATTTATATATAAAGACAAATTAGAAAAATAAACAACTCAGGCTTTTTAACTTTTTGTTGCTGAGTTTTTTTTTCAGTTTCTTTCCTACTCATTCCTTCATATCCTCTCCTTTGTCATTTTTTGGTCTCTACTCTTTTCACCTATATATACATATAAAGGTCGTGTATGTATATATGTATACGGAGGATTAAAGAAGACGTGGATTCGGGCCTTGCTTATCTTTTAGCTTTATTTTAATACTCCATTAGAAAATAAATTAATTGATTAATTAGTAAAATAATGGAGTAACAATTTAAATAATATGACAATCCTTCGATGATTCTAATTTAACTTATCACACTTGCAACGTTAGTTAATTATACATGCGATCAGGATTTACAATGACTTGTTGAAGACAAGGTTACAAGTTTGAGACATATTCGCAGTGACAGTTATTATAGATTTACAAAAAAAAATTACTATCAGATCATTCATGTCTATTAAATCTAACAGGATTAGATTAGTCGAGTTAAATAGCTGACTATATAAAAAATAAATACTAATATAATAATCACAGCGGAGGATTTGTTAGGGCAAAACCTCACTTAGCAGCCAATCAGAGTTGAAATTGGACTGGAGAGATTACATAGTAGGTCTAGGTGGCATGGTGATGCGTACCTCAAACTTCCCACAATTTGCATGCCCCCGCACTGAATTGATCACTTTTCCGTTTCTAGTCCGGCAAGTTTATTACATGTACCGGAGGTTATGTTTAGATAAAAGGAAAGACAATAGTAACTTGAGTACCTTTGATCTTTGCCATTTTCCCTTTGGAAAACATCTATGGCACAATTGGATAGTTAATGCTACTTCCTTCCATAGTTATCCACCTCTCCCTTTTCTTTTTTTCTTTTTTGAAAAATGATCTTTCTTTTACAAAATATCTTCGTATTATAAGATTCTGGATCTTCTAGTATATTACTTATACATTAATGAAAGTGCCGCATAAATAGTAATATCGTGGGCTAAAGTGAATGTATAAACGTGAACAAATCACGTAATTCCACATGTAATAATATTATTAGTATACTAAACAATGTAATAGTTTTGAAGTCATATTATGGCTCATAAATTACCATTTTGGATAAAGAATTGATGTCAACGAGGTATTGGCATAGTGGCTAATACTGAAATTTCATGCCCTAAGTAATAAATGTCTTAAGTTTAAATTGCTTCCCTGCTTCTTAAACCCTTATAAAGATAAAGAGATGAGAAAAATAAATGCTCTCTTATTTACCATGTAATGATATAGTAAATTTTTTAATTTAATTACGTAATTTTCACTAATAATAATGTTACACCATTAATTGAAATATATTATTTTGAAGAAAACATTTATGTAAAACACATAATCATGTCTTATATTTTTACATAAAGGTGGATTCAGGAATAGAGAACACTGGTGCACATGAAAATTTGTGTAGGGTCACTTTTACATTTATTATCTAAATAGAGAAAAATATACCCTATATATTTACTAATTATTATTTTTTCAGTGTGCTCATTTGACCCGCCTGCCATCATGCTGGATCCGCCTCTGTTTTTACAGCTTCATACAATTCAACATGGATTATGATGAAAATGATGAGTATTTAACAAAAAAATGTATATATAGTAAAATTCTTAGCACGCCAAAGCAAAAAATGCAAATGTGTCAAGTTTTTTGATTTTATTTTTGGAATGAAATGAATAATTGAGGCAAAAGGTTAAAAGTTCTAGGCTTTTTGCTAATGAAAAGAACGTTGAAAGCGAAATGGAAAATGTGAAATGCAAAGGGAAAGATGGACAACGAAAGAAGAGACTCATATAATGGCTGTCTCTTTTGCCATTGACGCTGCCTTCTGAGGTGGAGAATCCGCAGTTGCGATAAGAACATCATCTCCCAATATCATGGGTAGTAAGTACTCCCTCCATTCCTAAATATAAGACTCTTTAGATAATTTGAGAAAATTAAGGAAGTTGTCTTTTTCACTCAAACTTACAATATTACCCCCACCCTCCCTCCTTCACTCCTACGCCATAAAGAAAACTAGTAGAAGAACTGTAGAAGAAGGAAAACAAAAAATGTTTGAATTGCGAATTTTCGTATAGATTATAAGGACAAGAAAAAATAATTGATATTTTTTGTATCGTACTCTTTAATAATTTTAATAACATAATAGAGTGGTATATACAATTGTATTTATAGACTAACGTAACTTTAAAAAAAAAAGTTTATCCTTCACATCAATAAGTGGCTAAATATTTTTAGAAGAGATAAAATAGCTAAAAATCTTATATTTAAAAAACGAGAAACTACAACACTGAAATTAATGCTTCCTTTGTATACATTACTCCCTCCGTCCTATATTATTTGTCCACTTTATATTTTGCACGGGAATTAAGGTTTCATCAAATTCTATAGTGGAATATGATAAAAAGTCAAACATAACCCTATTTAACGTTACTTCCAATTTAATTCACTTTCTTTTCTCTCTTTATTTTTCTCTCTCCAATATTTATTGTAAAGGGTAGGATTGGAAAAATCATCATTAATGAACCCTTTATTTAGAAAGTGGACAAATAATTTGGGACAAATTAAAAAGGAAATGTGGACAGATAATTTAGGACGAAGGGAGTAATAAACAAGAAAACAATAAGAATTAGGGTAGTGATAATGCCAGAGCAATAATCCTCCTACAAGAGCGATTTACGTGCATGTGACAAAATTACCCTCTAACATATTAACTAAATCTTTTAATTATTTTTTCTATTTTCTCCCCCAATATTTTTTCTCTATCCTGGTCTGATATTTCTCTCTCCCTAGACTCTTTCCTTATTTTTCTCTCAATCTCTCGTTTTTTCCTCTCCCTCTCTCTGTTTTTTTTTCCATTTTTTTCTTCTCTCCATCTCCAAGTGCTTTTGTTTTCTTCTCTGTTTTTTATTATTTTTTCTTCTCTCAATTTCCTCACTGAATAGACCATTTTCTTGGATTGAATCATTCAACAACAATATAAAATCGAAAGCTCAATAAAAATAATAAAATTTACCTCTTTTACCGAAAGTAGTTGAAAATTATCTGACGATATATATATATATATATATATATATATATATATATATATATATATATATATATATATATAATTCAAAGTTGGAGATGGAGAAAAGAAAAAAAAGCGAAAAAAAATAACATAGATAGAAAAAAACGAAAAAAACAACAGATATGGAAACAAAAATCATATGAAAATAGAGAGATTGAGAGAAAAAATAAGGAAAGAATTTAGGGTAGAAAGAAAGATCATGTCAGGATAGAGAGAAAATATTGGGAGAGAAAATAGAAAAAATAATTAAAAGATTTAGTTAATATGTTAGAGGGGTAATTTTGTCACATGCACGTAAATCACTCTTGCAGGAGGATTCTTACTCTGGCATTATCACTACCCTAAGAATTATATTCATGGGCGATAGAAATTTTAGAAGAATAAAAAAACTGTAGAAGAATAATTTTAAAAAGTTTTTAAATATTAAAACACTTAAAAAAAAAAAAAAAGAAGAGAAAATGACCAAAAGCTTTATTTTTTGAAATGGATGGAGTAATTAAGAATGGTCGAATACTTTATTTATAATCTCTAGGTGTCTAAGTCTTAGTCAATTAATTGACTAAATTTGTGGCAAAATGGTAAATAATTGAGTGAATCCCTTATACCAACAGGGGGTGAATAATGTTTAATTTGGATTTTTAGCCAATTTTAACCAATTTTACTTAGCCGGAAATCATTTTCTAAAATAATATCTCGTGGAGATTTTTATGACATATTATTCTAAACAGTGTACTTTTTCCCTTTATTAATATACCGGCAAGGATACGTAATTTTTGCAGGAGTTTACTTCTACCAAGCTGAGGTAATTCACTGAATCATTTCGTGTATCATTCATCTCAACATGAAGATTGTGGATTGCGTGCTAATAAAATTTAATTAATCATGTACCATATATGTGACT
This sequence comes from Vinca minor, assembly GCA_026122235.1. Taxonomy (NCBI): domain Eukaryota; kingdom Viridiplantae; phylum Streptophyta; class Magnoliopsida; order Gentianales; family Apocynaceae; genus Vinca; species Vinca minor. Next base: position 10,483,878 of record JAOCZM010000115.1, on the reverse strand, counting down.
AATATATTTTAATTGTCCACGAGAAAAAGTGTGCGCCTCAATCATTTTAGAGGCCCTATGTTAAACTTTAGACAATCAAATATAACCAGGAAAAAAATAACTTTCTAGTAAATATAATAAAAAATAATTTGGATTTAATTTAAAGGAAACACTACAAATTAGCGTATTGATTATTAAATCCAAACAGCCAAAATGCAATATATATATATATATATATATATATAAGTTTTTTTAATATAAATACACATAAATTTTGAGGTCCTCAATTTTTGAAGGTCTTGTGCAGTCGAACACTTGAAACTCCCTCTGAACCACGTATGACTTTAGTGATGCTTCTCCATAGAAATAATAAGAAAATAAATAATGCTGAATAAATAGTAATATTAGGTGGTTGATCCCGGCTCCTATGTGGGATAGCTTTGGTTCGGGACATGCAGGACACCATTCCAGCCGTCGGATGAGATTTTTTAACGGCCCAGATCTGGAGAGAGAAAAGTTTCCAGATCTGGGCCGTTAAAAAATCTCATCCGACGGCTGATATTGTTCCGCATGTCCCGCACCAAAGCTATCCCGCATAGGAGCCGGACTGATTTTGGTTAGCAATGCAGCAAAAAGAGGAGAAATGACTAGCTATTAAAAGCAACAAGATGGTGGGGTTTGACCTAATACAACGGACCTAGATTCGCATAACAAATGGAATAAACCCTAAGACATTTAAGGCTCTCTCTCTAAAGTTAAACCTAATAGTACACATCACAATTCTATAATGGTATTTAGAATTGAGATAATGAAGATCGCTCGCAAATGACACGATGATTTGTTCTTCACTACAGACATTTTGTTGATTTGTTTATTAGTCAAGATAACATATATGTATTAAAAAATTCTAACCGTTGACGATACAACTTTTTAAATTAGATAATCTTCATAATATATACAAATAATTGATTCGCATAATTATTATTCAATAGACAGAATAAACTGTTTTCTTCTAATTCATCTTGCAAAATATATACAATATTATTGTCTTATAAGCTACAAATTATACAACTTGTCTTCATATGTCCACACATGTAGCATTTTCCCCTCTTTCGGAGCTTTTTTCTATATTCCATATATTATATCTACTTCTACGTTAAACAAATGTATATTATAGTAACAAAATCTAGACAAAATGTATTTACAGTTTTCTCTCTTTCGAAGTTGTAGCATTTTTTGCTCTATGGTTGTGGAACTATTTTTCAAACTGTTTCCAAGAAAATTATCATCCGACTTTGAGCCGTCATTAAAAGAAACCATTGAAAGAATAATAGATAGACATTAAAGTCATTCGAGGACATGAGAGAATAATTTATCTATATTTATATTACATAAAATGTTTTCAATTTCAATCAATCACAAACCTTGACAATCTCACGTGTAATTTTCTAAAAAAAATTATTCTTTAATCAGTTAAAAAAATATAGTTGGTTGAGATAATTTTTTATTTATTAAATCAATGATATAACTTGACATCTTTGATTTATTTAAATGAAATTGTTAAGTTTATATTTTTAATGGTTTTATTTCTATTCTATTTTATTCTTTATCTTTTCAATACTATTCAAAATCCACATTGAAAGCTTATGAAGTTTTTGAAATTTGACAACATTATAAATAAAGGGGTTGAGAATGGGTTTTTATTGAATGATTTGGTGGAGTTGGTTTTTAATCCATTAAATTGAGTGACAAATCTAATTTGCTTTTCAATTTTTTAATTCAAATAGTTAAAATTGTTCACTTAGTCATTTAGTTTTATAGTGAACTCGCATTCAAACCTGCTCACTAAACTTTTTCCTTTAATAGAGTAAAAACTTTAAAAAAAATTAATTTTTGTTGGAAAAAAAAAACATGTGATTTTTAGAGTATCATTGTCTTAAAAAAAAGTTAAAAGATAAACCATGCAATAAGGAGAGTTAAGATATAGGGTTTGTTTAGATGGGTTGAGTCACTACAAGAAAATACTTATTTAGCTATCGCTTCAATAACGACCTATTAACGACCGACCTAAAATCGAAAAATTAGTCGTCGCTACTTCGTCGGTCATATCGGTCCTATTGACCAAATCAAAACCACGTCGTTTTGTGCACCGTTACCGACGGAATACATAACGGTGTCCAAAACAACGTCGTTTAAGCGTTTTATCAAGTTATACCAAAAGTGTATAAAACGACGTCGTTTGTGAACTGTTACCGACGGAATACATAACTACGTCCAAAACGACGTCGTCTCAGACTGAGATTTTGGTCTCAATCTCAAATCTAAATCAGATTCTAGATGATTCAATGCTTCATGTTTTATTTCCAAACTCGATCCAAATACAATTTGAACTTGACATCAAGTTTCAAACCAAACCAAACACAAATCAGACATAATTCAAATAAATTCATAGTGAGGATGGACACGGTGGCAATAGTGATATCAGAAATGTTTAACCAGATGATAGCATCCTATGATCCATACACATAGGCGAGGGATAATTAAAAAAATATATATATATCCCGACGGTTTGGTGTGGGTGATAAACGGTCAAAAACAGGAAGAAGAAAGTTTTGCAAAAATTAATAATAATATAATAATAAGAGTAATAGATAGGGTTTCCTAAGACGAGGCATGACATGGAGGTGGTTAAAATATATGACCTTTGGTTGTAACCAAAGGCCGCCACTTAATTTGTGTAATAATCTTAAAAATAAAGATCACAAGGTCCTTAGTCCAATGAAGCAGCGGTCTGTCTAAGACATTAAAGTCGTAGGTTCAATACTCTCTCCTTGCATGGGGCATGCTTTAAATTGTCTCCCTTAGAAAGGTTATCTCTTTCTCCTCTTGTGAGGTACTACTCTCCCATTTGGGTGTACGCTTGTCTAGGCTTAAAAAAAAAAAAAAAAAAAAAAAGAGGCACAACACAAGGCAGGGCATGTTTATTGGGAGAGATGAGGATTGAATTAGGAAACATGTTTAGCTGGCAGAGCGTAATGCGGCGACTCGTTGCCGATCAGAAAGAACCGTTGGAATATGCGACTTCCCCCAAGTAAATCTCCTAAATAAAATAGTCCTAATTTTGGGTACTTCTATGGTCTCTTACATTAAGTTATTATTAAAATCTTATCCAAAACAGATCCGGTTGATTTTTACAATATAAAGTAAGCTCAAAGCATGGGAGGCAAGTAGGGTTCTCAGGCACTATGATTGATCGGCCCAAGATGTTCTTTACTTTGTTTTTTTAATTTTATTTTTTAAAATTCACAATCGTTATTCAGAATTATTCAACCTAAGATTGGAAATGAGTTGAGCTGATCTAACCTTAGAATTTTAGTAAGAAAATATGTGAGTTCCAAAGTGTAAATATTTTGGTTTGATAAGTGAAAACAAATGCTTAAATGAATAAGAATTGCCTATACTTATATTAAAAAAAATATCGAACCTTGAAGCAAAAAATCTTGTGTAAATTTTCTGTCAGGAGATTCATAACTTGTTATGTCAGAGTTGTAGTGGGGAAAAGAGAGAGTATTTATTAGCATTAGTCGTATTATCGTTATAATTACTCATCATTGCTCTTGTTATTACTACTATTATGCATGAAACAAGAATGTAGTTGGAGGCATGTACATAAATCCCTATACGGCCTCATAAGCAGTGGCGGAGACAGAAATTTGTTATAGGAAGCGAATTTTTTATTGAAAATTTTTAGGGGGCGAAATACAATATTTATAAAAAAATATCACACAAATATATATATATATATATATAAAATTCGTCGTTTCTGAAAATTTTGAGTGCCCTCATGAAGCCCGCCACTGCTCATAAGGGAATAAGTCATATACTAAAAAGGGATTTTGCCCTAATTTAAGTGGTATCACCTCTCCGTCTTTAATTGGGTTTACCTATTGACTGCATGTATACCAAAAACTCTGAAGGAGCGAACCCTGCACTTAGTAGGAATCGAACTCTCACCCTCTAAACGAAAATAAAACTAACACAATAATACGCTCGATGAATTTACCAGTTTAGTTGTGCGATGAAACTTCAATTTTGGGGTGGGGGTAGGTTGTGGGGTACTAGTTTATGATCTGGTGCAATATTTGGGTGACAACATTGTGTTCATCGAATGTAGATAGCTTAAGAGGTTAACGAGCTACCAATATTAATTTATGTGTAAGATCTTATCATGTTTGTAATCCCTTCTTTTATAAACATGATAAAAAAGGGTATACAAACATGATAAGATCTTACACATAAATTATGTCAGAACCCTTTTTTTTTATTTTTAGAGGGAGGGAGAGTACAAGTTTGGTTGTTTGTCAAATTATATTCATTATTAATAATTCCTATCTAGTCAAAAAATAAGATCCTGCTTAGAGAGAAGAAATATTGAGACGGATCTTCTGGGTATCTGTGAAATATTGAGGCCTGCGGGATCTATTTTGTAGGTGGGACCTGTTTAAATTTATATGAGAGGAGTGTGGGGCCGTACCACAAGGTCCGTCTCATGCCAGACTTTCCCAACTCGAAGTGATGTGGAAGAAAATTTCTGGTAGTGCAGAATTTTATGTGGAGTAAATTCTCAATGATATATTGTGAGGTCTGTAATGAGGTTCGTCTTGTTGAATGTCTTTTCTGAATGTACAACATTCGATTTAAATTTGTTAAGAAGCTTTTTACACATGTGAAAAATATTTTTACCTTCTAACTTTTTCCCTTTCAAAAAAGAAATAACTGCAAAATTTTATTTTTTTATCATAAATTCTAAACCACCCGTACATAAAGATATGAATCGAGAAGTTTATAAACGGCGTACTTAAAATATTCCCAATTCCAACTGAGCAGATGATGAAGGATAAGAGTCCAAAAGTGATGCCAAGGAAATTATAGATTAGAGAGCAACTAACACGAATGGTAGACGAGCAAGTTTAGCTCAAGCTGACTTTATTTATGATATGCAAAGGTATGCTCATAGTAGGACAAGAGTTTAAATCACTCAAGAAACTACTTAGTGTCGAATGTTCAGGTTTACCTTACAAAGATTTTAACCAAATTAATCGAAAATACCGATTCACTGTAATTAACACGAATTTTTAACAGATTCTCCTCTCTTTCTTTCTTATATACATTTTCTAACTTAAAAGATGATTTATTTTTTTTAAGTTATGGTTGTTCAAATAAAATTCTCCCATTCTCTATTATATTAGAGCAATTATTTAATAATATCATTAAAAAAATACTTCTCATTTTTCATTTTCTTAATCTACGCTAAAATGTCTAAAAATCCCTATATTATGAAAATGAGTACTATTTTCAAAGTAAAATCTCTTGTTCCGCAATAGCATTAGTAAGTAGAGTGTACCCTATGTATTCACAGCATATGTTGTAACCATATGTTTTAAATTCGGTTCACATCTCATCTCTTTTAGTCCCGTACTTTACCTATACCATACGTATATACAACATAGTACATAAAGAAACAAGAGATATGAATCGAATCCAGATCCTATTACTTGGTGAAGAATATTTTTAATCAATTGATCAATCTTTTCCCAAAATGAAAGGAAAATGAACATTCAATTTGGACCAAAAAGTAATACTGCAAGGAATTAGAATAGCACAAGAACACATTAATCACTTTACTGTAACAGTCACCAATTACAATTTACAACAGCAACTTGAGTTTAAGCTGCACACAGATGAAACCATGATCACCTTCCAATCACTATTGTTCAGACAGATATTCACATATGTACAACAAACTTGAATGAAGCCGAAAATCAGACAGCAATATTCACACAACTGCAGATATATGTCCTGCTGTAGATCGTCTACAGCTGCAGTGTTTCGGGTTGATTCAACTTCTTGATTGCTGCATATTTCTGTCTACAGAGAAGTTAAATAAACAATCTGCAACAAGTTAACAACATGAAAAGTCGATAATCATTCGCGGACCAAATAATAAAATTACTGCAATATTACTCTGGGATCCCTTCTATATATTCTGCTTCTTCCATTTCGTCATCACTTTCAATCTCTCCTTCAAGAAGCCACTGTTCAAATTCATCGACTTCCTCGTAGTCATGCATGTAAAGATCATCTGAATTGTCCCATTGGTCCATCCCCAGCTCCTCACCTCGGTAAGCAACATGCAAGAACGGCCTATTCCTGGTCAAGGAATCCACCACGTCTCTGTTCATGCTCCCGGTTACCCCCAACCATCTCATTCTTGGGAAGTAAGGCTTCTTTAGCCACCGAAATGCTAGCTGTGAAATTCCCCCACAGTTATAAAGATCCAATAATCTTAAGCTGCTACCTTGCCCCATGTTCTCCTTGACCTTCATTGAAGCTAGTGCCATGACTGAAGTATCACCTATAAGAGGACATTGCCGCATTCGGAGTTCAAATAGAGGGACCCGACTCTTTGCAAGCGACAGAATGCTAGCATCTGAGAGGTTAGGAAGATTTGACAGATCTAATTCCCGGAGGCTCCAGTTAGAAGAATCAGAAAACAAAAAAGAAATGCATTTTCCGGTTAGCCTCTTACACCCTCGTACGGACAGAGTAACGAGAGAACTCATTACACCCTTCCTCAAGTGGCACAATCCCATATCACTAATATCAGAACCATCTATCAGCAATGTTTTCAACTTAGGAAGAGTGCTTATTGCCCGAAGAGCATGATCCCCTAGGTTTCTACAATCCCTCAAGTCGAGAACAGATAAATCTCTGTTGGAAGCCAGCCGAGTGACAGCAAGGTTCGTCAAAAGATTACACCATCTTAAACTAACATGTGTTAGTGAAAGGGAAGTTGCAGCAATGTCATGGAACATTAGATCAGTTAGATGCGTCCCACGAGACACCCTAAGCTTATATAACTTTGCGCATGAATGCAGAATTGTCTTGAAGCCCGAATCAGTTACCTGACAAAAGCCACCGAGAGTAATGCTTTCCATGCTTGAGCATTTCTGAGCCATGAAGAGAATGCCAAGATCATTTACTCGCTTAAAGTAAGTAGGGAAAATCTCCTGACTTCGTACTAAAGAAAGATGCTTCAATTTTCCATGAGGATTGATCTGTTGAAGACCTACGTTGGTGAGGTCAAGTGCTACTCTTGGTTCCATTATTGGTGAATCTCGGAGGTCCAAATGGATCAATGTGGCAAGACATTTGGATATGCTACCAACCATGGTGTCTGTGATGTAATCCACAGACAAGCACAATTTCTGTATCCCCGGAAATTTGGGTTGCAGCAAGTGTGGTGCTATCGGATAGGATCCCAAAGCAGGGGAAAGCAGTTCAGCCACCATTACCGAAGAAATGAATCCTATTTCCAGAGAAGTAAGTTTTGCAGAGACAATTTTCCATATGCGAGCGAAATTGTGACGGGAAAATATTGAAACATCAAACATCAGGATCAATGCCTACACCAATAAAGCAAAGTAAGTAAATATGCACTATAATTTAAAAAAAAGGAAAACATTGACATTGCAGGTGATTTTCTCTTCCGGAAGTAAAGGCAAGTCTCTTGACGGGAAAATATTGAAACATCAAACATCAGGATCAATGCCTACACCAATAAAGCAAAGTAAGTAAATATGCACTATAATTTAATAAAAAGGAAAACATTGACATTGCAGGTGATTTTCTCTTCTGGAAGTAAAGGCAACTCTCTCTCTCTCTCTCAAATTGTGACGGTAAAGCATCGAAATCAGCAAATAGAAGAAGAGAAGGAGAAATAACCAATAGAATCCACTGTAAAGGTAAACAAGGCTATGCACTTGAGCCACAACTATCTTTTAAGAATTGGAAATATGGATTTTTATTTTTTTCCTTCCACTTTTTTGGTGCATTCACTTGAACTAGAGATTTCACTCAATCGCTAGATAAGGAGTCCCCATTATAAGTAAACCGTTTGAGATTAGAGAATGTCTAATATGATGGAACCATTGGGTGGAAGACTCTATTTCCTGAAAATTGTCTTATTGCGAAGGGATTTTCTTCAAGACACTTGGCAAGATCAAATAAGTTTCTAATGAAATATTACAACTTTGGTAGACACTAAAACTTGAAGCATTTAGAAAATGTCATCATGTTACTAATAGCTTGGGAGAAATCAGAGGTTGAGCATGTAGTAGATATCCACAGAAAGAGATAAAATCTATACGGAGCATCAACGGGGACAACGCCGTCTCTTCCAACATCCATCCCAAGTAAATCATATAAATAAACCATAGTACATCAAGCTAGTTATGCCATTCAAAGTGGGATGATTTTAAAATCTGAATCAATTATCCAAACTTACAAGTACCTAATATCAGCCAATTTCATTCTTACGGTTGCACTACTAAATATTTCATGTTCTTATTCTTTGTTACATACGTATATAAGATGCCACTCTTGCAAATGAAACCTTACTTCCAACTGAGGACAACCAAGGAGTAACTCCTCTAGATCAGATACATCAATGGACCTCCCTCTTCTCTCCGCCACCGAACTCAAGTACAGAAACCTGAACAAGATAAATAAGGGACAACTAATAACAGTCTTTTAACCCCAAAATACAATAAATAATGTTTCTAAAATCTAGAATCAGCAGAGAAAAAAAAAAAAAAAAAAAAACTTTGTAACAGCAGAAACCATTTCTAGTATCATTACCAAGAACTACCAAAAGAATACATATAAAATCAAAAACGAACAAAACATATACCTGAGGTCTTTGCAAAGAAAGATCAAAACTTTAAAACAGCCGAAACAATTTCTAGTATCAAAATTCCAGGAATTACCAAAATTACTACACATAAAATAAAAATAAAATAAAAAGAAAAAAGAAAAGGCATATACCTAAGGTCTTTGCAAGTCTGACCAATGAAAGATAGAATCTTTCCGCTAAAATCAACACAGTTGTGCAAGCAAAGCTCCTGTAAAGAGGGCTTAATTACATAGCTCAACGAAGAATCATCCAGTCGAGTACAGTCCACTTTCAGACTCCGAAGATAAGGGTTTGGAGTAATCAACAACGGCCTCAGCAAATCAATTGACAGCCCAATATCCTTTCAACTCAAAAGTTACATGTAAAAAATTTCAGACAAAAAAGTTCAGAGAGAGAGGGAGAGATATAAGGGCAGTCCAGATTCTTTGTAACGCTACTTAGAACATTTTTTAATTATACTCCATCCCTTCCAAATTAAACGTCCATTTTCTATTTTGCTTGGTTTCAAAGTGAATGTACACTCTCCTAATTGGGGGTGAAAATCCTCTGTCCCGTCCTTGTATGTCCCCGTGTCCCTAACCAATCAGAATTTACTATATAAATATTTGTTTCAATTATATATACACATGGTGAATTGTGATTGGTTGGGGACACAGGGACATATACGAACAGGGACAGAGGATTTTTACCCCTAATTGGATATAATGTATTTCTAAACTTTCCAAAACTAACCCTCCAAGATGCAAACTTTACTAACATACACGTCTCTTATGGTCCCTCTGTCTCCAAATTAGTTGTTCCAAAACCACTTTTCATTGTCCCAAATTGGTTATCCTTTCATAACTTCAATATAAAATTTATTCATTTTTTTCAATTTTACCATAACATTTATTAACTCAACAAATTGAATTCAGAGTAGAAGTATGGCTTTTTTGCTCATTTCACTTAAAAAACAAATTCAACAAACTATTTTCTTATGGAAGATAATATTTGCACCACTCTCATCTTTTTAATAAATAAATAAAATGATGTTTAGACCTCACAGGGGAGGTGGAAATTATTTAGCATAAGGAGGGTGTTGAACTCGCGACTTCATGGTCGTGGGCAGAGGTCAGCCCCACTGGGTTATGGCACTTTTGACAAAAAAAAAGTCAAGAAATAAAATGATTGATATACCCATAGCTATAAAAACAAACTCCAAAGAAATTAATCTAATTTTTCTATTAAAGAAAATATGCATATATATTTTTTGATAATCTTTTCAATATGCCAACAACATTAAATGTACTCCAAAAAATTACAACTTTAGAAGACAACTTTAAGTGTGTATACATTAATTGTCCATAAAAAAAATTACAAAATAAATATTTTCTGTTTTAAACCAAAATGAATTTATTTGGAATTGGTCTTATTCTTATAGGTGTGGATATGAATGTCATTTCATTCATAAAGAAAGAAGAGTACAACAAGCTTTTTTTAGAAGTGCAAACATATCTCCCTTATTTTTTTTTGCTAAATAATATATCTCCCTTATTAGTTAGTGTGCTTTTTTTAAATTGGGACATCTAAGTAGGGGTGTCAATCGAGCTATGTGAGCTGAGCGTGAGCTATGAATGAAATGACATATCAATGAATATTAAGCTCACGCTCAGCTCACACTCACATCACCTCAGCTCACGCTCACATTCACATTTTTTCGAGCTATGTGAGTCGGGTTCGGACCGGCCCGAACCTGTTGACACCCCTACATCTAAGATGGGAGAGAGTATTTAAGAATATTACATTAACTGCCTCGTCATCAAACCATTATTCTTAATTCTATACGAGTCAAATGTGGATATTTAATTAAGGACAGATGGAGAATATTTGTAAGGCTATGATTTACATGTTACTCCCTCCATCTAAGTAGTATTAACATTTAAACTTTATTATTACGAGAAAAAAAAAACATTTAAACTTTTTCCAAAATAATATTAGCATTTGCCATATCAATGAACATTTAATAAATTTTTACTACCATTTTTACCTCTTTTCCTACTCTTTTTCTAACTACTATTCCAATTTCCAATTCTATGATTGATACTTAAGGATTGATTCCGAGGATCGAGATAAGGACAGAGAAGAGTGGTAAGAGAACTACTACTCACAAGGAGGTGAAAATTGGGTATGAAGGAGAGGATGTAGGAAGCGCAGGAGCGAAAAGAGCGGGAAGTGGAGGCGGCGGAGCAGATGGTGGGGACATCAAGCTTTGTCATAATGGTGGCAATAATTGCCGGCGGCAACTGGTCCAGACTCGGAATCGGACATGGATTTATTACCTCGGACTCTGCTAAGTTTTCCATTCTCGAGTTTTCAGCTAAAAGAGAATTGCTCTTTCTGGTCTGCTGAGATTGTTAGCTTATCTTGATATTTTTTTTATGGCGTGCACGGATTGTACAGACAGCTGAGAGAGAAGGTTGGGGATGACGACATCTGTTTCGAGGATTTCTAGATTATTATTATGTTGGATTTGATTGAAGAGAATGGAGTCCGTATTGGACGGGAGCCACTTGTGTAGTGTAGTGAATGGGCCCGGTCTAGTATGCATTTTGAACTTCATCAGTTTGTTAGTGAAGTTGACAGTAGTCAGTCCATTAAGCCCATTATTAAGAAAGAAGTCTATTTGGCCCAATTTTAATCGGTAACGAGATTAGCCCATTTAAATTTCCTTAATAAGTAATAGGGCAGTCAATCTAGTTTATGAGCTCACTCAAAATTTGTAATTGCTCAATTCAACCTTGTACACAAAAAGCGTTACTCACGTCCACAGAGTTTCCACTCTCCAATTCAATACAAAATTTGGACAATATAAATGAAGGTGATCCAGCTGCCCGATTAGGTGGGAGGCTTGTCTTATCCCACCACAAGAAGCCACTCTCATATTGAAAGGTTGAAATTTTGACACTGCGGCTGCTAAGATTCGATCATGCGTCATTATGCTCAATCTACCACTCCGAAACCAATTAGGCTGCCTTACGGACGGCTCAATTCAACCTCAGTCATAATAAACGTGTTTCCATTTCTAGTATGTGGATGTCTCTCTTGTTATTGGATGAGGAAACAAATGGAAAATGAAATATTTGCACTTTTTTCCCTTTTAATAACGAGTCACTAATTTCACTTTATTTGCACTTTTTATTTTTTTGTCAAATTAAAAGCTATCTATTAATCACAAAACAGTATGAGTCATTACAATCAACTTTTTTTCTTCTACAAACTATGCAAGTCTGCGTGAATGTAGGGACGAAGTCAGGAATTTTGTGTTGGGGCGAAACTGTAACAGTATGTCGAACTATATATAAAAGCTAAAAAAAAATAAAAAAATTTGGGGGCGAAACAGATAAAATATTCCGAACTAAATATAAAATTTATTATACCTAGTAGTATTTTTTTTAAAATTTCCGGGCGGAGACTTCGTCCCTGCGTGAATGGAGACGAATGCATATAGTATTTTTTATGTGCATTTGGATAGAGTATCAGCCTCAAACCCGTTATAGTTTTGCTTATTGTGTTTTTTGCAATCTGATATATTCAATAGTCATTTGAAATATCTAAATAATAAACAAAATGGGTACTTGTTTCTTTGATAAATATAAATACACTCTGAGAATTAAGATAAACTTTTAAAAACTCAATCCAATACATACCATTTTGTTTTATCAAACAAGCACTCACTAAATATGTGTTGCACGCTTAACATATAAGTGATAAAGGAGCATTCACTAACTATGTGGTTTCGTTCACATTTTGTATCTCGTTACCTATTCCATTAATAAAAAGTTGTTATATGTTAATTTTTTAAATAAAAAATTTATAACTTAACAGGAATAGTAAAACTCTCAGAAAAAATATTAAAAATAACAATTTCTTTATTAATGAAACGGAGAACGAAATACATAACGACGACATACGATTTTTTAACCTAACTATGGATAGGCTTCAATAAGAGATTGAACAGCATGAATGTGTTTGATAGTGTAACGACTAAAGCCAGCTTCATTTAAAATGAAACCCCATTCTTTTGAAGTCCTTTCTTTTCCTCCGGTTGTGTGAGCCAGCATTACCATGTCTAACATCAGACCAACATCCTTAAATTTGTTCTCTCCTTCTCCATCAATTACTGCCTCTACGATCATCACTTTACCCTTCTCTTCTGCAATCGCTTCTCTGCAATTTTTCAGTATCTCAATGCACTCCTTATCTTCCCAATCATGCAATACCCACTATATATAATTAAGAGCCATCAACAAAACAAATTAAATTAGAATGTGAATATTCAATTTGAGACGGAATGCGTATTTTGGAAAAATGAACCAATGTTGATTAAAATAACATTAACTAGTAAAGTTATTTTGAAAACTACCTTATTTCTTTTATTTTAAAATTATTATTATCGGGATACTTATTACTACAAGTTAAGTGGTAGGGTGGCTCAGAGGAAGTTCCAAGTGCTCGACCATACAAGGCCTTTAAAAACTAAGGCCCAAATATATATATATATATATATATATATATATATATATATATATATATATATATATATATATATATATATATGTGTGTGTGTGTGTGTGTGTGTGTGTGTGTGTGTGTCTATTAAAAAATTATGTAATCTTTTTGAATTTGGGTCTCCATTACTCAATAGTCGATATACTTATTTACAACATATTTTTCTTCAACTAATCAGAATCAGTTGTCATGAGAGTGGCTGTCACAGTGGGGGAGCACTCGACCGGGGACCGTGAGGTCCCAGGTTCGACACCCCCTCCCCCTCCCCTCCCCGAATAAAAAAAAATCATAATCATTTTAATTATATTTACATGAAATTCTTTTTTCCTCTAGTTATATAGAGTTTTATTTAAAATTTAGCACATAACCCAAAAATGATTTAGACGCATGTTAAATGATACTCCCATCCATTCCCATTTAATTGTCGTTTAGGAGATATATATGTATCCAAATTAATTGTCATTTACATGTCTTTTATTAGGTGTCAACAATTTATTCTAATTATACTTTCAACATATCTTTTATTAGAAAAGTGAAAGAGAGTGAGGAGGAAAGATATTATTGAAATTGTTTTGGAAAAATTACTATTTATTTGAATTTCTTAATTTTTTCAAAATACTCTAAACGTAATGGAGGGAGTATGCTAACTTGTCAACTACCTTAGCCTTTTGACTTGAAATGTGAAAACTCCTTAGGGTAACTTCTAAAAGGTTATATTTCCGACAACAACTCGAAAATAAATCTTTGAGGAAAACAATATGAAGGCAAAAATATCTTTAGAAAGTGAAAGAACCTTGAAGACAGAAAAATGATGAGGCCCAAGTACCAAAAAATAGAAATTTAATTTAATTGCTAAATAAATCTCATGTACTAACCATTATATAAGCAGCATCAGCCTTTGGGGACACTCTCAAACATATTTCCTCCAACGTTCTCAATACCAGGTCGATCAAGGGCAACAGAGACAACGTGAGGGAGATCAAAGTTGATACCTCGGATCCAAGGACAACCCTTTACTATATTTCCTAAGGCCGTTCCGTCGCCTCCGCCGACATCCACCAAGGAACTAATCCCATTGAATACCTCCGGACAACCATCGATGATGGCTGAAACTGCCACCCTGGCATCGCAACCCATTGCATCGTTAATCAGCTTGCTATGAGCCAGATTTTTCTCCGCGTATTTCCATACATCACTGCCGTGAGTAGCCTCAAATGGCGATGGCCCATTGGACAAAACTCGCCCACTTAGGCCATGCCACGGCTGTAGCATTACTGGGCTGCTTTCTAGTAGTACGAAAGCAGCCATGCTTTTTTCACTGCTTTTCATCAGAAGACGAGAAAGCGGTGTTTGAACATAGGTTAAAGTATTGACTTCCTTGAATATGTTGCGACCGGTCAAGAACCTCATTATACGATAAAGTGCGGATGGGGAGCAAGTTAGGGTAGAAGAAAGGTGATCAAGTGTGACGGGTCCTTCGTGGCTTTCCAAGACCTCAGCAATTCCAAGCTCAATGGCACATTTCACTACGGCCATTTCAGTAAATCCAAACACGTATTTCCATATATCCATTTGAGCTTGTTCTTCTTCATTTACAAATGTTTCTTCTTTCATTTTGTGATTTTCTCTCTTGAATTAGAACTGAAGCTCGTTAATGTATAGCTATTTATTAAACTAGCTAGGACACCTTTTTTATAGTTCCTAGGATTTGAAACATTCTCACTTGAATTATGAGTGGGGTTCTCAACCACCTGGCACTAATCTGGACACGTGAAGAAGAGACCATACAATAACAATAATATAATTTATTAAATCTCAATAATTAGGATATTAGGTAAGGGTATCAATCGAACTGTGTGAGCAGATCTTAGCATATTTCACGCTCGCTCAGCTTAATGAAAAATTAGAAAACTCATCTCACATGCAGTCAAAATAAACTTACAAACATTCAACTCATGCTCACCTTACTGAGCTCGTAAGCCTTTAGAAAAGAAATGAAATGAGGGCTTTTGTAATTTTGCTAGTCTTTTTGTTTTTTATTAAAGAATTTGGTAATAATATTATTAATCTTATTCTTATTAAGGTGTGAGCTTTAAATAGTTTGATCAGGGTCACATTAACGCTCAACTCATATAAGAATCGAGTTTAAATATTGAGTTCACGTACGATTCAATTACACTCACACTCACATTTTTTCGAGTTGAGCGAGTCGATTTCTTGTTGATACGAACCCATTGACCCTCTTATGTATAGGCGGGGAAAGGGACCATAATCTGCAAGGATAGCCTAGTTGGTTCCTGGATTGCAGATTGTGTAGAGAGACGCATGATCGATTCTTGTCAGCCGCAGTGTGGAAGTTTCAACCCTCCAATGTAGGGGTAGTTTCTTGTGGGCACCTAATTAAAAGTACTCCCACTTGATCGGGCTGCTGGGTCAACTTGATTCACATCTTCCAACTACTCTATCGGATCGAAGTGTGGGTCCTGGGGGAATGGGTATCACTTTTTGGGTAGATTGGGAAAGGGACCATAGGTAGAAGAAATTTATTAATGATTTATAAATGTGGGCATTAAAAAGAATGTTTTTTTCCCCTGTAAAAGCATTAAAAAGAATGTGATTGTTTGATAAGGATGAATTATTTTCTTCTTGGTCCTTTCAACCACTATTAATATATATAAAAAAACCACTATTAATATATTAATGGGGCGCAGAAGTAGGCCCAAACAATAATAGAGAAATAAAATAGGTTGGTGTTGCTATATGACGTATAACCACGTTATTCATGCATGTTTGGGCCGGGTGGCAAAATCATATGTCCCATTTTGTATTTCGTTTTTTATCTTACAAATAGATTTTTGCCACGTTTTCATTCTTTCCTTATAAATTTTACTATTTTTTTTAGGTTATAATTTTTAATTAAAAAATTAACATATATTAATTTCTTATTAATAAGAATAGAGAATGGACACCAAAAGAGAACATAAGATTTCTAATCGTTTCGGGCTGGGAAATCTTTTGATTGTGTGATTTAATCATTATACTTTTTATTTTCTTGATTATTCAAAAAAAAATTGAGCTCGAACCCTAAAGTAAAGGCTCCCAAGTCCTACCTCCTAATTTTTAAAATTAGTGAAAATTTTAGATTTTGAATGTCTTAATAGGAATCGTTATCGTATTTATTTTCATGATGATTCTAGGAATCGATTGCCCATGGTTGATTGTTGTACAATATTTACTATACTATGATAATGATAACTTGTGGTGAAGTATTTTTCATTATTAAGAGGTCGTAGCTCAGTGAGGTAAGTCTATACTCGTGATCAAGAAGTCCCAAATTCGACACCCTCCCCTTACGTGGGGTAATAAAAACTCTCCTCCTCTAATGAGAGAGAATTTAAGATTGCTGACAAAAAAAAAGTACTCGTTCTCTTAATAAAAGGTTCAGATTCATTGTGACGTCGATCGATTCCAAACCAAAAAGTGTATATATTTTTCTTTGGAAAATTGGTCTGTTTGATCCTCAAAGTATTTTCGAAATTATCGAGTCGTCCCCAATATTTTTTGACTTCCTAAATAGTCCTCATTGTAATTGCGCGCTTCCCATATTGTCCTTTCACCACCAAACTGGGCGGATTCCGGCCAATTACGACCACGTGCGTGTCACGTGAGTTTGCTAGAAGGGCAAATTTGTCCAAAAAAATATATTCCCCCATCCCACCAATCTTCTCCTACCTTGAAAATGGGGAGGCAAGAACCCAACAAATTTTTTCGGACAAATTATGGTAGTCGATTAGGAGGAGGTGGAGGTCTAGGAGGAGGGACAGGTCATGGTGATGGATTTGGCGCTGGATGAGGTGTTGGTGGAGGAGCAGAAGAAGGACTTGGTGGAGGTGCAAGAGGAGGTGGTGGTGGTGGTGGTGGCGGTGGTGTTGGTGCAGGATTTGGAGCAGGTGGAGGTGTGGGTGGAGGACTTGGTGGACTTGGAGGAGGTGGTGGAGGCCATGGTGGACTTGGAGGAAGTGGTGGAGGTAGGAGAAGACTGGTGGGATGGGGGATGTATTTTTCGGACAAATTTGCCCCTCTAGCAAACTCATGTGACACGCACGTGGTCGTAATTGGCCGGAATCTGCCCAGTTTGGTGGTGAAAGGACAATATGGGAAGCGCGCAATTACAATAAGGACTATTTAGGAAGTCAAAAAACATTGGGGACGACTCGATAATTTCGAAAATACTTTGAGGACCAAATAGACCAATTTCCCTTTTTCTTTAGAACAAGTTGAATGGTTGGTATGAAATTCAAAAAGGCCCAAAAGTTTTTCTTTTTTTTTTTTAAAGTTTGGGTGGATTTAACTCCGGTCACCACCACGGGTCAGGGCAAACCCTAGGGATCATAGGTCGCTTACAAGGTATTTACAGATCACCCACCAACACAGCCCTCACGTCGACAGCGGGAATTGAACATTTGACCTTTGTAACTACGTGTCAAATCCTTACCAACTGAATCAACTTGTGTTGACAGTAAAAAGGCCCAAAAGTTGATATATGAATTTTAAAAAGATTACAGGTACAGTCAAAGACTCATTTAGGAATGAGAATAATTTTGGTCTTACGTTTCAATCATATTATTTTTTATAAAAAATATTATATACATACAGAATCCTAAAAAATAATGTGAATAGAAGGTGGCCAAAATCAATGTACGGACCTGCCTCTCATTTCTTTCCTAGATCATTTGTTGAAGTGCCAATGACATTTGACAACCATATTAGCAAGGATGAAATTGAGTTTTCAATAAGTTTAATGCAGTTAAGCACATCATTTTTTATTCTATATTACAGCTTCGATAACTTGTTCCGATAATAATATTAAAATATATCTAATTTTGTTTTTAGAAAATGACGAAATTAAACAAATGAAAAAGAGATCAAAGGTACCAACCTTACCCAAAAAAATGGTTAGACAAAACTTTTAAGGAAACGACTGAAAGCCAATGGGAGAAAATTGCCCAAAAGATGAAGAAAGTGAGACAGTAGGAAACTTTTTGCACAATAATTGTTCCTTCTGCAGCTGCTTAGATACTTTTCTTTTTCTTTTCCTTTTTTTAAGTGAGGATGTGACAACCTTATCCCTCCCAGATTGGGTTGTCGTGCAACTCTCGACACTTATTAATTTTCAAAATATAGTCATTTCACCGAAAAATTCTGATATAGACCTGGCCTACAAGTGGAGACATAGACCACTTGGTTCACAATCACCCACATTCCCTCTTTTAATTAAAAAACAATAAAAACGCCTCAAACAATGCACCAAGTGGGGGAATATTTTTATTATTTTAATCAAAATCGTATGCTATTTGAATGTGACTGAAAGTAGTCTATGTCCCTACTTGTAGGCCTAGTCCATGACAGAATTGATCCATTTCACCTACCTTAGGATTTACCAATTATAGAAATAAAAAATTCGTTATAAGATTATTACAGTATTACTGTTACACAATATCCGAATCGAGTGATGGCATGTAATGTTGTGGATTCGGATGCATGAGTTTCCAACATGAAATGTGGGAAAGAAAATGTCTTACAAAATTCTCCCAGTTTTCCCTAAATCTAATCAAACCATTCACCCTACAAGAAGCATGGCTGATTATATCCTCAATCTGCAGGTATGTATACATTCTTTTTACATAGTCTCTGGCTATATTATATCGCCCGCCTATGCTCTCTTCATGTCATTCTTTTCTCACACACTGCTCAAGCTTTTCGACCTCTTTCAATAAAGACAAATCACCATAACAAGCTTCTTTCAACATACGAAGTCTCTTCTCTAGCTGAGAAATACCAGAGGATGAAGAATCTGCAACTCCAAGCATCGTGCATGTGGCCGGCCTCTTGTATTGAAGCAAATTTATCATCATTCCCTGCCATAAAACAAAATATTTGGATAAGCAACAAGTGAAGGTTAAAGATTTAGATATCTGTTCCACATTGATCATCACTAACAACAGAAAATACTCATTAAACATAGTAAACCCACTAGAGAGACGAGGATTTTCTGTAAAGGAATCATGATATTGAAATATTCAACATAACCGGTATTATCTTGTCATATTTCTCATTATCAGAATGGGAGAACACAAAATAGAAATAAAGATGGCAAATCATGGATCAGAACAATACCTCATGATGTCTTTTACGAGAATAGTCTCTCAAAAGAGATTTCACGAGTTGATTTCGGAGTGAAAGTTTATCTGCATTGCAGGTCTCAAAAATGAAAGAGGCAACGTGATGCAAGGCCAATGTGTATGAGGCAGATCTTCTGTTTGCTGCTTTATCAAGTGCACCAGAAACCCATGATTTTACATAAGCTTCTAAGATCCCCTCATTATCCTGCACAAATGTTTAGTCCTTCAGTTTTTCTTCCTCGCGAACTCACGAAATAAATAGATAAACAAAATTAGTAAATAAGGTTAGAGATATTTAACAAGTAGAATACATTAGCATCAGGGGGGCATTAAGCGACTATGATTCAAAGGTACAACAGTAACTTTAGTTTGGCAGTGGTACCTCAATGGGTTCAAGATAGCCATCAGATCTAGCGATGCAGTTATCCAGAGGTGGCAAAAGTTCAAGAGCACGAACATTAGATAAACAATTCCATGCCGCAAGCCTAACAGAAGCTTCAGTTCCTTGGTGTAAATAGAGAGCAATTTGCCGACCAAATATCAAGTCACCATAAGAAACAGCAGCAAATTGATCCACAAGCACTTCAACAAATGAAGAATAGTTCTCATGTACCTCCGTTTGAAATTTTAGTGACTCAAAGGCCACTTGTTCTCCACGATCTGACATTGATTTATCAATAAGTTGCCCACACATGCTCTGTAAAGCTCCATAGACATCCCTGCTCTTCTCATTTTCAAGAACACCCATCCCATCTACTAACAGTACAGATAGAGCATGCAATTTCCAAACCACAGGTACATCCCGAACAGAAGAGTGGGATCCATCATGAAGGAGAGCAGACATTGCTTCAAGGCCTAAAAGAAAGAACAGCCCAGCCTGAGCGACTTCGATAAGACTTGCTTGCTCGCGCTCAGAACTCACTCTAATAGATTTGCTAGGTGCATTTGCCTTTTTCCGGTAATGTGTGACTGATATTGGACTAAGAAACCAATGATTGGGAAGTGGTAACCTCTGGTAAGCCCACTCTTTAGCCAAAGAAGTTACGCCTTCATGGTCTACATTTGATGCCACTGCTTCCTCATAAATCGTGCCCAGAGGAATATTCCGCTTCTTAGACGCATTCTGACTAAAAGGTTGATTTTCACCCTTCACTTTGGACTTTTTCTTGATAGGCAGCCATCTGCTTTTGAAATGAGAAGCTAAAAGAGCGCAAAAGAGCCTATACTCTTCTTCTTCGTATTTCCAGCCAAAAGCCTTAAATCTGCCGTCAAGATTAATAAATTGGTGTATACAAAATTCAAGACACTTGAGGACAGGAACTTGGAACAGAAGGTCATATATTTTATTTATAACTGACCTATCCCTAGGTCCAGAAATTAGGCAAACTTCTAGAGCAGAATTTATCATTTGCATGGAGATGTTCCTCTGGTCAACTTCAAATGGAACTTCAACAAAGTAATTCAGGAGAATCTCAATCAAACAGGTGACCAATCTTGCGTCTACTTGAGCCAGTAAAATAGCATTGGACCAAAACCCTCCACCAGAGGCACCCCAGCCCACACCAATCCCTGGAGCAGGACCACCTCTGCCGAACATCTCAACTGGCTTGGTGTGATGCCAATTAGAAGCAAACTCCATATGAGTTGTCAGCAACGTCTCTAATTCACCCAGAGAAGATTGAATGATCCCGTTAGCAAGGATTTTGTCTTCTCTTGAAGAACTCTGGTATTGCTTTAACGAATTATCAGTGCTGGGCTTAGCTAACTGGATCAACTTATCCACCAAAGTAACAGTTTGCAACAATCCTTGAAGGCATGAAGCAGAAGCCATTGATGTCTCATCTCCATAGTTACATTTCAAATGACACAAAAACTCAACAAAAGATCCACCTCCAGCGAGATCATTGTCGCTTAATGGAACATCCACCTCTGAGAAGCAAAAGTATCTGCTTTTAATAAGTTGGATTCCGATCTTAGGAACAAATTCTGGCAGCCATGGCACATATCCACCTTCCAATTCCATAGTGTCCAGCGGGATCACAGCTCCAAGCACACCAGAGAGCATGTACATAGCAGAAGAAACCACCCATAAGACAGACTTTATGGTCGAGTTCTGCAGCATATCATACCTATTTTCTCCTTTTTGCAAATCAAGGAATCTGGATAAAGGTCCAATGTTCCTTACCATTGTCCACTCAAGTGCTAAATCAACTAGGGGGCCGACATGATTCCAAGACCAAGTCTCCATCTCTTCAGCTGTAGTATATCTATGTCGCATAGGTTTATAGAAATTTGGAAGTCTTTCAGTCAAAGCTCCCAGAACTAGGTATGCTTCCTTGGAGATTGCAGCAAACTCACTAAGGATATTGTTTTCAACTAGTTTTTCAAAGGGAGGAAAATTCAACCAAATTATTAAGGCGGGAAGCAAGTCCACTGAGAAGGTCACACAATACCCATATCTGATGCAGACCTTCAATAACCGCAATTGTTCAACCAAAAGTGTTGATGCAAGTTTACAGGCCTCTCTTCCAGATTTCATCCATTGGTCAAAAGAGGAATATCGACATAAGTGCCATGTAACCTTTGGTACAATTCCACTCTTGATAAATTCTACACAATTTTTCTTGTCAATCCGGGCCAGCACCTTTATATGTCAAAGAGAATCCAAAGAAAATTATCTTTCTATTAGTGCAAGAGAGCATCTATTGCACTAAAACAGTTGAGGCAGTGAAGTGAAAAACAACAGTAAAAAAGTAAAGACAAATATAAGTCTTACTTTCAAGAGAGTAATCGACTTTATCTTGGAAGGATTAATTTCCATTTGTTCTTTCTTTATGAATCTTTCAATAACTGTCTGAACAAGCCTTTCGCACGTCATGACTGCAGTTGCACAAGTTGGGGAATGCATTGCTACTGCAATTATTATAGATAGCAAGGATTCCTCCAAAGCTGCTGAAGGTTCTGTCTGTCATCACATATTTCAACCATTAGTTTACCAG
Source organism: Vinca minor (assembly GCA_026122235.1). Taxonomy (NCBI): domain Eukaryota; kingdom Viridiplantae; phylum Streptophyta; class Magnoliopsida; order Gentianales; family Apocynaceae; genus Vinca; species Vinca minor. The sequence goes on along the minus strand of JAOCZM010000115.1, from coordinate 10,461,415 downwards.
TTCATTGCAATGGTACGACAAAAAACTTCCTAGTTTTTCAGGCTTAATGGATAAAACTAGGTTACCACGCTCTCCATCTACATACCTCGAACAAGTATTGGATCCTCGGAAGAGATCCCATCCTGACCAAACCTGCAGCTACATCCTGACCAGCAACAACCACATCATCTTGAATGGTGGGTTCTTCGTCAGGTTTGTCATCCACGTCATCGGCAAAAGAAAGAATATTCGATGGTTTAGCATTGTACTTCCAGAAACCACCATGAAGAAACCCAACCTCAATCTCTGATTTAGTTCTAAATACAGGAGCAGTAGATACATCATCCCGAATAGTTGAAATCTTCTGAAAAGAGAATATTGCAATTGAGTTCAATGCCATATGTAGATACAAAAGCTAAAGCAACCAAACAACAAAAGAAGAAATACCTCTGAAGTTTCAAAGATACTTTCATTGATATTGCAGCTCAACACAGACTGAATAACTTTTGCACAAGCCAGAACCACAGAATTGTGATTATCATCAAGGCATATCCTACAAGTCAGGAAACATTGTTAGGAACATCTAGTATAAATGAGTTAAAGGGCAATAGCTAAGTTGCCTTCTTTCTAGGCAATTTTTGTCTTTTTGTTATGCACAAAGGTAGCCAAATGTACATCAAACTATCAGTGCATATTCTTGCATCGTATGACATAATATGCCATGGAATTGTTATTTGCACTCCAACTGCATGGTGCATTGGTCCAAACTCCATAGTAAAAAATCATTTCTACAGTAACACTTAATAGAGTAGAGCCACTTAGGACCAGGAAGATTGGGACTTGAAACAAAAGTATTTTCAAGTCAACAGATATAGAAGCCATAAGAGACAGGCCATCAACTCACTGCTACAGCCTTATCCTACATAAAATTTGACTTTTTGTTGACCTAAATCTCTGACACAAGCTACTAGCAGCATCTAAAGGACGGAAACAAATCCAATATACCAGAAGATCTTGACAAACAAGAAAGGGAAAACAAGTATAAGCAGAAAGACAGTAAACATCTACCTTAGTGTTAAAGCAAGCTCTGGTTCTGGGCCAAGGGCAAAAGCCCAAATAGCCTCCCAATCACCAACTCCACCAGTTTCATCAAATTTCGAAGCGTGCCTATTTTTATTCTGAACAATGCAGGCTATAGCTCTATCAAGTATGGTGGCAAGAAGATGTAATGCAAGAGCCCGTTGTCCAGGAACCTGAATTATGCAATTAAAAAAAGCTCAAATTTATCAAGAAAACTCAGAAAAAAGTGTACCAAATAGGATAAACAAGCAAAATATCTTCACTTACCACACTTCTAGTGAGAGCAACTGCTTCTTTAATGGTATAACCAGCAGCAGCAGGGTCGCCTTCAGTCCTGAGGAAGTCTCGCTCAGAGACATTACCCGCATTGTATCCAGTTTGCATGGGAATACTGCCTGGGGAAAGTTGGGAGATTTACTTATTTATTTATTATTTTGAGGGCAGGGAGTTGAATGTCAAAATCTCTATTAAAGTCATTGATTGCAAGTGTCGTTTGACAACCTTCACACCAGCACTTTATTAATTTTTTTGTGTTCATCATAAGATTTACTTTTGATCTTCATTCTCCTTAATCCCCCTCCCCGGAAAAATAATTAAGAAAGATGAAGATCTTTAACCTTTATAAGTATGTTGGTGTTTTCCGCTTTTCCATTTTCAACTATTTTTTGCATTTGAAATTTCCTTTTGGTGATTTTTGTTATTACATACACTTTCCTCCATAACCCTCTGCATATGTTTTACTTTTGTTTTGTTTTTGTTTTGGATTCTTCTAGAACACAATTATTTGCCTTTCATTTCGCCCATATTGCACATCAACCTCAACAAATAGATAGATTTTGTACGGAAAAATAAGGTATGCTACATAAAAACCCATGGAAAATTCAGAAAATGAGACTCAAACTTATTGGTTGAAAGCACCAGATAATAACGATAGCAGCAGTGTAGCTGGAAAAACAACAGTTGGATCTTGGACTTACCATTGTCTGCTACTGCAAAATTAGATTTGATAATGTTACCATCCAGCGAAAATCTTAGGTTCCTAACGTCCTCAACTCTTTTGCTCCACGAATCCCACAAACTAGCCCTTTTTGAGGTGAAACTTGGAGCATCATGATTGTTAAAGTCTCTCGCTTTGTCCTTTGCATCCTCTTCCATCACCCTTTGGGAGCTAGCATTATTAGGAAGTGTTGATGCATTAATCAAATTGCTCGGTTCCTGCAAGTTTCTGGATTCATTATCTACAGCCGTATCTGAACCTGAAATTTGTTTCCTTTTTAATTTTTGTAGCCCTCGCTTCCTTAAAGCATCTAACAACGCTGGATTCATCTTTTCCATTATCTGAACCTGAGCCTCTGCAATCTCATCAGCTGACATTTTTCCTAACCGAGCACGATTCTCAGCATCAATTTGACACTGAAGACTCATTTCCCCATTTTCACCATCCAATTTAGAGGAACCAAACACAGATGCCTTACTGTTTGTTGACATGTTCTGCATCTCTGTATCGACTTGCATTTTGTTATTCGTCTCCAAAGTTCTTAGCGTTGTAACCTCTTCCTTTCTTTCTATTATTACATCATTTGATTCTCCTATTTCTTGAGAAGGAGGAGCATGCTCGATATCCATAGCCATATATGAAATACCTTGCTCTTGATCTTGCTCTTTTACCCTTTCATTAACAGCAGAGTACTTGTCTTCTACACCCAAATGCTTCTCAGCATCAGATGGTATTCTACATGAATGTTCCTCACCTGAACCGACAATAGGCTTGTGTAACCCATTTGAAACCTCAGTTACCATGCCGACTTTATGCTGCTTTTTGGACTTAACATGCTTATGTTCCGCCTGTTTGTGCAATACAGTGCTACTACTATCACCACGGTCCATTATGCCACGCCAGCGACTAAAATCCAAACTTTTCTTCTCTTTTCTTTGCAGTGGTTTGGCGGAACCCATAACGGAATCAAACACACTGAAATCTTCTTCATCACCACCATTTTCGTCATTCTCAGCACCAAAAGTCCCATTAATGCCAGCAGCAACTGGAGCCCAATGCTATGAAAAAAAATATAAAAAATGAATAAACACCTCAGTCTATCTAACCGCATAAATTTCTCACCCCAAGCTCTTCCCTGCTTCCAAACAAAATGATGCAACTAGAAAATAAAACCGGTCAGAAAGCCGCCTCCCCCAGACCAAAGTACTCCCTCAGTTTGAAATTAACTGTTCCTTGGACATGCTTTTTTAATTTATAACCATCCGTCCCTTTAGAAAATCAATAGAGTACTGGACACTTCTTTTTCTAAATTTACCCCTATTCTAGTAAGAGTAAATGCTTAGTAGTTAAATTGGAGTTTACCAATATGAGGGTAATATAATATTGGCTATTTATCATTTAATACAAGCAATCTAATCATTTCGAGTTTGGAGTGCACTGTTATAAAGTGACAGCCAATTAATTTCAAACAGAGGAAGTAAATAAGAAGAATAACGTTACTCGTTTCATAATAGATGTCTTTTTAGCACTCTTAGTCACTTCCCAAAATATAGGTCATTTTTTCAACTTTAAGGACTCATACAGAGAAAGTTATTTGGGAATAAACTAAATTATATAGGGGTGCAATAGTAAAAAAAGTAATTTTGTCTTCCCCTTAATAAGGAAATAAAATCATCTTGAAAGCCATAATTGAATGCATAAAATCTTAATTTTGAGCTTAGTGTCCGGAGAAAGAATCCATGGCGGGAAAACAGTTTTGATAATGGTAAAAATATGAGTAGAGTAGATTAAAGTAAAGTAAGAGGAAGCTTACTGGACCGTGGGAGCGATGACGGGCTACGGGAAAAGGAAGAACGGAGGGTTGAGGGGCGGAGAATGGAACGGTTGGCGGCGGAGGTTGATCTGAAAAGCCTTTCTCAACAATACCGCCGACTAAGCGGGAAGCATCCGGCTGGTTGATTGAGATGGAAGAAGCTCCGGGAGTGTTTTTTGTTCCTACTTGGCCGGAGGACTTTATTTCTCTCCCGCTTCCTTTCATGATTTTTTATTGTAGGGCAAAAAGTATGAGGTTTTTCTTGGGGGTTTGTGTCTTATATTGAACTCCACTTGGGAACTGTCGACCCAAAAAAACAAAATAATATACTAGTAATACTCCCGTAATCTAATAATATAATTCGTTTATTATATGTAATAAAAATTAAGTAATTAAAAAATAATGTGTTTTTTAATTATAATAATAATATTAAGTCTTAAATTTATTTGGGAGAGTAATAATGTAATGATATGTTAACTAACAAAGTATTTGTCAAAGGGTTGTATCCCAGTGGGGCAAGCCTCTACCCGTGACCAAGAGGTCTCAGGTTCGACACCATCTCCTCCTCTGGTGAGGGAGATTTTAAGGTTATTGGAAGAAAAAAAAAAACTAACAAAATATTTTATTTTTAATTTACTTAATTTTCGCTAAGTAAGTTAAACGAGATATATTATGAAATAAAGTAATAAATATATGAATAATTAGGGTTTTTGGGCAACATTTTGTAATTTTTCAATTGAGAAATACATTATTTTTACTCAAGAACCATTTTCTGATTTCTATCTATTTAGAACAACTATATACATTGATTTCGAAATGATAATTTTAACAAATTAATCATAATACAGAAATTTCAGACAAAGTTTATAGACAACAACCCTAGTTCTAGCGGAAAATAGGTTGTTATCTGCACTTTTATTCTAAAAACAATGTATTTTTGTTAATATTCATTAAAAAAACTGTATTTTTGTTAGTTTGCAAAAAGTGTAATCAGAATAATAGTTTATGATTGAAAATATTATAAATAAAAAATTAGATTAAAAATGGAAATTTAAAATTGATTTTTGTGGAAATAGCAGATTTTTCTTCTCTATGCATTTGTTTACCATTTTGTCTCAAACTTCAATATAATTTTCTTCTTTCACAAACAGTTTACTTTTTCAATCTGACAAATATTCTCTATTCAAAAACCAATATAGATGCATAGTCTATCTTTGAATCCCACTCATACTCTTATAAATAATTCGTTTTTACACTGTGCTAGATAATAAAAGACTATATTCTGAAAAATATAGACACGGTAAAAAAAATATGGTCATGGCCGGAACATACATTGGTGTGATGGATTACTCAATACTAGGACCGTTTTTGTAGGACTAATCTCACAGTCCCCTTGCATGAATTGAACGGAGCCCACATTCATGTAAAGGAACTGTGTGACCAGTCCAACATCGAATTGGATTTTCCAATGTGATGGCCTTAGTCCTATTTCTCTTCTTATCCTGTTTCTCTCTTTTATTTTTCCATGTCTCTTTCTCTTTTAACGAAATAATTGGTGTTTTCATGTACGATGATTGATATGTGAAGAAAAAAAATATATGCTGGACTCTCCACGCCTTTACAGCAAAAGGGAAGAAATAGGAAAAGGAAGTCATAACCAACTGTAAAACATCATTTGATTAGGTAAGAGATTGGCCCCCAGTTTCAGACATATAAGTAATCATAAACCTTACCCTTCTTCTACTACTACTACAATTATTAGTTACTAGTGTGACTGTACCCCATCTAGCAGCACCCAATCAGAACTCATCAAAACTCTGAACTCAACTCCATCATATGCCTATATTAAAAAGATAGATATACAAGAAAAGCTTAGAAATCATTTTACCATCTCCTAGCAATTAAGCCAGAAGCAGTCTCCTCTAGAAGGGTTGATAAAAGAAATTAATCTCTTTCAGGGACATTCTCCGAAATTCTTCTGGCACTGAGGTTACCGGCATAAGACCATAGTTTATCCATGTCGCAAGGCACCACCAGTTTCTCTATCTTCTGTGGTACCTTCTGGACGTTCTTGCTCGAAGGGGAAACAGACCTTCGCGGGCTACCAGCTGTAGGAGGTGACAAACAAAATGATGGAGTTGCGAATGGAGAGGCGTAAGGTGTGTGGTGGATGGAGAAAGGGCTAGGTGACATTCGCTTTTGGATGGGAAGACCATTTAGACCTCCCCTATTAAAGAAGGACATGGATTCCACTTCATTACAGCGCTTTGTGGCATCGTCAACATACAATACATCGTCAATTCTAGCCATTACATTGAATGCCAAGCTCTCCATTACCCTCGAGTAGCTTTCAAGGATTGACTGCCCAACATCCTAACGAAGAAAGTAAAAGAAATAAAAATGTTGGACTATACGAAAAGAAAATGTTGAATGATTCGTCATACAAAGTATCTTCATTTCCTTTCATAAATATAGAGAAGACATTCTTTTAAGAAGCTTTTTAATGAAAATAACAAATATGCAAAGGATGTATAAAGCAAAGGAAATAGGTATAAGTGGCTACCTTGTTGTACTGAATTTTGCTCATATCTAATGCAGTTTGAGGAAGACCAGGGAAACGTAGCTTCAGGGTATGCAATAGCGTTTCAGCTCTTTGTGCCAAAGATTGGTTCTTTTCACCATCAGTGACAAGACCTTTAACCTTGCCGCCCCATGATTTACGCTTGGGTTTCTGATGATTGTGATATTTTTTCCTATCTTTCAATGTCCAGACATGCACAGCAGCTTCAATTCGATTTGCTACTTCCAAGGTATGATGTTCTGATGATAGGTCAAGACAATCAAGAAGACATTCCGGTGATAACTGCTCAGCAGTTATATACCGGTATATGGTGTCGCCTAAACAACCTTTTCCATTCTGCAAAGCGAGGAAAGAACAAGAATGTAAAGACCAATGGATGAGATGATGAAATCAAACCATTGCATATTCATATCCCTGCATAATTAACTTTATTGTTAATCAAGCACCAATGCGAAATTCATCTGCTTGTACTATCTTTACAAATCACCTTTACAGTAAATTTATGCTGTCTCTGCTAGCACAAGTATAATGACTAATTTATTTACGAGAAAAACTTGAAAAGAAGCAATAAGTAAATCAAAAGAGTAGAAGCAAAACCTTGGGCAATGTTTCTAAATAGGCATTAGGAATCTCCATTTCAGCAAGAACATTGCTATTTATGGCCAATGCTGCCTTCAGTATCTGATTCGTGCAATCTCTACACTGTTGCAACCTCTTCCTTGAATCCTCTGATAATCCCTTCTGAGGAACTTTCGGGCAAGGAAGCCACCACTTATCTTCCTGCCTAACCGAAGGTCTCCCACCAGATACACCCATGTTAAAAGAGTCACACCTATCAGCATCAGCCACGGATATCCCTTGATCAACATACCAAAACTCCGTGTTCTGAAACCCTTCAAGAATACTTATCAACATCGCATCCAGCTTCTTGAGAGCAGGGAGGTTCATATACAAATCCGACCGCGGCCTTGTTTCCATTACTTCATAAGTTCCTCCACCAGGAAACTGCTGTATCGACGGCACAAGCTCCACAATTGAACCACTCACACACAAAAGCCAGTTCATTTCTCTGCACCACATTGCTTTCTTCTGAGTCGCCAATGGTTCCAACCTCCATAGTTCCCCAAATACAGTAGCTAAAATCGTGAAATAAAAAACCCAATTTCAATAATACTATTTATACAAATACAAATATATCTACGTGAAAAAATTGGAGAAATTGGACTGACCAGAGAGATTGGTGATAGCGTTGGAGATAGCTAATGCTGTACAAACTCCTTTACCCCCTCCAGACATGTCTTCACCCAGCAATAGTTTAGCAAATCTTTCCTTCATCATCTCAATTTCTATATACATTGCAAATTAACCATAAATCAAGAAAAAAATAAACAAATTAATCAGATAAAGTCTACCAAACAAAAAATGCTCATCTAGAGAAATTCTTTAAATTGCTCCTAAAACTATTACGACCTCCATTCCATAATACGAGTAAGTTTAGTACATGTAGCGAAAATTAAGCAAGCAAAAAACAAATACTTTGTTAATTATAATATCAATATGATAATTAAGATACTCAAATTAATGGCTATGTAACTAAAGCAAAAATCTTAATCAGACATTAATACGAGGTAAATCAAGTTAAAAACAACGTACCGGATAAATCGGGCTCTCGTTTTTCCGGGTTTTCGCCCCAGACAAGTACATCTTTACCGGACATGACCGGAAACAGAAGCGTGGACGGAGGCGGAGGCGGCATCTGTAACGGAAATGCAGAAGACTTGCTAGCGACATTCCAGGTAGTTAAAGGAGAAGAAGCCATGGAAGTGGAAGCGGCGCCGTCGTAGCGCCGACAAGTAAAGCTACTAGAACTTTCGGATTCGCTTACATCGGCACTTACACTGTAACTTCCACACCTCTCGCTTTGTTGATCGGAACCTTCTTCCGACGAAACACTTCCCATTTTTTACAAAGAACTAAGCTTTAACCAATCAGTATTGTAGAGTGTGAATAAGGGAAGAAAAATCTCAAGTTTAGGATTTCGCCATTGTTGAAGAATTCCTTAGAAAATGTTGGAAAAAAATTCAGAAGTGGTAAGGAAAATGATGATTGATTGTTGTGGGTTTAGTGAGAGATAAAGTGAAAGTAAGCCGATAAAAAAGCAAAGTGCAGGTTTACTTAACTGGCTGGCCGCTGCATACTTCTTCTTTTTCTCTCTCTGTATGTATATATATGTATGTAATACAGGGGACGAAGAAAGTAAAAGATAACGGCGTTAGTTGGGAGAGTTGTCCCACTTCTCAACTTTTTTTTTTATTTGTCATAAATTACGAGTCAAATATACTTGTACAAAATTTAAAAACAAGTATAATTTAGAAAAAATAATTTGCACTTAAATATAATAAAAAAGTTAAAACAAATTTTAAAATAAGTATATAATTTTAAAAAATAATTTTAAAATAAATATAACATTAAAATAAATAATTATATTAAAAAAAAACTATGGAGTTCAGGCATTTGGCTATCGTGCGGATCAAGGAGATTTTCAGCACGGGCAGCACGTTTTTTGGGCCATTGAATTCAACATTTTAGATCTAATGTATGTAAGGAATGCGGGTGTCACTGAAAGCCGCCCACACTTGATCATTCCGCCTTCAAGGATTCAGTTTCCCACCCAGTTTATTTTTTTAATTGAAATTCCTTAATTTTCTCCCAATCAATCCCGATTTTCTCTCATCAATTTCGACTTCTTTCCACAACTTCACTTGTATCTTGTAGATATTTAACAAATGTCTAAGATTTCTCCCATATATTTGTAGATATTTACTCAATCTCCATCTCCGAAATTTCTCCATCTCAAATTGTGATTTTTTTCAAATTCCTTAATTTTCTCTACCAAAGATGATTTAAAGATTATTGCAAATTTCATTAAAATAAAAGTGAAAAAAAAACTTTTTCTCAAACACAAAGGAAGCAGAAAAAGTTTATGTGATTCTAAATGTGTAAATCAATTCATACCAGTTGCATAATCTTAATTATAATATTTTAAATTGTAACTGGTTACCGCTATTATGAATTGTCTTATAGTTATTAGCTTTGCATATAATAGTTATCATGAATTTGTCTTTATAGTTATTATATGTCATGTTAATAGCTATTATGAATTTATTTTATAGCTATTACTGTTCTTGATTTTCTGAACTTGAATTTAAAGGGAGTTTATGATGATAATATCAATTATCTTAGCGGATTTCTGTAAGATTCTGAATCTGTGATCTCATTATTAAGATCCACTCTTACAGTTGTTAGAAAAATATATAACATTTTTTAGGACATATAATATCTATCACGATTCTCACCATCATCCATAAGGAGGAAAAAGAAGAATTTTTGGAAGAATAAATAAAGAGGAATAAGAAGAAAACGATGATTGGTTTTGTTCTTAGAGCTTTGATCCAATGTGACAGCCATAATTATTATTAAATGGGATACGCGTTTTTGTGAGCCGTTGAATTTGAAACTCCTAGATCAGATGGTTATTATACTGTTCAGCACTCAGCACCCTAACCAGATCGTGAATTCATATACCAAATGCAAAAAAGAAGTTGGGACCTAACCATGAGGTGTGACATGGACCATTTAACCATGAAGTTATGAGTATTTTGTAGCTAATTATTTATTTTTTCAAAGATCTCAAGTGGTGAAAAAATTAGTCACGATGATAAACACACTGATATCGACTATGAAAAATATTTGAGATCCCCAAAGAATTCTGTATGATTTCCCAATTTGGATTAAAGACGGGAAGCACAGTGGAAGACGGCGTGAGCAGGGGTAACGACAAATTAATGTGTACTTGGTGGGAGGTGTTAAAGAAGTATGTCGGACGGCGTCGAAAGGAAAGGGTTACTGTTAACGTAAGCCACGACTCGTGGTTCTATAACAACGAACATCACTGTAGAAACCCACTAGACTTGGCAAACACCCGACATAGGTCATTTTCTTGTTATCGCTATATACTACGTTTGTTTGCCGAGTCCATGACCAATTATAAATTTTTTATTACATATTGTGAAAAATAATGAAATAAAAATTACGATATTTTTATAATCAAAATATCGATATTATTCTCTTAAAAAATATTTGTACACCATTAATTCTATTTAAAAGAGTAACATTGATATTTTAATTATAAAAATATCTTTATTTTTATTTTTTTAATTTTCACAACATGTTTTGAAAGTATTATATTTATGAATGGAGGTAGTATTGAAAATACAGTTTAAAGTGTTTTTTCTTCTGAGTAATGTTGTAGCATTGCCTATTGCCATAGACAAATTTCACACAACCAACTTAAACTATTCCTGTTCCAAATTTTTTTTTCTTTCTAAATTTTATGATGTTAGTCTTGAATTTGAATTGTTGTATTTGATTAAAAAATTAGTTAATTGTCACACTATCAATTTAGATACCTAGAATAGAAATATGCACATACAACTCTGATAAAGGACCAAATACAAGGGTAATAATTTTTTAATGGGATGAAATAGTAAATTATTTTTAGGAGGTAGGTAGGGGACCCTTTTAACATTGTCCAAAAAGAAGTGGGCACAAGCAAATTGAGTCCAGAAGTGAAGATAGGAGTTTAATGGCAGTGGTTCCCAGACGTTGGATCGGATAAAATCCATTGGAATGTGGATCTTGGACTACATTTTTCTTTGTCCTATGGACTGCTAGTTCTCTGTAAACCATGAAACAAAGAGATATTTTTTTTACCATTTCCATGAAAGATGAAGCTGTAGAAATCTTTTGCCCCTTCCCAATAGCCTAAAACCTGATTTGCATTACGTGGAAGATGATGAATAAATTCCAAAATTTAATGATTCGATTCCTTGAATTTTCTTGGAATCTGATAATTGATTTTGCTTATTCGTTTCAATACCAGTCCGGTTCCTATGCGGAACAACGGAACAATCCCAGCCATCGATTGAAATTTTGAACGGTCCAGATCTGGAGAGAGAAAAATTGCGGCTAGACTTAAAATATTAAGAAAATATCTTCAGATCTGAACCATTAAAAAATCTCATCCGACGGCTAATAGCTTGTCCCGCACGTGCGGAAAAAAAGCTTTCCCGCATAGGCGTCGGGAGCTTTCAATACATTTTCTTCCCTGAGATTTTCTACGTCACTGGATCAATTTCATTTTTCACCCCCTTGAGAATGGAGCTGCTTTTAATCCAAACAAATGAATTTTTTTACCGACCCTTTTTTTTTTCCTAATTAAAATCCTGTTCATCAGCTGAATTTAGATTTTCAGGCATGTTCATGGGAACTCTTTTTTATTTTTTATTTTTTTGGTGAATAATTCATGGGAACTCACATTAAGGTACTACAAATGCTTATTTTCTTAATATAGTAAATAATGTACTCTAAATAGTTAAGTTTTAATTTAACATTTAAAATTATTACTAATAAAAAATTAATTATTTTGGTGTTAAAAATAACTAATATTCTCATGCTGATTAAAATAACTATTATAGTCTTCTCGAACTTAGCTGTCAGATTAGTTATTAAATCAACTTATCTTGAAATATATACATCAATATTAACTATATTCTTTTTTTAAAGGACACTAAGAGTATTTGGATAGAGTTTGGTTTGAGCTTGAAACTCAACTGAGACCTGAACTAACTAGTTTAGGATTGAAACTTAAGTACTACATAATTCAGAATTTGGTTCGAGTTTAAAATTAATTTGAAAGTGAGATCATAAATTTCAAATTGTGATTCAATCCAATCACACAATAACTATGTTCATGGCAACAAGAATCGTGCTTGGACAATGTTTGGTTTGGGTTTGAGTTTGAGTTTGGTTTGGGTCTCACTTTTGGCGGGAAATGCTCAAAATTTGGCCTCTACAATAGGCGAGAGCAATTCAAATTCAAATTTTTTTCTTCAAATAATCGTTCAATTCCAAATTTTGAATTTCAAAATTGTCGGGAGATGTTCAAATTCCAAATTTTTGAGGCCAAAATTTGGAATTTGACGATTATTTGAAAAAAAATTTGAATTTGAATTTCTCCCGCCTATTTTAAAGGCCAAATTTTGAGCATTTCCCGTCAAAAGTGAGATCAACCCAAACCCAAACCTTATCCAAACACACCCCAAGTCTCGTGAATCATGATTCAAGTGGACTATTGCATTACCTAGCAGCGAAAAAAAATGTGGACTACATGCCTTTTTTTTTGGGTGGGGGAGGGGGGAAGATAAAGACACCACGGCTCCAATGAAAAATGGGAAATGTTTTGCACATGCGAAACGAATTATCATCCGTTGAATTAAAATTTTGACGAATGAGATTGATTTAAAAAGAACACATGTTCGCATGAACACCAACAGATGTTCTTAAGGTAAGAACACATGTTCTCAAGGTAAAAAAAATATTTTGCACATACTGAAAAATATTTATTCTGCATAGGAGTCGGACCGGAATAAAGACTACATGCCTTTCTTTTTTTCTTTTTACTAATAAATGACTGCAATGGATTCAAATGTTGAATTGGAATTTTCAGTCATATTCATGGTGATGAGAAACATCAGTCTCGTTATTATTAGCTCGGGTAGGGTTTCAGATTTATTTTAGGATAAATGACTAGGAGTAGTAGTAGGATTGCGTATGAGTGTATGAGTACGAGAAGTGCGTTTATTTGGTCTGGAGAGAGAATTTTTTTTTTTAAATATTTTAAGTCCAGCTACAACTTTTCTCTCACCATATTTGAGCCGTCATCCGACCGCTGATATTGTTCGGCACGTATAGGAGCCGGACTGGGATTGTGGGGGGCATTTGGGACTCTGGAACTCTGAGGTCCGTAGTCCGTAGGTCGGCTGGTCGGAGCCTATTGTGAGCCTTTGCGTGTTCAATGCTTTTATCTGTCCGGCCGTGAATTTGCATGTATTCTGCGAATACAAAATATAATTTCGATAGTTAAATTTTAATTATACCATAAAAAAAAACAGTAAGTAAACTTTTAACCATTACAACTATCCAAAATACTCTCTTCATCCTTAAACAAGGTTAACACTTGAGTATTTTACATTAATTAAGAAATTTCTAAAAACAATAAAAGTCAAATATTAATATATCCTCATTAAATACATTTTGGAAAATAAAATTGTGGTTAAAAGAAAAGTAAGAAGAGGGTAAAATTGGTAAAACTTCATTAAATTTTCATGGATAGTCCAAATATTTACCTTATTTTGGGGAAAAATTGAAGTCCCAAATGTTAACATTATTTGGGGATGGAGGGAGTAGGATTTAAGTTACAAAAAGTGCCTCCCCTATCACAAAGAATTAAAGGTGGAATGACTTCAGGCTCAATATACCAAGCTACATCACTGGATTTGGCCCAGAGAGCTAAATTATATGCATGGAAGTTAGCTAACCTATTTACGTAGTGCAACTCTCATAAGCTAAATCTAGTGAGAATATTACTCCCAGCCTTTACCAATTCAAGTCCAGTCCAATGAGAGTCTGAAGATTGCACATTAATTCCTTTGATAACATTTAGACAATCCCCTTCAAATATGACATGTTGAATGTTCCTGTCTTTTATAATCTCCATTGCCATGACAGCCACATAAGCTTCAGCTTCAAATGGAGTTCGAGCCTGATACTTATGAATTCAAACTCCGTGAATAATCCCTATATCATTTCTGATAATGATGGCACTTAATGCTTTATCCTCATTTATAAATCCGGCATCGAAATTGACCTTCAATTTTTTTTTGGGAGGGAACTTCCAAACAGTAGCAGTTTGTTTAGCTCCTCTTTTGAGAAGCCTTCCTTTTGCGGCATCCAAGTACAAACCTTGTACACAAAAAGCGATACCCACGCCCCCGGGACCCTCACCACCCGATTCGACAGATATTGTGGAGGATGTAAATCAAGGTGACCCATCGGTTCGATTGGTGGGAGGCCTTGTCTTAGCCCACCGCAAGAAGTCACCCCCACATTGAAGGGTTGAAACTTGCACACTGCGGCTGCCAAGATTCGAACCTGCGCTCTTATACACAATCTACCACACTCGAACCATCTGGGTTACCCTTGCGGATTCCAAGTACAAACCTGCCCTGTGCTCTATTTGGACAAGCACCTCATCCCATTTCCTCTGCTTTTTTTCCATGTAAAATTTCATTCCTTATCATACAAGTTTGCTCCATAGTCACTGCAAGAAAGTTCAGAAATTTAGTTGCTTTTGTTAATAGTTATGAATTTATGTTCTTTATCACTATAATGAAGAATAGCGGTTAATTGTATTTTAAATTTGAATTATTAAATTGAACTTATTCAATCATTGAGATTTGAGATTATACATGTTTATTTATTCTTTGCTAAATTTAAAATTATGCATTTGTACTAAAAAAAAATCTAACTGCTGACAGATTATTAGCTTGAAAATACAATGACTGTTTTATTTAATTTTGGGCTTCTCAAAATTCAATTTAAATGTTTTAAATACTTCTTTTTTCCCACAAATAATTTATTTTATACAATTCAAAACAAAATTCTAATAAAAAAAAATCCATATTAAGAAAAAGGGCAGTGACACACTGTGTTGTAAGAACTGAAGATAAACAAATCCTATTTCTTACTCCTATTAGCATTAATGAATTCAACGTATCAAAGGTTCCTTAGCCCAGTGGGTAAGGGCTTGCCCACGACCGTGAGATCGTGAGTTCGATACTCTTTCTCGCGCATGGGGCATTCTTTAATTTGACTCCCTTTCTAAGGTTACTCTTTTCTCCTCTAGTGAGGCAGTTCTATCTTCCTACTTATGGGGCATCGCCCAGCGGGCGTAACAAAAAAAAGAATTCAACGCCAAAAAAAAATAAAATATCATTAATTAATTAGTCAACTGGTAACGAATGGATTTCTCGAGTTTTAATAAAGCCGCAACTGCTGAATCCTATACAAGAGTTTAATAAGAAAATCCCAAGATTCGTTAATTCCTAGTGCTACTTGTAGGTTAATTCCATGCAACTTTAATTACATATTGAACGTCAATGATTATTTCTGCTAGTGACAACTGTTAACATTTTTTTAGGTAAAATTTTAACAGATTTATGTTGAAACTTTAACTCCCGTTAAAAAACTATACTTAATAAAGATATGATGAATTACTATAAACTTTATAATTGAGAGATATCAGTCAAGAGGTAAGACTTTTTACGGGCGGGGGAGGGGTATACAGGGATTCGATCCTGGGCCAGGGTCATGCTTACCATTTCCACTGGGGCAAGCATCCCATATAGTCAAGAGGTAATACTTTATTCTCTTTAATATCTACACTCCGGCGTGGATTAATACAGGGGTTGGGTGGCAGTCGCTCCCAAAAATTTTTAAAAATACTATTAGTTATGATAAATTTTATATGTAATTTGAAATATTTTATCAAATTCGCCCCAACCTTTTTTTTGCTGTTTTTATATGTAGATCGACATACTGTTGCAATTTTCGCCCCCAAGGCCAAATTTCTGACTTCGTCCATGCACTCAAGAAAAAAATAGTCTGTCACCAACTAATATTTTTATACTTATCCCAACATCCAAAATTCGTCACGTTAATATCCTCTTTAATTTCACTCTTTCAACTATCACTAATCAAAAGATATGAGAGAGAAGAGGGAAGGGAACATAGTTAGTGGATGTGAATAATAACGATTGAAATATGAAATTGAAATTAATATTAATATAACGAATTGTGAATTGTGAGTGATGGAGATGTGTATAAAAACACCACTCGGGGATATTTCATTTTTTACCTAGAGTTTGTGATAGTAATAATAGCAATTCTCATGTTCTTGTGCACGTGAACTTAACATGCGCTACGTATAATATTAGCTAAAACAAACTGTCATTAAAAGTGAAAATTATTGATGAGTATGGAGGTTTTATATCCTTAACTTTCCACCCCCTTTATTTCTTATAAAATAAATAATATATATATAAAGAATTTTCATTTTTAATATATTCTTTGATGTTTAGATAATATAGACAAGTTAAATACATGATTGTAATCATGAAAAGTGTAAAGTAAGTGGCTTACATTTAAAATAAAATACCTAGAAAAAATTAAAAATTATTTGATATATACCATATGTCCACAAGATGTATATTTCTTTTATCACCTTTAATTGTCTTTGTAAATAAAATGACGAAACGACCATTCAAATGTGATTCAAGCTCGATTGTTTTCAACAATATATATTCTTTTCTTAAATCATAATTATAGAGAAATTAAGTTAAAAGTTATCTTTAGTTAAAAATGAGAACAAAACATAGTTTTTTTAATATATTTATTGGGAGAGGGAGACCTATCTATTATAAGAAATGAGAATTCAAGAAGCGGGGAGGGGATTCAAACTCATGACCTCTACGTCATGAGACCTCAGTCTTGACCATTCTACCAAAACAAAACATAGCTTAAACATTGTTGAACAATATTAATTTCGACAAAAAATCATCTATCCGGTGTATATTTTCATTCCTTTACCCAACTACTCACAATGCACTACGCGTATATATAATTGGAAGAAATATTCACATGTCAGCTTATGAATGGTGAGTATATGTGTGAGAATATATATTGGGTAGACGATTTCCACCCATTAATTTCTAAAATCATCCTTCTTTTTTTAATTTATTTTTAAAATTGACCATCTATCGAGTTCTATCTTTGTTCTTATAGTAATATATTTTTATTTCAAATTAAATATACACTTTTTTATTTTACAAAATGAATGTACATTCACTTAAAATTGATTCTCCCCTTAAATTCTTATAGTTAACATCATACATCTAAGAAATGCACGCTCCTATAGATTGTAGATATCTTGGTAACTTACTTATCACTAAACTACTCTTCTTAATTTTCATTCAAATTAATATATATGAAAAAATGAGTTAGTTTGATAAAAAGAAAAATGATAGGTTTCTACTTTTGACTCTCTAAGGAGGTTCTCCAGGTCCTTATATTTTGCTGGATCCTCGTTCAGCTTTTGGTTTCCAGCCCATTTCATATACGGCCCAACATATTTTGTTTCGTCTATATTCTCCAGACATCATCTCTTTACCCCAAATGTCCCAAGATAAAACTCGAAAGCCCAATTAGCCATTAACTTTAGTGGGCCTTTGCCATATTCATCGAATGGTTGGGACCCTTTGAAAAAAATTCTCGCACCGCCTCGATGTCTCATCGTTAGTTGTCGGACAAGCAATTCCTCTGAATCCTTAAACTAACGGATATAATAATCGAACCAGTGTTGCCTACGTTTGTAAATGTGTTAATTTCTTGTAACAAATGTTAGATGTGTTAATTTCTTGTAACAAATGTTATCTCATCATAAAAATATTAATGATGCAACACTTATTCTCTCGATATAAATATTTATCTTTATACATGTAACACGCGTCTTACTTAATGGATAGATGAAAAGTGTAAAAAAAAACGATTATATGAAAAGTGTTCACAAAAAAATTTAAATCGTTGATTTTTTTTTATCAAACGACAAAAATGACCAAAACTACTCTTTATACTACCTCCACTCATAAATATAAGACTTTTAGTAAAGATAACGAAAATTAAAAAAAATAAAATTTAAATATTTTATTAATCAAAATACTAATATTATTATTTTAAATACAATTTATATAACACTATTTACATTTAACAGAGTAATATTGATATTTTGTTTAAAAAGTTATTTTAATTTTTTCTTCATTAATTTACGATACTTGTTGTGAAAGTATTATATGTATTTAAAATGGAGTTAGTACTCACTCAATTTCTCAATATATGTCGTTTAGGACACTTTGAAAAAATTAAGAAAATCAAACAAATAATAATCTTTCCACCACAATTCTAATAATACCCCTTCCTCCATCTTTCTCTTTTATTTTCTCAATAAAAGATATTTTAAAAAGTATAATTGGAATAAATTATTAACACATAATAAAAGAATGTAAATAATAATTAATTTGGATACATATATATCTCGTAAATAATAATTAAATGGGAATTAAAGGAATATATTTTATATATTTAAAAAACGTATTACGTTACTCAAATCCTTAACCTCTCAAAAGAATTCAATAGAAACTAATCAACTATAAGAACAATTTTCCATACTCCTATTTCTGAATTCCACCATTGATTTCTTTCTCCAAGCTTACTCATAACGCAAAAATTAATTGAAGAATAATCATGCCGAAGAAATTGGGAGTGAATAGCAAAGCTGAAGCAGCTAGGGCACGAAAATCCGCCGAACAATCGGAGCGAAAAAATCGGGAGACTCGCGAAAAGGAAGACCAGTATTGGCGGGAAGCGGAAGGCGCCAAATCACGCGCCGCCAAGAAGAAGGAGGAGGAAGCCGAGAAGCGAGCCGAAGCCGCCGCACGGAAAGCCGAGGCTCGACAATTAGCGGAGCAGGAGGAGAAAGAAATTGAGAAGAATTTGAAGAAGCCTGACAAGAAGGAGAATCGAGTGGCAGTTCCGGTTCCGAAAGTGACGGAGGTGGAGCTGCGGCGGAGACGGGAGGAGGAGCAGGCGGCGCTTGTGAAGAAAGCTGAGGAGGAGAAGAAGAAACAGAGCCGTTTAGCGGCTGAGGAGGAGTATGAAAGGATGGTGCTTGTTGAGAATAAGAATCGGGATGATTCGATTCTTGAAGCGCATAGTGTTGAGGAAGCTATTGCTCAGATGACGATTACGGATAATTTGCCGGTCGATAGGCATCCTGAAAAGAGGCTTAAGGCATCATTTAAGGTAGTTTTTGTTTTAATTTTTTTTTATTGTTAAATTTTGATGTTTATTAGTCTATGATTTAGTTGTTTGTTTGATTGAAGTATGAAAGACAAGATTTTTAATCTGGAATAGTTCGTGTATGGTGCCGGTTCGGATCCTTTCTGACACTCCTCATAACACTCCCTATGATAAACCTTAGGTATGGACAAGACTATAATTAGGAACCTCACCTAGAGTGTTACAGATGATCCGTGTGGTATTGAGCTGTTATAACAATTTAAAAGGGTAAATGTGGGGTGTAGTAGCTTTATTAATCCATTGCTTATGTTTTGGTCCAATGCAGTAATAGTAAGCTTGTTTCTCTTGAATAAAGGTGCATGATAAATTTTTAATCATTTTGCAGCTGGTTATCCTTTTCTTGAAATCTTTCTATAATGCTGTACCTTTCGTGATTATCTATGCTGTTTGTTTTCTTGTTTTATATGATGGGATGTACAGTGTGGTTGTTGTTCAGCTTTTTGAAAGGTCCTATTTGTGTTATTACTGTTATTTAAGTCGGATTCATCTTACCGTTTCCTACTTGGGAAAAAAAAAATCAAAATAGTAATTTCTCATCCTTGTGCTAATATCATGCAATGTGTGCCTCAGCTTGGCCCAACATTGCTTCTAAATCTAAGATCATGATCTTCTTAAGCTTAGAACAGTCATATTTTAGATCTCACGTGAGTTTGGTACTTCTAAAATTTTCCGAGGTCTTCTAAATGCTAAATGCTCATGTTCAATAAAAAAATCACAGAGGATTCACTAGCATCTGAAACGAAATCAATTCGGTACACTTTTCTTGGTTTTTCTGTTGGCTTTTTACTTGGCAGGTTGTAATGGCTTAATAATGTAATATTTCTTTGTGAGACTCTGACTCCCAGTTCTTTTGTTTGATTTATTTTGTAAATGTATAGGCTTTTGAAGAAGCTGAGCTTCCGCAGCTGAAGGAAGAGAAACCAGGTCTGACGCACACTCAATACAAAGACATGATTTGGAAGCTATGGAAGAAATCTCCTGATAATCCTCTTAACCAGGTAAAATTGGATTTTCATTGAACTATTTGAGCTTGCTGAAGAGATTCCGATCCACGATCTTCAATTGTAGTTAAATTCTACTATTTTGTTTCGTAGATAGCATATCTTTATGTTATTATGTTTCCGTTTGTCTATTCTCTCAATTTTTAGTCATACCGCATGAAGGATATGGATAAGGTTAATCCGCAATATTATAAGATATATTGACCCACATTACCTCCCCATGTGCGGAGCTTGGTACATAGTTTCTTTAGTTTATTTATAAGTCCCCTATTCAACTTGGTAACAGTTCGAAAATATTCCACAAAAGAGGAAGCTAAATGAAGACATTTCCAATTTTCCAGAACTATATGGAAACTTAAGAAGTCATTGGCTGATAGCAAACATTTGGTGGTATGATAAATAGTAAAACACATTGTTTTTGTAGAAAGTCCATTGAATGCTAATTCTTTGGGCGGAACACGTCTGCTAATTCTTTTCAAGATATGCCTATACTTTCTTTAGGGTTATGTATTTGGATGCTATTTTGCAATTCTATCTAGGAACATCAATGCTGTTAGCTGAAGTTAGATATTTTATAAGATCAATTAATCTCATGTATCTTAATTTTGTCATTTACCAGTTACATGGATGCTGAAGTTAATTGAGATGCAGACTAGTATTGAGTTGCTACTCTCTTGTACCTTGATATGATGAATTTTTTCATTATTGACTTTGGGCCGAAATTTTCTTGTTTGTTCTGTGCAGATTGCTGACAAGTCTTAGGTGCATCTTTCACTGCGAAGCAAGGCAATATTTGTGGGGTTGCATCTGCACTGAAGGGTACTGTAATTTAATGTGCACATGGTAATATATATATTATTTATATCATAGTTTGTCAATTTGGGATGGAAGTGTGCATTGACCTGTTCAAATAGATGCAATCAATTCGAGTTACTAGATTTAGCATTTGAACAACAAATGAATAATGTACTCTTTTTCGAGTTTCATCCATAAAGCCTCTGTAGTATTCTGGCTGCCGATCGCAATAATGCTTCGTTATTATTGTTTTCGTAGTGTTATGTTGAACTTTACTACCAAACGGTTGGGATGGCTTAATTTTTTTACCCCCTTTCTTATGTAAATTTATGGTTCAGTAGTTCTTTTACTGTTTAATCCGTTTGTTAAGAGTACATTTTCTCCTTGAAGGAATCATGTGGTTTAGATTTTCTTGGGGGTGAATTGGGTAGAGTTTTTAGAGATCATTGTATTTTTTTAATAGATGAATCAGATTGTTTTAGATTAATTGCAGCTACAAATTATTGGTATGTACTTGCAGTTAGTTGTCCAGAATTCTTTGAAATCTTAAATTTGAATTAACCAACAATATTTAAATATGTTTTTTTTTATGAATAAAAAAAAATAAAGGTGTTTTAGGTATCTATAGAAAATTTTATGAAATTCTTTAAAGCTTTTAATATGAAATGGAAGGTGTAATGATCGAACCTCGACTTTATGGTTAAATTATGAGGTGAGTAATCACCATGTCACCCACCATTGAGAATGATGTTATTCTGAAACACTGCTAAGCGACCTGCTCCATTCTCTGCCATTATAATATGATTAGGAGATGCAAATGCAATTATTGAATTCCGGTGTATCCATATATTAATACCGACTTCGATTTCACCTTGAAAGCCAAAATAAAAAAACACGACTATTCGACAGTACAAGAATCGAGTCGAATCACCATTCTGCGAATAGAGGTAAGACTGTCACAATAGTATTTGTAGATAGGTCTTTCACTGAACTATTTTCCAAAATGTTCTTATTTATCTTCGGGTGGCTTGGATTGTTTTCATTTTTTAAAATTTTTTTTTGAGATTTCTGCAAGGTGTATAGTTGGTTACAGGGGTAGATACAGATGAGGAGATAGTTTTTTTGTTTTAAATGTTAAATTTTGGACAACAAAGTAAATATGTGAGACATGGATCTGCTTCATATTAGAATGAAACTATAAAAATCCAACCAAATATTGCAGGGTCGGGAATGCAAGTCATGCACTTGACTTTAAGACTATTACCGGAATAGACTTTAGAATCTTCTGCCCTCATTCTCTAATTCATCCTGTCATATTTGTAGATAGCTACCATGTATCCATTTTCCTCCTAAGAATTCTACTATTTCTTTAGGTTATAAATTCTTTTGAAAAAGAAAAATAACACTTTACACTTTATTAATAATATGATAGAGAATGAGACAGATAACAAGATAGGATAGCCGAACTTCCTGAATAGAAGCTTGATTCTACTTCTTCTATACAATGTTTGTCCTTTTGAACCAAAAAAAAAATGTTGAAAATGGTTCTTGTCAACCAAAAAATTGGTGATTGACGATGAATCCACATTATTGAGGCCTAAAGAAATTTGCATCTAACCCTCTAGCCACCAGGTTCCATAGTGCAGCCACAAGTAATAACACACTCATTAGAATGCCCAAGGAACCAAGCCCAATATTAAGAGACCACATAAATCCCAAGGGTTTTGGCTTCTTGAGAGAAATCCACATGAAACAAGGATAAGCTAGAGTTAGAGGAAGAGTCAATGAACCAACAAAAGGTCCTAAACTTCCTAAAAATGGAAATGCCATTGAGATAAAATATGTTAATCCTCCAAAGAAGACTCTAATCATTGCCCTTAACCATCTTGGACAAGCCTGATTTTTCTTGCTAACATAAATTCTTTCCAGATTGTCGAATACCGGCATTGCATAGATTTGGAAAGCACTTATGAAATGTATCAGCATTATTAGGTATATTGCCCCCATCATTGGCTTCAAAGTACTTTCTTGATGGAACTTGGGAATTGCATACAAGATTCCTTTTGCAGGCATCTGCAGGTTATTAAACATTGAAATGTCACACACTCTCGGCTTTTTCTATAATAAAAAATTGGACGCTAAGAATTATTTCTTACCTCGTTTCCATAGGCCCAATATCCCCCAATGGCGAGGGGGAAAACACACAACGCAATCAGCAAGTATGAGGCGATGACTGCTCTCCACATTTGCTTGTGGGGTGGATGTTGTGGATCTGCTGGTAGTGTTCCCTGCAATTTTTTACTTGTTTTAGAAAACGAGATATCGAAGTCTAGTAAAAGGGCCAGTTTTATAGGGTCGCTTTGTATCTAGCTGTGATTAGATAGAATTTATGTTTGAACGGTTTACCTGTATTTCAACCACAACATTGTGACCTCTAAAAGCAATTGCAATGATCCCCAAAGCATTAATAATATCGCGAATTCTAGCCGTTTCTGAGGATGCTACCACTGATG
This sequence comes from Vinca minor, assembly GCA_026122235.1. NCBI lineage: Eukaryota > Viridiplantae > Streptophyta > Magnoliopsida > Gentianales > Apocynaceae > Vinca > Vinca minor. The sequence goes on along the minus strand of JAOCZM010000115.1, from coordinate 10,437,783 downwards.
GATTGTGGGAAATACCATCTGGTCTACTCTTTTCGATAGAGATTGTCCACAACATGGTGAAATAAACCAGGGCAGCCATAGAACCGATCAATGATTGTCGCGCTAAGGAATTGAGATTGGGGAAGAGTTGGGAAATGAAAATGGCTAAACATACGAATATCAAGAACCAAATAGCCCCTGGCAATCTGTTTGCATTGCAGTTGGAATCATCCCCACAAATTAAGTCATTTAAGAGTTCCATTGTTGCTCCTCCGGTAATTATGAACATTACACAAGTTCCCCCTGATAGATACATCGTCGGGAATAAGGCTAGGAACTTCCCCAGCTTTGGACCTAATTCAAATCATAACACATTTCAGTTGGAGATAAAATTTTAATAAGCTTTGATACCACTTTGAATAAATATTTAAAATACGCGACAACATATATATTGAATGAATATTTTAGTGGTGAGTGGATGGAGTACAAAATACAAAGATCAAATCTCACAAAAACTACGGAGGCGAGCATACAATATTGCTCTCACACGTCCATAGGGATCAATAATCCTAATCACACACAATTCTACTCCAGACCACACTCACAACACACATAATAAGTAGACAACTCTCCTATTTATATAGGAGTCAAATACTAATAGAATCCTTAAATATTTAGGAAATCTAAACTATGTAGGAAATTACTAAAGCAAATCTAATATAATAAAACTAAACATTCTACTAAATAATAAGATTGATTTAATAATTCCAAGCTTTCTTTTTATACATTGAGATACAGGACATGTATGAAAAAATTTATCTTGGTAGGCTACTAAATTTATAAGTTACATCCAAACCAATGAGTGCAGTACACGTAGGAAAGAGAATTGATATAAGTTCAATTCTTTTTCCTACGTGTACTGTATTGATTGATTTGTACGTAAGTTTTAAACTTAGTAGCCTACCAAGATAAAACTATTCGGAGATGTGTATGGTGCGCAATTGATTCTTTGATGTAAGACGATTATGAGGGTATATATATTATCATTTGATAACAAAATACTTCTGACTAACCAAAGGCTACGATGGATAGCACGACGTATCGGCTATGGCGAGTTCCGGGAAGGGGTTCGTGAAGATGAACCAGAAGCCATATTGTATGTAGCTGCCATGCAAATACCATCAACAAAAATAGCAATCCCCAGATCCTGTAAGGCCAGCATAAATAGAATCAGGTCTCAAGATTCTTAAAAGCTAATATATTATGATGAATTGTTAATGAAAAGAAATCAGATAAGACAAACTAGTGCAGCATATATAATTACTTTATGCTTAAATTTCCAAATTATTCTAATCCCTTGAGTTCTCTGAGAATATAGTTTTTGTTTACTAGTTGCGAAATTGGATATTTGCAAGTAGCATAATATTAAATTAGGTGATTCTGATTTTCTATTAAAAATTTAAACTTGAATCTAACTACAAGTACCTCTAGACTTGCAAAATTGAACATTTGAACTAGATATCTGCCATAACTCAACATTGGGCTAAGTGAATAATTAGACTCGGTGACAGATGCAGCCTTCTTGACCCCGATGATTTTTTTTTTTTTAGTATTTATGATATATTTTACTCTATTTAGATGATAAATGTATAGATGACTTATACACAAATTTTTTTAAGTGACCTCACTAATAAAATAAAAACTCTCTAAAACCTTTACCAGTTTCGTGTGCCCTAGTGTTCTTTAGTTCTGGATCCGTCACTGATTAGACTTAACCTAACTCTTGCTATTACTACTAAAAAACAAAAGATTACTTCTGGAGAACATAAATAAACACACAAAACTAACTAATTTTTTAACTTAGGGCCGAATTATATTAGTTTTTCACTAAAAAAAACCATATTATTATAACTTTTTAAAACTTTTTCGCCTAAATTTTACAATTTCTCGCACAAAATTCAACAATAGACCCAGCAAAAACTACTCTTTTTTTCCAATAACTTTTCATAAAAAAAGTGTAAAAATTAGTTTATGGGACTTCATTTCACTCAAAAATTAATTGACAATAAGAAATATTAGCACATAGTTTTATAAGTGACTCAAATCTTATTTAGACAGTAGAATTCGACTTTATATTTCAACAAAAAAATAATAATAATAATTAACGTACCATCCGAGGGAAATGAAGGCAACAGGAAGAAGTAAGGCTTGTAAACCAAATCCAGAACATAGTAAATGAAACGCTGCCGTAAAAGTATTTCCTTTTCTGGATTCAGTGATCGGAAGCCAATCGTCGTGATTCTGACCATCACCGGATTCTTTCACGGTAATTATTGTTTCATGATTATCAATCGTCATGATTTCAGAACATTGGGACAATGATAAGCTTTGCAACTCCAAACCCCGTTGGCTTTTGGATGTCGGAGCTCCGTCTGGAAATGGAAAGGGTACAACCCGGGACGACGAAGACGATGATACTCTTTCGAAAACTAAATCAGCTTCATCCATGGTGGTCGTGAAATTCTATTTTTAGTAATTTACCCGAAAATGAAATAAAACAGGTGGCACTCTTCAGTTCTAAAAGATAGGCCGTATTAGTTCCCTTCCTTCCATTGCCGATTGCTATTGTCATCTATTTATATACTACCATAATACTTTTAAAAATAAATGAATTGTATAGCATACCAACTGGAGTCAAAGATACGCACTCATTGACGCTTTGAATTCTCTCCCCCAATAATAACACACGCGTTCTTTTTTCGATTCTACCATTTTTTATTTATTTTTTATGTTATATATATATTTTGTAAATTAAAATTTTGATAAATACCAGTTGTTATTAGTGAGATTGAAAATGAGACACATAAACAAAAGATCCGCTTTGAATCGTTTATTTTTATACTCAATTCATATAATAAATTAAATGTACTACTTTTATTTTTTTAATATGTTACAAATTAATTATTCCTTTTTAAAATAAAGTAATTATTTATATAAAACTTCCTACTTGATGCTAGAAGACAATTCGATTAAAATTGAGAGACTGGAGGAGGCGGTTACAAAGACTAGTGTGGAAGAGGAACATATTTGTGGAGTAAACGAAACCTTCCACAAATTCAGTCATCAAAGTCATGCGTGACGGGCAAAGTATGGATCTTCTCATCTCATCTAATTAAACACCACACAAAAAAAGGAAAAAAGAGAAAGAAAAAGGTCAGTCGTGACGTCAACATGGTAACGTTGTGTTCTTTTTACGTCAGCAATGTGGAGAAAAACTTTTTTTTCCTTTTTTGCTAAATAAGAAAAACTCTTATCTTTGTCGCTCAAAATTCCCAAAAGAGAAGAAAACGAAATTGGCATATAATATCGTGCGGAATGGTAATAAATGTTACCACGTCGCAAGAATATAAAGTCCGAATCTTATACGAAACAACTTTTTTTTCATTATATAAGAAAATTTAAGTATGACAATGGATCGGGTGAAGCGGATACCATGATCTTCAGCCCCCAACCTTGGCCCAATCCAATTATTGGGGATGGATGGAGATCCCATCCCTAACTCCTAACTCAGGTGGAGACCTAACCCCAACTGGGAAAAAAAAATTTTTTTTCCCCAAATTCCCAATTTTGTCCCCGCGGAGGCTCAACTCGACTAGAAAAAATTAGTGAATTTTTAACAAAAAAATCTCATCCAATTAAACACCAAAAAAAAAAGAAAGGAAAAAAGTGAAAGAAAAAGGTCAGGCGTGACGTCAACATGGTGACGCTCTGTTCTTTTTGCGCAGCAATATGGAGAAAAACTCTTTTTTTTTCTAAATAAAAAAAACTCTTTTCGTTGTCTCTTAAAAGTCCCAAAAGAGAAGGAAATTGGCATATAATATCGTGCGGAATGGTAATAAATGTTACCACCTCGCAAGAATATACAATCCGGATACTATACGAAATAATTTTTTTTCATTATATACTAAAATTTAGGGATGATAATAGGTTGGATGGGGCGAATATTATGATCTTCAGCCCCCAACCCTGGCCCAATCCCATTATTGGGGGATGGATGGATGGGGCGAATACTAAATTTTTTTTTACTGACTTTAAGAATCTCTTTACAATTATTTTCCACTCTTTAACCCTTATTCTCTATTGGTTTACTAGTATAAAAGGGCATATCATTAGCTTGAGAGAGAAAGACATAATAAAGAATAATTAGTTACTCGTATATTTTAGGAAAGGAAATTGATACAAAGACAATATAGACTTGTAATATTATGCGTGTAATTGAATTGTGTCTCACTTGAGTTTGATTTGGTTTGGTTTAAAACCCAGAGTGAAGTTCATATGTCTTTGGATTGAGTATGAAAATGAAACATAAAGCAATAAATCAAGTAGAATATGATTTCGATTTGAGACCCAATGCAAGCATACTGTATATTTATCTTAAGTTTGATTTGGAATATGACCTCTAAAAAATTATATAAAATGAAATTTTAATATGAATTCCAAAGTAAAATGAAAATTTTATATGAAAGAAATTGTAAATTCCAAAGCAAGAAGTTTAAGTTTTTGTGAATGCCCTAAATTTAGCTAAAATTTAAGAACTATTTAATCTAAAATTAATTTGGGGACGAGTAGACTAGTGTATTGTATTCCTAGTCGGTGTGGGAAGGTGGATGGAAATTGACAAAGGAACCCGTGATTCTGCTGCAAAACATGAGTCATATGAATAAAAGAAACACGTACCTTTGCCGACGTAAAAAGGGACCCGAAACCCTCAACCCCACAACTTTTCCTTAAATGGCGTCTTTTTTTGACAATAACAACACGCCCAACCAGACATGACCCATATTTTGTTCTTCATCAAAAAAAAAAAAAACACGCCCAACCAGATCCAATGGATGTACCCTCCTGTGGGGTGACTTCTTACGGTGTGTTAAGACAAGGTCTCATACCAATTGAACTGTTGGGTTACCTTAATTTACATCCTCTACAATTCCTGTCAGATCAAGAAGTAGAGGCTTGTGGGCGTGAGTATTGCCTTTTTGTGTAGGAGATCCAATGATGTAGACAGGGGCGGGTAAAAGGGTGTTCGAGATGATCGACCGCACAGGGTCTTCAAAAATTCGGGACCCCAATTTTATGTTATATATATATATATGTGTGTGTGTGTGTGTGTGTGTGTGTGTGCGCGCGCGCGCGTGTGTTTGTATTTTGTTGAAGAATAATAAAAATTGTAATTACTTGGGCTTTTTTATGTTGACAACTACCATTAAATATTGTTAGCCTTTTTTTTTTTGACAAACTAGCCCACTCTATTTATAGGTAAAAGACCACAAACGTGAAATATGTTTTTCTTTTCTTATTGATATCGATGGAAATGATTTGACAGTGAAGCTTAAGTTGCTTAGAGAATTCTTGTCTAATGAAAAGATGGAACCTATTGATATTTTGATGTTCTTGAAGCGTGTAGATTGTTTTCCTAATGCAATAACATAATTTTGTTGACTATTCTGGTTAGTGTTGCATCTGCAGAAAAGAGCTTTTCAAAATTGAACTTGTTGAAGTCATACATGAGTTCTACAATGTCTCAGAAAAGACTCGATGGATTAGCGATGATAGCAATTGAGAATGATCTTTTGGAGCAAATTAGATATGAAGATTTAGTTGATGATTTTACTTCAAAGAAAGGTAGAAGGATTGATATTTTCAAGCGAAGAAAGTTTGTCGGTATTTATATTTGTAAAATATGTTTAAATTTTAGTACATTTTGGAGAACAAAAATTATGATACAATTGTAAAGATTTTTTTTGTTATATTTAAATGAAAGTCACTTTTCTCTGGTTATGTAGAGCTTCACTTTATAAATTAGCACATGACCTCTAAAATGATTGAAACACCCCTGGATGTAGAACAAATTATACACAAGATATGTATTGCCATAAATTAAAATTAAAATTAAAAGTTATATTATTAGTGAAAAGTATGCCATCAATACGATAGTAAAGGTTAAGGTTAGGGATAGTTCAAAATTGCGAACTACATAAGTAAAGATACTAGTCTTACTACAAAAAAAGAAATGAACATTTAAATAATGAGAATAAAATCATGTATAAGATAGGAATTGACCCCCAACCACTAAGCCGGCTAGAAATAATTTATTCTCATTCGGTGTTTCCTTCCCTGTCCCACGAATAAGAAAATGACATGTACTAAATTTTTAATTAAAAAATTATAACCTAAAAGAAATAGTAAAACACACAGAGAAAAAATATACACGTGTCAAATATTTATTCGTGATGACATAGAAGGGAACACATAACAAGGACAGGCGATTTTTTACCCTCTAAACCTTCGTTCGGTACGAGGGAATTGAATGAGAGGGTAAGTTGTGAGGCATTTAAGCAAATACTCTCATTTAGAAAGTAGATGAGGGAATTGGAAAGCAAATGTGGAGAGTGGTCCACTTCCACATAAGCAAATAAACCCCTCCAATTTTGGAGGGTTTGAGAAGTATTTGTGATGTGAAAGACATTGCCCACTGGTTAATGCTGATACCATAACTAGTAGAGGTTCTGAGTTCAAATCATTCTTCACGCTTCTTAAATTACTCATTTTCTTGTAATATATAAGTTTCTTCTCCGCCAAAACTTATGTCTTTGGTAATTAACTGTATCAGGATTGTCAATTATTCAATTCTTCTCAATGGAGTTCCCACCAGATCTTTTAGGCCAACTAGGGGAATCCGACAAGGAGATCTCCTATCTCCATTTCTTTTCCTTATTTGTACTGCTGTGCTATCATCCATTATTCGCTCGGCTGAAGAGCGGGGTATTCTCACTGGTTTTCAGTTTGGAGGCGGTGCTTCGGTCACACATCTTCTTTTTTGCGGATGACTATTTTTTTCTCTTAGGCCAACAAGGTTTGTTTGAGGAAGCTAAAAGAGGAACTTAGGACTTATGAAGCCTGCTCTAGTTAAATGATTAACTATGATAAATCTAACCTGTTTTACAATAAGGATACCACTATTGAGATAAATGATCTCACTTTTACTATTCTCAAAATCCCAAAGGGCGATGGGAAAAGGAAATACTTGAGTCTCCCATACATGACAGAGAGATAAAGAGGTTTTCCAATTCGTTCTTGATAAAGTGTGGAAAAAACTTAGTAGCTGGAAGGAAAATACTCTATCATTTGCAGCTCGAGTTGTGCTAATCAAATCTGTAGTCCAGGCAATTCCCACTTATGTCATGTCTTGTTTCGTTCTCACCAAATACATAATTGAATCTATCACAAGTATGACGCGTGCTTTTCTATGGGGTGTTGACGCTAAATGACGAAAAAATATGCGGGCGAGCTTGGTCGGAGGCTCGGAGCTTTGCAAACCAAAGTCTCGAGGGGGTCTGGGATTTCGTGATCTCGAAGATTTCAATTTAGCTTTGGTAGCCAAGTAAGGCTAGCGGATCATCAATCAACCTTTCTCACTTTGCTCTAGAGTCTTGAGGGCAAAGTACTTTGCTTTGGAAAGATTCTTAAATGTTCCCCCTAAAGGGACGTGTAAAACACAAGAGGGGGGGGGGATGAATTGGGTTTTAATCGATCTTGTAAACTTTTCCGAATCTAAGCAATGTTAGTGAGAGTTTGAACAAGATGAACACAAGCTAAAGCAAAACCCAACAACAAGACAAAGGATTTAAAGTGGTTCGATTCACTTAGAATCTACATCCACTACCTTGAGCCGCACCCAAGGATTTCAACAACTTCACTAAGAAGATCTTTTTACACTTGTGGACAACTCACTAAGAGTTTTACAACACAACCACAATACAAAACTCACTAAGAGTTACTTGCCCACACTAAGTAGGACTTTTACAAGAATTACCCTATCACTAAGAAAGGGAATTAAGATGGATAAAAAGAAAGGTTGTTCACTCTTCTAAGTGAAAGATATATACCTTTGAAGTACAAGAATTTTAGCTCTTTAGAACATATGAAGCACACTCTTTGTCTTGCTTTTGAAAACTCACTCTTGAATGATTTAGATCATGGAAATGAAGAGCATTTGCTTTGTGAGTGTTTAGACTTGATAAGAAATCAATGAAACTTTGATGTGCAAGCCTTAGAGTCATTCTCTAGCTTTGGAGTATTTATACATTTCAAAATAGGCTGAAAAATGACTCTTTAACGGTAAAAAAATGGCTAGTTTTTCGCAGAGTTCGGTTGACCGAAATCACACCTCGGATGACCGAAGTCAACCTTGGTTGAGCCGAAGCCAACCTCGGTCGACCGACCCTAGCTTAGGTCGACCGAACTCCCCTTTTTCCAAAGGGTTCAACTCTCAGTTTCTCGTCGGTTGATCCGATCTTGAGCTCGGTTGACCGACCTTTCAGAGTATGAGAGATGTTGATTTTTCACACGTTTTGAAATCTATTGAAGTCTAAAAGGTTTTCCCAAAAGGTAACAAGTAAGAACATTTGGAAAACCATTTTAAAAGACTTATACTTTGAAATCAAAGGCTTTTGAGATATGAACACATATGAGAATCATTTTGAAACTTTAGCCTTTTGAAAACGTGTTTATGAAAACATGCAAGACTTGAGTGTTGAGCTTATGTTCATGAGAGCATTGGTTAGAGCTTATAAGTTAACGACTTATAATAACAAAGCTAATCTAACCAAACCTAAGTCTTCAATCTTCAATCTTGAGAGATGAGCCTTGAATAATATGACTTTGAATCTTGATCATGGCTTGATTGAAGTACTTAGAGCTTCCATTATAAGTTCCGATATTCTATCACAAAAATATAAAACATTAGACACAACATCAAGTGTTTGTCCATTATCAAAAACCGAGTTCGTTCGCCCTTAGGGCTTACAATCTCCCCATTTTTTATTATGACAAACTTTGATGTAATTAGATAGGATATAGACAATTTTAAGTACAAGGAAGCATGGCAAAAGGATATAAGAACAATTAAGTGTAAAGCTAAGTGCTTATAAGATAAACCAAGATAGAACGAGAAACATAAGCACTAGCATGTTAAGTTCTTTTGCCATATGCATTAGGGACTCTTTGAAGAGCCCTATTTCCCAACCATCCTCCTTTCCTCCTTCCTTCCATCATATAGCATTCTTGTGTGTACTATACATACCTTAGTTTACACAAGAAGCTAACTTACCATTTTCATCAATGTTGATGTGAGTGCTAAGGATCCTATTATAGAGAACTTGCTCACACAAACATTAGAACTATCAATGGTTTGTTATCATCAAAACAACATAGGATATTTTGCCCTTCGGGCTAACAGAACGGACTTCCCTTATTTGGCTAGGCATCATCAAAAGCCGGGACTTACTCCTGGCAGGCTTAAAATGGAATATAAGGGATGGCTCAAGGGTTAGTATGTAGTGTGATAAATGGCTTACATCTACACACAATTTCAAACTCCTACCCCCGTCACATATGCATTTTTCTGATAAAATGATGGCAGTATCTAGGTTCATTGATTATCAAAGAGGAACATGAAATGAATATTTGCTGGAACAATATTTTTCCTCCTATGAGATTGGAGAGATCTTAAAAGTTATGTTGGGCCTACACAAAAAATGGGTCCTATTCGGTTAAATATGGTTACCATCTTCAAGTTGACATCGATAGCGGTGAAAGAATCCGCCCATCCGCCTCAACTACCAAAGTTTTTCATCATTGGGATTTAATTTGGAGACTGCTTATTCCGCCAAAGCTACAAGTTTTCATTTTGAAGATCTTCCAGCGAATTTTGCCAGCCTGTCAACCTCTATCTCGGAGAGTTAAAACTCTTGCATCGCATTGCCCCCTTTGTAGAACTAAAGTCGCATACAATTTTTTCATGCCCGCAAGTAGCAGAAGTTTGGAACTACACTAGTTTTGACATTAATTCTATCATTACAAATGACATATTTCTTTCCTGCCTCATTCCTATTTTAAAATGTGGAGATGAAGTCGCCACTAACTTCTTTTATGTTGCCTTGAATATCTAGTGCAACAGAAACAAAACGGTCTTTGAAAGAAGGGGAAAGTATGTTGAGGAAGTAGCAAATCTCACTTTGGTTTGTGCGACGGAATACACCAACGTTTTTGCCTCATCACTAGGTCAAAGTAATGCTCGCCAACCTTTGCCGGACTATGACCACATAAGGTATATACTTAAGGGCAAGGAGAAAATGCTCGCTCCCCTTGATCAGACAAGTGAGAGCAGACGACAAAGGATCGATGCAAACAAGTCTTCTCATACGTGCCTGGGCTGGAAGCCACCTACAAACGATTTTTTTGAAGCTGAACGTTGGTGCCATAGTACGAGACCACGAAGGAGTTTTTGCAGGAGGATTTTCAAAGTTTGCCACAAATTTGTCTAGTCCCGAGCATGCGGAAGCAAAAGCACTATTGGAGGGGCTTAGGTTTGCAATGGGCCAAGGCTACCAACCATGTCTTATAGAAAGTGATTGTCAAGTTCTGGTTAACAAAGTGCATCAGGCCGATGAAGACCTATTCCCAGTGGGCCACATAGTTAGTCAGGTTAGAATATCCTGGGGATTAGCATAACCAATTTATCTTTTATCCAGAGATCTTGTAATAATTTTGCAGATGTTTTGGCTAAATATGCAATGAGGACTAGAACCTCGTCTCAATGGTTTGGAGGCCCACCGAGTTTTCTCCTACCACATGTAACCTTCGATATCAATTAATGATAATGATTTTCCTATTAAAAAAAAAGTCCTTTCTAATTTCTTGTAATTCCTTACTTCAATTTTATAAAGGTATAATATTCATTTGAATAAAATAAATTATTTAAATTAATGGTAGAACTATTTGTGGTTTACTTCTCCCTCATACCAAATAAAATATATGTAAATACATTTACTTTTTAATTTTTTTTTTAAAAAGTGATTTTCTTTTTTATTTTTAAAAAACAAGATATTTAACGTTTAAAAAAATGTTTACACTCAACCACTATCTTCGTCCTCCCTCCTAGATCCACCTTTACACTTTACTACTAGCAGCTCCTTCGTGTTAAGAGAAAGTTTGATCTTTGCTTTCCCTATGACCATCTTTTTCCAATTTGATTCCTCGTTTACTTCATTAAAAAATCTGGTTTAAATCTGGTTTACGGTTGGGGTTTTCAACATTTTGCCATTAGGTGAGGAAAATATTTTTTTATTGAGTAAAATATCTCTTCCAAGTTAAAAAAATAATCCGCTCTGATAGATTTCATTATTTACATGCGTTTATTGAATTAATGTCTGAGCGATAATATTTGTACTTTAATTTTATTTTTTGAATTTCATTCTTCTTTATTCCGTTTCATACTTACAACTATAAAAGAGAATTTTTATAGATTGAAAATAAATTATTTGTGAGAGAAATTGTAACATGGTTAAAATGAAAATTTGTGTTAAAAAATGTGCAAAAAAATAATGCCACTCTTGCTCTAGAGTCTAGCTAGAACCTTTGCTCTCTTCTTGTTTTTCGAAACCACATATTACATTAAAAAACCACTTCAGGTTAGTGTGGGTTAAACTTCACTTGAAAAATAATTAAATTTAGTCGAGTTCTATACTAAATTAAAGTGAAAAAATTATATTATAAAATTGAGTTGAAGTCGCCTTGAGTAATCAGTCCAAATAGACTTAAGATAGTATTAGTACCTGATAAGTATATCGCGGCTGGAATTTAACATATCCTTATACATTGATTTATATTTGATCCAATAATTACTTTTTTTTTCTTTTTTTGAAGAGATAATAGTCACTACCCTTGTCGTATATATTTTCTTTTTACCTTTATAATACTATTTCTAATCAAATTTGAATCTTTAATTTTTTTTAATATAAATTGAATATGTATTTTTCTATGTATAATGATTTTCTATAATTTTCTATAAAAAATAAATATTCAATTTGTAATAGAAAATTACATAATTCTAAAAAACGCTCCCAGCTCCTATGCGGGACAGCTTTTTGTTACGCATGTGCGGGACAAGCTACCAGCCGTCAGATGAGATTTTTTAACGGTCCAAATCTGAAGAGAGAAATTTTATTTTTTTTAATATTTTAAGTCCAACCGTAACTTTTCTCTTTTCAAATCTGGACCGTTCAAAATTTCATCCGACGGCTAAGATTGTTCCGCACGTGCGGAACAATCCCTATTTCGCATAGGAGCCGGACTGCTAAAAAACATGTCTGATTTAAATTCCAGAAGTAAAATCATCACATTTATAAATTTCTGGTGTGAAGCATTTGCTTTCTGGTGCGTTATGATCATCGAAAGCCAGTCCAGCTCCTATGCGGAACACTTTTTTTTTGCACATACGGAACAATTTTTTTCTCTCTTGAGAACAGGTGTTCTGAAAATTAGAACAAGTGTTTATTTTTTAAATCAATTTCAACCGTCAAAATTTTAATCTAACGATTGAGATTCTGCCCCGCATGTGCAAAATAAAAGGTGTTCCGCATAGGAGCCGTGGTGATCGAAAGCACTATATTGAGAATGCCATAAATCAGGCATCTAGCTTTAATTGCCCCACGATTTAGAGTATGATGGGCTTGTGTACAATGACGGATCCACGTTACATTTAGTGGGGGCATTTGCTCCCACTGACAAAAAAAAATAATAAAAAAAAATCATAAATGCCCCCACTGACAAAAAAATAATAATAAAAAAAAATCATTAGTATTAGTGCATATAAATGATGTTTGAGGGTCATAAATGCCCCCACAGACAAAAAAAAATTAATAAAAAAAAATCATTAGTATTAGTGCATATATAAATGATGTTTGAGGCTCATTCTTTGAGTGAATGAATTCACTTAAAATTTTGGTGATCCCATACTTAAACAAAATTAACACCAAAGAATCAAAATTTATTCCAATTTGATTATTGAAATTTGGTTAGGAGGAAGTAGAGCTGTCAAAATGGGCATATGCCTACGAGTATACTCGCTCCGTGAGATTAATGGGCGGGTATGGGCCTATGAATTCCATGCCCATTTAAATACGGGTAACGGGCCATGCCGGTATGGGCAGGTTGCAACCGGGTATACCCGCTTTATTTTATTTATTTTTTTAAATTTTGTATAGGGATTGATAAGGCTCTTCAAACTGAACAAGAGTAATGTATATCCACTGTCTTCTTGCACGAGTTATTACCAAATATACGAGTCATCTTTCTCCTAGAAATGTGCATGCTCAAATATGTATACGCAATTGAATTCACTGTTTCATCTCTAAAAATAACTAAATTATGTTCTAACTTATCATTTTTCATTTATAATGTTTTAACTTTGTAAGATGTGTGTTTTATATGTGAAGATGATGAGAGGAATCAACATTATCTAAAATGAATTCAAATAATACTTCTAGTGTTCATGATCTAGATCAATAGATGGATGATATTAAAAACAACAATATCTATTTTTGTTGCTTTGACTTCAACAATATGTTTGTTAATTTTGGACATTTCATCTTGAATTATTCTTAAAATTGTGGATTTTGATTTGATTATTGTTTTTTTATAACTATTTTGGATATTGTGGAATTTGATTTGATTGTGTGCTTGAACTATTTTGGATTTTTATTTTCCCTTCATAAGACTGTAAACTGTACGTAAATGAGAAATAACTGTATTTTGTTGATTTTTCCGGATTTGATCTATTTTTTTCAAAAAAAGAGAAATTAATAAAAAAGGGTAGCGGGTATGCCCATTTGCCCACGGGCATCCGGCGGGGGTACGGGCATCCCTTTTGATGGCCCGTTAAAAAAGCGGGCATGCCCGCCCATCCCCATTTAAGGTATGCCCATGACGGAGCGGGCCGGGGCGGGCTACCCGTTTTGACAGTACTAGGAGGAAGAATATATGTTCTTCTCCTGAGAAGACTGAACAAGTATTCATTTGTTCAGAATAGATATTCAATAGTATCAAAAGAAAAACATGTGTTCTTCCTGATCAACCGTCATACAAAAGTAATTCATTGATAAAAATATCATAAATAAATGTATTTACTAGAAATAAAAAATAGTTTATTAGGAAACAAATTCACATAGAAAATATGACATTTTTTAAAATGTCGTATGGGTGGCCGCCCTTCAAATCCACCACCGTTAAAGTTTCCTCCGCTCCCCAAACATTTAAAAAAATGTCGGAATTTTTATAGAAAATTTTTTAATTTATTTCCTAACTCCGTCTGTAGACGAGTGCTCCCACTGTCTTAGGATTCTAGATCTGTCACTGATTGTGTAATGTCAAACTCAAACTAAAATTTTCATATATTAAAAAAAAATTGAAATTGAAATTGAGTTTTAAACCCAAACCAGACTCAATCCATTACACTCTTAATTAGCCTCGTACCAGAAATATCATGCGATAAAAGAATAACAAGACCTTCGTCATAATTATCGTCATAAATATGAAAAGCACAATATTAATACTCCACCAGAAGCTATTGGAATCGAGTAATTTTATTTTGGTTAATGAATAAATTTAAAATTTATATTCAGATAAATAAGTGACATAAATCAAAAGTGCTAATTCCCAGGAAAGAGAAATAATTTTTTATCCTACGTATTGCACTTATTGGTATGTGTATAAGTTTTAAATTTACTCACTAATCAAGATAAAACTACTCATTGGAATCACATACGATCCGGTAATCATCAAAAATATAATTGGCGCGTTTTCGAATTCGAATGTAGAATATTTATCTCTTGCATATTCTCATGAATAATGCAAATTGATATTTTATCTTTTCAACTGATTCCTTTACTTTATAATTTCCTGAACATGTTTAGGAAAAAGAGAAATCCCCTATTACTAGCGTTTATCTATTTACGTATTTCTATTATTAGCCTTATCTTTTTTTTAGGCTATTTATAGTCGCATCTTTTTACTTTACTGCTATAAATGTCCAATTAGAAAATCCGGCCACTTTTCAGGCCAAAAATGACATGTGACTTGCACATGTTCCCCGGAGTGAAGGGCAAAAATGTCATTTACCCATCTTGCCTTCTTCCTCCACCACCACCGCCCTCCACAAACCCACTCCCAAACTCAAAATTTGCACCACCCTCATCCTCCTCTACCACCCTCCACCATTAAAGTAAAACAAATCCTAAAACAAATCAACCCCCTTCTCCTCCACCACCCTCCACAAAACCACTCCCAAACTCAAAATCCTCCTTCTCCTCCTCCACCACCTTCCACCATTAAAAGTCAAAAAAATCCCAAAACAAATCAACCCTCTTCTCCTCCACCACCCTTCACAAACCCACTCCCAAACTCAAAATTTGCACCACCCTCCACCAACCTTCACCATTAAAAGTAAAAAAAAATCCCAAAACACAATGAAAAATTTCACAAAGGGAAAAAATTATACACAAAAAATAGGAAACTTTCTTGTAATTTCTTCTTCTATTGCAACTCTAAGAAACAATTGATGAATTCTCCAGTATTTCCCTAAAAAAAATGTCAATGTTGTTGAGGGTGGCGGGTGGTGGTGGAGAATGAGGATGATGGTGGTGCAAATTTTGAGTTTGGGAGTGGGTTTGTGGAGGGTGGTGGAGGAGAAGGGAGTTGATTTGTTTTAGGATTTTTTTGACTTTAATGGTGGAGGGTGGTAGAGGAGGATGAGGGTGGTGCAAATTTTGAGTTTGGGAGTGGGTTTGTGGAGGGTGGTGGAGGGCGGTGGTGGAGGAAGAGGGTGGAGGAAGAAGGCAAGATGGGTAAATGACATTTTTGCCCTTCACTCCGGGGAACATGTGCAAGTCACATGTCATTTTTTGCCTGAAAAGTTGCCGGATTTTCTAATTGGACATTTATAGCGGCCCGTAAAAAGATGCGGCTATAAATAGCTTAAAAAAAAGATAAGACTAATAATAGAAATACGTAAATAGATAAACGCTACTAATATGAGATTTCTCTTAGGAAAAACGAATATATGTATTTTTTTTGGCTAAGTACGAATATATGGATTCGATAGGCCCAACAGAACGCCCTTGACGTTCAAGATGTTTCTGCATGTCAGCTTGATAAAGTTTTTTATGGGCTTGACCTAAAATGAGATTTTTTTTTGTTTTAAAAAAGCCCAATTGTAAAAATTGCATCAATGAGCTCAGTTCAACTAATTTTATTTTTTATCAATTATATTTATTCTGTATATATCTCTTTTATCATGTTTTTTTTTAAATACATATTTCAATCAAATTAGTTGGTAAATCGGTCTACAAAAGAAAAAAACAAAAAAAACATTGGATTGCAACATGCACAGCTTAAAATTCATAAACACCCAAAAAATTGGCTGATGCTTATTACATTTTTTACAAACAAGATATTTTAAGAAACTAAAAACAATCTACAACAAAGTTGAATATTATTAGTCTAACCTATAACGCATTTGCTTATTGTCACACCCACAAACAAATTCAGAAAAAGAAAAAGAAAAACCAAGAGAAGAGCTCTACTAGGGTGTCCGATTCGGACATTGCACTTCCTCTGCTTGATTAATAGTAATTACATAGGATTAAAGAAGCTGACTTGAATACCAGTGTCAATGACAAGATATGTCCCAGCAGCAGTAACAATACAACATAGGAACACTCCTAGTAGACCAAGGCCCCAGTTTAGTAACCACATAGTACTATACCTCTTTGGTTTCTTGAAATTTAGCCACATGAAACATGGATGAACCAATGTTACTGGCAATGTAAGTCCTCCCACTAGACCAGCAATGCTACCCAAGAATGGAACTGCCACCGCGGAAAAGAAGCATCCGAAACCAAACATAGCTCGCATTATCACCCTCAGCCACCACGGACACGCCTTCTTGAACCGTGTAGTGTATGATGACTCCATTATATCGAACATTGGCATCGCGTATATTTGGAAAGAGCTTAAGGCGTTAATTATCACGAAGAAACTTATGAACCCTAGTACCGATCTCCTAACATCACGACTGTGGAAGGAGAACAAGGCTGTCAACATCCCGCCCCCTGGAATCTGTCCACAAATGCAATTGTTAAAATCGAATTGGATTGAATTTTTATTTAAAAAAATTTGTATTAAAATTCGTAAAAATAAAAATAAAATTGTGAATCATACCAGATTACCGTAGGCCCAATAACCAACAATGGCAAGAGGGAAAATACACATTGCTATTAGTGTATATGAAGCCTTGACTCCTCTCCACATTGGTACCCTTGAAGGATGTTTCTCACTGGATGGCATGGTTGCCTATAATATTTTTTTTGTTATAAATTTAGGAAAAGTCAGAAAAATAAATAAATAAATAATAAAATGTAAATTAAATTAATTAATTTTCAACTTGGATGGGGATAGGAACTAGGAAAGTCCATTTTGACGGTACTTTAAAAAATATCGGCTTCTTCTTCTAGGTAGTTAGAGTCAAAGACTCATGTCATTATTGGGTCAATAACAAAACTTATTTGTCAATCTTTTCAAACTTGTAATGTCATTAATGTTTTTAAATATTGAATAGAGTTTTTATTTATAAATTTGATAACAGATTTTATAAAAAAATATAATTTATTTGTGAAATAAAATCAGTGTTACGTTTCAAAATTAAATTATATATATATATATATATATATAAAATGCACCATAACTATTTCTTGTTAGATGATGATGTCATGATGCAAATATATAATGTTAATTCAGCCAAAAAAAAAAAAAATCTAATGTTAGGTGATGACCATTTCAACAATAAATTTTGGTCTGAAAAACGCAAAACGGGAGAGAAAAGTCTAAACATAATTTTACCTATACTTTATTTTCTTTTATGTAGATTTATTTTTATTACCTTTTACCAATTATTTTGGTTTGGAGAAATAAAAATCATAATTTCTTTAAAAAAATTGTTATTGTCTGGGCATAAAATATGTAATATTTGTAACCTATTATTCTAATTTGGGGTAAAAATAGTCTCCACAGTGTATGTTCTAATTTATGTATCTAACCACTCAAAATTCAGTAATTTGAATATTTTTTTTAATTATATACATATGATGAATTATAACTTAGTTGTACACATGAATAAATATATACATGAGTGCATACGATTATTTGCCATAATTTGGAAGTACTATATTGGAGTACGAAACGGAAAATCACCTGAATCTCTAGTATGAGATTATGTCCTCTGAAGGCAAAAGCAATGATACCAAGAGCGTTGAAGACGTCAAAAACTCTAGCAATTTCCGTTCCAGCTCTGACCGGATTATATGACACAGCCGGAAGCCTGCCCTCGGTCAGGGAAACTACCCACAGCGCCGTAGTATATCCAATGGCCGTGATTGCACCAATAAGTGATACACCGGCAATGGAGTTCAAATTGGGCAGCTGAGATAGAACCACGGCAGCACATGTAAAGACCAAATACCATTCAACGTTGGTCAACGGCTTGTCTGTGCAGCCACAAAGTGTTTGGTATAACAACCTAGATGTTGAACCACCGATCACGATCGTAGCCAGACAGGTTCCTGCTGATAGATACATGATTGGAAATGCAGCTAGCAACTGTGCCATCCTATCACCTGAAATATTATAAAAAACATCTAAGTTAATTTGTGAGAGCTTGGAAACGCGACTTATGTGTCTAACAGTATCTATAATCAGGAGTCAAACAATACAATAGTCAACCATTTGAAACAATTCTCGCTATGATAAAATGGAAGAAAGATGTGAGGTGGAGTAGTCTCAATGATCTAACCCTACCTACTTCTCACAATTATGGCCCAAAGTGAAAAAGTAGTGCCGAGAGAATTTTATAATAGAGAAGTGAGGTCAGATCAAATGATTGAAATTGTCTTGCCCCTTAATTTTTCAAGGCGTATGCCATAAATTTACAATAAATACTTAAGTTTATCGTGACATAATATCGGAACCAGAATCATAATACGAGAACATGTACCATCAATTCTAAACACAATTCAAAACTGGAACCGTGTGAACCCGGGGTCAATTAGGCCAGGTCCACAATTCTGGGGCTTTTTGGGAACCCCTAATTAAGTTCATGTTCTATATTGTTCAGTAATTTTAAACATTTTAGATGCAAGAAAAAGTAATGTTAATTTACCAAATGTCGCGCTAGCCAGCTGCATGTATCTGCTATAACGAATTCCACTTTCGGTATTTTCATGGAGTTGCACAAGTAAATATAACGTGTAAAGCTGCCATATGAATGCTAATGTTAAGCAAATGATACCCCAAGTCCTACAAGAAAAGATAGATAATCTCATGATTAATATGGGTAATTATATTAGGGTTTAATTGACCAATAAAATAAAATAAAATAAAAAAATCTTGTACAACCAATTACTTACCATCCAAGAAAAGTGAAGGCAACAGGGAGAACAAGTGCTTGAATACCAATCCCAGAACACAAAGTGTGAAAGGCTGCATAATAAGCATTTCCATTTCTTGACTCAGTGATAGGGAGCCAAGCATCTTGTGGATCAAGTTTGGTTAGTTTTAAAGCCTTTCTAAGAGGGCTACCTAGTGGTGTAATGAACCTTGGAGTTAGGCCTCGTGATTTAGGGGTTTTACTAGTAGTGGCGGCCGCGCCGCCTCCCGGATGGTCCGCGCTGGTGAGGAGTGGTGATCGAGACAGAGATGGAGAGTGGAATTGTGAAGGAGGAAGCGATACTATGGGCGGCGTCGGAGCAACCGATCCCGGCCGTGGGGTTATGGGAGCTGAGCTTAGTTGATATTCAAGCTCCCCTCTTGGGGTTTCTATGCTTTCTCGACTCATGATAAACTAGATGATAAACCTTATTAGGCCTCAAATGTTTTAATTTGTGCCTTTCTAATATTTTTCCTTCTTTACTAGACCACAAATGAAACTAAGATAATCGAACAATTTATATAGGTGTTAATAATAGTGATGATGCAAGTAGCTAATGTGAATAGAGTGCCACATTAAATTATTCAGTGTATGTAAGTTGACCAAAATATAGCTTGGAAGACTAAGATAGAGTTACCTTAGTTATATGATACGAGAAGAGTTGATTGTTACACTGTATGATTCTTCTATCCCCGTTTGTTCTTCCATTAGATGTATTATTAATAAAAAATTAATATATATTAATTTTTTAATTAAAAAATTTATAACTTAAAAAAAATAGTGAAACCTTTAAGAAAAAATAAATACGTGACAATAATCTATTTGTGAAAATAGGGAACGGAACACATAATATGAATAGAGGATTTTTTTTTATCTTGTTACACACAAGTGTTTTTAAACTTTCATTCTAGTTAAGAATTGCATGAGCATTGAGGCTTAGTACTTATGACAATAGGTCCTGTGTTTGATATCTCTTAGTCTTACATCATTAATAGTATTAAAAAAAAAAGAATTTGTAAGTATAAGACAGAAGTTGAGTAGATAATCATATGAAATTAATTCTTCATGAGATACACCTCCTTATACCTCATTAATAGTATTTTTTTATTGAATTTTTAAGTAGCAGACAGAAGTTGAGTAGATAATCAGATATTTTGTGAATTTTAGTTCTTCATGAGAGACACCTCCTACCTCATTAATAGTATTTTTTTTATTAGTATTAAATTTTTAGGTAGAAGACAGAAGCTGAGTAGATAATTAGATATTTGTGAAATTAATTATGCATGCGAGAAAGATACAGCCAACGGTAATGACAAACTAGGAGGCTACAGACCGGAGCCTTTGTTCTTTGAATATGTTGGGAAAGCAAGCATCATTTTGGAGACTTTAAGGAGCAGGTCAGTTTTGCTAACTAAAAATATTAAATGTTTTTGGTGACGTCTTTGTAATTGGCTTGACTTGACTCAGTTCCGCCATCTCCCTAATAGTACAGGATTAATTAGCATGCCCGTGAATATATCCCCCATTTCTCATATTGCTAAAATATCTATCCGCAAAGGAAAAAAGAATTAATTAAATTAATTATGTGAATTGAAATTGATTTAAATTTGATACAATTTGTGCCTGCAAAGTATTTATAAGTATGACGATTTTATGTGTTGGTGTACTAAAAACTATAAATAAATAATGTGTTACGTCTAAAATTAAACAATACTATGCGCTTATTCGGAAATTGTATTGCTTGACCGATTGATCAATTAACAAGTTGTAACTTTTGATGTAAGATTTTAGGAATAATTCATTTGCATGGCCCATGTATTATGTGTATATAGCTAGCTGTTTCTTTCTCATTAATTTAAGATAAAATATTATGTTTTTTTTTTGTTTCTCCTGCCACATTTTAATTTTTTTTTTCCCTAAAGGCGAGAGAATTTGTTTAGCTTGCAAAGGAATGTTAACAACATAGATATACTCGTAAAATCTTTTTTTTTCTTTTTTTTTTGTTCTACCCGTTTGGAGGCATCCGGTATCCACTGACAATGTGATGACTACATCCGGATTCAACCTCACGGTTGGCCCGCAGCGTTACCGCTCAACGGGGCAGAGCCTAGCTCATACTGCTATTTAAACGACACTTTCAGTCGCGAAAACCCGCAAGAGTCGAATTCCACTAACAGGAATCGAACTCTTGTCAACGGCGTCAGCTTAAGCAGCTCCAACCAGCTGCCCTAGAGCTCGGGGTTATATATACTCGGAAAATCTAAAGCTATATATAGTTGTTTTTTATATAGTCCTTTCTTTGATTGTCTCTGAATTTAAAGAAATGTAAACACATTATAATTTTATTTTGGTGGATTGAAAGAATGTAAACTTGAATTGCTTCGAAAGTCAAACGTTGGACCACTGTCTACAGACTGCATAGAAAGTCTTAGGCACAACACCCAAAAGGTCAACTAAAGTATAGTTTTTAAGAATTAAATTGAAGTATTAATTAAAAATTCACCATAATTGGTTGTTAGATGAAATCGTGAAAATCGTGTGAACATTAGAAATTTTTGTTTGATTCTCGTCAAAGATAAGAAATCCAGCATGGGAATTCTTGTTCGTTTCCGTAGGGTAAGTCAAATTATATGAATTCTTAGGCATTAAAATATGATTACCTAACCCATGCATTTGCATTCTGTTCCTTATGCATGCATACTTGACCGGTCAAATCTTATGTCTCATTTCTTGTTTGTAATTATTTAACAAGTTGTTAAATAATTAATTGTTTTTGTAAGTTCTATAGTTGTTTTCTCCTACTAATGCTACCATGATTGTATTTATATAGATGGTTTTGGATCTTTATGGCTCAATAGTCAATATACTGATTTGTATTATTTATTTTTCAGTTAAATCAGAATTATTTTTATTATATTTTTGAAAGTTTTTTTATCCAATTACATGGGGTCTTATTTAAGTTTAGAATATGACCTCTAAAATGATTAAGACAAACACTGGAAGGAGACAACAACTTCGGGAAAAGAAGATGCGAAGAGAAGGACATAATAGAAACATAAATGGCAAGTCGAAGGGGGTCACTCAATCTTAATACCGTTATTGCAGAATTGTTCCCATACTCCCCTCACATGAATTGAGTGGAGTTCACATCTGCATGTAAACCCCATCCAATTCATGTGATGGGATGTAAGGCAAGTTTTATAAAGACGGTAATAAGATTGAATTTTCCGGTGGAAGGGAGGGTAGAATTATATTTTAAATCCCAATTGCTATAATAGGAAGGAACTTGCTCTGACAATACCCCAAGCCATTTGCAAGCCCTGCCACTAAATTTACCCCAAAAAAGCCCAGCTCAGTAATGTATTAATCCAAAACTGGATAATGAATTGGGGAGACAAATCCAGAAAAGGATAAATGGGCTGATTGCTCAGAAATAATGGGCTGATTATGACAAAGAACCCAAACAGAGTTATCAGGCCCTTTTAGTGGCCATAGGCCCATAAGAAGTCTATTTAAAAAGTTGTGTGTGTGGATATCCCAGAAAGACTTATCCCTCTCTCTCTCTCTCCCTCTCCTTCTGTAAATCATCATCAACTGTCCATAACTGCCAATTCCAAAATTTGCAGAAGAGAGAAGAGATGAAAAGACGATAAAACCAATTCAAAGTAGAAACCCATTCACTACCCCCTTAAAGAAAGAGCAGGGGTACTATGGGGAGCTTAAAGAGCAGCTGCCATGGCGGGAAAATTCTCCACCCTTTTTCCACTTCAATATTCCGCCCCAAATTCTCCCTTCCTTCTTCTTCTTCTTCTTCTTCTTCTGGTAAGCTTGTTTTTGTATATACTTATAATACTATATAATTTTGGCAAAAATCCGTAATCTTGATGATACAGATGATTATTTGTAATTAATTTAAAGTTCTTTGATGGCTGATTATTCAAGTGTTCTAGATAATTCAATTCCAATCTTGTTTTTTGCTTCCTTAATTTTCGCTATATGTACTAAACGACTTATATTATGGAATGGAGGTAGTAGTATTAGGTAGAGTGCATTTTTGCACTGTCAAAGTGTTGTTCCATAATTTGTTCTATTTGGTCCATTCATTTATAATCAGAAATTCTTAAGGTAATTGAGATAAAATTTTAAGAAAATTGCAACGTAGCGAGTGGTTATATAACTAAAATTATATAAGCAGCCAGGTTTGATGTCTGAGTTTTATATATATGATCCTGCTTGTAAGTTGTTCTACTTTCAATGGATTTATTCACCTACTTCTTTGGAGCATTTAGACCTTGCGAGTTAGAATTATAGGTGGCAGTGGGAGAATGTGTGAGATGAGATTCAAACTGTGCTTTTGGAGTCCCAAATGCACTTCATCTATGATCACGCGTGAAAAAAGAAGGCATGACTTACCTGTTATTGTTCTTAGCATTTGATACTTTATAGTTAAATAACGTAACAAAGTTATGTGCAGGACGGAGAAGTTATCCAGGCTTCATTGTAAAGACACTGTCTCAAGTGTATCCTGATAGCTTGTGTTGCATAAATTCTACGAGAGTAGTGCGACTAATTGCAAGAGGTACGTTTTTCCTACTCTTTTCGTATCAAAAGATTCAAAACACCCTAGCTTTTTTCTTACCTAACTTTCATCTTCAGAAGTGTACAATCTTTATGAAGTTCATTCAGTGTTGTCAAATGGCGCCCATGGCGCTATGGCATGGCAGTTTTTGCAGCCACTGGTATACGCAATGGCGCCGCCATGGCGCTATGAATTTTGAGTTATTTGTTTGATTCATGTTGTTTTTTTGCTTTTTATTACATTATGCAGTGTTTTATATATATATATTGCATATTTTATTGTGTCCGCTATAACGTTATGACATTTTTTTTTGGCTTGCCGCCATTCGCGATTGACAACACTGTGTTCATTTCAGCTTCCATACAACCCATGACCGAGGAGCTAGTGAGAGATAAGGTTGAGGATCTTCAAACTACTGGTGACTCCATACGCCAAAGATTTCTAGACTTTTATGCTGCTAGGGGTCATAAGATTCTTCCAAGTTCTTCTCTTGTGCCAGATGATCCGACAGTTTTGCTTACCATTGCGGGAATGCTTCAGTTCAAGCCCATATTCCTTGGAAAGGTAGTGTTTTCTCTTCTATAGAACTGGACTGGATGAGGAGTAGGAGAAGGTCGAAAACATAAATGATATAGCAACTGTTATGTTCATGAAGATAATTACTAGATTAAAAAGGAAAAGAAAGTCAAGAACCTAAAATATTGGGATAAATTTGTCATTTCAATTTCTGAAATTACATCAATCAAGTTTAACTGTTTGATGCATCCTGTTTAGGTTCCAAGAGAAGTGCCTCGAGCTACAACTTCTCAGAGATGTATACGCACAAATGACATTGAGAATGTAGGTCGTACTTCTCGTCACCAGACATTCTTTGAGATGCTTGGAAATTTCAGCTTTGGAGATTACTTCAAGAAGGACGCAATCAAATGGGCATGGGAGCTCTCAACAGTTGAGTAAGTTTTTTTTTATAATTTTTTAATGCTTATTTGTTATTGAGTTTATCATACATTTAATTTTCTGTTTATTTGAAACATGAGGATAAATTACTCGATAGCTATTGTTGATGTACAAATGCTAATGACATTCAAGTTTCAAACATGACTAGTATGTTTTTGTAAGTTCTATTTCTGAATCAGATTCAAGCCGTATGTTCATGTGTCCTAATACAGAAACTACACAGGATTTCTATTGCACTTTCTTGATGCATGGAATATTAAACGAAACCCTACCAGAAGGGAGCTGATTCCGAATGAATGAGAAACCAGCATCTTGGTTTCTCAGGGAACAAAGTGGCCTGTTCAGATTGTGTTTTGGCTGCTTCTCAAATAGTTACCTTTCTTAGCTTGGAACCTTTGTTGTTTCTGTTCTTTCCAATAATGTTTATGGTCTTTTATAATTCCTTTCCGGTTCTTTTGCAGATTTGGATTGCCAGCAGATAGGTTGTGGATTAGTGTATATGAAGATGATGAAGAAACTTTCACAATTTGGCAAGATGAGGCAAGTGAAGAAAAATGTGGTATTCAAACTATGTTTCCTATTGTACATTCATCACATATTTCTTCAATACTTTAGTCTTATGATTCTTCTTGTATCTCTAATTATTCAAACCTTTTAGCAATAAATACTGGGAGATTTCTATTGTCTCCGAAGTTGACAGGTAATCTTAAAGCACCAACTGGCCATGCATGTGACACCAAGATATTTATTCACTAAGTCGATATGACAGATTGCCTTATTATGGTTGATCTGAATTCTCTACCTGCTGCTATTCTCTTTTGTTCTTGCTTACCAGAGCTCCTGTAAAACTGGAACGCCAGTACCATCATCTAATCACGGATTGATAGAATCGAGTGAAAGCATCTTTCTTCTTCTTCTTGCTTCAGGTTGGTGTTCCTGTTCAGCGTATTAAGAGACTTGGAGAAGATGACAACTTCTGGAGCAGTGGAGTAACAGGACCTTGTGGCCCATGTTCAGAAATTTACTACGATTTTCATCCCGAGAAAGGCCATTCTGATGTTGTAAGCACTTGAATATCTTAAGAGATTTGTGGTTCTATGAACTCCTCTTCTTCCTGTTCCTCTTCTCGTCCTATTTCTGCTTAAAGTTCTTATATTGTTTATTGGTCAAGTGAGGAGCCAGGAATCCTGTAAACTTTTCATTTTTTTCATTTCATTTTTCTTTTTAATTTTCTTGTTCATTTTGCTCTAGTTTCTTTTCAATTTCAGGATCTTGGAGATGATTCCAGATTTATAGAGTTCTATAATCTTGTTTTCATGCAATACAACAAAAAGGATGATGGTTCACTCGAGCCCTTGAAGCAGAAGAATATAGATACTGGGCTTGGCTTAGAACGGATGGCTCGCATTCTTCAGAAGGTAATGGGCAGCTGATCATTTATCGTGGAATAAGTAATCTTCAACACATACTAAAGAAGTATTCGTTAACATTTACTAAATGATTAGATGTCAAATGACTATATTTTCATTTGCTCTCAAGAATCTACGGATCATGACTTCTGTGCATGGACTTTATTGTTTCTTACACAGTGGATCAACTGCTATAATTGAAAACTCGTTCACTTGGTGAATTTTTCATTCTCAGGTTCCGAACAATTATGAAACTGACCTAATTTTTCCCATCATAGAGAAGGCCTCAGAATTGGCAAATGTCAAATATGCTCTTGCAGATGACCGCACACAAACTTATCTCAAAGTAAGTCAAAAGAGATCATCATATTGAGACTCTTCCTTTTTGGTACTTGCGATTCACAATCTTTCTCTAAATATAATTGTGTTCTCAGATCATTGGAGATCATATGCGTGCAATTGTTTATCTTATATCGGATGGGGTATTCCCGTCAAATATAGGTAGAGGATACATTGTTCGGAGGCTTATCAGGAGAGCAGTTCGAACTGGCAGATTACTTGGTGTTAGAGGGGATGGAACGGGAGACCTTGATGGAGCATTTTTGCCAATACTTGCAGAAAAAGTGATTGAACTAAGCTCCCATATAAATTTGGATGTAAAAAATAGAGCTCCCCGCATCCGTGAGGAATTGAAAAGGGAGGAACTTCGTTTTGTATTGACACTGGAGAGAGGAGAAAAGCTTCTTGAGCAAATGTTGGAAGATGCATTGCAGAGTTCTCAAGAGAGCGGGACTGTGCCTACATTGTCTGGAAAAGATGCATTTCTTCTGTATGACACATATGGATTCCCAGTGGAGATAACCCAAGAAGTTGCTGAGGAACGTGGCGTCAGCATAGATATGAAAGGCTTTGATATTGAAATGGAGAACCAAAGGCGTCAATCTCAGGCAGCACACAATACAGTCAAACTTGAGGTTGAAAATGGTACAGGTCTGGCAGAAGACGTCGTGAACACTGAATTTCTTGGTTACGACTCTCTTTCTGCAAAGGCAGTAATCGAAGGTCTATTGGTAAAAGGCAATCCTGTCATACAAATTTCCGAAGGCAATGATGTAGAAGTGGTGCTAAACAGGACCCCATTTTATGCTGAATCGGGAGGTCAAATTGGAGATCACGGTGTTTTATATGTCACCGAATCCGGAAACAGTCAGAAAGCTTCTGTACAGATAAAAGATGTGCAGAAATCTGCAGGAAACATATTCGTTCATAAAGGAACTGTCACACAAGGTGTTGTCGAAGTTGGCACAGAAGTAGAAGCTGCAGTGGATCCAAAGTTGAGGCAACGAGCTAAGGTGCTGGGACTTTAGGCAAATAGATTTGTAAACACACCCTTGGTGATTTTTTATATACATAAGATCCATTTTACCCCCAACTCTACTTAAAAATAGGTGTAGGAGCTTTAATAGTTCCTTACGCGGTTCACAAGATTTAGGCTCGGATTGGACTGAAACTTCATTCAAGTTTTCACTCAACTTTTATGAATTTTGGTGGGGTATATGTTGAGTTTTGTGAGAGAATAAGTGGGGTCCACAGCAGAAAAAAGTAGAGAAAGTTAAGCTTTCACTTGAATGAAGTTTCAATCCAATCCGAGTTGGATTTAGTTCCATTTACATCCCATTCATGTAAAATTATTAATCGTTATTAAGACTGCTATATAATTGACAAGCTTCTTACTCCTGTATAATTCAGGTTCATCATACTGCAACTCATTTGCTACAAGCTGCACTTAAACAAGTAATAGGCAATGAAACATCACAGGCTGGTTCCTTGGTGGATTTTGATCGCCTCAGATTTGATTTCAATTTCCATCGACCTCTGAAAGATAATGAGCTTGTGCAAATAGAAGAACTAATAAATGGATGGATTGCTGATGCCACACTTCTCGAAACAAAAGTCATGCCCTTGGCAGATGCAAAGAACGCAGGAGCTATTGCAATGTTTGGGGAAAAATATGGAGAGCAGGTATTTTCTCTTCTTTATATGTTGAATTCTCGGCTCCAAATATGAAATTATGTTCATGTTAAGTTTCATTTAGGCATTCGTGATAATCTTTTAGGATCCACTAAGAAAGTAGATGTTGCTTCTAACTGGGTTTGTTGATTCATATCCGGCACCTTCATGTCCATAGGTACGTGTGGTAGAGGTTCCTGGTGTATCCCTGGAACTGTGTGGGGGCACCCACGTCAGCAGTACATCTGAGATACGTGGTTTCAAGATAATATCTGAACAAGGAATTGCATCTGGAATCAGGCGTATTGAAGCTGTTGCCGGTGAAGCCTTTATCGAGTATGTCAGTGCCAGGGATAACTACTTGAAGCAGTTATGCTCCACCCTCAAAGTATGCTTTCTGTGGATTCTACTTTCTACATGCAAAACTTGATATTAATCTACCTGTTTGACTCCAAATTATTGCATCAATCTCATCTATAAGTAATATAGATCTAACCGGAACACCACAGTGCATGATTCTAAGGTGTGAATTTCAGTTGATTACTTCCGTGAACGTGAAATACAGATCAGACCTCCATGTTCATTCTCTCCTTTAAACCTGCTATGAATGGAAAATTCTTTCCTACTGAATCTGGAAACCTAGATGTGAAAATTAGCTCATGGGCCTTCATATCCTCTCAAAACCAATTGGCAAGGAGAGGTGTTAACACATGAGCTTATATGTTATTTGGATCTTCCTTAGGCACTCGGTGTGGGACTTCATATTTCAACACTAGAAATCACAATTTTATTTTAGAAATTATGCATAAACTAAAGATGCAGTATCTTTACTTCTATGCTTAGTTTGCTACTATTAGTTGTTAAACTTAATATCGTTTGTGAAGGTTAAAGCTGAAGAAGTTCCAACAAGAGTAGAAGCTCTTCAGGAAGAATTACGAGTTGCAAGAAATGAAGTTTCTGCTGCACGCGCTAAAGCAGCAACCTATAAAGCCTCAACAATTGTAAGCAAAGCATTCTATGTAGGAACTTCAAAAAGGATAAGGTAATACTTTTTCTCACTTTCTATCGTCCAAGACAAACCGAGTCTCTTTGTCTAAAGTTAATAAATTTCTCAATAAGTCTAATATACATATACGGCACAAGAAAGGAAAATATCACTGCTGGAGAATTTAGTTTGATTATGTTCTAAAATTTTGTTTCCCAGGGTGTTAGTCGAGTTTATGGATGATATTGATGCTGAAGCTCTGAAGGCTGCTGCTGAATATCTAGTGGACACCCTAGGAGATCCAGGAGCTGTGGTTTTAGGTTCTTGTCCAGGTGAAGGCAAAGTAAGCCTTGCTGCTGCTTTTACTCCTGGAGTTGTTGAACTTGGAGTCCAAGCCGGAAAGTTTATTGGGCCTATAGCTAAGTTGTGCGGTGGAGGAGGGGGTGGTCGACCCAATTTTGCTCAGGCAGGTGGAAGGAAGCCTGAGAATTTGTTAGGTGCCCTTGATAAAGCTCGAGAAGATCTCGTTGCTGTTCTATCCGAAAAGGTTGGTTGAGAAATATTAATTAAAACTCCTGAAATGATTGATAATCATAATCTTGGTATGCTAAGGAAATTCCTATAGCCACCAAATGCTCTTGCCTTATCAGAATATTATCACAGTTTTTAGCCCATAAAATTACCCTATAATTCTATAGGTCTGGGAAACTATAGGCAGTATAGGAGATCATGATTTATATTGTGTACTTAGATAATGTATAGATGTAAAGTAATTATCTTGATTTTACTATCAGGTGAAACATCTCATTTGTCTTGATGAAAAGCTATCAGGCTGTAAAAAATTGGATGTTTCTTGTTTATTTGCTGAAGTATGTTGTTATTTGATCTGTGAAATAAACTTAATTTTGGAAAGGAAAAAAAAATCTTGAATTAGTTTCATAATCTTAAACAAAATGAGATGACATAAGAATCTTATTTAAGGTGACACATTTGAAGCTCTCTGTATCCTTTGTAACTCTCCATATAACCTTTCCGGTAGCATTTCCCCATTATAATACTTATGCTTTAGGTTTTACCATTTAAAGTTTTATGATTTATTTTATATGATTTGGAATATACAAATTAAAATTTTTTGTAATAGAAATGTTACTGATGAGTTTTACATAGCGGGTGTGTGTTACATAGGATTTGAACGTTATCTGAACAATATTGGAGAAATCATCCTTGGGGAACCTGAATTTTCTAATATATCTTTTAGTAAAAATTTAGTATATTAATAATATAACTTTACATATAGCAACATTATTAGTTTATAGTAAATTTATGAGTTTGGACTGATCATATTATTTCTTGTATAATAATATTATTAATTTATCAGAAGATGTAATAAAAAAAATTATAATGGTTATGAAGAGGTCACTGTACGAACTCTGTAAAAGCATATGTGGCTTTAGGATTAGCTCATGGTCCTGAAAGTTGTTTGGACAAACCGCGTAGAAATTAGTTTTTCTTTGACAAAACCGATATAGATGAAATGTAATTGAAAATAGCTGGTCCCGTGAATGCTTGAGAAATGCCTATAATGTTGTTAGATAATTGGATGAAAAAAAAGTTGTTTTTCCTTTTAAAATAACAGTAATTATAAATTGTCTTTCTTTTAATATCAGTCATCAAATTAAACATTTAACGGCTTTAAATGTCCTATAGATACGGTATTCCATAAATTTTGCATGGTAGCCAAACTCGAACGATATATATTTCATGATATCAGAAATCCACTAGTGCCAGTGCCCTTCCTTCACATCATCCCACTACTCCGTTCCTATAACTGAGTGGGAGAATGTAAATCATATGATATATGTCATTAATACCATCACAAATGTCTATTAATCTAGAAATGATTATCTAAGGTGTCCTATCCCAGTGAAGCAGATACCTGCCCACTGACTATGAGGTCGCGGGTTTGATATCCTCCTCCTACATGAGGCAAGTTTTAAAATTTCTCTTTCTATGGCTACCATCCTCCTCCTGTGAGGCATCTCTTTCTCCTACATGGAACAACCGCCCAATCGGACTTTAAAAAAAAAATCTAGAAATGATTGATTCCTTGAATTGATTTAACAGGCAAATTGGTCTGCTGCACATGTAGCGATCATAATTCTTGAGCATGGTGATATCATATATCTTACATGGTTTTCAGCTGAATTAATTATCTTGCACAAAAAGTCAATATTTATGCCCACATGATCCCTACTTTTCAATCCGATAAAAAATTTAGAGGATGTAAATCAAGGTGACTCAGCGGCTCGGCTATGTGGGAGGATTTATTTTAGCCCACCACAAAAATTCACCCCCATATTGAAAGGTTGAAACTTTCACACTGCGACTGACGAGATTCGATTATGCGTTCTTTTGCACAATCTATTATTTCGGAATCAACTAAGTTGCCCTCGCTGAATTAATTATCTGATTGCACGAGATATGATTCTCTTTTTATGTCCATAATGGTCAACGTTATATATAATATGATAATTAGACTGAATGTGTATATTATTATATCGTTAAACTCCGATCCAAGTGCCAACTGTAATCTTTTCGTTCAAAATTGAACGTTTATTTATTTTTTATTTTTAATACAAAACGATATAAGATGCAATCTCTGTTTTAATAGTAGTAATAAATTTGAAACTTAGTACTCACGTACATGAAAGATGAGATTTTAATGAAATCTTGGCGCAACATATGGCAAAAAACCAAACGTGGATTATTTATTAGATGCCACCATTTGTTAGAGGTGTTCAAAAAAAAACTCAAACCGGTCAAGAGGTTTATAGTCCAGCGGGACTATATCCTGCCCACGACTGTGAGGTCGAAGGTTTGACATCTCTCCCTTACATGGGGCAAATAAATACTCCTTTCCTAGCAATGACGGATCCAAAAAAAAAATTCACTGTGGTCATTTGATATACACAACAATTCACTGCGATTATTTATACATTTATTATCTAAATAGAGTAAAATATATCATATATAATTAAAAAAAATCACCGGGGTCATTTGATATACACAACAATTCACCGGGGTCATTTATACATTTATTATCTAAATGGAATAAAATATATCATATATAATTAAAAAATATTTTTTTCAACCACATACATCCGTCTCTGCTTCCTAGGGCGGTCCTCCTCCTCTGGTGAGGCTTAAAAAAAAACTCAAACCGTACCAATTATGCAGTTTTACATTTTAACTAAGGTATTATTTTACGTTTTGTGCTGATCAAAATTAAATTTTAGGAATTAACGGTTCTCTGGTCTAATTTAGCAACTGAAATGAAGTCCAATAATATTAAAACGAGCGTTCTCTTAATTTTATATTACTAACGACTTTATATTACGAAATAAAATGATTAATAGATAAAAGAAGGATACCAGCAGCTAAAGCTGTCATATGGTTGGAATTATTATTGTGTTTGATCTCCAATTCTCAAATTTGATTTGATCCTATCTCTTTGCTCAAAGAAAAAGCATATCACAAACATCATCCTAATTTGTCTTCATGCCTTGCCCTTCTTAGCTTCTTACGTGATTTTCCTTTTTTCAACTGAATATTTCTACAAATTATTGCAAAAAAAAATAATCATTAAAATAAAGTTTCTTAAGAGCACACAATAAATATTTTACTATTAGGATTAGCTATAAAAATAATTGGGGACAACTCTTATATAAACAAAGAACTCTTGACAATCACCGACCTCGTGGAAGGAAGCTTTTACTACGTGCATCATAAAGCCTAGAAAGATGCCCTTTTTTTAGTAATAAAGTTGGGATTGAGCCGTATTCGATTTTAAAAAATTTATCTTCAATTTCATAAAATTTAAATAATTTTGTATATAAGAATACGAGTTTAGATACCTAAAATTTGGCAAAAGGAAACATTATCAAAATATGCCGAATACTATTTCATAAAAAAAATAGCAATCCCATAATAATGGAAAGATGAGAAGAACAACTGAACAAGAAACCTTTCTAGTTTTCCTGACCAGCTGTAAGTGCATAGGCAGTGAGTCAGCGTCGATTGCCAATCATTTATTTTCTTAGTCCCGCCGTCACATTCGCCTGTCTCCTTCCGACTATGATTTCCTTCTAATAGTAACATGTACTTGTCGGTGGTGGATTCAAAACTCTGAGCTTGGAGGCGGATTTTTTTAAAAAAAATTAAAAATTTGAGAGGAACAGACTCAAACTAGTCACACATAATAATACTAGTGGCCAAAGAAAAAATTAACGAACTCAAACTAATCACATAATTTTATACTATGCGTTTTAATTGTACTATCTATATATAGAATGTATCAGAAGATCTCGAACATTAGCATCCCCTTTCACATACATCCCAATAAATTAATGCAAGATTGTTAATTTCTTGATGGTCCACCATCCAATTCAAACCATTTTTTTGCCAGTGCTGACCTGTACATAGTTTCCCTATATACATATTCATCCAATTCTCTCAATAAAACAGAAAAACAAAACATGGCTCCTCACTTTCTTTTCTTAGTACTCTTCCTACTCATCTCCTCCTCAGCAATAGCCATAGCCACGGAGACTTGCGAAAGACGCTGCCTGCACCAAACCAAAGTTTCCTTCTTTAACAAAGCATCAGTGCTTCAATGTAAGATTCAGATTACAAGTCTCATAATTAGTCATAAATTCATCACTAAAATGATTGGTATTCCTTTTCATTTTTTATTATTATTATTATTATTATTATTGCAGCTGGTGCTTGTGGCTATGGTTCCTTGGCTCCAAGTTTCAATGGTGGCCACATTGCAGCAGCTATTCCTAGCATTTACAAAGATGGAGCTGGTTGCGGTGCATGTTTTCAGGTTTTATTTCCAGTCCACTTCCATTTTTTTTTCCTTTTTTATTTTGACTTATTGTTCTGAGTCGAAAGTGTATTTTGTACTTGTACCATTCCCGTATGTTCAGATAAGATGTAAGGATCCCAAACTTTGTTCAGAAAAAGGGGCCACTGTAGTTGTGACTGATCTTAATACAAACAACAAGACTGATTTTGTTCTGAGCTCCAAGGCTTTCTCAGCCATGGCCAAGAAAAGCATGGATCGGGACCTTTTGAAACTTGGCACTGCCCACGTGGAATATAAGAGGTAATAACT
Organism: Vinca minor; assembly: GCA_026122235.1. Classification (NCBI taxonomy): domain Eukaryota; kingdom Viridiplantae; phylum Streptophyta; class Magnoliopsida; order Gentianales; family Apocynaceae; genus Vinca; species Vinca minor. Next base: position 10,403,307 of record JAOCZM010000115.1, on the reverse strand, counting down.
AGCTACATATTCTAATTTGCTAGAAATCCCGTCTTTATAATAAATATCATGACACGTGACCCACTATTCTCAATACTAAAATAGCTACCGTCAAGATCGTTTAACAGTTTTGAGAGTGCTAGATCACGTGGCATTATATTATATAAGAGACAGTAATAAAAACATAGTTATGAGACAGATAATTTCTAGTTATTCTAACTCGTGCATGAACCTTGAATTTCTAATTATGTAACAGAAAGACAGTTAATATATACATTACAATTAGTTATTCAATTTCTAACTTTACATTTTCATTATGAAATTAACTAACATAAATAAATAAATAAAAGTAGCCCATAGTCCAGCCATAAACATCCAGGGACTAAATGTCCTGGATCTGTCCCGTGGGACAAGCAACTAGTCTCCTAAATGTAGATCTCCCAAGTGTATTTAACTGTTTAGCGACCAAATAGCAACCGAAAAGTCTGTAGTTATTTAACTGTTTTCTTAGAGAAATTTTATTTTGATAGGTGAGTAAGTTTAAACTTACATACAAACCAATGAATACAATACACTTGGGGCCAAAAAGTCAATTCCCTTTTCTATAAATTTACACTTTTGTCCTACGTGTATTGTATTTATTGGCTTGAATGTAAGTTTTAAATCTACTCACCTACCAAGATAAAACTTCTCGTTTTCTTGTAGTGCTCATGGTGTACCATGTATACTATTTTGTGTAATTTACGACTTTTTTCTGCTCAGAAATATGTAGTAGTTTAGTATTTATATGAAAGATGCATCTTCAGATTTGAACCCCCAAAAAAACAGTCAATTGTACGGTCAATGATACTATATCTTTTTGGTTTGAATCTTTTAATAAGTGCACAAAAAACGTGCAGAAAGAAGCATATATTAATTTGGTGAAATTCATCAATGTAGGGTACCTTGTAATTACAAAAACAAGAACTTGGCTGTTCGAGTGGAAGAATCAAGCCAGAAGCCTAACCATCTTGCAATTAAGTTCTTGTACCAAGGCGGTCAGACTGAAATTCTACTCGTTGATGTCGCTCAGGTAAACAAAATTTACCAATAACAAAACTCTAATTACCTTCTCAACAAGAGTCCACCTAGTAGTTAGTAAGACACTTCTTTTTTTTGGCACTATACTGAAAGATGTTGACTATTGGATTGTTTGATCATATGATTTAGATTAGTTGTTCTCAAACAACTATTTGAAAGCAATCGTTGAGAAACAATAGTTTTAACCGTCGAATTAAACATTTAAACACCAAGATATGTCAGTGTGACATTGACAAAAATAGATTAGGCACAAGAACTACAAGTTGCATGTATGCATCTTAGGAGAATAGATTCGCATTGCGATCCTATGTAACACTACCACCTATATTACTCTTTGTACCATTTTCTTAAAAACTTTCATAATTAGTGTAATATAGGAGATTCAGACTTACCAGCAGCAGGTTAAAAAATAAATAAATTGTAATTACCTTATGATCATAATTACATAACATGACATGTATAGGTTGGTTCACCAAATTGGACATACATGAGCCGAAACAATGGGACAGTATGGGACACAAACAGCGTGCCAAGTGGGCCCTTGCAATTCCGAATTAGGGTGATTGGCGGATATGATGGGATGTGGTATTGGGCCGAGAATGTTCTGCCTTCTGATTGGAAGAACGGAGTTATCTACGACACTGGATTGAAGATCACCGCTATTGCTCAAGACGGTTGTTCCCCCTGTGATTTACCACCCCCTGCTGCTAATTAACTTAACTTTTACTGTGAATTAAACACTATATATTTACAGCCTTTAATTTATAATTTATAATTTATATGGAGGAAAATCAAGAGTATAGTTCTATACTACATTATCACCAGAATAATTTAGTGGACACAGAGAGAATGAAGAGAGGGAAGAATAATGAATTCTGTACTTTTCTTGGCAAAAAAAAATCTATACTTTGATAGAAATTACTGCCGTAATTTTGTAATAACATGTAATCCCCAATTTATGTTAAAGATCTCATATTGTTAGTTTGTGCGCATACTTACTTGTTATATAGTCTGTTCAATCATCTCCCTCTTGAAGAGTTTTTAAAGGTATTGAGTTAGAGATAAGTCCATTTTTAATATAGTATCAAAGTCACTTAGTTCAATGTTCAACCCTCATTTGATGTTATGTTATTCACATTCTAGATATCCAGTGTTGGCAATGAGGGGATATTATTGTTGATCACAGTTTACATGTCCAGCATTGGCCATGAGGGGATGTGTAAAGATCTTTAAGTAGTTAGCTTGTGTGTATATTTACTTCTCCTTCTGAAATATCTTTTGAGGGATTAAGTTATACTTCAATTGGGCGGAGCTTACATGTAGATGTGGGCACCGCTCAATTCATAGGAAAATTCACTCTCACATGAATTGGGCTGCATATGTGGGTTCCGCTCAATTTCTGTGAGTTAGTTGTGAGACCAGTCCCACAAGACAGTCACATGATTGACTGATCACATTTCATATGAGGGGTTCTGTAGTTAGTTACATAAGGACGGTTCTACGATTGAATGACTCTTCACTCACATATTTTTAAAAACCTCTGCAGATAAATAGACGGTTCTAAAAATTATATAAATGAGAGAGATTCAGAATCAATAGCGGGGGTATTTCATACTTTCTCTAGTCTAGGCCTTCATAAAAATTGTAATAAAGTTAAATTAAGTCAAATAAAAAGGAGCCACGCCCACGAGTACAAATTACAATGCTTGGTCGGTTTGTATGAACAATGCTACCCCGTTCCTAATTAATTGATATATTTCGCCTTTTCACACAGCACAAAAATAATTAGAAGTCAATAATTACAAACAAAAAAGTCTAAATTACCCCTAAAGTATTAAGTAAAAGGCAAATTGGTCAGTATAATCCCTAAACAATTTACAGATTGCACACAAGGTCCTTAAAAATTAATTATGGACAATAAAATTCCTACACAATTTACCATTGGTATGCAAAGTCCTTCCGTCCAAAAAGTTACGGTCAACATAAATTTTAGAAAAAAAATTGAGTCAAAGCAAAAACGTAAAAGGGTAATTATGGTATTTTTACACCCCATCCCTTCTTCCCCTTAAAAAAATGGGGGCAAATTGGTCACTATCATCCCTAAACAATTTATAACTCAGGCGTAAGGCCCCTAAAGATTAATTATGCACATTAATATCCTTAAACAATTTACACTTGGTATACAAGGTCCTTCCGACCAAAAAAATTGTTAGTCAACTGTGAATTCAAATTTTTTTACCGAGTCAACAAAAATATTTTAAGGATATATTCAGTACATAACAATTAAAATATTACACCCATTACCCCTTTAGCCCATTCTCTCTCACCCCACTCGTCAGCGCACCCCCCCTCCCCTCCCCTCCCCTCCCCTCTTGTTCCACATCTAAATCAAAATTCTTCTCCCATAACCATTTCATCAAGATAATTTTTTGTGCCTTTTAATTGGCTAATTTGATTAAAGAAGTTTTTGTACAATAATTCTTAAAATGAGTTTTGCCTCCAACTGTTGTTTTATTGAATTTGTAGATTTTAGAATTGATTGTTTTCTTGATTTTATCCTTCAAAATTGTTTTGGGAATTGAAATTTGCCACATTCAATTTGGGGGCAATGCAAAGAGCAAACATCAAATCCCCTCGCTCATTGTTGCTAAGTCATTGTTTGGCATGTAAAAAATCTTCTCAGCCACCACACTGAGCTTTCCATAAATACAACAGATTTTAAAATGCAGGATGATCTCCAAGCTACCTTCAAGTAACTCTGTTATTGCTTTGGCTGTTGTTCACTTCATCGAGTGGTAATGTGGGGATGGGATTCCGACTGGGGTGGGGATGGGAAGAAGTGGGTGGGTTGTTGAAGAATAATATGTGGGGTACAAATTACCATAAATACCCCTTTAAATTTTTACTTTGACTCAAGTTTTTTTTTTTTTCCAACTTCATGTTGACTGTAACTTTTTTTACGGAAGGACCTTGTATAACAAATGTAAATTGTTTAAGGATGTTAATGTCCACAATTAATCTTTAGGGACCGTACGCCTGAGTTATAAATTGTTTAGGGATAATAATGACCAATTTGCCAAAAAGGGGTGAATGGTATATTTTAATTGTGATGTATCGATTATAGCCCCAAAATATTTATGTTGACTGATAAAAAATTTAAATTAATAGTTGACTATTATTTTTCTAGACGGAAGGACCTTGGTAAATTGTTTGGGGATTTTAAAATAAAAATAATAATCTTTAGAGACTTTATCTCTGACCATAAATTGTTTAGGGACTAAACACACCAATTTGTCTAAGTAAAATTGACCAAGGGTCAAATTGGAAGAAACATGCCAAATGTTTATCAAATTTTGAAATATATCAATTAATTTGGAATAGAGAAAACGGTTATTAGTAGTCATAATCTATTTACGGTTTTTAATTAATATACTTATCTTTTTATTAGACTATTTATAGCCGCATCTATTTACGGGCCACTATAAATATTCAATTAGTGAATCCGGCTAATTTTCAGGCCAAAAGGGACAGCACGTGCCATTCACACGTGATTTCAGGTGAGGACATTTTTGTCCATACAGAAAGATGATCTCTGGGGATATCCAATTCGATTACCAAATGGGACATCCCGAATGGAGACCCAAATACTGACCTGTACCCATACCCCACCCAGGACCCACCCCTCTTCCTTCTTCCTCTCTCAACCCACCCATACTTATGTTCGTCTCCGGCCATTGAACTGGAAGAAGAGGACCACAACAGCCAAAACCCATTTCACCCTTCTCCACCGCCCATAATTTTTCAGCTAAAAAAAAATTTTTAAAAAAAACTCTATTCATCTTCATCCCCCATCACCCACCACCGCCACCTGCAACACCCCTTCTCCATTTTCATCTCTATCCTTCTCCTCCACCACCACTTTCCAATTGCTCACAAAAATTGCACAATTCAAGATTCAAAACTCATTTTAAATTTTATAGAATTTTCCAAAAAATCAAACAATTTAATTATCAAAACCCCATTTCAAACTACACAATTATCAAAATCCATTTCAAGCTTTCTTATCAAAACCCACCAACCACTCCGCCTCTCCACCACCATCATTATCATCTTTAGGACTGGAATTCAAGAACCTATTAAGTCCCCTGGGAGGTGGGGCATTAGTGGGAGTCTTAGAAATTGAATTGAAATAATAAAGAAATTGTTATTATTGGTCTTTGTTGAAGAAGAGGAGATGAAAAGGTAAGGCAAAGTGGAGTTGAGAGTCTAGAAATTGTGGGCATTTTTCTTTGATTATGATTTGAAGGTATAAAAGAAAGGAAAAAACTGAGAATTTTATTTGTGTGGGGTTGTTGGTGGTGGTGGTGGTGGTGGTGGGGGAGAAGAGTGGGTGTGGTGTTGGTGGACGGAGGGGGTGGTGTGGGAGTGGGGGTGGTGATTTGGATTTTGTGACGGGTTGCCCCGGATCCGCTCAAAATTTTGGACAAAAATGCCCTCGCCTGAAATCACGTGTGAATGGCACGTGCTGCCCTTTTGGCCTGAAAATTGGTCGGATTTACTAATTGGACATTTATAGTTGCCCATAAATAAATACGGTTATAAATAATTTAATAAAAAGATAAGTATATTAATTGAAAACCGTAACAGATTATGGCTACTAATAACAATTTTCTCATTTGGAATATCTAATAAAATGAAATGTATCAATTAATTATGATGTATGTAATACCATTTACCAGGTGCCGACGTCTGTATGTTTTGTTTGCTGTCGCCCATAAGAATGAGAATGCACCATTTTCTAGTAAACCAAGGTCTGGACGCTCACCACGTGTCTTTGAATTTGACAATGAAGAATACGTAATTCTATCATCATCATGTAAAAAAAAGTTAAAAATTAAGAAATTCACGATATGTAATTCCTTCCTTCCATAATTCTCCACAAACAATTTACCAAGGTCCTTCCTTTTAAAAATATTTCTTTTTTTGAAAATTATTATAGTCATATTGTTAAATTATTACGTTTGAAAATATTTACTTTGTTTTTTATACATATGGATGAATGTCGACCTACTTGTTGTTTCTGCAGCTACTACTAGCTACCACCTACCAACTACTATAAGTAGTAGGGAGTATTCTGATATGGACCAGAGCCAGAAGTAGGGTCCTGATCCACTTGGCTCTGGTTTGTCCACGTCACCCCTCTTTTAAAATAAAAAATAATAATTTCATATCTCAGTCACAGTTAAAATATAAAAAAGATAGTTCTGATATGATAACAGTTAAAAGTCAAAAAATATATCTCTCCTCATTTTATAGTGATGTGACAAATTTATACATTTTTTGTATTTTTAACTGTGTCCATATCAGAATTATTTTTTTTGTATTTTAACTGTGTTTGAAAAAAAAATTTAAAGGAGGGGCGACGTGGACAAAGCAGGACCAAGTGGACCAGGGCTATCAGATATTTCCATAAGTAGTATGATTCAAAGAAGAGAAGTTAAAACGATAAATATTTATTGATAGTTTGAATATTAATATTATTTTAGAAAAGATTATGTTTAAATATTAATATTATGTTGAAATGGAGTGACTAATTAACTTTGATAGGAAGAAAGAATCATACTACTTATGGAAATATCTGATAGCCCTGGTCCACTTGGTCCTGATTTGTTATCGTTTTAACTTCTCTTCTTTGAATCTTATAATTTTTAATTTGTATGAAACATTCAAATATCAACATTATTTTAAAATGAAAAAAGTATTTAAGAGTCAACGATTCTATATTCTAATTTTAGCATGCGAAAAGAAGTCCAATACTAGTAGGAGGAGTAGATGGAAAAGGGTCCACCGGCAGTAGAGGCCAAACCAAGCTTGAAGCTGTCATATGGCTGGAATTATTCTTGTGTGTTTATCTCCAATCCTCACACTTCATTTTATTCCTATCTCTACTCTTAAGGAAAAGCAATCACAAACATCACCCCAATTTGTCTTCATGCTTCAGCTTTCTTGGCTTCTTAATTTTTCATTATTCTTAGTAACATACAAGTAATAATTAATATACATTTAATGATTGAAATTCATAAATACAATAATTGGATCCCTCCTTTAGTAATCAGTAATAAGACAAGTACTTTATATTGTTAGGAGGGTCGCACTTTTCTTAGCCCTCTGCAGCATTTAATTCAGATTAGTTAGACTTATCGGATTTGAACACTATAAACCAAAAAAAAATTATACTATCAATTAGGTTTAATTATTTTTTGCGATATATAAATTATGTACATATTTTCAGACCGCGGGTGGGTTAAAATAAAAAATCGGATAAGAATTTGTTATTGTTTATCAGTGCACGTCACTTTTAGCCGAACATATTTCGACCAGAAAATAGTAATACGTGTGTAAAAAGATTGGAAGTTGCACAACAGAAAGATGTAAAGAAGAAGAAGCTTTTTAGGGTTTTGTGAGTCCCAGCTGTAAGTGCATTGGCAGAGAGTCGGTGTCCATCATCATATCATTTGTTTTCTTTGTCCGCCCGCGTATTCTCGTATGCCTGTCCTTTTCCGACTACCATTTCCCTCTTAACACAAAACAATCCCTTTCCATATTTTGAAGAACACTTCTGATATGCACCGTGTCCACTGGAATATGCGGTACAAATTTATTCACTTCACTGCATTTTCTTCTTTCTTCTTATTCTGCAGGGATATGGTCCAATCTAAACCACATGGTCCATATCAGAATTTTCCTATTTTGGATTCCATTGGTGTTTTTTTTTCTCCACTAAATAGATTGTAATTAAAAATAATTATTTTAATTGCAATTGTCAGATCGAATGATTTGATGCTCTTTACATACGGAAGATTTGGGGTCCTCAACACATAGAACACATTTCAATTATTAAATGAGTAAATTAAATAGTTGAATTCCTTGTTTTGGATAAATATTTATTTTTGAACGTGGAATAAGTATAATGACAAATACTTTTAACTATTAAATCTTAATTCAACGAATAAAATGATTTTTTGTATTCTACATTAAAATTCATAGTGCCTTGTTTATAAATCTAATTGTGATACTGATACATAACAATATAGTACGGTTGCAATTTTAATCATTAATTCTATTACTACAATTGAAAATATCTATATTCACAAAGAAAATAAATATAGGAGGCAATGTTAGCACCATATTTTGATAATCGCACTCCACTTAAATTTTTATTTCTTATATTTGACACACTTTTACAGTCATATATATATATATATATATATATATATATATATATATATATATATATATATATATATATATATATAAAAGTATTAAAAATCAACTCATAAAGAGATAAAAAGAACGAGAAAAAGTGTCAATTAAAAAAATTAAATACTCAATTGAAAATGTTATTAATAACATCTCCATATAAATATTTTCAGATTAAAATAATTATTGGTATTAATTTTACAAATTTAATAGTCGACTTGAATTGATCCCACTGCTATTAATAAATTAGTTTGTCCTGAAAAAAAAAATGCAACAAAAACCTTTTTCCAAGTGCTGACCTGTACTCCATTCCTTCATTTCAAGTCAATTCACACTCCTTTCTTTTTCCTATATATTCATCCAATTCTACCTTCTCCCTCCTCAATCTTACTTGCTTTTTCCTATCATATATATATTTTCAGAGAAACAAACATGTCTCCCCTCTCTCTTTCCTTACTCCTCATTATCTTCACCTCAGCTACAGCTTGCGATCGCTGCCTCCACCTAAGCAAAGTTTCCTTCTTTAACTCTGCGTCACCTCTTCAATGTAAGAATCATATTTAATCTTCATTTTTTTATTTTATTTTCTATTGTTAATAATCACATGACCGACTAGTTAGTGAATAAGTTTATTTTTTACTCTACCCATTTTTAAATATAAGACATTTTAGATAATTTTAAAAAATTAAAAAATTTGTCATTTTCACCAAAAGTTTCAATATTACCTCCTCCCTCACTTCTATAGCATAAAAAAAGAGAGGAAAAAAACAAGGATGACATTGGCTTCCAATAAAAGAAAATGTCGTGAATATAATTGAAATAAATTATTGACAACTCATTAAAGAACTTAAATGATAATTAATTTATATACATATAGATCTCATACATGACAATTAAATGAGAATGGATAGAGTATATATGTCCGATGTAACACTTCAGATGTTCAGTCTTGGGCGGGCCTAAATTCATTTTTAATATGTATCTTTGTCTTTTAATTATTAATTAATGGAATTGGATTCTACTTACTGCAGCTGGTGCTTGTGGCTATGGTTCCTTGGCTCCCGGTTTCAACGGTGGCTATATCGCCGCAGCTATTCCGAGCATATTCGGCGGCGGAGCTGGTTGCGGTGCATGTTTTCAGGTTCGATTTTCCGGCAGGCGATTAATAATTTTATTTGTTTTGGTGTGATTTGATTTGATTAGTACTTTTAATTGACTTTTTAAACCATATATATATTTGGTACAGATAAGATGTAAGGACCCCAAAATTTGTTCAAAGAAAGGGGCCATGGTGGTTGTGACTGATCTTAATAAAGATAGCAAGACTGATTTCGTTCTCAGCTCCAGAGCATTTTCGGCCATGGCCCTGAATGGCAAGGATCGTGACGTTATGAAACTTGGCATTGCTAACGTGGAATATAAGAGGTAACTACCAACATATAATTTGTCATATATCTTCTTTTTCCAAATAATTGAATGTTGATATTTTATTGGACAACGTAAGATGACTAAAATTAATTAGATAAATTATCTAAATTTTGACAAATTGTAAATAATCTATGGTATTATTGTAATTAATCCATTGAAATTTAAAAAAAAAATTAAGGGGATTGCATTTTCATTCCAAAGTTAGAAAATCCAAGAAATCATATGATCGAATTTTGATAACCGCAGTGTGGAAGTTTCAACCCCACATTGGGGGTGACTTCTTGTTGTTGGTTAAGACAAATTCTCTCACCTGTTCGGGTCGCTGGGTCATCTTCATTTATATTTTTCAAATTCTCTATCGGACCGGAGAATGGGGCACAGTGAGGAATTATTAGCCATTTTTGTCATCAATGTATTTTCAAACAGCCAATTTTATCCTTTTCAACTTTTTTCAGCCATTTTTGTCATCAATGTATTTTCAAACAGCCAATTTTATCATTTTCAACTTTTTTTTAACTTTTTTCATCTCCAAAGATTTTACGAGCAGCTATTTTTATCCTTCTGTCAAATAATTGTCTAAAAATTGATGACGTGTCCAAACGGCTCTTAGATTGTCTCTTTTACGCAGGGGTAAAGATGGAAATTCCAAAGTATACTAATTGCCTCCCTTGTAAAGCCCGTTATTCCAACTCATATCAGTTTCCGTTCTCATTTTGTCTCCATGTCAGTCTCTGTTCTCATTTTGTCTCCAATGGAAACGGAGACTGATATGAGTGGGAATGACGGGCTTTACAAGGGAAGCACTTAGTATACTTTAGAATTTTCATCTTTACCCCTGCATAAGAGAGACAATCTGAAAGCCGTTTGGACACGTCATCAATATTGACGGCTTTTAGACAATTATTTGACAGAAAGATAAAAATGGTTGCACTTAAAATCTTTGAAGATGAAGAAAGTTAAAAAAAAGTTAGGATGAAAGTGGTCGTTAAAAAATAAGTTGATGACGAAAAATACTGCTCATGAAAATCTTTGGGGGACAAAAATGGCTGAAAAAAGTTGAAAAGGATAAAATTGACTGTTTGAAAATATGTTAATGACAAAAATGGCTAATAATTCGGCTCAGTGAGCTTGGGTAACGATTTTTATGCACAATAAAACCCAAGAAAAGTAGCCGGTAGACCAGCCTGCCAGGACCTACTTGTCACGGAGCTGTCCCGCAGGACAAGCATACTAAATGCAGCAACGGCCAAGAAAATAATGGTTACTGGTTTATAGTACACATTAGAAGAATTAATTGGTCTATATCTACTTGCAAGTTGTAACATAAATAAAATGCCATTTGTACCATCAATTTGAATCTTGCAATAATTGCGCATAAACGGGCAGAAATAGAGCGAAGCATATATTAATTTAGTGGCATTCATCGTGTAGGGTACCTTGTGATTACAAAAATAAGAACTTGGCTGTTCGAGTGGAAGAATCAAGCCAGAAGCCCCACTATCTTTCAATTAAATTCTTGTACCAAGGTGGTCAGACTGAAATCGTTGGAGTTGATGTAGCTCAGGTAAACAATTTTTTTACGTAAGTAAATACCTTATCTTAGCATAGCATTGGCCTATATATATGAAAAATCATTTTATTTCTATAGGTCGGTTCACCAAATTGGAGTTACTTGAGCCGGAACCATGGGGCAATCTGGGACACAAGCAGAGTACCAAGTGGGGCATTGCAGTTCCGACTAGTTGTGACAGGCGGATATGATGGAAAGTATTATTGGGCCAAGAGTGTTCTCCCGGCAGATTGGAAAACCGGAGTCGTCTACGATACTGGAGTCCAGATCACTGACATTGCTCAAGAGGGTTGTTTCCCGTGTGATGATAGTGTCTGGAAATGAACAAATGAAGCTGTATTTGCTGTTACTGACTAAATTTTACTGTGAATAAACACTATATTTACTGCATTTAGTTTCTTTGATAAATCTAAGAGTATAGTTCTATACTAATACGACATTAGCAGGAAAAGTGGATACTGAGAGAAGAGTGGGAAAAACAATTGTGTACTTGGACAAAAGTTGCTGCTGTAATTTTGTTGTTGTAATAACATGTTTCCCGCGACTTTTACATCCAGATATCAAGAATTCTGATCCCCGAATCCGATTTTTTATTACAACGAGCGTAGTTCAAGTTGTAAGACGTTTCACTTCCAACCAGTATGTCAAAAGTTCGAGTGCAAGTGAGAAAGCACTATTAAACTTCCTTTTAAAAAAGGAATCTGATGTTTTATGTCATTTATTTGTGTAGCAATGGCCCAATTTCACGGGCTTGAATCCATGGACCGTCCAAAGCTGCGCCGCGCTCATTTGGTCAATTAGTCTTGACATGGTCAACCAACTCAACCAACTAAATATGTTAACATGTCACAACTATTATTTAAGAGAGTAATATTAATATTTTAATTTTTACTTTTTTAATTTTTGTAATATGTAATAAAAGTCTAAATATTATATTTAGGAATGGAGGAAGTAGAAAAATGGGGATGCACCAGAAGTTTCAATCTCTGAGGTTGTAAAATATAGGTGACTTTTGCATGCAAGACCAGCTGAAAATTTAAAAGTGGAAGGTGTAATTGAACGTCATAAAATTTATTCCACAGATTTATATGATTGTTATTTATAACCAAGTGTATTACATGATATTTCATTACAATTAGGGTCGATATTTCAATACATTATTTAAATGAGAATGTGCATGCGGATTCAATTAACTGCTTCACCCGTTGTTACTCGATATTCACTTTGGATTTATGTACCATTCCTAATTAATTTTCAATTATAATTATTTTAGCACTAGGATATACTGGTTAGAATTTTGGTTATATAAATAAATACTTTCATTATTAAATTGTTACATAGATGAAACTAGGTGGTAGAACCATTGTAAGGAGACTGGTCACACCTTCAAGGCACGCAATTTTTTAGTCAAATTTCATATGCGATGCCACGTAGGCCTACCGGACCGGAGTAGATTATTTATTTCTTAGAGGTGAGATCAATCTCATTAGAATGGTTCTAGCACCTGCACGCAATTTTTTAGTCAAATTTCATATGCGATGCCACGTAGGCCTACCGGACCGGAGTAGATTATTTATTTCTTAGAGGTGAGATCAATCTCATTAGAATGGTTCTAGCACCTGATTTTTCGTTGCGAAGAGTGTTACAGAGTGTGTTACAATGGATCTGAACAGCTAACAATTGTATATCGACCAATTGTCTTTGCCAACTCCTAATCTAATTGTGGACTTATATTTTCTCCAAAAAAAAATAAAAAATAATTGTGGACCTATATGGAGGAAATCTGGTATTAGCCCATTTTATAGCCCATGTAAATCTAGGACAGGCTGTAATGGGTCTAGCCTGTTTCTGAGCATATGATTTTTTTCAACAGAACAGAACTGCAACAATGCAAATATGGAAAATGTGTGAAAATCGTTTGTACTATCTATGTTCACATTCCTTTGTTCAACCACTCAAAATTCGCTATGTGAAAATATATATAGTGAATTGTGAGTGATTGGATATAAAAATGAAAATATACACAATACATACCATTATTTGTCATGGAAAAAGCATAGTGGGCAATGTCCTAGTTGATGGGCCCTGGACGTCTTTTTTCGGATAACTTTCTTATAATTTCTTATACAAAACTTTTACTAAGATATTTCACAAATAAATTATTTTACGAACTAAAAAAAATCTCAAATAAAAAACTAATCTCAATACATCAGTAAAAAAAAATAATTATTATTATTATTAAGAATATAATTTTATATTAATAGAATTCTAGTAATTTCATTACTTATTTAGGACTCTATTTGACAATTTTCTTTTCCTTACTTGTTTAGGACTCTATTTGTATTTATATGGAGAATTTCTCTTAGTTCATTGAATCAATTCAATTCATTGATTCCATATATTCTTACATGGTATCAGAGCTACCCCCTAACCGCTATTTTTGTTGGACAGAAACTCTTGACATTGATCAAGAAATTCCTCTGTCTGTTACAGTGTATTGAAAGGCATCAAAGGATTTTCATCTTGTATCCTATCCCTCTAGCAATTCTACGGAAAACCACTCGCAAACAAAAAACTTGCAGTGCAATCCTTCTGCATAATTGACTCTATTTTTCAGCGAAACTCTTGACATTGATCAAGATATTCCTCTGGCCGATTTCTTGTTATTAGATAATTCATCATATTCATCAATTCAAAGCAGTCATATCTCATTTCCAAACAGTAGAAAACCACGGCAAAACAAAAAAAAATCGTCACTTTTTGTTGTGTACTCCTGCAAGTTGTCATCAAATGATTCTTATTAATACACAAAATATGGATTCTTTCATCAATTCAATATGCCATGCCAGAAGCAATTCGATTAGTTGGTTCGCAAATTGGGTGTTTTCGATCTACACACTCCAACTTGAGGGGAAGTATTAAGAATATAATTTTTATGCTAATAGGATTCTAGTAATTACCTATTCTAGTCTTTACAATATTGTAGAGTTAGTTTATTATTCAATTTCCTTCTTTACTTAGAGTTACATTGTTAAGTAGTTTCCTTACTTATTTAGGACTCTATTTGTCAATTTCTTTTTCCTTATTTGTTTAGGACTCTATTTGTATTTATATGGAGAATTTCCCTTACAGTGTGCTTGGTACGTCGGAATGGAATGGAATGAAATCCCTTTCAACCCTGAATAGTTTTAGAATCCTCTTTCCATTCCATTGATCGGAAGACAAAGGCAGAATGGAATGACGATTCCTTTCACGTATTTGGAAAAAATTATTATTTAAAATTAGAATGGAATGTGATTCAATATGATAAGACTTGAATGCCCTTTAACATATGTTGACGAGAAAGCTAATTAATTGCACAATGAATAAATTTTAACTTGAAAAAGTCATATTTGTACACAGTGCGTATTGAGTGGGGGGTGACTATCTGCAACAATTTTCAGAAATGACGATTTATTTATAAGAAAAAAATTACTTTTTGTAAGATTTCTTAAAAATATTGTTTAAAAAAATCAGTAAAATATTTGCCTTTGTAAATAATTTTTTTGGCTTCGCCCCTATTTCTATATTTAAGTGCATCAAATATACATTTCAATAATCAAATATAATTAATATATAAAGTAGAATATAATACAAAATTAACTATATTTCATGTTAAGTTAAATGAAAAAAGTAACAAAATAAATAAATAAATATTTATGTAATTATCGTATATAAAGTTTTATCAAAATAATAAAATATTTTTGGAGATGAACATGTTATTGTCTAATTTGAACACTATAATATTTAAATAAAGGAGTATAATGGTTACTTTCCATTAATTGAGGATTCCAGCTTCTCCTGAAAAAAACATTCCATAGGTTTTGGAGTGGAATGACGATTTCCACTTCTTCCTGGAATGAGCATTCCCGTGGAAAGAGAAGATGGAAAAGTCATTACATTACTTTCCATTCCAACGTAACAATCACGCTCTTGGTGCATTGATTCAATTCAATTTATTGATTCAATATATTGTTACAATAATAATAATAAATTTTCTCCCTAATGAAATTGATATATGTCTCTTCCTATGCATAAATCTTGAAATATTCACTTAGTGACAAGTTGGTTGTGTCCTAATTATACGTTAAAATTATTTCATAAAGTATCATTACGTAGGACTCTAATTAATTGAGACAAAAGTATACCACTAAAAGCAAGGATTAGGAATACATCAATCTCATAAAATAAATTTAGGATTATCATCTATTTCATCCAGAGTTAGGCATTTGAGGCATACTGGAATAAGTCAAATTGACTTCCCCCACCCCCACCTTCAGAATTGGAACACAAAAAAAGTGACTAAAGGTCAAAGCTTCTAGCTTGACTCCGAGTCAAATGTTTTGTTTGGTTCGCCAACAAGGAAGGAGAAAAGGAGTTGGAAAGAGACTAGAGAGAGGAGTGGTAACTTTACTTCCATCACGAACTAGAGTCGTCAGCATTCACTAAAGGAGTTAAAAAATATTTAAAATCATCTTACAAAAATTAGAACAAAAATTTCAAACATTCTAATTAAGAAATTCAATACACAAGTGTTGGTATAATAAAATAGTTGATGTAATGGTAAAGAATGAGAGGAGAGTGAAACATCAAAATCACTCGTATTAGTTGAATAGAATTCATATCTATAGGTAGGTCCCCGCTTAATACATGTGAAAAGTGGTGGAGTCAGTACTTTAAAGACGATTCTAGTATTAAATTTTCCGTATTCATTTAAATTCTCCAACAGTTCCCCCCCCCTCTCTCTCTCTCTCTTTTCTCTCCCCCTCTGCGTTTTCTTCTGCTCTTCTTTTTTCCTTTGTTTTTGGCCAGATTTGGCCAAATTTGGCCATTGACTTCGGCTAATGGTCGAATCTTTGTCCTTTTGTTTAGGTTTTATACCTCTATTTTGTACCACGAATCATATGAAATTTTTTTCAAAGTATTTTTCTTCAAAATTCAATAGACAGAGTTTAGATCTGTCCCAGATCTTCTCAGATCTAGACTTGTTTTCTATCTTTCTAGGAGGATTCTTTCAACCTGGACTTGATTTGGGCCCTTTATCAACTTTCTACATCTTTCCGAGGCAATTTGTATTACGGTTGATACGCCCATGTCCTATAAATTGTCGATCCCTACGGAAGATGTTAAAAGTGATATTCTGCTGTCTCTGTGTTTCAAGGATTGCGATGAAGATTCTGCGAAGAAGAAGATTATATATTTGTTTAGTTTGTTAGTTTTATTAGTACTATTTCCTAACCATCCAAGTTTTTTTGTGTGTGTGTTTTTTGTCTGTTATCATGATTTTTTAAATCATTGTATAACTTTTATTTTCTTGTATTTTTAATTTTCTTTTGATTGTAATGGCTTCGGCTATTTTATGATTAATGAAAAAAAAAATTCAGAAAAAAAAAACTATTATGGTCCTAAAGAATGACCTCAAAACACTTTAACTTTCACTAATACACCTAGAATATTGGGGATAAAAATGAATCGGAATTTGGTATAAATTGTATAACGGTCCCCTCATCAGCCTCCTGATGATCTGGAGGCTAAAACTAAGCTCATTCCCGATGCCGCCATTCCATTCCATAGCTTGGGAAAGGTGTTTTTTTTTTTTTTTTTTTGCAGATACAGATCGTACTACTAATAAAAAATGCATGGTGACATCTAGGCAGTAACACATGTTAGGTAGGAATGTGCGAAGAAGGCATAAACTACTGGAAAATTCTGATATAGACCTGGGTTATATGTGGGGTTGTGGATCGCTGCAGTCAGAAATTAACTAGCATCACCTTTTTGATTAAAAAAAAATCTTATAAGACCCCACCTATTTTTATTATTTTAATCAAAACTGTGATGTGGCTGAATGTGGACCAAATGGTCCATGGCCACCTTGTGGCCCAGGTCCACGACAGAATCTACCTAAACTACTACTACTAGCGAAACAGTTATTATTTATAATGGATAATTCTGTTATGAATCTGATTCATTGTTTCTTATGATGTAAATTGTTTCACATAATCTCAAAATGAGAATGGGGATAACTTTATTTTTTTATTAATATCACAACTTCACAAGGTCTGTTAGTTGAGATATGAATTAGGTCTATACAAATTAGAAACTATATATATGTGTGGGGCTGAATATTTTGAAAAGGAGTTATTTTTAAATATACAATAACCCGTTTGCAGTGGCGGACTCATGATAAAGTACAATGCATATTATTATAGAAATTTTGCTCAAAACATTTGGTCGGAGAAGGGGTGCAAAATGTGAAATTTTACACAAAATATAAATAGAGTTACTTTGAAAACTTTTTTAAAAAAAAATTATAAGTTAAAAATGGGGCCTAAGGCCCCTCCCATTCCATCATCTATGTGGGTTCGCCACTGAATGTTTTCCAACCAATTCAACCGTCAAATAAACACATTTAATATAGGATAATTCTGATATGAACTATATCCATTGAACTATTCGGTTCAAAATTAATCATATTATTACAAAATTAGGGAAGAAATAATTATATGATGACGTATATAATTTTGAACCACAAGTTCCATACAAATTTGATTCATATCAAAAAAATTCTTCAATATAAATATTTTTGTCAACAAAAGGTTTGGCCCCAGTGGGTAAGCCTTTGGCTTGGGACCTTCCAGTTCGACACCTTCTCCCCGCAAATGGGGCAATAATATCCTCCTCTTTATGAGGCTATGCTCCCTCCCCAAGCATGGGGCATGCTACAATCTCCCTGATCTATGGTACTCTCCTCTCATCTCCCTCGGGGGCAATCGCCTTCGGGCGTCAAAAAAAAAATATAAATATTTTTTGCATATACAAATAAAAACACATATTCCGCTAACGATAATAGTATAGTCGGACTGGTACTATTAGTAGGAGGTAGTAGATCTCTAAGCAAGGCCTATGAGGGTAACAAAAACCGGCGGCGATGGATATCATTCCGCGGCTTAAGGAAGTGAAATCATTACCTATTCTACATCAAAAAGATAAATCATAACCTACTGTATGCTGTTGATTAATTAGTACTATTGATGACTGTATTTAACAAAACGAAATTACTGACAGTAAGTAATTCAATTGTACTTCCTCATAATTGAGATTGAAAAGGCTCGACACAGTAAGAATCAATCTTGTCAATCATTCTTTCTCTTAAGAGGTTACTGGTAGAAGTACCGTGGTAAAATTGATTTATCATACTCCCACTAAAACAAAATAAATACGGGTAGTGATTATTAAATAAAAAAAATTTGATTAAGAAGATATAATATCACATTAAATTCTATTCATCTTTTTTATTTTTATACTCTTTGATCTTTATTTGATCCAATTTTTTTATCCAACAATCATTATTGAATAAATAAATAAATAAAATCATACTACATTCGATATGCTACTACCTACTACATAAAACCTTTATAAATTAATATTGTTAAAACCATGATATTTTATTATTTTATAGAAATATTAATTAATCGATAAATTAATATTTATTAAATTAAAGAGAGTTTTGTAATTTATTGAATTTAAATTTTGATTACATAAAAAAGCATTGTATCTTAGATGCACTATCTTAGGAGATTTTACCATGGGATTTTAGAAGGCTATGAGTTGGACAATCTGATCCAGGTAAGATTAATATTTTGGATGCTATCAATCTTGCAGTCTCGGCTTGGACAGTTAATGTTCGGCAAAAGACAATAGCAAATTATTTTCGACACTGAAAAATTTGTTCAGGGGATGAAGTCTCAAAGAATTTAGATGAACCCACTTGTGGAAACGACATTCATGAACTTGAGGTCATGATTAATGATCTCGGTTATCGCAATAAAATAGATGTCAATAGTCTATTGGACTACCTAGATGAAAATGATAAATGTTCATAAGTCCAGAGTTTAGAAGAAATTGTGGCTACTATCCTTGAAAATAATGTTGATGATGGTCAAAAGTGCCACAGCCCAGTGGGGTTGACATTTGTCCACGACCGTGAGGTCGCGGGTTCGACACCCTCCCCTCAAATAATTCTCCTTCCTAGGGCGTCCACCTTCTCCTCCTATGAGGCTAAAAAAAAATGTTGATGATGAAGTTGAAGACGATACAATACCTTTGAAACCAGTTACGTGTGAGGAAGCATTTATCGTGTCTAGAGCTCGTCACAATTTGTTGGTGCAGTTCTAGAACACAACACCATAAATTTTGGTTGCAAAAAGAAAAGTTAGAGATGAGTTCCAACTAGACTTAAATTTTAAGAAAAAATAAACAACACTAAAATCATACTTTAGTAAATTGTCTTAGCTATGTTTGTGTAAGTTTGTAAAACTATTAATTTATGACATTACTGGAACACTATATTTACATATGGGTTTTTTTGAAAATATATTATCTTATTATCTTATCAAAATTTGTTAATTTTTCAACTGGCCCAAGTTAGAATCGGAGAAAAATATTATCTTAGAGAGCTTATTAATTTATCAAGTATCAATTTAAAAAGGTTTTACTATATTAGAGTTTGTTTCCTTTGTTTTTTTGCTGTGCTAAATTCTACCGTTAAAACGCAACTCAAATAGTAACAATGTTCACTTTCAATAAACGGTAAGATGTGTCACGATAGTCTAAGACGGATTTTAAGAATTTGTATTTATCAACAAAAAAAAATGGTCAGGTGATATCCTACGTACAAAAATATTATTATTCTGATAAAAAAAACTCAAGTTAGTGTCTTTGCATGCTTAGTACAAGTACAGAAGGAACAAATAATCAAACAGTAAAATAAGAACTCTTAAAGAAAAATGTGTGTATTAAAGTTGGAAATTCTCGTAACTGTTGCATTATTTGTGTTAATATAAGTGAGTTCAAAATGAGTTTTAGGTTTAATTTTAAAATCAAACTTTGTCCGTGTTGAAAATAAACTTGAGCACAACTTTAACTTGGAAAAAAATATCCATTTTAAAAACGAATTTGACATAACTTTTTTTTTTTAGGGGGTGGGGTGGGGGGGGAGGGAATGTGGGAATCGAATACAGGGATAGCCTTCCAACTGGGCTACCTGATTCTCACGAATTTGACATAACTTCAATATGTAAGCCCTAAGGGCGAACGAACTCTGTTTTTGATATTGGACAAACATTTGATGTTGTGTCTAATGATCTTAATCTTTGTGATAGAATATTGGAAATCTTGTAGGAAGCTCTAAGTACTTCAATCAAGCCATGTTCAAGATTCAAAGTCATACTATTCAAGGCTCATCTATGAAGATTGAAGATTGAATACTTAGTTTGGTTAGTTTAGCTTTGTCGTCATTAGTCGTAATCTTTAAAGCTCTAACCAAAGCTCTTATGAACATAAGCTTCTCACTCTAGTCTTGCATGTTTTCATAAACACGTTTTCAAAAGGCTTAAGTTTCAAAATGATCTTTACTTGTGTTCTTATCCAAAAAGCCTTTGATTTCATAGATAAGTCTTTTAGAAAAGTTTTCCAAGTGTTCTTACTTGTTACCTTTTAGGAAAACCTTTTTAGACTTTAAAAGACTTCAAAAGATTTCAAAACGTGTGAAAAATCACTTTGGAAGTTCGGTCAACCGAGCTCAAGTTCGGATCAACCGAAGAGATACTGAGAGGTTTGACTGAGAAGGTTCGGTCGACCTTTTTGTAGTTCGGTCGACCTAATAGGCCTGGTTCGGTCGACCGACCTTGGTTCGGTTCAACCGAAGCTTGGTTCGGTCATCCGAAGTCTGCGAACGGTCAACCGAACTCTGTCTTTTACTAGCCGTTATTTGACCGTTGGAGACTCGATTTTCAGCCTATTTTGAAATGTATATATACTCAAAAGCTAGAGAAACATTCCGAGACTTTGACAAACATAAAACATTGATATCTTATCAAGTCTAAACACTTTCAAAGCAAAATACTCTTCATCCTTATGATCTAAAGCATTCAAGAGTATTCTGTCAAAAGCAAGACAAAGAGTGGACTTCATATGTTCAAGAGCTAAATTGTTTGTGCTTCAAAGGTACTATATCTTTCACTTAGAAGAGTGAACAACCTTGTACTTAACCTTTCTTAATTCCCTTTCTTAGTGATAGGGTTATTATTGTAAGTCCTACTTTGTGTGGGCATCCTTTGGTTATTTGTAAAGTCCTACTTTGTGTGGGCAATTGTAAAAGTCCTACTTTGTGTGGGCATCTTCTTAGTGAAGTGTTTGAAATCCTTGGGTGCGGCTCAAGGTAGTGGAGGTAGATTCTAAGTGAATCGAACCACTATAAATCCTTTGTCTTGTTGATTGGGTTTTGCTTTAGTCTTTGTTCATCTTGCTTATACTTTCACTTGCATTGCAAAGATTCGAAAAAGTTGCCAAGATTAGTTAAAACCCAATTCACCCCCCCTCTTGTGTTTTACACAATATTCAAAAGATATGTCAAAAGAAAAATAATTGTATAAACCATAAAAAAAAACAAATTTCTTCACTAACTAGCCACCAAGCACAATATATATATATATATATATATTTGAAGCCGGATTGGGCGATTGCCCCATAAGGGAGAGAGAACTGTCTCACAAGAGGATGAGAGAGCCCTAGAAAGGGGACATTTAAAGTTTGCCCCGTGTATGAGAAGGGTATCGAACCACGACCTTACAATCGTGGCAGACGCCTACCCCATTAGGTTAGAACACCTTTGATCCAAACACAATATATAAGCAAACTTTTTTCTGCTACTATGCTGAAGCATTTTGTATCTTCACTTAAAGTGCGTATTGTACTAGTAGTTTTTTCTTTCTTGAAAAAGGTCTCATCTAAAATAATTGAATAATATTCGTTTGCTAATGCCCAAAATTGAATATCAATTTTTCTTAAATAGAAATAATTTAGATTTGAACTTCTAATAGTAGTCTTCTATAATCTAATAGAATTAAAATCCACAAGCATATTGATCCAGGTAATTTTCGAATTTAAGTAGATTAAGGTCTACTAACACATAGTTCCACCACTAACTTTTTTAATTCCATTGATTAAACTTTGTTAACACACTAATTTTTATTTTTATTGAAAACGATAAGTTTGTAAATTCATTAAAATTCAAATTGTATTTATAATGAATTGTATATAGCAAACTCAAAATATATAATAGCGCTCCAAATACATAAAATTTTCTCTAAAAATATACATACATTTAATTCACTAATTTTTTTTATAACTTTCCAATGCTATTTTAAAGTATCATCTGTGACACTTGTCTTTGCACACTAATCGATTTTTCTTCATTTTTTAATTAATTTTTTGTTAATTTTCTTCCTTAATTTCTATCTTTTTCGAAGATATATACTGTTAAATTCAGATCTTCTAATAAAAATATATATTATTTTACTACAAATATATCATCTTCAATCGTGAACAAATTTTAGTTCGACCAATAAGTTCAAATTTTTGGCTCCGCCAAATGGGCAAATGACACGAAACAAAATTGCACATTCTCGTTTTGGCAAGTAAAACGTGGATAAGACAAACTGGGAGAACAAAAATGGGGTGAGGGAGGGCCGGCTAGCTTGTCGAACAGTCCTTACTTGCAATTGGAAGTCCTTTAATGATGTATGTGACAGTTCTGAATAGAAAAAAATTACTAATTTTTTTATTTTAAAATAACTATTTATTTCATTTGTTAATGTTTTCATACAATAACGTGACAGTTGTTACGCACATGCAGAACAAACAACTATTATGTATTGTAACTAGGCCTGCAAATGATTACAAACGGATACGGAATTGTCTATTCCGAATCCTTATCCATTTTTTATTTTTTCTACCATATTCGTATCCATATCTTAACGGATCCAAAATATGTATTACTAGATCCGCTGATTTGGATCCGAATACGGATATGGTAAAACCCGTTTCAAAAAGTCTAATTATACTATAATCCACAAATAATTCTACGACCACCTCACTAGGAGTATTTGCCATCCTATATGAGAAAGACAATGAATCAACAATTATGTTTTAGAATCTATAGTTTCTCAAATAAAAGAAAATTTGAGGTTATGAATAAATAAAATGAAAGAAGCCTAAAGCCTTTTCACCATACTGCAATTCGAACACCAAATACAAAAACATATCTTTGTAAACGAGAACCGACGGAAGAAAAATACTTATATTATAGAAAAGTCCTAAATCCTATAAATCATGTAAAATATATTGTTTTAGGGAATATATATATATATATATATATATATATATATATATATATATATATTGTTTTACTCGAAATGGATTCGGGTTTAACGGATACGATTTTTTATATTTCATATTCGTAAACGTTTTATTACTCTTATACGGACTCGGATGTGGATATACGGGTCTAGAGTTCTTACCATATCTTAAAAAATAAAATCGGATTCGAGTCGGATACGGATAAAAATCCGACCCGTTTGCAGGCCTAATTGTAACCAAAGTGGAAAGAGGGTGCAAACGGCTACAATTGGGAACTAACCGTTGTTCCGCATGTGATTAAAAACTGTTGTATTGTCATATAAAAATATCCAACTTATGATAAATATGATAGAATTTTCTTCTCTTTTAATCTTAATGAAAAATATAAAATCGTGGGGATCATCTGCCCAGTGGAAACGGTCGTGGAACGCAGGGATTCGGTCCTGCGTTCGATTCCTGCATCCCCCATCCCTCGTAAAAAAAATATATATATATAATTAAATAATCGTTTGTACTCGTATATATTTTAATTACTCACAATTTGCTATATATATATATAATTAAAAAAATTACCATATAATAAATTATAAAAAAATATATGAAAATATGTACGAGAGCATACTATTTCTCCAATAAAAAAAAACGTATGTTTTTGCAACGAATGATTCTGTCGTGGACCTGGGCCACAAGGTGGCAATGGACCACTTGGTCAACATTCAGCCACATCACAGTTTTGATTAAAATAATAAAAATAGGTGGGGCCTTATAAGAATTTTTTTTTCAGACTAAGCTGGTCATAACCCCACATATAAACTCAGAGTGCTATATCGAATTTTCCTTTTGCAACCTAGTCCGACAAGAGAGGCGGGATAAGAAAAGTGATGCGGGGGGTTGAATGCAAAAGAATTACTAGTAGAACTATATAGCCTAATTGAGTGGTCTAAATAGAAATAGGACAGTCCGAAACATACCAAAATCATCATCGCACAGACCTGACCCTATCAATCCACATTAATGCTTCTTCCTCCTCTCTATACTTCAATACGTAACGCTGTGGGTCTCTTCTGATTTTATCCCTTTGTCTTTTCTTGTTTTCTATTTCACCTCCTAGAAGAGAATACAACCAAAATAAAATAAAATAAATGCCCCTTGAAAAGAGAGAAAGAAAATTGGACACGCTATTAATGCATTTAGAGCTGTTCATATTTCAATTTTTATACCAATTCATATTTTTTTTTTTTTTTTTTGTAAAAAAATTTAACTTATAAAATTCAATTCATTCTATGCAAATAATTTTGTACAAAAATCAAAGTTCCATGAAAGGACATGGCTTCCAAGAATAGTTATCTATCCTCGATTTCCTTTATTTCAAAAGAAGGGACAAAGTTTTTTTTTTAGATCTCAAAGAAAGGAGGTGGAAATTATTTAGCACCATGTAAGGGAGGGTATCGAACTCGCGATCTCACGGTCGTGGGCAGACGCCAACCTCACTGGGCTATGACACTCTTGACAAGAAGAGACAACTTAAATGTAGTTTATGATTAGATGTAACTGTTAAGATTTTATCTTGACTATTAATTAGGAATTTGACCACCAAATTATTACATGAATGACGTGTTGGGGTGCAATATAAAATGACATTATAGTAAATTCTAAATATTTTTAGGGGCAAGATGTAATCATTTAGAGGAGTTTTTTATCTACAGAAACTTTGGTTGTGATACCCCTATTCCACGTGACATAACTTTGAAAATTCTGACGGGTATGTAAGTATGATTTCAAGTTTCATTATCAGACCGTGATATCAATTTTTGCTTAACAAGTTTGGTTACTAAAAGTTTTATTGGATTCGGTCTCAATCTCAAATTTATGTTCTCAATTTCAAATAGAATTAAAATTTTCATGATTTGAAACTCAATTCAAAAAAAGTTTCCGTTTCAGTTTGAGTCTCAAACCTAAGTCACATCCAATCAAAGTACACTCTAAACATATAGTCATTGGTGTATCGGAAGTGTCATAGCCCAGTGGGACTTGGCATTGTTTAAGAGCGTTAGGTTGCGAGTTCGATACCCGCCCCTTTACGTGGGGTTTAATAAATTCCGTCCTTGTTAGACTCCTCCTCATGTGAGGCCGCCTCCCTCTGTGAAGTAAAAAAATAAAAAAATCATTGGTGTTACCAGACGCATAAATCACGGCCGTCACCCAACCACGGATCCGCAATAATGTATGTGGCGATATTTCATCACTAAGTATATAAACATTATACCAATATAGTCCAAATAAGAATAATGAATAGGATGAAATTGGGTGAAAATCTTCTGTCCCGTGTATATTTCTATTTCTATATCCAAGTAATTAGAATTTGGTATGTAAATATTTCTTCAAATTATATATATATGATGAATTGTGATTGGTTATACAGAAATGGGGACATATATTTTTTCCCGATGAAATAATATCAATTGTTGTTTCTTTAAAAGTGTTTGATTGACTTAAAACGGATAATTAGCAGGGAATGAGCAATTGATTCCCCTCTTAATCTTTGGGATATCATACAAATGGGGAATATGGATGATGGCACATTCGATATCCTCTTCCCTGTCTCATTAATCAGAAATTTCCATGTATTAAATTTTTAATTAAAAAATTATAACCTAAGAGAAATAGTGAAACTCACAGAGAAAAAATATATACGTGATACATATTTATTCGTGAGAATAGAGAAAAGGACACAGAACGGGGACAAATAATTGTTTTCCTGGATAATGTACCTTAGTTTATTTTCTTCTCTTTTTTTGTCAGTTCCTACCATTTTGACATCGTCGATGAAACCATATTGTCAATCTGTGTAAATATATAGCCCTTTGATCACAAAGGGTTTTAAAAAAAACCCATTTAAAATAGTACTCCCTCCATTTCTAAATATAAGCGCTTTTATTATATGTTGCGAAAATTAACAAAGTTAAAATTAGAAATGTTTTTTAATCAAAATATTAATATTATTATCTTAAATAGAATTAGGGACAATTTCTTAATAATATTAATATTTTGATTAAAAAATATTCTAATAATTTTTTTTTTTTCGCAACATATAATAAAAGTTTTATGGGTGAGCTTGGACAAGGTTTGGCTTGAGATTGGTTTGGTTTGGTCTCACTTTTGGAGGGAAATGCCCAATTTTTTGGCCTCTAAAATAGACGAGGAGAAATTCAAATTCAAATTTTTTTCGTTCAAATAATCGTTCAATTCCAAATTTTGACCTCTAAAATTATCAGGAGATGTTCAAATTCCAAATTTTTGAGGCCAAAATTTGGATTTGAACGCTTATTTTAAAAAAAAAATTTGAATTTGAATTTTTCCCGCTATTTTAGGAATGGAGGCAGTATCAATTGAGTGATGGTAATGGAGTAATTTGATTGTTCCACCCACTTCCAACCATGGATGATAGTATACAAAAATGTAAAATTTATTCAGAAAAAAAAATGTTCAATGACAATTTAATAGTATACTATACTAGCATCAGTAACAGTAATGAATGCTGAAGTGATAATTAATAATAAACAAATTTTATAAAACAAGAGTTGATACAAATTATAAGCTTGTCACAAATAATTCAAATTTTAATAAAATCAAAATATTATTCAAAACTTGAGAGATATTGATTTAGTTATTAATATTGAGACCCGAATATTAAAAATTATGGGTTCAAATCTCCATCCTTATTTTTGGATCTTCTTATTTCTTTCCCCTCTTCTAATAATTTTTGAATGCATAGCATTCGAGATTTAATTGTTTCTTTTGTTTTGACGGACAATGAATGAATTCAATTTACAACTCAAAAGAAAAAGAGGATAAGTTTCATGGGAATCAAAAAACAGTTTTTGAAAAAAGTATTAACCAAAAGTATACTCCATCCGATTTATAATATATGTTTTTTAAAAAAAATTTTACACAAATTAAGATACTAATCAAAATTATAAAAGTACCCCTAATTAATACTACAAAGAATAAAGAAATTAATAGATAGTTGAATAGAAACTACACATTTTGACTAAAATTAATATAAGGATAAAATAATGTATGGATACATTAGTTAATGGATGCACATTTTTTTTTATTGTAAAAATACTTATATTTTGTAACAAAAAACAACTTCTAAAAAAAAACTTATATTCTGAATCGGATGGAGTATATGAAACACACAAATGACATGTATTCCCTCCGTCCCAAATTATCTGTCCATTTTGACAAATGCATGAGTATTAAGGATTTGGTAATTTTGATTGTAAAATATAAGTAAAAGTCTAAAATACCCTTCATTAATTTTATTAAACTCATTTAAAATTTATGTCTTTCTCTCTCATTCCTCTCACACATCATCCAACTACCTCTTAAATATGTGTTGAAAAGTGATATTTTAATTAACTAAGGTATTCAATGAGGAGTTGGAAAAAGGGTAGAATTGAAAATTTTGTCATTAATACATAATTTATTTATAAAGTAGACAGTTAATTTGAGACAAAAAAATGTGAACAGTTAATTTGGGACGGAGGTAGAAATTATTACTTCCCCCGTTCCCAATTGTCTGTCGCCTAAACATACTTTATCAAAAATTTTAATTATTTATCACTTTATGAAATCAAGAGAGTATTTAATTATTTATCACTTTATTGAAGGCATTCTTCCACAAAACAAATTGTTATGTGAATTGAGTCATCTTTACATTTCGGAAATTTGTAGTTATTCTGAAAATTAAATTTTTTTTTTAGCACTTTTCGATTTTGCTGATGACACAATTACCCCATTGTGGGAGGTTCTGTCTGGAACGCTTTCAAGTGTATATTTGAGAGTAAGAATTATCATTTAAAATATAAATTGAAAGTGACATAATGTTATATTTAATCTTTTGATTTAGTGAAAAAATGGGAGTTCGAAAGCTATAATATTAAGTCGGAAGAAATAATTATACAAATAGTGCTATGAAAAAGGAAAAATAAAACTATTGCTAGGGACACGTGGAAACCTGGAGGTTGATCTTTGAAGGCTCCAATTTCAAATATTTTCACCGAAACAAAAGCAACCCACCTTTTCTATGCAACTTTTTGCAGGTAAGATTTTTTTAAACGCTTAATATTTCATTTTTTATTACATTAATAAAAATTTAATATATATTAATTTTTTAATTATAAATTTATAACTTAAAAAAAATAATAGAGCGCGTAAAAAAAAGTGAAAACATGATAATTTGTGAAAATTAGTTTATGGGACTCCATATCCTCTCAAAATCAATTGACAATGAGAGATGTTAACCCATGAGCTTATATGTTATTTGGATCTTCCTTACGCACTCGATATGAGACTTCATATTTCAACACTCCCTTCAGATCGAGGTGGGAATCAATTTAAGGTCCGCCGCCCTTCTTGGGTCGTACGGTGACCATTAGAACCCATTTTGGGCATTATGAGCCCATCATCCCTCCTAAGGGACCCGCTCTCATACCATGTGAAAATTAACTCATGAACCTTCATATCTTCTCAAAACCAATTGGCAAGGAGATGTGTTAACTCATGAGCTTATATGTTATTTGAATTTTTTTTTCCTTAGGCACTCGATGTTGAACTTTATATTTCAATACAATTATCTATTCGTTGAATAAGGATTGAGATAAATATCGAAGGCGTGGTAGTGCAGCGGGTAACATCCACTGCCTAGGACTGAGAGGTCCCAGGTTCGATACCGGGCCTAAGCGCCCAGCCAGCTAACCCCGGGAAAAAAAAAAGGAATGAAATAAATACAAAATGAGGATAGATAATATTAATACACACTGAATACATTTTCTTAAAAATAAAATAAAAAACAAAGTAAAACTGAAAAACTACAAAACAAAAAGTAACACTTAAATTAAAATATATTCCCTCCACTAAGAAGAAAACATCTATCTTAATAAAAAAATTTGAATATGGTACTTGATTTCATTTGGATAAACACTTAAATAAACATTTTGGTTCTTAAAATAATTTTTTTATAAGAATAAATCTTATTAATTAAAAAACTCAACAAACTTGCACTATTCATTTTTTTTTTCCAAGTAGAAACTGCAGTGTGACAATTGAATATGTCAATTCTTTATGTACGGTAACATTTTCTTTGTATAGAAAAATTTATTTATATATCATAAAACATGTTATAAATGATGTTAAAGAGGATAAACTCTAGTTTTTATAATATAATAGAAATACTATCAAAGATGTTATACAATGAAATAATAGATGGGGCTTAAAGAGGACAAACTCTAAATACTACATATTGTACAAATGACTTTACAAATGATGTTAAATAGAATAAATTATAAATAATGATACTATATATAATATTAGAAACTAACATAGTGCCAATGCTATGCATGAGCATTTAATTTCATTAAGAGTAAATATAAACAATAAAGAAAATAAAGAAAATTTGTAAGAAAAAAAGTAAAAAGTTTTAAAAATTATTACAATTAAATGACGTACCGTATAATGTGAAAGAGAATAAACTCTAAATATTGATACTACTATATAAAATATACACTAACATAATGATACATGTTATACATGAGATTTCATTTTATTTGATTATATTGAGAGTATAAAACACAGTGAAAAACTTAAATAAAATTTGTAAGGAAAGAAGTAATAAAGTAAAAAAATCACATATTACAAATGATGTTACAACAGACTGAACAGAGGACAAACTTTAAACATTACTACGATATATTGGTGTGTTTGGATTGGATTTGGTCTGATTTGAGACTCAAATTCAGACTCAAACCAGTTTTGGAATTAGTCTAAAATTTTGTCTGGAGATGATTTAACACTTCATATTTTATTTCAGACTCAATTCAAAATTGATTTGGGTCTGAATTTGAGTTTCAAACCAAACCAAACCAAACCAAACCCAAACCCAAATCCAAACTCAAACTAAAACCAATCTAAGCACACCCATTATGTGGCAGTGTTATTGGAGATAAAGCTAGTAAGGAAATAATCTCTCGTAACATTATTATGGAAAATTCTGATATGGACCAGGGCCTTTGGAGATAAAGCTAGTAAGGAAATAATCTCTCATAACATTACCATGGCCACTGGTAGGGCCCTGGTCCACTTGGCTGTTATTAAGCTACGTCGCCCTCTCTTCCCAAATTTTTTTTTTCTCTCAGTCACAGTTAAAATATAAAAAAAGATAATTATAATATGGACACACTTAAAAGTAAAAAAATTGTCTCTCTCCTCATTTTATAGTGATGTGAAAACTTTGTACAAGTTTTTTTACTTTTAATTGTGTCCATATCAGAACTATTTTTTTTATATTTTAACTGTTACTGAGAGAATTTTTTTTTTTTTTTGTTTTATTTTTGGGGAAGAGGGGGGACGTGACTTAATAACAGTCGAGTGACTGGCGCTCTACTAGTGCGCTCAGTCCCATATCGACTATCCATTATTATCTCCCCTCAAGCTCTCTCTATATATAGCCCCGCCTCTTCTTTATCTTTACAAGGCAAAAATCATTATTTCTTGGTCTCCAAGTTCTCTTTTAAGTAGGGAAAAAAATCAGTTGAAGAAGAGTGAAAAAGAGAAAAATGGGATCAGAATCTGTACTATCAAGATTCAAAACGGTTTGTGTTTTTTGTGGAAGCAGTTCTGGAAAGAGAGAATCCTACAAGCTTGCTGCTATTGAATTAGGCCAAGAATTGGTAAGCATTTCTTATAATTTTATGGTATTATTATGAATTTCTTAATTTTTTTTTTCTGGTTTTAAGGTTGGAATTTGTTTTTAAGGTGGCAAGAAAATTGAATCTCGTTTATGGTGGCGGAAGCATTGGACTAATGGGTTTGGTTTCAAAAGCTGTTCATAATGGTGGATGTAACGTTTTGGGGTAATTTATTTATTTCCTTCAAACTGGGTTTTTCATTTAGATATGAATTTTTAGCCTTTTCTTTTAGATTTAGGAGAGGCTAATGAGAAATTTCTACTTGTTGCAGAATAATACCCAGAACTCTGATGGGCGAAGGGGTAATTTTCAGTAATTCTTTTTAATGTTCTGACATTTGATGTTCTTTTAAGATTTCTGAGTTTTTTTTATTTAATGTCCGAAATGTTGATCAATGATCAGAGAACTGGACAGACGATTGGTGAAGTTATTCCGGTCTCTGGTATGCATCAAAGAAAAGCCGAAATGGCTGCCAATTCTGATTGCTTCATTGCCTTGCCAGGTTTAAAAATTCATCCCTCCCGACCCACAATCATATACCAACTTTATTACTTAATATAAGTTGTTCAGTACATGTATCAAACGTTAAAGAATAAGAAATAAGATGTTTTTAATCAAAATATTAATGTTACACTATTAAATATAATTAGTAATATACAAGTTTTATTTATAAAATAATTTTGTTCTTTTTCTTCAATAGACCGCCGCGGTTTAATGTTAACCTCGTTTCTTGGTCTAAAAATTTTCAGGTGGCTATGGAACTTTAGAAGAAGTTCTAGAAGTCATAACTTGGGTTCAACTTGGCATTCACGATAAGCCCGTAAGAAATCAGTTTTTTTTTTACCGTTTTTGTGAAAAGTAATTAAGGTCGAGAATTAAAGTATATGAAAATTTTGGTCTCTTTCAGGTTGGGTTACTAAATGTTGATGGGTATTATGATTTTCTGCTAACCTTCATTGATAAAGCTGTTGATGATGGTTTCATTAAGGCTTCTGAGCGTCACATCTTCGTCTCCGCCCCAAATGCCAAAGAACTAGTTCAGAAACTTGAGGTACTATCATATAAATTAATAATAATTAAAAGGTTTTTCACCAAAATAACATTGATAGAATGATGATTACCAAAAGATTCTCCACAGTTTTCCATTTCCATGTCTTTTTATTCGCCCGAAACCGGTACTGTTAACCAGCGTAATTAACCTAACACTTTTTCTTTTTTTTTAAAATTTAAAATGATAGTTTTTTATTTAATTATGAAAAATTTACAGAAATGTCTTTATGATCATTTTCTGCTGATAATTTGACTATTTTTACATCTGGGTTTTTCATTTTAAGGATTATGTTACGGTGCGGGATGAAGGAATGGCCGGGTTGAACTGGGATGTGGCTGAACAGCAACAGATGCCGCCGGCCTCGGCGGTGGGGTTTAATGGTGGTGATGCTCTGCAGGCGGCTGAAATGGCACTGTGAAGAAGTGGGGACTGGAAAATATGGTCATTGGGATCAACTCTTTTTGTCTTGATTTTGGGTACATAAATTGACCGATTAGTGGGGTCCAATTTAGTATCAGTGGGGATAATGTTAGTGATATGACCAACTTTAAAAAGGTTATGATTAGTATTATTAGGACACATTAAAAGGGTTATGATTTTCCTTTTGTTTCTATGGGGAAAAAATTCCTGCCGGAAAAAAGCGTTATTATTAGGAAACAATATTAGAAGGGTTGTGATTTTCCTTTGCCTCAATCGTTAATGAAAATTTGCTTTTTTATGTGCGTCTTCTTCTCTATTTCTTAATTCTTGGTTATGTTGGTTAGTTGTCCGATAATAAATCTGTTTGGATAGAGTCTCGGACTAAATTTTTATTTTAAGTCTCAAACTAAATTTTAAAAATTTTATACCTCAAAATTCAATATAGAGGCATAACAGACCTAATTCAAGTATGCCAAATCAATTATTTATTTTTGTTTTTGGTGGAAGGAACAAATGTTTTTTATTTTATTTTGGAGAAAAAAAGGAATAAAAAGAATTGGATAGAAGAAAAGGGCAAAAAAATTATAATTTTTCGAGAATACATGTTTTCGAAATCTGGAAAATTATTTTTTCTTACAAAACTTAACTGTTAAACACATCTTGTATCTGACAATTGAAATTTATTCTGCAATATAGAAAAAAAAAAAATATTTCGCACTAAGTTGTGATAGGTACAAACACACCTGCTTGGTTGAAGTTTAAATTTGACAATAGATTTTTTTAGTTATATATACCCTTCATAAAAATAGAAAAGTTTTGGAAGTATAGAAAAGAAAAAAGAAAAAAAGAAGAATGGGAGGCGTGAAGGAGTAAATGTACAGTGTTAGGTTGGTGGGCTCTGATCAGAGCCCAGAACTGTATTGAGGTTGGACCACAACTTACAAGTACAAGACAAACTTATTAATTCTATAAAAGCCCGAATCATGTTTTTCGTTATTACCCTTCAAATCCATCCATTACTTTGGGATTGTCAAAATGGGACTTCAATGTGGCCGCGGTTATACTGTAGAACACAAAAAATTCATTACATACTGTAAATATTTTGACAGGGACTAAACGATTTAGATAGTTGTTACATTTTATGTAATGTGTTTTTTCTCGATTAATATCTGTAATAAAGAATGTTACACAAGTTTTACGCAACATGTATTACAAAATCACAACACCGTTCGCTCAAAACAAAATTCAGACAGTCAAAATATGTATTGATTTTTTTTTATATTTAACACAATAGCTAGACCTGTTCCACGCT
Source organism: Vinca minor (assembly GCA_026122235.1). Classification (NCBI taxonomy): domain Eukaryota; kingdom Viridiplantae; phylum Streptophyta; class Magnoliopsida; order Gentianales; family Apocynaceae; genus Vinca; species Vinca minor. Next base: position 10,369,216 of record JAOCZM010000115.1, on the reverse strand, counting down.
AGAATAAACCGAACCTTCCTTACCAAAACAAGAAAAGAAAACCTAAAGCAAAATGATTTTAAAAACGACAGTTAAAGATGAAGATATTATGTGTTGCCAAGTCTAGGGCCAGTGTCGTTTTAGAATGGAAATTTGACTATCAATTTTTTGACATTTGAAATGGTAAAAGTTTCATTCTCTTTGCAATATTAGGTAGGAGAGAGGTTAGGGTTTGTGTCAATTTATATACTCCCTCCGTCCCAAATCAACTGTCCATATTTCATTTTTTGTTTATCCCAAATTAGTTGTTCACGAAACTGTTGCAATTGGCGTAATATATTTATATAGAAATTGAGTATATTTAGATTGGATCTAATATGAGTTTAGTCTATTTAAAATTAAGACCGAGATTTTTAAACTCTTATTATATTGAGTATGTGTATAAACATTTTTTTTTAAAGTAAAACATCAATCTTTTGAAATAATTATCCTATTCTTTAGTATGTTAGGGAAATTAATTAAAATATATAATATGAAAATACCTAATATTTTCTTCTTTATTGATTTATGCAAAAACCAAAATATTTTACACAATGAAATTACTGATCAATTCATCAAAAGTTACTGCTTTGGAATCTTGATAATTGGCTGCCAAGTTGGAGATTCATCAAGAAATTTATCAAGAAGCAAGAATTATACTAAACAGGAGAATTCATGAAGATTCTGCAGGTAAACTTTTTGAGAAATTCATTGTGATGGGGTTCAATCTTGGAGAAATAGTTCTGTATATGAGGCCCTTGGAATGGTCACTTGGATATAATTTCTTGAGGTAGGTGGGAAATACCTAATCAACAATATCTTGATGTTTAGAAGGAAATAATTAAATAGTGGAGGATTGGTATTTAATTTAATTAAATGATTATAATAGGAGGATATAATTGGAAGAGAAAAAATTATATAATAATTAAAAAAAATATGATAGGTAAAAGTGTCAATTTAAAGCAAAAAAGACTTGGATGAAGTGCCATTGCAAATAGTCCCTCCATCCCTAAATAAGGTTAACAATTGAGTATTTCACATGAATTAAAAAATTCCTAAAAACAATAAAAGTCAAAGACAAAATGACTAATATATTCTCATTAAATACATATTAGAAATTGAAACTGTGGTTAAAAGAAAAAAGTAAGAAAAGGGTAAAAATGATAAAAGTTCATTAAATTTTTATTGATAATCCAAATATTAACATTATTTTGGGAAAGAGAAAAACGCTGTAGATGTACACCAACTATTTCTGCTTTTCTCTAAATAGCACAAAGATAAAATTAGAGCCCCCGTGTACATGAACAATTTACGGGACTGCTCTGTTTGTCAAATTAAATATTCAGGCCAAATTCCGTAAAAAAAAAAGCCATGTGCCGCGCACATGGCACCGGATTGAAGGGTAAACTGGCCATTTTATATGCTATTGAGAGAAGGAATCTCCAAACCCGACCAATACCCGACCCGCCCGTTTCTTCATCTTCTTCATCCAAAGATCCTCCTTCTTCCTCCTTCTTCCTCCTCCTCCACCCATCCCCCCCTTCCGCCACTCCCTCCTCCGCCTCCGATTCCGAAGCCACCATCTCCTCCTAAACCACCTGCTCACCTATTCCTTTTTCCAAAATGAATCCCCACCCAAACCCACTTACCCCTCACCCCTTCTTCCCAATTCATATTCTTAGAATGAAATGGTTTTATTTCTTAAGGACCAAAATTCTTTTCCCGAAATGAATCATCCATGGAGCACGAATTAAGAAATGGGTAATGGGTTTTGGGGGAGAAAATTGTGTATTTTGGGTAATGGGTTTTGGGGAAAAATTGTGTATTTTGGAGTTGTGGGGTGGCGGAAGGGGAGGGTGATGGGTGGAATGGAGGAAGAAGGAGGATGGAGTGTGGTGGGTAGAGTGGAGGAAGGCGGAAGGGGAGGGTGGCGATGGCGGTGGGATGGGGTGGTGGTGGTGATGTGTGATGTGTGAGGGACCCGCGGATACATCTCTTGACCCGCCCAAAAAAACCCACTGACCCGCGGACACACCTCTAGACCCGCAAAATAAATCTAATGATGACCCAATAGCCCGTTAGCCCGATCCATCCACCACATAAACAAGTGAGCTTCTTCACTAATATGGATCAAAACTCCTGAAATTCATCTCCTTCGTGAAGAACACTTGAAGAACACCAAGAAAGCTTAAAAAATTAATCATGATGGAACCTGAATATTTTATGATAGCACCATTCTCCTAGATTCCATAAAAAGGAAAACCACAAAATATTCACCGATCTGTTCCAAAAAGCCATTACTCAAAGAGGTTTACCATAAATTTCACGAAATACACATACCTTTAGAGGATGGGGGCTGATTTTGCCCTTCTCGTCGGATGGGAGTGGTGGTGGGATTGGGTGGTGGTGGTGGTGTGAGAGGTGGAGGTGGTGGGATGGGGGTGGTGGTGCTGTGTGTGGTGGTGGAGGTGGTGGGAAGGGGAGGGGATATAAAATGGCCATTTTACCCTTCAATCCGGTGCCATGTGCGCGGCACATGGCTTTTTTTGACGGAATTTGGCCTGAATCCTTAATTTGACAAACAGAGCAGTCCCGTAAATTGTTCATGTACACGGGGGCTCTAATTTTATCTTTGTGCTATTTAGAGAAAAGCAGAAATAGTTGGTGTACATCTATAGCGTTTTTCTCTTTTGGGAAAAGATTGAAGTGCCAAATGTTAACATTATTTGGGGATGGAGGGAGTAGTAGAGTACCATTATGGTCCCTCTTTTATATTTTAAAACAGATAAGGTAGAATATAAGAGAGAACATTGTTTTTTTTTTTTATTTACATAATCATCAATGTAAAAGTTAAATTTTTTAGTGATATTAATTTTAACGAAAGTAATTTTTTTTTTTGAGAATAATCTAAAAACTTCAATATTTCATGAAACTTATGAGAAAGTAATCCAAAAGTAATATTATCTTGCTAAACATACACCTTTGATTAAATATCACTGGGAGTTGACTTATTCAAAATATATATAACCTCTGTGTGTACTTTTAAGTAACAATAGTGAATCATAAAAAAAATATTTAATCAATTAATAAAATTACCCACTTGTCAAAAAATATAACAAATGTAAGAGGTACAGACATGTGAATGGGGATTTAACCTTTTGTAAATGGCTAGTGATATTGCTAAGGTACATTTCTTCCTGCAAAGACAATTTATCATTATATGATCAAACTACCCTTTCAGTGAATATTAATCTCTCAATTAGTTTATCACTCTAATAGTTTCTTTCCAAAAAATCAGATTATTATCTCTCCAATGTTTTCTTTCCTAATATATTTATAATCAATCTTTAATTTTCTCTCTTATATAGTGCTAGAAGTTCACCAACGATATAAACCAAAATAAATTTTTGATCCAAGATTTTTCATTCATTAGAACTAATAAGTAAGATTTTTTTTTTTAGTGCTTAGTATGGCTTTAACTATCTTCTTTATTTATTTCATATGTGAAAAAAAGATCATGTACAAGTATGATAAAAACATTAAAGTAAAGTAACTTTGCAAATAGGGGATGAAATTTCTGTTACTTTCTAATGACGTGTTATTTTCCTTGTGTGTCTCACTGTCTCAGCCATGATAATTGGTAAGGTGGAAAACGACTCGTCAGTTGAAGACGAATGCACCGAATTCCTATTTTCTTTGAAGTTAAATTCTCTAAGATAACTAACAGATTAATGGAATCCAACTTTTGGCCTTAAAACTTGTTAGGCTATTTTTTAGGGTATATTAAGGTAAGTCGAAATCTTATTTGCTAAAGCAAATATCAAGCGGAAGACAGATTTAAGGAATCCATATGCTAGCTAATGTGGCTGATTCAGGAAATGAGATTTGGCAAAAAAAAAGTGTCTAAAAAAATTAAAATCATGTGTAGAGTTTTCTAGAAAAGAATGGCCAATTAGACCACTGTCTCCACAAAAATGTGCACAATAAGTACGTTTAATTCAACTGATATAATCTTCATACTAAGTGCTTGTCCATGATAATATGGTCACGGATTTTAGTCACACAAAAAAAAAAAACATATAACATTATCAAGTTTATTCTGCATATATCTAACTGGATTAGTTAAATTGTACCCAAATCACTCATCTTTTTTTTCTTCTTAAGGTAAGGTAAAGGGCCAGGCATGGTGGGGTAGGAGCATCCAGTCGGAAATCTTTTTTGCTTGACCAAGAAGTCTTATGTCCTCCGAGTCGCACGGCGTTTTAACCGAAAGAACTTCTTGCGCAATTCATGCCTTTCTGTTTTTATGACCAAAAATTCTTTCTTGATTTCCATTTTAAATTGTTCTCTGGACTTTTTATCATTATGAGGTGATCGTAATACAGTATATATTTTACAAAAAAACACAAACATGTGGACGACAAATTGCAGAAAATTTGTCCATTCTTTTTGTGTCCACAAATTAAAGGGAGAATGTGATTATAGCGAAACTTCGTAGCAGTTACAAGGCTTAGGGGGTTGCAATCTATCATGGCCTTTAATATGGCAAAATATCCCCTGTCCCCGTTATTATTCCCATCTCTATTCCCAACCAATTACAATTCACCATGTGTATATATAATTGAAAAAAATATTTATATAATAAATTCTAATTAATGAGGGACAGAAATGAGGATAGAAATAAGGACAAATGATTTTCACCCCTTTAATATTTGCATATATATTTCCACACAAAACACCAACAATTTCTTGGCATATCTTAACCCCCCCCCCCCCACACACACACACACACACACACACACACCAAACCCTCTTAATTTACGATGTCAAGAAATTTAAATTAATTAACTTAAATTTAATTGATGATTTAAGTTAAATTATTATACAATAATTTTATAAATATTTTACTTTTATTAATAGTACTTTTTCATTTACTTTTTTAATTAAAATAAAGTAATTTTTTATAACCACGTTGGCCTTTTTGTATAAATTATATCATAATGAAGATATATATTTAATATTTCTAAAGTTACAACCGAAGTAAATTTTTGTTAATGATACATTTTGTTAGGCTTTATTGTCATCATATTATGCTATTATGACATTTTGGTCATACTATGTTTCTATTTCGAGTTGAAAAATAATTTATCAAACATTGAAAAATAATTTATCAAAGGTGTTTTACTCCCAGAATGGGCAGAGTGTCTCACCCGAGGTCGTGGGTTCGATCACCTCCAGCCCTGCGTGCAGCAGTTTTAATCTCCCTTTCTAGGGCTATCTCCTCCTCGTCTGAGCATGGGCTTCTCTCCCTATATGGGACGAACCAGCCCAATCGAATTAAAAAAAAAAATGTTTCTATTTCGAGTTGAAAAATAATTTATCAAACATTGAAAAAAAATAGCATCCTATTCTATATTGACCATTTCTTCCCGACATTGGAATGGAACAAAGTTTTTGAGTTCATGTGAATAAAAACCGATTCTACTTAAAAAGGACAAAAAATCACCAGTCTCAGTATATATTTTTATTTGTGTCCCAATCAATCACAATTTACCATGTGTATATACAATTGGAATAAATATTTATATAGTAAATTCTGATTGGTTGGGGATAGGGATAGAGACATACACGGTGACAGACGATTTTCACCCCTTAAAAAGAGGTTCTATTTTATTTCATTATCATGTACCAAACATGATATGAGATTATGATCGATCATTGCATTCTTTATTGATATTAAAAATGGACTTGACCTAACTCAATCCCTCAAAACGTATTTCAATAGGGGAGGATTGTCCAAGCCTTATATATTGCAAATAAGCACACAAGCTAGCCGATGTGGAATTTCCAACACACCCTTCACGCCTAGGGCTGGACATCTGGAGCGTGAACATTAATGGGGCCAAACATCAGACTAGGTGACTCTGATACAAAAGGTTCGTCAAGAGGGGGAGGATTGCACAAGCCATATATTGCAAATACACACACAAATTAATCGATGTGGGATCTTTAACACTCCTCACGACCAGGGTTGCATATCTAGACCGTGAATAATAATTGGGTCCCACATCGAACTAATTGACTTTGATACCATGTTAAAAGTGAATTTGAACTAACTCAATTTTTTTAAAATGAGCCACACAAATTAATCGATGTAAAATCTTTAACATAATTGAATGTTTATCTCATATGTTGATTTGGGTTTCCAAAATGTATTGCAATAGTCAGGGCCCAAAGCATAGAAAATTCAAGGAAATTGCAAAGAAAGAGACCGTTGATATGAGTTGCAATAGAAACTAGAAAGTATTACTCATTCATCAAAAAAGGAAAAAATATATATATGAAAAGTATTCCGTCTGTTTCATAATAGATAATTTTGATATGGATCAGTTTCATTGGACCCTGCGGTTCACCACATCACCACATAATGAGAAGAGTGACAACTTTATGATGATGTAATCAATTTTGAACCACAAGATCCACTTGGACCTGGTCTATATCAAAAATTTCCTTCATAATAATATAACGCTTTGTATATAGTTTTGCATAAATTAGAGAAAAATAAGGGTAAAATAGTATATTTGGTCCTTTTGTATTTTGAGATTGCGGTTAAGGTCTCATTTGTTTTATTTTGACTTTTAAGGTTCCGTTTTTTCGACCTGACATTAGAGGACATCCGTCCAGTTTCCTGTTAAAGTCTCGTCTACCCAGTGACGTGATTTATTTTTCAAGGGTAATTTGGGAATTTCATTTCAATTATGTCCCTTAAAAAAAATTGATTATTTGTACTCAATTGTACAATTTAAAACTCTTGGTGCCCAATTTAATTTTTTTCTTCATCTACTAAACTCTTCTTCCCCAACATCATCTTCATCCACGTTCCCCCGCAAACCCAACCCCCCCTCCCTCTCCACCACCACCACCACCATTGCTTTGTATCCATGACCACAAAGAGACCATGAACCTCACAAAATGGAGATCATCTCTTCAATGATGTTCTCTTACAACCTACAAAAAAAATAAACAAATTCACTTTTACTCAATGTGGGTTTCAAGATTTTGGACAATAATTTAAGATAGTAATTAATCTCAATTATTGCTCATATTTACTTGAATTTCTTGATATGAGTTCAAATTTTAAGTTTGGTTCAATTAAATTTGAGAGAAGTTTGTCAAAATTGAAGGATTTGGCAAGTTTATCTTTAATTATTTTGGGGGATTTTGATTATAGCAGCAGCATATGGGAATGGAATTTGGTCACCACCCCATTTCATTCTTATTCTTGACACCACCATCAAGAACCTTCACACAGGCTTATGCTTTGCAAAATAGTATTTTGCTACTAAATACCCTTCATAACTTGACTTATACTAAATACCCTTCAAATCTCCCAGTGCCAAATTTCAATTGTTTTTCTTCAGATCTCTCGATTTTTTATTTTTTAGGTTTAGGAGTTGTAGAATTGATTCGTAGTACAAATTACAATTTTACATGAATGCCATCTTAGGAGAATGTTGTTGATGGAAAACTTAAACTAAAAGGAAAAGTTTTGGATGTTAATGTTGCTAGTTTTGGTGGAGATGGCTGAATGAAGACGATGAAGATGGAGGGGAAGGGAAGGGGATGAGTGTAGGGATATATTTTTTGGTTAATTTAAAATGGGCAAAAACACCAATTTGGTCATAAAAGATGTTTCTAAGAGCCGTTAAAGTCCTAAAAGATTAATTTTTTCTTTTAATGTCTTGTATGTAGTTACGTGCTGCCATTAAGGTCTTTCCGTCCAAATTTCTGTCTAGATACCGTCAAGTCAGTCATGTGCTTCACATGTGAGGCATTTTTTAAGGGTATTTCGGACATTTTAACATATTTCTCTCAAGAGAAATTTAGGTACTCAATTGTTAAACAAAATAAACAATGAATACTCAATTTAAATTAACTAATATAAACCCATACCCTCCCCCACATCTTCCTCCGCCCCTACACTTCCCCACCGCCGTCAACCACCACCATGGCCACCACCTTCATCCTACACCTTCAAATGCTTGAAGAAGAAACAAAAATCTTGAAAAACAATCTTGAACATTGAGAAACAAGAACACAATTCAAAATTAAAACAAGAACCCATCAAACTTTTACAAGATTATACCATAAGAGAAATTGAAATTCATCTAATCATTCAAGAATTTGTATAAAATTTTGATGGTTTTTTTTTCTTCTCAATTGTGTTATTGAACCACCTTCGTCTCTCTCCCTATATTTCTTAATTTTTTTTATTTTATACCCCTCCATCTTCATCTTCATCAACCACCATAGTGAAAACAATCAAGATTCAAGAAGAAGCACATACGAATACGCCAATCCAAATGTGGTTTTTTTTTTTTTTTTTGCAGAAAATCGAATACGCCAAAACAAGAGCTCCGATCTACTGTAGTGGGGGAGTGTTCTTTGGTCGGCGGCAAAGCTTACAAATGGGTTTTGATTCAAATGGTAAACAATATTTCTGTTGGGGAAAATGTTGTTTGTGGGTTTTGTTTCCCTTTAATGACATCATATTTCACTTTAAGAGTAACAAGAGTGGCTTTAAAGGCGAGATTTCTTGAGATAAGATTGTCAACTTTTGAAGGTGTAGGATGAAGGTGGTGGCCATGGTGGTGGTTGATGGCGGTGGGGAAGGGTAGGGGCGGAGAAAGATGTGGGGAGAGGGTATGGGTTTATATTAATTAATTTAAATTGAGTACCTAAATTTTTCTTGAGAGAAATATGTTAAAATGTCTGAAATACCCTTAAAAAATGCCTCACATGTGAAGCACATGACTGATTTGACGGTATCTAGACAGAAATTTGGACGGAAAGATCTTAATGGCAGCACGTAACTACATGCAGGACATTAAAAGAGAAAATTAATCTTTTAGGACTTTAACGGCTCTTAGAAACATCTTTTAGGACCAAATTGATGTTTTTGCCATTTAAAATGGGTATACATAGTTATTTTGTTAACAATTGAGTATCAAAGTTTTTTTTTTTTGTGGGAAATAAGTTGAATTTTCGAAATACCCTTAAAAAAATACTCACATGAATGGCACGTGACTGTGTTGAAGGGACTTTGATAGAAAATTGAACGGAAGCCCTTTATTGGCAGGTCGAAAATACGTTATTGACATTAAAAGTTAAAATAAAACGAATGAGACCTTAACCGCAATTTCAAAATATGAAAAGGATCAAATAGACTATTTTGCTGAGGAATAAGAGGTATATTTTTAACTAAAAATTTAAGAAATTTAATTTATTCTAATTAACCCTTAGTTTTTTTTTTTTTTTTTTTTTGGAGCGCCCGAAGGGGAAGAGTGGAGAGTACCCTAGATAGGGAAGATTGAAGCATGCCCATGCCCCGTGGGAGGAAGATAAGCCTCATAAGGAGGAGAATTATTTGCCCCATTATGGGGAGATATAGGAATCGAACACGGGACCTCCGCCCCCCGTGTTCGGGTAGCCTTACCACTTGGGCTACCCGATTCCCATAATTAACCCTTAGTTACTAACCTCTTTTTCTTTCTCTATATATAACGTTATGCATAAGATTAATTTTAAAAATATATATAATTAAAAGTTAAAAATGAGCATATTTTAAGAGATCAAACATTTTAAATGATTTGTATTATGAAACAAATACTACTAGAGTACTGTTATTTCTTTTCTCGTCATATTATTACCTGAACGACAAAAGTACTACGGCTTTATTGTATGATAAAACCGAAATGCATCAACATGGTATTAAGGGTCAGATTGAATTGAGTTTGGGTTTGGAATTTTAATCTCAATCTCAAACTAAACAAAATTTTAAATGATTTAATTTTTCATGTTTCATTTACAAACTCAATTCAAAGTTGGTTTAAGTATGAGTTTGAGTTTCGAGCAGATCAAATCCAAACTCTAGATTTTCAAATATTATATTAGTGCTATTGAACATTTATTTTTCTATTAACTATTCTTATTAAAATAGACATTCAATTTGGAATAAACTGTGACGCATTAGTATAATTAAGGCAGGATAAACTTTAATTATGGCGAAAGAGGATGATGATTAGTGAAGAAAGAAGAAGAGTTCAAAGGGCACTAGGAAATCAATAAGTGAAAGGGACAGCAGTTGGCCAGTTGGCCATTTTCAAGAATTCTTGGGAAGACTTACAAGTCAAATTGTCCTTTCTTCTATCAAAGTCCTTGACATTTCCAGTTTTCCACCATTCAATTGATGAAATAACGCGGATTTTCCATTTCAATCACTATCTTCCCTTCAATCATAGCCATACATTCATATTGAGATAACAGAATTTCACCACTCTAATTACTGGAGGGAGCTAAAACGCGTATTTTGACAGAGTTTTAGTTCAAAATAAAACTTAATAATCTCACTTGAGGAATTTAGATTTTTTTCAGTGACAGATTTATGACATAAGAGTACGGTAAGCTGTAACACTACGTTTGGTACGCTGGAATTGAATGGAATGAAACCCCTTTCCAGGCAGAATCACTTCGGAATCCTCTTTCCATTCCAGTGTTTGGAAGGCAAAGGTAGAATGGAAGGTCGATTCCTTTTTGTGTTTGGTAAAACTATATCTTAATGTCAAGATGGAATGGAATTAAACAAAATATGACGTAAATGCCCTTTTAGCATATACTAGTGATAATAAAACCTAATTAAACATTCATTACAAAATTTTACTTGAATAATTATGACATTATATATCAAAAATATTTTATATATTTTTATTACTATGTTGACATTTTAATAAAAAGAGCAATTTGCACTAAATGGCCACCAACATTTTTTGAATTTATGTCTTTAACCAAATACATTAATTTTAGTGGTTTATAGCCATCAACAATTTACGACCTGCAAGTCTTAGCTCCGGTGACAAATTCCGACCAAATTTTTAATGTTTTTTGCCGAAAAGTGTAAAAATTATTAATAATGAGTAGCAAAAAAATAAACTTGGAACTTGTTAAAACGTGGATACGGTGTTGGTTATGGAGGCAGTGGAAGTGGAGGCGGTGGTGGAAGTTATGGAGGTGGCGACAGGGGTGGGGGTAGCCATGGTGGCTAGAGCGGCTGCTACAAGTGCGGCGAATCTGGCCATATGGCTCGTGACTGCTCACAGGGAGGAGAAGGAGGCCGAGGCCGATATGGTGGGGGCAGGAGGGGCTGCTACAAGTGTGGAAAGGATGTCAACTTTGCTCGCGAGTGCCCAATCAACAGCCGTTGTTGAACTCAGATGGACCTCTGATATGCTGCTTTTCTTTTGCTTATGTTGCATCTATTTTGGGGATTTTCCATTTAGATGATGCAGCTTGAGAAATAACAATGGAGTTCAAAAAAATCAGGACAAAAACGGCACTCATGTGCCGGGCACATGTGGGATTTTAAAAAAAAGTTGGCCGAAATTTGTTACCGGAGCTAAGACATTCAGGTCGTAAATTGTTTATGGCTATAAACCACTAAAATTAATGTATTTGGTTAGAAAGAGAAATTTGAAAAATGTTGGTGGCAATTTAGTGCAAATTGCTCTAATAAAAACTATGTTTCAACAATATATATATATAATTAAAATGTCAACTTATTAATAAAAATATCTTTACTTTTAAAATTAAAAATAGATTAAAACTACTACTACAAAAAAAGAAATATTTATAAAGTTACTATCTATGAAATTATACTAAGTGAAATAGAATATTTATGACTAAATATGAATACGTTGCTATGTAAAATGAACGTAATAATTAATTAAAAGAGGGGTATAAATATCAATTACTATTTATTGATGATTCCAACTTCTCTGGGAATGCCATTACATAGGTTTTGGTGTGGAATGACCTTTCCCACTTTTTCCTGGAATCGTCATTCCTGTGGAATGACCATTCCCACTTCAAATTGCTCAACCAAACGCCGGAATGAAAAGAGAAGTGGGAAAGACATTTCTATTCCCGCGTACCGAACGTACTCTACTTTAATAATAAGGGTATTAAGGGCACTTGTTGATGAAACATATATACTTTAATATTATATATATGGTCAAATTTCAAATCAGTAAACATATATACGTAGAAGTCATGAGTTCGAATTTTCTTCATGTTTCTTGAATCCCCTATTTATTATAATAGATAGGACCCTTCCCCCAATAAATAAATAAAATTAAAAAAAAAACTTCTTTTATTAAATTTAATTTCACCCTTGATTAGTAGAGAATCTCAGACGATTTCAAGTTGAATTGATTCTAGGATGTCGGTTAATACGACCAATTCAACAAGCTATTTTCTCTTTAAGTTTTGATCAATACTTTTGACTCATGTTCTTCATGAAGAATGGAAGAATTTGAGTTTTGAACAATGAAATGTTTTCAAAGTGTTTAAAAGCTTACTAGAAGTTAAAATGCTCTTCCTAATTTTTCAGAGTAAAAACTATATAATTAAATTAATCTACTTAGCAAGAAATATAACAATAGAATTCAAGTCACGGGGTTGAGACAAATAAAGAGTTAATAACTATTTATAGTACTAAACTATTTAAGAATTTCTCTTTATAGTACTAAACTATTTTTTTATCTAAATATGTCACTCAACTATTTACGTTTATCAAAAAATATACAACCACCCATTTTTGGGGTGTTTTCCGGCCAGCGATATCACGTGAGTTGCTTCGGAACATGAACAACGACGAAAAGGAAAAGAAATCTGAAACGTCGGCGATAACTCGCTAATTTGTTGTTGCGAGGGCAAACGGGTCCGTCAAATTAAGCGATTATAGCTCGACGTTTCCAATATTTCTTTTCCTTTTCGCCTTTGTTCATGTTCTGAAGCAACTCACGTGACATCGCTGGCCGGAAAACACCCAAAAAATGGGTGATTGTATATTTTTTGATAAACGTAAATAGTTGAGTGACATATTTAGATAACAAAATAGTTTAGTACTATAAAGAGAAATTCGTAAATAGTTTAGTTCTATAAATAACTATTAACTCTACAAATAAAATAACATAACTCATTAATTCCCTAATAATTGAGCCAGAATAAATAAGATACAAATCTAACATTTAAAAATAAATACACAAAGTAACTCATTAGGAAATATGATTGATACTGGGGGGGTGTTCCTCAGTCGAATTTACTAGTCACAGCAACGACTTGATATTTGGACTGTCGAGCGAGTCTTCTGCATTGGCCCCTTCCTGTTCTGTGACTTCTGTCGCCATATTGCACGAATGCCTTAATATAAATAAACCCCTCTTCTCTTTTCTTCTCTTCACCCCAATCAATCCTAACTTGAATTTCTTACATTTTTACTTATCTGAAGAAATTTGGATAAGTTTTGTTGATAATAATACAATATGGATGACTATGCTGCTGCTGCTCAATTGCCTGGATTCAGGTTCCATCCCACTGAAGAAGAGCTGCTTCAATTCTACCTCAAGAACATTTTTCTTGGGAAGAAAATGAATTTTGATATTATTGGTTTTCTAAACATTTATCATCACGATCCTTGGGAATTGCCTGGTACATTTCTCATTCTCTGTCGAGATTTAAATGTTCACTTTTCTGCACAAAACTAGAGTCCTCGCCATTTTTTCAAACGATAGATTTTTCATTAAAAAGATTCATCTCTTGGAGAAATACATTAAAATATTTATTAATTGTGACAGGGCTGGCAAAGATTGGGGAGAGAGAATGGTATTTCTTTGTGGAAAGGGATAGAAAGCATGGAAGTGGAGGAAGTGGAGGAAGGCCTAATAGAACAACAAAAAGTGGATTCTGGAAAGCCACAGGTTCTGATAGGAGAATATTTTGTTTGTCCAATCCCAAGAAGATGATCGGACTCAAGAAAACACTTGTTTTCTATATGGGCAGAGCACCTCGTGGCTGCAAGACTGATTGGATCATGAATGAATATCGCCTACCCGATACATCATCATCCACTTCTTCCAAGGTCCAAATTCAATTTAATATATACATCAATTTCAATTTTTATATCTCGTCTCACGTCTAAAATATCTAAAGTTGATAATATATTTGTTACTGGACAAAATTTCTTGATTGGTTTTGAATCGATACTTATTAAGCGCATGCTTATTTTCTACCTCCATCCAGGGACCGAGATTTTTAAAAATTCTATCAGATATAGTAAATTTTATATGTAGTTTCAAATATTTGATCAAATTTGCCCCCACAACATTTTTTTGCAATTTTTATATGTAATTCGGCATACTGTTACAGTTTTTTGCCCCCAACCTAAAAATTCTGGATTCGTCACTGCCTCCATCCCCTTAATTTGTTAAGGATTTTCTTTTTAAGCCCCTAATATTCATTTTTGCGTTCGTCCCTACATGAATTGCGTTCTTAAACTTACGGGCACTGGGCGTGACATTGAATTATCTTTGATTACTAGAGCAAGAACATGAAGGAAAAGGCTATACTAATGTAAACTCTTGTTCTCCCAAACCTATTTGCAGGATGTAGTGCTGTGTAAAATATATAGGAAAGCAACTTCACTGAGGGTGTTGGAGCAGAGAGCAGCCATGGAAGAAGAATCAAAAGCATTTCACTCTGTGACTACTACTATTGCATCAACCCCACTAATGGATTCTATTTCAACTTGCAATAATGAAGTATTGAAGAAGGAAGCTGAAGAATTACTGGGATTGGATCATTCAGAGAATTCTATAGAGGAAAATAATAATAATAATAATTATTCTTCTGAAAATAAAGAGTTGGTAAAAGGGAAAGGGAATTTGACAGATCTTCAAGTACCAAAATTCAATATGGATTGCACACAAGACCCTTTATGGACGCAGTTAAGCCCTTGGCTTGACATTTTCACCCCTGGTTTTATTGCTAATATTCTAATTAATTAAGTTCGGGTTTTATATTTGACCACATCAAACTAGGGGCTCTTTCGTCAACATTTTCAGTTGTAAATATAAGTCTGTCAAGGCAGTTCAAATTATCTGTAACATTTAATGTAACATGTAACAATTTAATAATGAAAATGTTTATTCAAATAACTTAAATTCTAACTAGTAAATTTTACGGATGAAATTGTTATAATTGTAAATTAATTATTACATAGGTGGTACAAGGAGTGTTATATAGTAAAATCTATATACAGTAATACCATATATAAGAATAACCTCCTTATAGTAATAAAAAATTATGGTCCCAAGTTGGAACCAGTTATAAATAAGAATAAACTCTACATTGTAATATTCCATGTTATTTTTAGGACCATCATTAAAAAATTTACCTCCATATAGTAATAAAATAACATTAAAATTTTAATATATTTATATATCTATATAAAATATTTAGAATTATTTAATTATATTACATTAAACTTAAGATGATATGAAAAACTTATCTAAAGTTGTATGTAAATATTTGCGTGCTCTTCATTGCACACAAACCATTCATAAAGTGGAGACTCTATTAAAGGGTACTTTACATGTTTTTGACGTTTTACAATCGGGTTCAAAAAAACTTCTCCTTGTTGGTCGGTTGATTTATTGACTATCTTGGATATTGTTGTTTGCGACAACTTAAGCTTATGAGTATTTTCTAACCATTTTGCAAGATCTTTTTGCTTCCAATCGGGGTTGATTTCTTTCATTTTGCGCAACTCAACACAAATACTTTCAATGATTTGAGTTCGTTTGTTTTTAGATGCCATGACTTGCTTGAAGTAGATGATGTATGATTTTGAAATGATAATGACATTTATGATTATGCTAGCATTTATATATGTATAATAAAAATAAAACAAACGAAAAGACATTATGAAGATGCAACATATATGAGTGCATATTTTAAACATATAATGATGTATGTACATACATTTTTTTTTTTTACATTTCCTATATATATATTGTATATACATGAATGAACCTTCTAAATCTAATAGATACACAATATACATGCATGATGTATGCACATTTTTTTTTAAAACTCATTAATCTTATACAACTTTTAAATTTATGTTTTTAAAATATGAAAGAGACGTATTTCCAAGTGTCGTATATTAGTTATTAGTTACTTTTTAAAAATTATAATTTTTATATGTAAGTCTCTATTTAAGAATAACCTCCCTATAGTAATATTTTTCTCCGATCCCTAGCATATTACTGTATAGAAGTTTTACTTTATAACATTTTGAAGTGTGTCAGGGACACTTTTCATTTTCTCTAGTCGGGTGGAACCAAAATGACCTCTTTTTGGTTGGCAAACAAGCTAGAGAGCCAAAATGTTCAGGTTGGCACACAAGTTTTTTTATCCCTATAAAAATTTGTAATTCAATCTAGAAATTTTCAAAAGCTTGTATAGAAGTACGCATTAATTTAAATAAAATAAAGTTTATATAGTAACTATTTTTATATGAAATCTTGTGAAATTTATCTCTTTTAAGTTTGGAAAATAATCTCTCTCCTGTCTTTTGCCACTTCGGTATGAAGCGTTTATAATTACCATTATTTAAAAAACAAAATCAATTACAGACTCATTTCATATTTTCTTACATGAATTTTACGGTTCATGAATATAAATAATTGAGATAATCGTATTCTCTTTCTTTAATGTGATGACATAATAAATTATGGACTACAAAATCCATTGTACCAACTTCATTACTGAACTATTTTTGTACTTTTACCTTTTGATGAGTGTTCATAATTATCATATATATATATATAGAAAGAAAAGGACAGACTCAGTTTTATATTTCTTCAAAGAAAATGCTCTCTACTAATGCCAGAGGACCAAGAAAATAAATATGTTACATTTACAACGAAAAAAAAACTATAATTCCCTACTAAATTTTTACAGATTGTGTGAGAAAATAGATTTTTACCAATTTGTATTTGTTTTTATCTCAAAGAAGGTGTCTTCTCAAGAACCTCTTCCTTTCTGCCTCTTCTCTTCTAGAATTGCAGCTTCATTAAGCATATCAGCAGCATCCTGATTCATTTCGAGTTTTGCAAGTGCAACCGACTGCAAGTAGAAAGCTGTCGCCCAATCTGGATATACGCATTGTGCTTGCATTGCATCTCTCAGAGCGGCATCAGGTTGATCGAACATAAGGTAACATAAACTACGCCTTGCATAAACAGTCGGTGAAACCATTGTTCCAACATCGATAAACTGCATGCGAAAACAAAAGAAAGACGTAAATTTTCTTCCTTGATTACTATCAGTATGACCACAAGGATGAAACACTGATCCGTTTGACATGAAGTGCCACAATTTTAACCTGTGAATAGCAATCCATGGCAGTTTTAAAATCTTTATCCCGGAATGCAAAATCCCCGCGCTTCCTTGCATCCAACATGTCTTTCATTTGCTGGGTCCATTCTTGAAAAGATAGCTAAAAAAACACGTTGGGACAATTTAGAATAGACCAGTGAGACGGATACAAAATGAGAATGTGAATAGACAATAGAATGGAATACTAAGGCTTGTGGGATGAGTTTGATACCTCATTAGTTCCTTCATCATCGCGATAGTGTGTCATAACCAGAATCTGATGAATTGCTGTGAGATCCATTCGTGAACAGGCCTCTCCCATTGGGGAAAGAGGACGTTTTGGGGGAGGTGGGGGATCCTCATGCTTGGAAATTCCAAGCATCACATGAGACGGAACCTGAAATACATGTAACATACAAATCAGATCTTTAAACCATCTGTTTTCTTTTATCGGTGAATGATAACATTGGTGAGTGCCACTCAATGAGGACAGTGGGGAAAGGAAGAAAAGACGAGTATTTAGAATTTTCATTAGCGAGCATGGAATGAAGAGTTGCATAGTTCAATTTCTTACATCAGATTTGGGCTGTAAAGGACCAAGAGTAGAGATTAGGTCCTTTGTACTGGGCCGCTCCTTAGGTTCGAATTGCAAGCATTGAGAGGCAAGGCTAACTACTACTCTTGCATCTTCAGTTGAGAACTTTCCCTCCAGATGCGAATCCATTAAAACGATGATGTTTTTACCACGTATCATATCAAGAGCCTGCAAAGAGAGGTATCTGTCAAGCTAACCCCAATATCATATCATAAGCCTATGTTCAAGGCATATCTTTCTTGTGATTTTAAAAATATAATTTCTCTAATTGTGGCAAATCCTCCGTATGCAGATCTTCACTACTATTTAATCACTTTCTTACAGATAAGATGAATTAATTTGACATATTGAGGTTGTAATTTTACTTCATAATATGACCAAATTTCATATATTCTGTTTAAATATTTTATGGACATGGTCTAATCATTGGACAAAGTAAGATGCGTCTACTACTTGCTCGTTAAGTGTCCTGAACCCGATGTAATTCTAACCATAAAATTGTAAATATCCATTGACAAAAGGTCGTCTACAAGTAGGATAGTGACAGTGGGCACGGACTCTCAATAGATACGTAATCCTCTCGAGAAGATCACAAACATAGCAGGGAAAAGTGATGTAGGAAAAATGATACAAACGGCCTATTGAGTTTCAGTTTCATAAATCTTTTAAGCTTTGCTAATCGCATTTAACATGGAGCGTTTTCTAGATTATTAGGATAATTTCATCTCATCCAAAATGAGAATGAGCTTCTCATAATTAGTTTGATACGTTAGGCAGGGACACGATGACTAGACTAAATTTCCTAATGGCAGCGACTCCCCAAGATACAACCTTGCCTTTCTATGTGGATTAGCTTTAGGTTCAATTTTGGTCGTTTTAATTAAGCATGTATACTTGGCCCCCGTGACGTCAGGAGCTTGATTCTGATCCACTTCTTCAGATAGTATGCTTGAACAATTTAATCAGGCACCTTAGGTATGATAAATTTAAATTTGCATTATCATGTTTCCGACAATAAGAGGGAAAGATAATTTCTGTCCTCAAACCTGAGAATTCCTCTTGAATAAAAATAACTCCACAATTCCGTACAAACTCGAAACAAAATTCATGTTATCACCAAGCTAATAATATAAGTTCCATCTCAGAGAAATTTCATGAAGGCAAAAAGTTTACGAAGACAGAGTGAAAAACTTACATGATTGGGAGGAATGTGCTTTCCACTAAGCAAATCTAAGAGGACTGTGCCAAAGCTGAACATTACACTCTCTGGAGTAATCCTACCTACAATCAAAAGATTGCAGCAGCAGTAAGTATCCTTCCAGCTCGAAAGTTTCAGTGAATTCGAACCAAATGATTGAAACACAAAGTTAACATTCTCGATGTCTTCAGCTGAAAGAACATATCCTTCCAGCCGAGAGTTTGCCTCCACAGGATAAAAGATATTTAAGCAATTCATGAATTTCTAGCTAATAGCACATCATCTAGCAATGTGCTTATAGGCGTAAGTTGAACTTTGATAAAATTTTAAAAACCGGATGGTTCAGTATAAACATTGCTAGTTTGTCGCACACAAGGGCTAAGGAATTAGAAAGCGGATCTTCTGATATTAGAACATTGGAGCTAAAATTGTACTTCTGCATATGCATAGAAATTAAGCAAGATTTCCTCAAACCATAGTAGAAAGCTGCAGAAGCAATCACCATTTTTTAAATACTCTGGAGGAGTGTAGGCAAGATTTGTGCTATTACTTTTCCCATCCCGACTATTTTTCATGAAACCAAAGCAGGAGAGTCTTGGATCACCATCCTAAACAGTAAAATAAAAAAAATTATATACTTATCTTTTACACAAACAACAATACCTGCAGAAACAAACACCAGGCACTGGTGCAGCCTAACACGCCAATGTTCATAAGCTTTGAGATAACGAAAAACTAAAGGTCAAATGTTACCTCGTCAAAGAGAACTCTATATGCATTTAGATCATGGTATAATTGATGTCCTTCGTTGCTGCAATATTCCAAGGCTTCCGCTATATAGAGTGCCACTCTCAGACGCATGGCCCATTCCATTGTCTGACGTTCCCCTGCCAAGTATGGAAGCATCATGAATTAATCTAGCTTACACAATTGCCAAGATATTGACTTCCAGCCTCATCATGAAAAGTAAATTCAACATAAACGGATACAGTCTCCTAATCACATTCTTCCTATTTGTCCTTGATCATTATAACGTAATAAAGAACAATATTTCGCCTCTTATTCCAAAGCAAGAATCAGAATTCAAAGACATCATAACATAAAGAAGTGTATCAAATAGCAGTAGCCCTTTTCTTTCTTAAGCTTGGCAGAAACTCTCAAACTAAAGTTTTTTTTTTCTTTCTTTCTTGAGCAAAACAAAAAAATATGAAAAAATGCAAAGTTCTTACAATGAAACAAATGCTTGGCCAAAGTATCATTGGGCATATACTCAGCAATCAGCAACCTCTCATCACCATCACAGCAATACCCAATCAAGTTAGCAAGCCTTGGATGCCTAAGCTTCCCCACTGCCCATGCCTCCTCCTACCCAAAAAAAAAAAAAAATTAAAAAAATTCCAACCATTCCAACAAAAACAACATATTTCAGTCACAATTTCTTAAATTTTCTTATTATCAGTACATATTATTCCAAGTCAAAAGTACTTCACACTTTCTTGACATATTCCAGTCACGTTTCTTTCAATTTTTATGCGGGAGGAGGTGTCGAACCTAGAACCTATTATTTCTAGTAGAAAGTGTTGCGCCAACTCTGCTAACCATATATTTAATTTACATAGAAATTATTAAAATCCCAAGAACAATTTCAACATAACTAACTAAGTAAAATTAAAATAAAGAATACCGCGAATTGTTTAGGGTGAGGCCAAGCCAATTTGTTGAATTTCTTGATAGCAATCCAACGGCGGTTCTGGAGGCGACCTTTATAAACAAGATTAGGAGCCTTATCTCCACTTTCAGAAACTATTAACTCAGAGCTGAAATTATTAGTAGCAGCTTTAAGGTCAGCTAAAGAAAACTCCGAAAAAGAAGGCACCCCAGCTGCCACCGTAGACGGCGGCGGAGCTATGGTGGGTGGAGCCTCATAAACTGATTGATTTTTCTGGTCCTTCTCTTTTTCTACAAAAGGTTCTGCTTCAAGCTTTGATTCACAACAACCCATGAATCCTAATTTCAGTAAACACGGACGAAACCACTGTCTTGAAAGCAAATTTTGGCAAAAGAGGGGATAATACCAATAAAGATTGTTCCTTTTTTTGTTGTTGGTTTTGGTTTTTCTGTCACTCTCTCTTTATTTGAAGTTTTTCACAAACAGTTAATTTAGAGGTGGTTAGAATTATGGTATTTGTATTTTTTTTTGGTTGGGATGAAAATATGGTATTTGTATTATAAGACTAAAAAAACAGTTGGGGAAATGGGGCTTCTTACCGCCATTATTGTACTAATCAAATATCTGGTTTGATGATGATTTTGTTGTCTTTCTTTCTTTTTTTCTTTTTTTTAGCGCCCGAAGGCGATTGCCCCCGAAGGAGAAGAGAGGAGAGCACACTAGATAGAGAAGATTGAAGCATGCTCCATACCTAGGAAGGGAAGATAAACCTCATAAGGAGGAGAATTATTTGCCCCATTATAGGGAGATATAGGAATCGAACACGCTCTGCTCGTGCTCTGAGAAATCTTTACCACTTGGGCTACCCGATTCCCATATTTTGTTGTCTTTCTTAGTAGTAATGAACTATACTGAGATAAAGAAAGGCATCTTCTATCATTCTTTAGGTAATATCAGGAGAGGAGATCATATCTGGAGGAGGACACGTGGAGGGGAGATAATAATTGAAAATTTTGGAATCTTGTTTTATAATAATATACGACCATTTTTTGTTCTGCTTTTGGAAATTTCATTGAAATGTAAATATAACTTTAGGAGTAAATATTAGGAGGCCAAAGAAAATAAAAGGGTGTGAAATTGAAAAGAGAGATTGATATTAGAGTGTTAATCCAGGGTAGGAATGGTATTCTGCACCTGAAATCCCTTCCACACCCCGGCCCCCCCCAATGTATTTTATGATCCAAAAACATCTGGTCTGACTGATGAATTTCTTCCTGATTGTAATTCTGATTTTATGAATGATTAAGTAATTTTTCTTCCAAAAAAAAGGAGTTAATTCAGGGTTTTTGATTTCTGGTCACCTGAAATACGAGTCAATTTTTTTTATTATCAAACTATTATTTTAGTGGTAAGAAGTTAATAAGTTAATTGTTAATGTTTAGCGAATCTTCAAGGCACGAAGAGTTCGAAGGAGTTGAAGATTAGAATTCAAGTTTTAACCGCTCATATTAAAACAAAATTATGTATCTGACTACTTTTGGTGATAACACTATTTGAAAGAGCTCTGATTAAATCTTCCTTTAAATAAGATTCAAAACACTGAGGACGCAACTCCAATCTAACTTGCATGAGTAATTACTCAAAGTAGAAATATTAGGACATAAGACTGTTTTAAGTGCATTTTCTTCAATTGTCAATTTCACTATTATTGATATTTTTCTTCTTCTAAGTAAAAGTAGATCCCGTTTGCGAGTACAATTTGAGCCCAATCTAAATTAGTCTTATTTAAGGTGGGAATATGAGAAGATGAGACTGTTTAATTTCATTTTATTCTAACTGGTTATTAAAAGCCAGAAATTTAGGTGTTAAAGTATGATGTAACAAGGTTTAACTGATATTACGAGTCATGGCCATAGGGTATATATGTATTAAGAGAAACAGGCTCTTCAAATCAAATGGGTTTACAGAGAGAGTATCTTTGTCTTATGATATTAGTACTCCCTCATTTCCTTAATATAAGACTCTCTTTACATGTTGTTGTGAAAATTAAGAAAGTTGAAAACAATATATAGTTTGTTAGTTAAAATACAAATATTATTTTTTTAAATATAACTTGTATACCACTAATTTTATTTAAAATATTAATATTATATTTTTATTAAAAAATATCTTAATTTTTTCTTTATTAATTTTCGTAACATATAATGAAAGTCTTATAATAAAAAAATGAAGGTAGTATATATATATATATATATATATATATATATATATATATATATATATATATATATATATATATATATATATATATAATTATTGATGATTGGGAGGCACATATTCTCGAGAGACACAGCTTCTCTATTGGCTTTTTCCCAGTAATCATGGTGTCCATCCCTTGTCCTTGCTATGTTCCCTTCTAAACTATTCCATAATGAAGGTAGTATATAAGTGTTTTAAGATATATAAAGAAAAATATTTTATTAATTAAAATATTAATATTTGAGGGAACCCAAGAGGGGGGGTGAATTGGGTTTATATAAATCTTGCAAACTATTTCCAATCTTTTCTAGGTAAGTGCAAGTTTAACAAAAGCTAAAGCAAAACCCAATGCAAATCACAAGACAAGAGATTTAGAGTGGTTCGATTCACTAAGAATCCCACCTCCACTACCTCGAGCCGCACCCTAAAGGATTTTGCCAACTTCACTAGAAGAATGTGCCCACACAAAGTAGGACTTTACACTAGTGGCTAACTCACCAAGAGTTTTACAAACAACCACTAAACAAGAAGCTCACAAAGAGCTTGCCCACACTAAGTAGGACTTATACAATTGCCCACACAAAGTAGGACTTTTACAACAATAACCCTATCACTAAGAAAGGGGATAAGATGAATGATTAAGCACAATGTTGTTCACTCTTCTAAGTGAAAGATAATTACATTTGAAGCTCATCTTGTTGGCTCTTTGAACATAATAAGCTCACTCTTTGTCTTGCTTTGCAAATTCACCTTTGAATGCATTTAGATCATGACAATGAAGTGCATTTGCTTTCAAGGTGTTTAGACTTGATAAGGAATCAATAAGAATATGTTTTGCAAGTCTCTCAAAGTATTAGAGTCATTCTAAAGCTTTGGAGTATTTATACAATTTGAAATCTCGCTGAAAAAGCGACTGAACTGGGCGGTCGAAAACGGCTAGTAACAGTGTACTTTCGGTCGACCGTTCATAAGCTCGATGGACCGAACTTGCTTACTTCGGTCGACCAGTCCCAAGGACCTCGGTCGACCGAGTTTGGACAGACAACTCTCTGTTTCTTCCTCGGTTGATCCGAGATAATCTCGGTTGACCGACTTTCAGGGCATTCGGAGAGTTGTCTTAACACACGTTTTGAAATCTTTTGAAGTCTAAAATGTTTTCTTAATATGTAACAAGTAAGAGCACTTTGGAAAACCATTTTACAAGACTTATACTTTGAAATCGAAGGCTTTTGAAATACGAACACTATTTGAAACTTAGCCTTTCAAAAACGTGTTTATGAAAACATGCAATGCAAGACTATAGTGAAGAGCTTATGTTCAAGAGAGCGTTGGTTAGAGCTTAAGGATAAAGACCATTAAAGATAAAGCTAATCTAACCAACCTAAGTCTTCAATCTTCAAGCTTGACGAAAGTGTCTTGAATGATATCTTTGAAGCTTGATCAAGGCTTGATTGAAGTACTTAGAGCTTCCATATTGAGTTCCAATATTCTATCACATAGATGAAAACATTAGACGCAAACATCAAGTGTTTGTCCATCATCAAAAAGCGAGTTCGTTTGCCCTCAAGGCTAACAATCTCCCCTTTTTGATTATGTCAAACTTTGATGTAATTAGATAGGATATAGACAATATTAAGAACAAGGAAGCATGGCAAAGGATATAAGAACAAGTAAGTGCAACGACTAATGCTTAGAATATAAACCAAGTAATTATGGAAGCCAAAAGCATTAGTAGGATTACTTCTTTTGCCATATTCATAAGGGACTCTTTGAAGAGCCCTTTTACCCAACCAACCTCCTTGCCTCCTTCCTTCCATCAAGTAGCTTTCTTGTGTGTATTATACATACCTTAGTTTACACAAGAAGCTAACTTACCATTTTCATCAATGTCGATGTGAGTGCTAAGGATCCTATAATAAAGAACATTGCTCACACAAACATTAGAACTCTCAATGGTTTGTTATCATCAAAAACATCATAGAGTAACTTTACCCTTAGGGCTAACAATATTATTCTTTTAAATTGAATTTGTATACCACTAATCATATTTAAGAGAATAATATTGATATTTTAACTCACAAAATACCTTGTTTTCTTATTAATCTTCACTACATGTCTTAAACGACTTATATTATGGGATGAATGTAATACTTAATAAACTCGGATCAAATAAAACTAGAATATTGAGTTTGGTTAGACGAGGATCTATAACGTAGATTTTGAAGAAAAAAAATTAAAAAATTTAGAAAATAAATACTTATAAATGTATTTTAAAAAAGAGAAATCCCCTATTAGTAGCGTTTATCTATTTACGTATTTCTATTATTAGCCTTATCTTTTTTTTAGGTTATTTATAGCCGCATCTTTTTATGGGCCGCTATAAATGTCCAATTAGTGAATCCGGCCACTTTTCAGGCCAAAAATGACATGTGACTTGCACATGCTCCCGAAGTAAAGGGCAAAAATGTCATTTACCCCTTTACCCATCTAGCCTTCTTCCTCCACCACCACCGCCCTCCACCATCCACCCCCCACCACCCTCCACAAACCCACTCCCAAACTCAAAATTTGTACCACCCTCATCCTCCTCCACCACCTTCCACCATTAAAAGTCAAAAAAATCCCAAAACAAATCAACGCTCTTCTCCTCCACCACCCTTCACAAACCCACTCCCAAACTCAAAATTCGCACCACCCTCCTCCACCACCACTGCCCTCCACCAACCTCCACCATTAAAAGTCAAAAAAATCCCAAAACACAATGAAAACTTTCACAAAGGGAAAAAATAATCATACACAAAAAATAGGAAACTTTCTTGTAATTTCTTCTTCTATTGCACTCTAAGAAACAATTGATGAATTCTCCAATATTTCCCTAAAAAAAAGCCAAAATAATAGAATGTTGTTGAGGGTGGCAGGCGGTGGTGGAGAATGAGGATGAGGGTGGTGCAAATTTTGAGTTTGGGAGTGAGTTTGTGGAGGGTGGTGGAGGGTGGTGGTGGAGGAAGAGGGTGGAGGGTGGAGGGCGGTTGAAGGCCAGATGGGTAAAGGGGTAAATGACATTTTTGCCCTTCACTCCGAGAGCATGTGCAAAGTCACATGTCATTTTTGGCCCTGAAAAAGTGGCTGATTCATTAATTGGACATTTATAGCGGTACAGTAAAAGATCATGGCTATAAATAGCTTTAAAAAAGATAAAGCTAATAATAGAAATACGTAAATAGATAAACGTTACTAATAGGGGATTTCTCTTTTAAAAAATGTTACATTGTCCTCATTCCCTTGATTCCGTCTATGCAAACATAATATTATTCTAAGGCAGTCACAGAATTGTACCGAATAAAAAAATCTACATGATAATAACACTATTTTTCAGTTTTATATCCATAACTCTGTTTCTCTTTGTCCTCTAATAAAATAGGACAATGTTGTTGTTGTTTTTTTTAAAGTCTGATTGGGCGGTTCTGCATCATAGAGGAGAAGCATGCCTGGGACTGAGGAAGAGATAAAGCTACAAAAGTGAGATTAAAAAGCTTTGCTGCAGCGTAAAGCGAAGGAGTATCGAACCTACGACCTTGGTTGTGGGCCACATCTTTGATAGGACAATGTTGTTTAGTTCAACTTAATTTACAAATTTGAGGATCAATAGTGACATTTACGATTTGTTTTCTTTATTATTTTGAAAGTGGATTTTTATTTAAAAGTCTGAAAATTTAATTAATAAATGACACGTCTGTAAATGTGAGGCAATTCCAAGATATTGACTTTCTTATTTCTTTCTTTTTTCCACAAACAATTTTAGCTTCTTTTTCATCTGTCTTTCTCTCTTTCAACACGTCAGCGAACCATAGAAATTAAAGCAAGCTTCCACCAGCAGGACTAGAAATCCAGTTACTAGAAAATCCATTAAGATTATATTTATTCAGGAGTGACTTTTTCAGAAATATTCTTTAAACGAGAAGTTGTAACTTTCAAAATAATATTTTTTAAAAATAAGTTCTCCGATTTTGAGAGGGAACTCGCCTTTAAGCCTAACAGTCCTGCAGATATGTTGTTAAACATAATTTTAATTAATTGAAATACATAAATAAAAGATATCCTTACTAGTGAACGACTGAACGAGCCTTACTAAGGGTCTCCCGGGGTATTTAAAGGCTTTTGGGGTAAACACATATGTTTTCTAAAATACAGGGACTAAATCGTAAACATCGAACTTGAGATATTTCTAAAGTACTTCCATCATGAATGAACAAACAACTCTGTACAGTAATTTGAACAAAAGTCAATAAATAAACAATATTACAAATCTGAATTCTCCTACTCTTGTACTACAGCAACATTACATTTGATGTCTGGTCCAAAAATGAAATACATACCCGGGTCGAACTCAGGCAATTTTCACGACTTGCTTCTCAAAATCGCCTTATCCATATTATCGCGCATTGTCCTCAAAACTTGGTCCAGCCCCGCATCCTCCTTGCTGGTCATAATCCGCTGGACTATGTAGCAAGTGCCAAGTTGATTCAGTTTCTCGTCGACTGTCATACGAGGACGAGGGGCTGATTCCTCCACCAAAAGGGCATTATCAGGAGAACTTGCTAATACAGCAGTCTCAAGCAGTGATACTGAAGCCGTCTCAACAACCTTTATCTCCGGCCATGAAACCCATATTTTCCATCTCCTTCAAGTCACTTTTGGATCGCTGGGTGAAAAAGAATGACATCAAGATAAGCAAAACTAAAATTCTCGGAGGGTTGCTGATATTTCATCTCGATTAGGGTAGAAACCAGATGATTGATGAAGCTTATAGATTTCAATACAGTCCAATTTCTTTTGCCGGATATGGTGGATAAGCAAAACGCCCCCATCAGCAGAACATCAATTTTCTATCTCTAGGCAATCCTATGAAACTTTTTCAGGTTGTCGAGCCAGATGGTCTTCTTCAATGCGTTGCAACAACTCCTCGTAGACTTTCAAGGACTTAGCTGTAAACCGCTCCATAGCCTCAAAAATGCGATGCAAATTCACCTGAAGGCTACCACTTTTGCTTGTATCGCTCTGATACACAACTTGACCAGATAATGCAAAAGCATTATCATCTCCAGAAACTAATAGCATCTTTTTGTCCAAGGTCTGAATCTCCTTCTGTATCTTCTGGTCTTCTCTCTCAAGATTCTTAACTTTCCGCTCCATATCTTTACCCGCAGTCATCCTTTGCCTCATTTCAAGTCTATCTTGTTCCCAGAGATGAAGCACGCTTCTGGCAAACTCTCGCATGGAAGCAATAACTTCCTTCTCGGAAATTCTCTCCAAAGATTGTGACCACTGATTGCATATAACAAAAATTGGGGGAGCTCCTATTCTACCGGGAGAGAAAGGAGCTATTCCGTCAGGCGTTTCTTCGGGCACATACAGAAGACATTTAATGAGCCAGTTATTCAATGCTCTGACATAGCCTTTCTGGGCACTAACCCAACAAGAAAATCTTACGGTCCAATTCATGACCTCGTGTCCAAGCTGTGACGTGGCTTCAACATGAGCATCACTAAAACTTTTTCTGGATGCGATGGCATCTAACATTTTGGCTTCTCCAATAGCTTGACATTGATTATGATGACATTCAAGCATGGATTTCCACATTCTGATTAACCTAGAGGAAACAACAAATTAAGATATAATTAAGTAAATAGAGAGACCAAATGTAAAACCAATCATGAGCTGAGAATTAGTGAGATTGAAAAGGTAAAATATTGAAAATCAACCAATGCATATCCAGTCACGTGCCAACTCATGCTTTTCACATTTTGTAATAGGAAAGATTTCAGACCAATATTGTTGAAGACTGAGTTTCTGATACTAAAGCCGGCTTTTTGACGAAGCGAGCTACTCTAGGAAAAAAAAGTATAATTGAAAAGAGACTGTGGTTGTATTAAAGTCTAAGGCTTTCTAACCATCTCCTTTTCTACATTTTATTTATACTATGCCATTTAGATCGAAAGAGAGCATTCTCCCACCAATCAAAATTAATCAAGAATGTTAGCAAAGCCTTCTTAAAAGTTATATTTTGAAATTCCAACTGAAAACATACATTCTTTTGAAAAACTTAAATCTTATAAAAGTACAGCAAATGCACAACAAACTTGCTTCCAGCATCCTCGTATCAAAGAAAACAGCAGCTGGATATATATGAGATAAACAAAAAGAGCTTCCGCTTAGCACTGCAGGTGCTTTACACCCTACCGTTCCATTGATTTTCTTTAGATTATAATTAAAGGATGCTTATGGGCAAGGGATCAAATCGTTAAGATATAAAACCACTCTGACATCTACGCGTAAAAAAAAATAGCCACATACCCTTGAAGGAATTCATTTAGCTGCGGCCACAGCTCATCGTCTCTCAACGAGTTTATCTTCACAGAGATTTTGTCAACAACCTGAATTGCAATTCTAATATTTGTCGACAAAGACCTGACTAGTGCCCTTGTTGCATCAACTTTATGGGTCTCAGCACCCTTTTCATCTAATCGCTTCAGTTTCTGAATCTTCCTCTCATGAAGAACCCTCATTTTTTCTTCTACCTGTAAATAGTTACAATTGTCATACGAGCATATTAGGCAATCATATATGTACATATAAGACGATTATTATAAAAGAAGAAAGAAAATTGTTAGTGGACCCTCCGTCCCAAAATGTTCGACGCTTTTCAAGTTTTTTCATGTTCCAAATTGTCTGTTCGCAAATTTGCCAAATCAACATGGAATTTATTATTTTCTTCCAATACTACCCTGACCTTTATTAATCCACCAAAAACACAACATTACTTATATTTCAAAGTCTCAAGATGGTTGCCATTGATTTTTTGTATGATTTGCTATAGTCAATCAACTATTAAAGAAGCTTATTCGAATAGATGCTAATTTGGACATTTACCTCGATAAATCAGAGCAAATTAATAACTTTCTAAATCTGTGTTGAAACAACTCCTAAATGTGACAAACATTTTGAGGTGCAGGGAGTATTAATTTTCAACAATTTCAAAATAATGAAATAAAACACGGAACTAACTTTGCAAGACGACATCAAAACAGCATTTGTACAACCAGCCATGTGGACTATTAGCACGAGAATATGTGACATCAGGCTGGGACGCAGGGGCGGCAGGAGCAGAAAAGAGAGGGGGGGGGGAAGGTCGGCCCAAAACATGTAGAGTTTGCATAGGTCTAAGAATACTGCACATTACGTCACCAAAATCATTACCCAAAGCATTTCAAATCTGTTTATGAGGACAAAAACTATGTCCTTAATAAGCTGGAATTTGTTAAGCACCAGCAGGAGAATGAGATCTATACATGAGAATATGATAAATCCACCATTTTGTCAAAAACTTCACAGTTATGAAAAGCATTAGAAAACACTAATGGGAAGGAAGGAATATGCAGAAAAGATCAAGCCCAGATAACATAACAATCCAATTAAATTATTGAATTAAAAAGTTTGTTCAAAATAGGACCACATAGAACAAATAACTGGACCACTTACATACCATCTAGAGCATCATAATTGAGCAATTACAGCTGGTCTGACAGATTAATAAAAGCAAAATGTTCTAGTATGAAGAAGAGACATGAAAGTAAATAATGTACTACCTTCACTTCTTCATAAAGTTTCTTCTCCCAAAGGTACAATTTGTGCAGTGTAGAAGAAAGGTTTCTAGATCTCAAATTTAAGTCCCCTTCGACATCTAATGAAGCTAAACCAACCTTCTCAATGTTGGAAGCTTTCGAAGTAGATGGCTGTGAGGATACTAGCGACATCGAAGGAGTTATGGCGTGCAACATCTTAGAAGACACTGCCCAATGATTAGTCATAAACTTGTGTCAAAGAAACGAATTTAAACCCGAAAACCAAAAAAAGAATCCCAAATCAAGCTAAATTTAGCATTCAAAGAATTTGTACATGCTCAAAACACAAAATTGAAGCAACAAACTATTCACCATTATGATTTCTAGTCTAGTCAAGTCGGATTCAAATCTGAACATAAATTAACAAAAAGATCATTAATTTACCTTGATAAGCAGCATGTTTTCGATTATGTGGAAGCTTCCCAACCTCAAGGATCTTAGCAAGCTCATCTCCAGACTGAGATGCCCGTTCGAATTGAACTTGGATTTCTTTCACAACTTCAGGATCTCCCTTCAATCCACCCCGAGCTTTAAACCCGGCAGCATTGCCCCTAACCCCTGATCCATCTTCATCACCAACCACTTTCTTATCCACCATATGCACTTCATACTCCATAGGATCACTCTCCACGGCCACATTAGGCCTCGCCCTATACAAAGTCTCCGAATTCTCCTCTTTCTCATCCTCATGAGCTGCTGCTTTCGAATAACTAGCCCTAGCACTACTACCACCACCACTATCCACAACAAATTTCTGATCTACATGAACTTCCTTCACAACCTCATGTTGATAATCCTCCTCTTCCAAATCAGGAATCCCCTCCTCTTCCCTCACTTCCCTCGAATCCCGACTAGGAGTATAAGGCGGATAATACGTCTCAAAACTCTCGAACGGATTCAAAAAATCCCAACCTGAAGAACTTGGTGGAGGGGGAGGCGGAGGCGGAGGCGGTTCTTTCGAAGTGGAAGCTGCTACCGCCGAAGAAGAAGTCCCAATTCCTCCCGGCGGTGGCGGATACGAAGACCCATAATATGACGGCATCATTCCCGACGGCGATGCGCCCGGAAAACCGCCCCGGAAATTATCATAATTATTGTAATAAGGAGGAGAATAAAAATTGGAACTTTGATTATTATAAGGTAAATATGACGAGGAAGAAGCTTCTGCTTCACTCATTTGTACAATTTCCGGGTTCACCGGTCGCTGCCGATAGGTTACTGACTGCGTCGTTTGCTTCCTCATGTAATTCATATGCATAAACCCGCCGCCGCCACCAACCGGGTAAGAACCCGGAAATTGTTGTCCACCCGGGTAAGAACCCGGAAATTGTTGCCCACCCGGTGGAAATTGTTGCCCACCCGGGTAAGAACCCGGAAATTGTCCGAAATTTTCGGTATTATCAGCATAGCTTATATGTCCGCCGCCAAAGTGATGAACCGGAGAAGAATCCTCCGAATGGTCGTGGTGATGATGGAGAGAACCGGAAGCTGAGTCGTCATCATCGTCGTCATCTTCTTCTTCGGAGTCCGAATGGAATTTCAAATGCGAACCCGAATTAGAGTGAGAGTGATTATGATGATGGTGGTGGTGGTTAATTGCGGCGGCCGCTTTTTTGGGAGAACCGGAGGAGGAGGGTAGTTCAGGATCGACGATTTTGCGTTGAGCCGGGAGATTAAGAACCGGAGAAGCCGGTTCGGCCATAAAAGAACTTTCGAGATCTCTATCGAAAAACCGGTGAAGAGTGATTCCAACAGTTGTAAGAGAGTGAAGATAAGCTAAGTGGGCCTCAGAAAGAGCGTAACGCAGGTGGATAGCTTCATCAAGATAAGTGCACCGCTCACGGCAGAGAGCCACCGCCGGTAAGTCGTCGAGCTTGGAGCTAGTGCAACCCATTCAATTAAATAAAAAAATAAACAAAACTCAGATAATTAAATCAAAAAAGAATACAAACCCAGAAAATAAAATTAAAAAAAAGGCTTAGAATTCAGTAGAAAGATTGAGACTATTAAAGGTATGGCAGGGAATTTGGGGTTGGGAAAGAGAAGGGGAGGAGAATAAGGGGTGGGGTGGGGAAAGAGAGAATCTTTTGACAGCGGGGAGTTTATCGTCGGTTTGTTGCAGAGGGGGTGTAGGGAGGAAGAAGAGAGAAAGGGGAAGTGGGTAGAGAATGAGTAGTCGGTGTGTGTATTATGCAATGAGAGGTAGTACGTAAGTGTACAATACATATTCCATTAAAAAAAATAGTGTACAATACATATATTATCATTATTTTGTAGAGAAAAAAATCGATCGCCCCCAATCCCTTTCTCCCTTCTCTCTCTCTCTCTCCCCCCTCTCCCTGTGTTCCTGCTTTCTCCTCTGCCTCTGGCCAGATTTGGCCGATTGGGTCCCATGCCAAATGATCAAATCTTGCCAGTTATCTACTTTTGTTTAGTTTTTATATATTTATTTTGTAACACAAATCATATGATATTTCTTTCAAAGTATTTTTTTTCAAGATCCAAGATATGGAGGTTACATGCATCTGCCGGGATCTTCGCAGATCTGAGACTTGTTGGCTCTATCCCTAGTAGAAATCTTTCAACCCTGGATTTGATCGCGGGTCCCTTTATCATCTTTTTACATCTTCCCAGAGGTAATTTGTAGTACGGTTGATACGCCCGTGCATGACTTATAAATTGTCGATCTCTAGGGAAGATGTTGAAATTGAGTTTCTCACTGCCTACGTGGTTGAGATTGCGATGAAGATGTTGCGAAGAAGAAGATTATGTATTTGTTTATCTTACTAGTTTTTAATTTAGTATCTCCTAACCACCCAAGTTTTATTGGTTGTGGGCTTTTGTCCCATTATCGTGGTTTTTTAAATCATTTGTATAACTTTTATTTTCTTATAATTTGATTTTTTCTTTGATTGTAATGGCGCCATATACATTTGTGATTAATGAAAAATTTCTTATTCATCAAGTGTGCACTGTAGAGAGTAGTAAAGTGGAGGCGAAATGGTTGAGGTGAAGAGGCTGAATTTTCGTATTACTCGATCTAACATAATTAAAATAGTCATTTTAATTTGAAAAAATAATTATTTTAAATTTGAATAGTTTTAATTGTAGTTGTGGGATCAAGTAATCCAACGATCCTAGTTAAATCTGTAAAAAAAATTGGCGCTCTGCACCTTAACCAAGTAGAAGTGGAGGAGGTGGTCACTAATGGTGGCGATAGTCTTGTAGAGTATAGTACTTTACCCCTTTTTTGCTTTGTTTTGGTGAATGGTACTTGGATTATATAGCCACCATGTAATAATTTGATGTTCGAAAACTTTACTAATATTTTAGGTGGTTATAAATCAATTTTGATAACTTAAATTAGATTAATAAAATCACATCTCTCATTCACTTTAAGAATTACAACCAAATAAACTTAGAAGAAACTCGTTATATATATAACACCTTCATATTTTATAACTCAGTTAGTCAGTTATATATATTAAGATACTCATCAATAAAAGTTAGCATGTATAACACCTTCAACTTTAAACCATAGTTTTTAGATCAACAGTTGTATTTTGCATTAAAACAATTTGTTATAAAAACACATTAAAAATTTAAAATGAGAAAGAAGTGCGTAATTACTATTATACTTTACTTTACTTTTTTTTTTTTTTTTTTTGGGTTCGAGATTATTATACTTTACTTGTGATCAAGTAACAAGTGGATATAAGAAGGTAAAAACAAAAAGTAAATTCATTTGCACTCATTGCTTAGCCCACCAATGAATATTCATGAACGTTTTGATCTTCACTTCTTTTCGTTGATAGGTTAATTGATGGGTAATCTTAACCTTGAATATTGTAGTACTGTATTATTATCACCATGACCATGACCATGATAATCATCTCCTTTATTCTTCTTTTTCTTGAGAAATCAATTACTAGATGGTATTGGGTCATTTGATTCAAAATTGATCATATTATTATTACAGAATGATAAAAAAAATAATTCTGTAATAATATGGCTAATTTAGATTTTCTATTACTCATAATATTTTCTCATTTCTTATGTAATTTTATATTTAGATGTATTTAAATTATCATATAGTAGTATAATCTATTTCATCCGAATTAATGCGCCATCGAAGCACCATTATAAAAAACCATTTTAGTATAACAACTATTCCAATTAAAATGATAGCTATATTTTTTTTAAGACTAACTATATTTTTTGATCTAAAATCAACTATTGAGATTAATCATAGTAACAAACTCACAAAAGAATATCTTGAGTTGGAATTTCATTTCTATGAAGAATTTTCCCTTTTCCCTCTTAATTACTAAGAATCTTCCTTACATATGTATGGTATAGGACCGGTCCTGACATTTCGGGGGCCCTGTGCGAAAACTAAAAATGGGGTCTTTCGTATGAACATTAACATTTTCAACTTGTTACAATTTTTAAAATAAACGAAATATGACATTATAAAACTACAAAATATGCCTTCTTCATGCATTGGTGGAGGCAAAATCGTCAATAATAGTTAGATTATTGGAGTAATGGATATGGATAGTTACATGGTAGCTTGGATATTTGGGTTGGGCTTAACATATAAAGAGGTTATACTTGAAAATTTTAGGGGCGACTTGAGAGAGTGTCACGCGAGTAAAGCTCGCGACCCGTGATGAGCGCTATCTGTGCTGCACCACCTGCATCAATGCTCGGGCCGGCCCTGGTATGGTATGAATTCACCCTTTGGGGATGTTCAACAGGGATTTTTTTCTTTCTATGGTGGTACTAATAATATCTCCTCTTACAAAACTGTCGTATTTATAAATAAATTATACCTAGAATTCATTATAATTTTGTAAGAGAAGAGATTAATGGTACCGTCTTAAGAGAAAGTAATCCGTTCAACTACATTTAAGGATGACGAAATCGTCAGCAACTGCCAAAGGTCATGCTCAATAACCCATTTTGACGGCGGTCAATTCCATCCTTTGAATAAAACGTAGACAAAAAGGATGGGGAATAAACGTGTTTTAAGTAGGTGTCGGTTTGCTTGCAAATTCCGCCGTTGATGACTTTTCTCCATCTCTTAATTAAGGTTGCCGGAAGAAACTACCAGGAATATTATTAGTACTAAACTGGAAAGAGTATTGTCTTAAATAAGACATTAATACTACAGTTATCACCCACACCCAGTGGCGGAGCTGAGGGGCGGAAACGACGAATTTTCTATAAAAAAAAATTTATTTTTATGATATTTTTTTATAAATGTTGTATTTTTTCCCTTTAACAAATTTCAGTAAGAAATCCGTAGATATGATAAATTTCTGACTCCGCCACTGTCCACACCAAAAAAAAGACTCTTGGTTATGCATATATGAAATTGTAATCCAATCCAACGATATGGGATAGTTGATAACCGTTAAAGCAAAATTATAGATTTAAAATTGTCTGTCTTTCTTTATTTTTCTATCTCATATTCTATTTTTTTTGATGAATATCTCATATTCTATTCAATTGTAAATAAATGTCAAAGTGCCTCACTTTCTTCCTTAATCAAGTTTACATCATTTCTTTTTAGGACGCTATTGATTATTTTTATTTTTATAAAAAAGTTGATACATGATAATTCCCTGATAAATTCAATATGAGATGGGATATAATTGGTACATAAGATATGAATCAAAAGTTATGTTATGCATCTATTTGTGACGTCATTTTAAAAGAGTTTTATGTCAAGCATTCTTCTGAATAAGAATCATGCACACTTCAAATCAATCCATATTAATTTTACTTAATGTGGGATACTTGGTGCTCTAAACTAATAAAAAAAAGTAAATTAAAAGGACTTTTATTTGTGGAAATAAATAAAAAGGACTAAAATGTAAAAAAAATACAAGACAAACGATTTTCTTTTAAGTTGTTAAAGATTAATACATGATCTCCTGAACTTATGAAGTTGCAAAAAGAATTCTCATCTTGTAAAATACTTTTGGCCAAAATGGAATGAAAAATATGTCCTTTAATAATAAAAAAAATAATTCCTAAAGCCATGACTGCACGTGGGAGGAGAAGCTGAGTTGATTCTTGAGGGACTTTTCTTTGTAAACTTGGCAGGGAGCAATCTACCACCCTCGAACTAACTGGGCTACCTTTACGGATCTTGAGGGACTTTTTTAAACCTGGCAGGGAGCAGCTCGCTCCTATGCGGAACGGATTTTTTTCATTATGTACAAAATATTTTTTTTGTCTTTTGAAAATATGTGTTTTTTTTTTTAAAAGTAGCTATTCTGCGAATAAGTATTTAAAAAAAAAGTAAGTGCTTTTAAAATTAATTTTAGCCTTAAAAATTTTAATCCAACAGATCAAAAGTTGTTTTGCACATATAGAATATTTTCCGTTCCGCACTGGAGCCGTAGTGAGAAGGGAGAGAGGCAGCTACTACTATTCTATTATTGGTGCCTATTTCTGCTATTGTGATAATCTCGATATGATTGTCAACACTTTTCCAATCACTACTTAATTTAAATTTGTAAATTTTTATTCTCATTTTGTTGTTGTTATGTTATACTCTAGATCCCCTAATCCTCATTTATTTAGTTTTTTTTATGAAATCATTGTGTTAGCAAAATTTAATTCTAGGACCATCCTCGTGGAATTGGCCCCCACATTCCTTCACAAATTATGCAGGATCTACCAATAAATGTAAGATCCGCTCAATTTATTTAAAAATATTATGAGACCAATCTTATAAGGACGGTGTTAGAATTGAGTGACCCATTTTATCTAGCAATTGTACTACTATGTAATGAAGGTTGGCACATGGCTATTGTGGGCTCCCACCATGGGCAATAAGACATAAAATTAAATAATTAAGCTGGTGACACATCGAGGCCCTACAAAGAGATCCCATTTGACAAACAAAAAAAAAAATTGAAGAAGCAATTGGTCCATCAACAAGCAGTCCGGATCCCAGAACAACAGTTTTTTTTTTTTTCAATATATACGGGAAGCTTTAAATTTTTTGTTATGAGATTAAAAAATAAGTGTTCTGAATTTAAAATATGTGCTCTTAGATTCAAAAACAGGTGTTTTGAAGAACATGTGTTCTGAGTATCAGAACAAGTATTTTTTTTAAATTAATCTTAACCGTCAAAATTTTAATCCAATAGACGAGAAAATTTTCACACGTGCGAAACTTACCCCGTTCCTTACTGGCGCCATGGCAATAAAAAAAGGTTCACATACGTAATTATGCAAATTAAAATGCTAATAACATTAGTACTAATTAATTAATACCTCAAAATATTAATTGCATTATACTACCATGAAGTTAGGAGACATATGCACTTTGATCCAGATATTCTTAAAATACACTAGCAATTCAATTGTTAGGGTTTTATTAAAATAGTAGCAAAATGACTCCATTGCCCTTGTGCTTACTTTTCATTTACTTCATCATTTTTGAAATGTTTAGAGTTAATACCTTCAATAAATGAATTAAGATATTGCACTTGATTCTGAAGTTAACATTTTATAAAAGAAAAAAAAAATCCCTACAAATATAAGTTAAAATTTAATTAATGGTCATTTTATCAATGCTATAACCACGGCTACATTAGTAGCAACTTTCATTGAGTTCATTTATGCAATAATGGAGAGATATTCAGAGAGTAGAAGAGTTGGGATTATAGAATGAGAAAATTATACATAGTAATTATACTAGTACTGGTAGTGGTGTAACCGAGCATCAGAGTTTTGAGGTCGGTTCGATTGGAACTCGAATGTTCGAGTTCTTTCGTTTACAATTCAAGTTTAAAATTTTGTTGGAGTTTATTCGTTTAGTTGTCCGAAATGTTCGCGAACAGCTCAATGTCTTTTTGTTTAGTTTTCATTTTGAAAGATTCAATTATGGCGTTTGAACTCGAACTGTTCGTCTAAATCATAGTCAAGTTCACTTGACTAGTTTTTCTCTAAAAAATTATTAAATAATAAAATATAATTTATTTTAATTAGAATTTATAGAATTAGAATATAAACTGTATTTTATATTTCTTTTTCTTGTGCACGAATGTTCGAAAATGTTTTCGAACAAGATTGTGTTCGTTCGTTTATCAAACCAGCATAATTTTACGTTCAAATTTGACTCGAATACAAAAGAAACGAATTATATTCGAATTTGAACGTGTCGAACGCTCAAATTGTTTGTACTTTTACAACTCTAAGAGGTGATCGTAATAGTCAGAATTTCTAAATAAACAGAAAGTACAACCGTGGAGGAGACTAGATAAAATAATTTTTTCTATAACTTATTGTTATTTTTTTTTTTAGTTCTGAAAATTTTAATTTTAGAATAAAAATTAATTGATTAATTCATTTACAAGGAACTAAATTTAAAAATACCCCAAATTGTTGGAGTGAAATGCAAAAGTCACTACAAAAGGTAATAAAATCATTTTGCTACTCTCATTTAATAATAACACAACAACTGAATTATTAGAAATATTTTAATTGAAGCGCAGATGTCTCTAATTTCATTGTAATAAAATGTAATTAACCATTTTCAATAAGGCAAATTGGTGGATTTTATCACCAAACAATTTATAGTCAGAGGTAAGGTCCCTAAAGATTATTTTTGAACATTTAAAACCCTAACCAATTTACAATTGGTGTGTAAGGTCCTTCCGTCCAAAAAGTGACGAGTCAACATATTTTCTTTTTTAAAAAAAACTAGTCAATGCAACAATTCTTGGGATAAATTTGGTATTGACCATAAATCCCCCGCCCAGCGATGATCCCCACTATAATACTTTTGGGAGTAACTCTTTACCCTAATTTCTTCTTCATCTTCTTCATACTAAATCTCCAATTTTGAACCCCATTACTTGTTATGGTAGCACTTTAAGAAGCAATTTAAATTGTCGATTGTGGCACTATGATGGCTTCTGATGAAGTTCAATTTCGAAGTCAGGAAAATGATTCAGTAGCTTTTGTTTATGGTAGTAATAGAGATGCCGATGTCAGCGAGTCTCATGACCATCCGCCATTGCAAAAAGTAAGACTTCAATAATAACTCAGGAGGAAAAATATATATACTATTTAGTTTGATATTACCATATTGGGTAGCCTAGAAAATCAGACTCAAGTAGACAAAGAATATGATGCAAAGAATGGATTCTATCACAAAATCCTAGCATTGACGGTTGCAAAAGGAAATAAAGAAACGACTACTCCATTCTTCTTCTTCCTCCTTCTTTCCCTTCTCCCCCTGTCACTTGCGGCGGATTCCGACAACATCAGCATCAACTACGGCCCTGTATCGCCGATAACCTTCCATCCCCATCCAAAGGTTATGAAAGCCCCAGAGGTAAGGGTTAGGGGGAAAATGTATTATACCAAAATTGCCCCGAAAGTTTTCACCTTTGACCCGATCACAAATTCACTTTGACGGTTGACTAACAACTTTTTTAACAGAAGAATCTTGCACACCAATTGTAAATTGTTTAGGAATTTTAATGTCCAGAAACAATTTTTTGAAACCTTACTTCTGATTTATAAATTGTTTAGGGACAATAACAACCAATTTGCCTTTTCAATAATTACAATAACAATGTTCGACCAACCCCACAGATGTCATTCTATTGGGAGTTGGAAGGTGGATTTTGTAATTTTGCTTTGGTTCACATCAATCAAACCCAGGGGCCATCATCTGCTGAATTTCACTTTTTTATTCCTCGGCCAGGGTCCTGGCTCCTATGCAGAATAGCTTTTTGTTCCATACTGCAGGATACGATCTCAATCGTCGAATGATATTTTTTAACGATTCAGATCTGGAGAGAGAAATTTTTTTAAAATTTTTAAGTCCAGCCCACTTTTTTTCCAGATTTGGACCGTTCAAAATCTCATCCGACGGCTGAGATTATTCCGTACGTGTGGAAAAAAAGCTATTCCGCATAGGAACCGGACTGCTCAGCCAGCGGTTCTAAGAGAATTTTCTCACTCATAGAAAGTCAAGTCAATTCATTAAATTTAAATTGTACAAAATTCCAAAGTTGTTGAGAATTGATATCCTTCCTTTCAGTACGGATTCCGCACCTGCGGAACAACTGGAGCCGTCAGATGAGATTTTGAACGGTCTAGATCTGGAGAGAGAAAAGTTACGGTTGACTTAAAAATAATAAAAACAAACTTTTCTCTCTCCATATCTAAACCGTTAAAAAATCTCATCCTACGGTTAGGATGGTGTCTTGCATGTGCGGGACATTTTCTGTCCCGCATAGGAGTCGGAGTGCCTTTCATTCGCTAAAAAAATTCTACTTACCACTAATTCCTAACTATATGCGGAAGAATATCATTGATATTGCCTCTACCAGACCGTTATTATTTACTCCATTCATTCCCATATAATTATCGTTTATTATATCTATATGTATTCAAATTAATTATCGTTTAAGATTCTTTTATTAGTTGTTAACAATTTATTTCAATTATACCCTCACTATTTCTTTTATTTGCAACATCTGCCATTCCTATTTTTTTCCTTTCTTTTCTTATACTATAGAAGTGAGAGAGGGGATAATATTGGAACTTTATGTGAAAATGACAAGTTCCTTAATTTTCTAAAATTGTCTAAAGAGTCTTATATTTAGGAATGAAGGGAGTATTTACTTATTATACCTCAGATTTTCAATTACTCTATTTAGTATTTTATTTAGTTCACCAATAATATTATTACACGTACCAGCACGTTTGGTACGAAAAATTCTGATATAGACTCGGCTACTGAGTGGGGGACATAGACCACTGCAGTCACAATCAACCACATCTCCTCTTTTCGATTAAAAAAACAATAAAAACGCCTCAAACAATGCACCAAAATGGGGAATATTTTTTATTATTTTAATCAAAAGCGTGATGATGGTGAATGTGACTAAGTGATCCATGTCCCACTTAGTAGGCTCTAGTCCCATGACGAAATTGATCGTTTGAGATACTGTCTGGAATGGAATGGAATGAAATCACTTTCCACCCAGAATGACTTCGGAATCCTCTTTCCACTCCAGTGTTTGGAAGGCAAAGTCAGAATGCAAAGTCAGTGTTTGTTAAAATTATATTTTAATGTCATAATGGAATGGAATTAAACAGAATATGACCTAAATGCCCTTTTAGCATATACTAGTGATAAAACCTAATTAAACATTCATTACAAAATCTTATTTGAATAACATTGACATTATATATATATATATATTGTTCAAACATATTTTTTTATGAAAATGTCAACATAGTAAAAATATCTTTACTTTTAAATTTAAAAATAGATTAAAACTACCAAGAAAAAGAAATATTTATAAAATTACCATCTATGAAATTATACAAAGTAAAATAATATTTATTACTAAATATGAATACGTTGTTATATAAAATGAACGTAATAATTAATTAAAAGAGGGGTATAAATGTCAGTTACTATTTATTGATGATTCAAACTTCTCTTGGAAAGGTCATTACATAGGTTTTGATGTGGAATGATCTTTCCCATTTCTTCCTGAAATCGTCATTCCTGTTTCAAATTGCTCAACCAAACGCCGGAATGGAAAAAGAAGTGGGAAAGACCTTTCCATTCTTTTCTATTTCCGCGTACCAAACACGCATGTAGTATAATGTGATTCTTTAATGTTCATAAATTAACTCTAAATTAATGTTGTTAATACATCATAAATAAATAAATATTATTTATAAAAAAAATACATCATAAATAATATTGTTAATGTAATAGAAAGTACACTAATTTTTTTTTAAGTCTACGTATTATAGTAATCTAGACCCTCTAATGATTTTTTTATTTCATGCAGGTCCTCAAATCCACGACATATATAAAATTAAAGAAGACATTTAATTTCAAGCTTTAATCCTAACATAAAATATAAAATAATAAACTATACATTAATTAGAATTAAAATAATTAAATAAATATAATTCCATTTTCGATTAGATAATTCTCAACTCAAATCGAACCCAAAAAATAACAAATATATGATCATATTAATCGAACAATGAACTATATTAAACATATTAAATTCGGTTTGGTTGTTTGCCTATAACTGAATAATGCACACTTATACATATGCCTCCACTTCCAATCTCCCCAACACGGAAAATCTATAATATATAAAGTTATGCCAAGTTGAGGTAGAAGTTTCATGATATGACATGTGGCATTTTGTGGGATGTGGACCAATTAGAAACTTCTATGTGGCAACTTTATCATTAATTTACTCTTTAAAATTACTTCTTCATGAGCTATAATCTTCCACTCTAATTTTAAGTTGTTATGAAAATAAAAACTTTAGAAGATTTCTATAGCTAATGGCTATAACTACATATATTTATGAAGTTCATTAGTTATATTAATGAATGAAGTAGAAGAGTTTTGTAACTTTTATTATAGTAATTATAGCTAATGACTATAACTACATATATTTATAAAGTTCATTAGTTATATTAATGAATGAAGTAGAAGAGTTTTGTAACTTTTATTATAGTAATTATATTTATTTATTGTTGCTTCTTTTTAAATGAAAAAGTTGAATGAGTTTTTTTAAATAAAAAAGTTTAATTATTTTTTTAAATCAAGAAGTTCAATAGTTTTCAATTGTTAGGAATTCTAAAAGTCTTCCATCATAAATTTGATTTCATATTCTAAGAAAATAACATGTATATAGGAATTCTAAAAGGCTTACAACAAAAAATATGACTGAAATAATCAATAAAGTTAGGCCAAGTTGAGATAGAAGTTTCATGATGTGACATGTGCCATTTTGTGGGATGTGGACCAATTAGAAACTTCCATGTGGCAACTTTTATCATTAATTTACTCTTTAAAATTACTTCTCCATGAGCTATATATATAAAAGGAAAAAAAACAGAATTTGAAAAGACTTGCATGATGAAGCAATTCTGATATTTTTAAGAAAGTGACTTTTGACTTTCTCGGGAAACCAAAAAGTCTAAGAGTTTATATATTTTATTTATTGTCATTATTATTGTTATTGTTTTGTCGGTTAGGAAGTTGAAGAGTTTTTTCTTCTTATAAATAGAGAAATGATATGAGCAAATATGTCATGGTCTTCTTGGTTTCCATAGGTAAGAAATTCATTTTTTTTTTTAAAATAATGCAATTCATGTTTTCAGTTGATATATTATTTTCTATGTTTATGAACAAACATCTAATAATTTTGTTTTAGAGACAAATTATTTTTTAAGTACCAAGATAAGAGAATATGTGTCTCAATTTCCAGAACATGTTTTTGTTTATTGGAGGCAGAGAGCTTGCCAGCTGACAAACATGGGTAATAGAAAATCTTAAGACATGATTCAATTATTTTCTTGCCTTTTTTTATGTTTGGGGAAATGACTCTCATCATCTTCAAAGTATTTACCAAGACACGATAAGATCCTTCATGTTTTTTTACTTCCTGGTAGGTCCCAAAATAAACTTCTTGAAAAGGAGTAATTAGAGAATGGGCGCAAGGGATTTGATGAGAAGGGGGGCGCTAAGTAGGGCTTTAGTGTCAAAGAGGCTGCAGCTCAGTGGGGCAAGCCTCGACTCGTGACCGAGAGGTCCCGAGTTCGACACCCTCCCCATACATAGGGCAAGCTTAAAATGTCTCCCTTTCTAGGGCTATCTCCTCCTCCTGTGAGGCAGTTCTCTCTCCCCTTCATGTGACAATCGCCCAGCCGGGCTTCAAAAAAAAAAAAAAGTAACTCTTTAGTGGCAGAAGGGAAAAAATGTAGGCTATAAGATTATTGGAGGATTGTATTTTGTTATGTTTATTTAATTTGAATACATATTTTATATCATATGTAGAACTATTATAAAATGTGAA
This sequence comes from Vinca minor, assembly GCA_026122235.1. Lineage (NCBI taxonomy): Eukaryota > Viridiplantae > Streptophyta > Magnoliopsida > Gentianales > Apocynaceae > Vinca > Vinca minor. Next base: position 10,324,632 of record JAOCZM010000115.1, on the reverse strand, counting down.
GGCTATTTTGTTTTCTAGGAAAAAAAAATTTATTTATGATGGTTTTGTTCTTAGACAAAAAGAATGAATTAGCAAGCTTATGAATAAAAAAGTATAATTATTATATCTATCTAAATTTATTTTAAGACATTATTATGAAATTATTGAATATAACAATAAAAACATTAAAAAAATTACAACAATCAAACTTGAAAACATTCGCGCAACGCGCGAGTAACAAACCTAATTTAATTATAAAACTGTCTTTGTGGGATTAGTTTTACAATTCTCTCACATAAATTAAGCTGAACTTATTTGTAGATGTGAACCCCAATCAATTCAGGTAAAAAATTGTGAGACCAATCTCATAATTTCATAAGAACGGTCATAGAATGAAATGATTAACTCAACACCCTTTCCCTACCGCGCACGGGCCACCCACAACCCGCCGGGTAAATTGCAACAAATCGACTGAGAGAATCCCATAGTATAATAAAAGCAGCGTTGTCCTGATTTGAACATTCAATTCAATCTGCAGAAATACTGACGAGTAAACATAGTAATGTGTCTCCTAACATTTTAATTTGACCAACCAAGTGACTCCAAAGTCCAAACATCAAAAGTCATACCAACACAAATTGACTCAATTGATAAAGATTTGTCACATCCTTACAAATGTCAATTGTTCAATTCCCACTGTCGACGTGAGGGTTGTGTTGGTGGGTGATCTGTAAGTACCATTGTAAGCGACCTATGGTCCCTAAGGCCTACCCTGACCCATGATGATGACCGGAACCGAACCCATCCAAACTTTTTTCAACCAAAAAAAAAAAAAATCAAAAGCCCCACCCTCACTTTTACCGACTCTAAACAGTAGTAATAAGTAGTCTACACCAAGATTGAGTTAACACGTACGGATCAAAATGATTTTAAACACAGTAATCAGACTAGTTAAAAAATGGATTTGCACTTGTGTTTTACAATTAATTTTTGGATTAAGTGTGGAACAAATGTTTGTTCACACATGCAAAATACAATCTCAACTTTCGGATGACTTGATCTGACAACTGAGTATTTTAGCGGGAATGAACAACTGTTCAACACTAGTCATAAAGGAGTTAATGAAGAACCGACATTCACAACTATTTAAAAGAACATCGGTTAATTTATTTTTAAACTGTTGAACAAAAAAATTAATTATCAAAATCGTGTTATATTCCTATAGAAAAACACTTGTTTCGTAACAGATTTCAACCGGGTGTTTTATCAGCACAACCTCAACTATCACTTTCACTTTCTGGTCATGTTCTGACTCCCAAGTCTATTTGACTCCTGCCCTCCTCACATTCAAACTACTGATGCCAAGATAAACATGGATTCAGTGTTACCTTTTTTGCTCTGTTTTGCACTTACCTTTTCTTCCCCACCCCAAAAGAAAAATTTGTTAATTAGCTCACTTAGGTACACTTCATCAATTAAAATATTACCAATAAAAAAAAAAGGCATTGAACACCCATATGGAATTGCAGCAGAAGGCAGTAACCCCTGTACCCCTTTTGACTATCTCACTAGATCTAGTTCTAACCACACCAAGAAAAGTTATTTATTTTTTTAAATAAAAAAAAAACACACACACACACAAAAGAAAAGTTGATGAGGTTGGAGGATGGTTTTAAATTTACTACGAGGATTCAATTTGCACATGGGAACTATAAAGAACAGCTATTCTTCACTCGTATAATGAAATAGTTATTCTTTACGATTCTATATGTGTGGATAGAATACCCGTTTTGCACTGAATTTGGACAGGTGGAGGGTGGGTGGAAAAAGAGGAGAACAAAGGAAAATAAAGTAAATCAAAGTCCAAAAAAGTAAATCTAAAAAATTTAGAATATCCTCATAAGGTGTCGTACCAATAAATTAATTTTGTTTTCAAGAGAGGGACTGGGAGGGATCTTTGTTCTTTATGTTCCCACTAGTCAGATGAGAGGTGGGAGGGAATTTTAAGATCATAATGCATGCTCTGTTGTTATAGGAATATGAGAAAGTTGGGGAACAAAAATAATGAATTGATCACCAATCAATCAAATTTTGCTTTTGATCTACAGTAATAATATTAATATATACCTTCATAAGCTGGAGGGACATTAATTAAAGAAGGTTAAAAGGGGGCCAAATGCACTTTGGCATGACATTAATCATGGGTCCTCCTTCACTATTCAGTCTGAGAAACTTTCCTTTCGGCCGACCCAAAATCGAGGATTCGTGAGTGAGCAGTAAAGTCAGTACCATTGAAGAAGCCTCATACCCAGCTTCCCCTACGGCCACATACATTTTTCTATACACGAAATCAAGTTTTTTTTTCAAGGAACGAAATCAAGTGTTTAGATCCTTGCAAGATGATTTATATTGATTGACTCTTAAAACCGACTCTGGATCTTTTGAATTCATGAGCTTAAACTAATTACATCGTTCGACATGTACTAGAAGATCAGCGTCCTTCAAACTCTCTTTACCTTTCTGTACCTTTCTGGGATTAAAATGAAATGATGCCATAAAAATTACAGAAAATGAAAATTCTCAATGAAGTAGTAGTTGAGCTTCCTCACCTCTATGAAGGGTATCACAAGGACAAACAATGCATGTACATAATGTATATATGAAGATAGCAAGAACAGAGGTTTATTTCAGAAGTAGATATCAGTTTGCTTAGACTGTGCTTTAAGATTCTTCAACTTCTTCAATATGTTTGTGAAATAATCCTGCAGATATTTCTCAAGACTGACAATGTCTTTTGCTTCCACGCCTAGAGCTTGATATGTATCAGCCATTGGGACTGAGAAGACGGTATCACTTGTAAGAACCTAACACGCCAATATTTAAGACGGACTATTATTTTCTGTTTGTGCCTGATGTAGGTCCTCTTTTCCGATTACTCGAGTTAAAAGATAGGGAAGTTTCATGGGGTATTAGAGTGCATAATTACGGGAGAGATTTACCTGTCACAATTCTAGTTTGACATGGGAATTGAACTATTAAACTTAAAATTACTATCAGTGAAGTCAAATATGGAAATTAATTTGTAAAGGGAATACCTCTGAAAATGCCAATCTATCAGCAACATCATTTGTCCATTCGAACAATCGAGTGAGCTGGCGTGTCAATCTCAGAATAGACACAGGGAACAGTCGTTACATTTGCATCCTGGCCAGCTAGTCTCTCGCACAATGTTATAACCTGGAAGCAGAGAACGTTTAAGAATGCAGCGCATAAACTCAAAGTTTCATGGACACTTTTGCAGTCAGCAAATTCTAACCTTGGAGTATATCCAGCTTTCAGTTTGACAGGTCAACATAGTATCTATGTATTAGAAATGAAAAATAAACCACAGGTGAATTTTACCTCTTGAGTTGTCCATGCACGGGGACCAGCAAAGGTTAGAAGCTTTCCATTGAGATTCTCGTTTCGCATAGCCATAAATGTTAATCGAGCAATGTCCTAAAGCAAATAGAATACATCCATTCTTGTTAAAGAAACTGTACAAAAGGTCTTATAAAATAGTTTTTTTTTACCTGTGTGTCCATGTATGCTATTCGTGTAGGAGCATCAGTTCCCCAAACAGATTTTTCTTCTAATATAGGAACAGCATACTGCCCAATCAGCCCCTAGAAATATAGCAGATTTTATTAAAAAAATGTATCAAGCATCCAGATTCAAGTTAAATGTCAAGGGCACAAAACATTCGATAGATTTTACCTGCATGAAACCACATAACCGAATAACAACGTGGTTCAAGCCTGCATCCCGAAGAAACTTTTCAGTACAATATTTGATTTCCATGAGCGGGACTTCAGGATGCTTATCGCAGTTGTGGATGGAATAAAAAACAAACTTTTGAATTCCCATTGCTTTTGCGCATTGTATAAGAGCCACTTTCCCTTCCCAATCTACCTAAAATGAACGGGTAAAGTAAATATGACTGATGTGTATCATGAAGAAATACTAAAAACTAGTCCTATTCATTCAATCATGTAGGCAAAAATAGAAATGAAATAAGCAGTAATCTCTCATAAACATAGTTATTCCATAGAATTAAGAAATTTCTAATTCCACCTTGTATAGCACTTAAAGCAGAAATAATCTTACAGTTTTTATAGGTTCCTCCGGGCGTCCTGTGGCGCAGTCAATTACTGTATGAACGCCAACCAATGTAGCTGGAATCGTTTCCGGTTTGCTCAGGTCTGCCTGATCAAATACAAATTCCACATCAAGAACTAGTCACGTAATATATGCTAATAAAAACACAAGTTCTTCAGCCAGTTCTTTAATCAGAATAAAGCACATTGAGTAAATATTATATGAAAATTCAAGTTACAATAGAATCAGTATAATTTTCTTTCCTTTTTCGAGAACTTCAAATATGCATCAGCCAAAATATGTCTCTGGACTAATAAGCCTTCGACTATTTATGATTGATATCAGGGGCAACTCTAGAACTTATATGGTAGGGACAAAATTATAAAGAGATATACATTGTTGTAAAGTTTCAAAATCCTTGATGAGCGACATATAATATTTACAAGTAAATTTAAAAAAATAATCTAATTTCCATATAGAAAAAAATGTATTTTAAAAAGATCTAGTTCGACCTCTGGTTGAAAGAAATAGAGATTTATGCGGTATAATGCCTAGACATTGGCGCCAATTTCAGTATAGACTAGTTTAGAATCTTCTATCCCAATTCCGTGCGTTATCTTCTCTCCCATTTGTAATCCCAGCTTTCTCCCTAGGTTCCACATTTTCCTTTAGTTCTATATTTTTTTAAATGAAAAATAGTCACACCCTTGTATTATCAACAGGAAATGATCACGCACAATGGTACAGAAGATCCGAACATCAAAATTTACACTACAAATGGAAAAGAGAGAGTAAGAATTAACACACATTGACGACGGTGGCGCCCCAATCACGAAGGAAATCAGCAGGGGCAGGTCTAGGCCTCACAAGGCACCTAACATCGTAACCCTCATCCAGTGCCCTCCTTACTATTTGTCTTCCAAGCGTCCCCGTAGCTCCGACAACGAGAATACTCGTTTGTCTCACCGGCGTTCCCGGCGCCAAATTCACCGCCTCGGCAGCTTTACACCTCACCGCTCCCCTTCTTCTTCTTACTCCACCTAAAAAATCCCCCAAAAATTAACATTCTTCTAAAAAGAATTGTTTATTCCAAGGGAAGAGGATCTTCAATACGACATATTCTTCTAAGTCGAAAGTACTACACAAGATGTATCAAGCAAGTACAATTGACGCAACATTTTTCACTCGTGATCTTCGGTTCAATATTCTACTTGGTTAAAAATACTACACGAGGTAGTACAATTAACGTAACATTTCTGACTTCAAGCCAAGATACTACAATTGACTCAACATTTATGAGTGGAAAGTCTTAACTATATCTTATAGTATAATTGACACAACATTTCTGACTCGTGATCTTAGTTTCTGTGAAAGCCCATCCCACATAGAATAAATAATGACAGAAAGATGTTGTAATATATAACATGAGCCAAAGTACCCATTCTCATCTCTCGTAATATTCATTTTGGTATAGAGAATTCGGTTATCAAATATGTGTTTGTGGTGTTGTAAGATTCATGTATCGTGTTTAGGACATGCGGGGACGAAGCCTGATAGGTTCAACAAACATTTTTCCCCAATAACAAATTTTTTAACAAAAAAATAACAATAATATGTGAGCTAACTTCTTCTAAAGTTGCTGTAAAATTCAAAATCGTAACAAATTGGTGGGGACTGACCTGGAATTGCAGAAGCTATTTCCAGAGAAATAAGAGCATTTGAGGATGCTAACGTGCGCTGCCAGGAAAGGGAATGGTGGTTGAAATGACGAGTTTGGGTGTGAGGTAGACGATTGGGTTTGATTGGAGTGGGCAGTTGACTGTGGAGCGTGGAGGCCATTCTCTCTTTCTCCTTTGCCTTCGTCAAGAAAGCAGTGAAATGTATGGTTATGGAGAATAACAGGTGCTGAAGAAGCCACGTCATTCTACAAGAATGGAAGTTCTAGATTACGCTTCTGTGGGTTCAGTATCATCCACTCCACCTCATACATACTTTTGGCGGGTGGACCACTGCGAGTTCAAAACAATTCGCAAAATATATAGTATTTTCATATATTGTCTCAATCACTCACAATTTACCAAGTATATATGAAATTAAAATAAATATTCACATGGCGAATTCGAAAAAGGTGGGACATTTATGAGACATATAGCTTTCCTTTGAAAAATTGGGGTTTTATAAGACCCAAAAGAATGTATAGGAAGGGTGCGGGGCTCGGATAGTGTACAAATTACCTTGTAAAAATACACTCGATTGTGTGACCGTACACAATTAGTTATGAAAATTTTAAAGAAAAAAATCGTTTGGATTATTGTCATGTGGCAGAACTACTTATGAAATAAAATTTAAACTGTCAACCGTTAGGTGCGACCGACCCCAAATATGTGGGTAATGACTAATGACGACAGGTTATGTCCTATCTCAATTTTTACGAAGTAACTGATAATAATATATAAGACAGATAGGATAATAACTAAATTATAATAAATTATTTTCTGTCTTTTCTTTCGAAATAATATATGTGAATGAACAAACTTCCACAATTCCCTACCTGTGATACTATAATAATTTGCCAGCCTAGATTTTAAGGTAAAGAAAAAAAAACACTAGTAATTCACAGCAAAGTCTCCAGCCAAGCAAGTAGCGCAAATATAACTTATAATGTACAAAATCTTGAATTTTGAATGGGGGGCACAAATCTCATCTCTTCTTCAAAATTGCACCTTTTGGCTGCGCCAAAAGAATTGGGGCTCCAACTCCACCCTGAAGACCACTTCTATGCCTTATATACAAATTATTGACCACCAGATGGTTACATTAAGTCCTGTCCCCGCCTGCATCTCACGTAATACCATATGGTAGGAGGACCATATGGTATTACGTGAGATGCAGGCGGGAACAGAACTAATGGAACCATCCCCTCCCAGATTCCGGTCATTCAATGTCAGAGGACATCTCGAACTCAAAATTCTTGGATTCAAGAGCTCCTTGAAGTCGAATATCGTCCTCGGAATAATCAGGGTCAGACAAGTATTTTTCATCCTCACTAAATTGTTCATCAAGCTCTTGTTGCATTGATGTAGTATTTATTATGTTCTTAAGGCTGACAGTGGTCTTAGTTTTAAGATATGAACCTCTTCTTGCCTTTGCCTCAGCAGTTTCACATATACATGATGCTGGATTCTCATGAAATTCGCCTGTTCCGGGCTTAACCTCATTCGGCTCTCCCATAAAACCAATTTGATGAGTTCTAACTTGTGATGCAAACTCTTCCCAAGTCATATTACCTCGGTTCATGAATAACCGATTAAGCTTCTTAGCATTTGGACGAATTGTTGGTTTATGGCCAAAATATCTCCTGCAGCAAACAAATAGTGTAGACACAATCAGGAACTCATTCTATAATTCATAGTACTTCAAAAGCAAATACGCAAAGGTAACATTTTGTTACCTTCTTCCAGCTAGAATTCTTGCCATATTACCGTTGTTGTTTGTCACAAAAACATCGCTCTCATCACAAACGATAAAGTCCAAAGCAGCCATACGAGCAGAAAATGATGAATAAGGTTCCAGCTCGTCTTTGGTAGCTATCGTCTCTTTGGAATATAGATTAGGAAAAAGAGCTCTTAAGGGGGCCAATGTCTCTTCACCACCATATACTTCACCAGATGCAACGTAAATATGTACATCACTGCCAAAGCCTAATGCTCTAAGCATAAGACCGATTTCATCAGGACTTAAGGGGCATTTACCGTGTCTTCGTTCCTTTTCAGGATTAGGTGCCTGCAAATCAAGAAAGAAGAAGCGTTATAAGACGAGCAATATATATATATATGCTAAGTCGGACTAATGTCTAGTTCGGAAGGTAGGAACTCACGTGTAAGGTCTTCCACCTTCTTCGTAAGGCTCCTAGTTCCTTTCTTTCTTTCTCGCCTCCCCCAAAATCGCATCCAGAGAATGCCAGCATATCAGGTTCGAACCTATATAAAAAAAAATTGTTACATTATAATATTGGTAACATTGATCGGCAAAACTAATGCAGTAACTGATTATTAGTATGAATTAGTACCTTAGATGGAGGGCGATGAAGTGTTTGCTTCTCATTCTCATTCTTCCAACCAATTTCTTACCCATATCAAGAATAGGATCGGTAAATTGCAAAGCGTGGTAATTCACTCTACATCTCAACTTCTGTAAATTATCGTCCAACTTATTCGAGAGCCTGTAATCAAATTTCGTCAGCTCAACGACCTGCATCATAAAGGAAAATGAATTCAAAGTGTCAACACTTAGCAAACAAACAAAAAAACATAAATAAAGTATGAAATCTATCGTATTTGAGTACAGTATCAAAATAAAAGATCTGGGAGAACTATAAGGCCTTTTATATGCAGGAGTTAAAATACTAACATGTTTTTTGTTAAGGAGGGGCAAGATCCGGGACTGATAGCATTGCGGATTGCATTTCCTCGGCACACGTGTTCTAACTGGATTGATGTGTTTGCTTTCCATTGCAGGCAGTTGTTTAATGATCTTGACGTCTTGGGAAAGGTAGGATATAAACCGATCAACATCAAATATATCAGCGAAGTCGCTACAAAAAACAATTACAAGTAAATTAGGAATGAAATGCATAGATAGTTAACTCTAAAGAATGAAATAAGTGTGAAATTTAATTAACTACCTGCTATCTTTCCAGTATGATTTTTGGTCCAGCCTTGGAACAACAAGGGTTGCATTTAGGATATACGCCGCAACCACGGCATCAGTAATCTGTAGCCATTATCAGTACAATTGAAATTTGTCTGTGTTTTCCAAAAGTAAAAGCTCAAGACTAAGGCAAAAAAATTATATTAAATTAAAAAAAAAAAATCAAGAAAAAAATAAAAGAGAGTTACCCCAGTTCTTTGTTGATTCAAGCCTCCACTTGTAGCAATTAAGAGGTACCTATTGGGCTGCGTCTTGTAATCGGCAGCTGAAATGGATGATACATTAACAACCTTATGCAAAGCTCTATGAAATTAGAAGCTTAAGAAAGTAACATTTTGCAGCAAAAATTAATAATGCTCGATCTGAATCTAACGCTGGACCTCTAGCCTACGTCTAACTAACTGAACTATCTTTTTTATCACGCCTTCCTCTTAAATTGAATTATTGAGATATACAATTAATGCCATTTCCAAAAAAAAGGGAAAGGAAAATGCAGAGCTTACATGGAAAGTTATTGGTGGGACTGCAGCAGCCGTAATAGTAGCCGGAATGGTTTGTACCCCAAAGGTTACTGTCTAATAAAGATCCTCCACTCCTCTGTAAAAACTCAAAATGGATCACAAAAATAGCCGAATTACAAAAATGAGACATTCAATTTTGACACCGAGATTGGAGCACTGACCGGAACACGAAAAATGCTTGCTTGTTTCACATTCATCCGCTGATCAATAACATTCTTCAACTTATACATACCAAAATTTGACCAATTCGAATTAGTACATAGAATAGTTGTTTATAATCAAGAAATGAAAATTTTAAAAATCCGTTACATACCATTGAGTTGAGGCGGTGAGGAGAGTAGCTGCTGGTGGTGGTGGACGGAGACGGAGGAGGACATATAAATGACAGCAAGGCAAAAAGAAACAAAAGACAAGCAATGGCGGCGCAGAGGAATGGTAAAAGGTGGTAATAAAGAAGGCGGCGCCGGCGTCCGATTAATAGTCCCTGAATAACTGTTATACCAATAAACACCGCAGCAGCTCTTTGCTTTTTCTTCTTCATTCCCGATTCTTTATCCTATACCAAAAAAAAAAAAAAACCCCCACATAAAAAATCAACCCGTTTGTCTGGTAGGCATCACAAATCCAAAAGAAACATCAAATTAAGGAAAATTACCAGGTGGGGTTGCTCTGTTTTGGTTGTTTTAGCTTCTCAGTTTCGACTGTTACGAGAATATTTTCCTTAAAAGAAACAAAATGCTAGGATAAGGAATAGTAATAAAATAAAATGCAACAACTGATATCGCTGACATTGAAATAAGACATTGTTTTGATGAGGAGTAGGAAAGTGGATTCCCCGGCCAGAGTCCAACAAGGGAATGGACTCTCGTTTTTTTTTCCTCGTACGAATCGCGCTCTTGTTGTTAGAATCTTCTTGCTCTAGATTTTTCTCTTGCTTCTTATTTGATCAGATATTAACAACATTTACAAACTTTCAAAATCTGGGGATTTATTTGAAAAAATGTGTAGGATAGTATTAGTATATTTGATTAATATAAAGTCGTAACGTATTTGTTTAGTTGGCAACAAGAGTCAACTGATTAATGTTGGTCACCTATTTGAATTGGCCATCAATGTTACCTTATTTATCCCTTCCTATTTTAATGCACACTCGACAATATCTTTACCATATTACTGGAGTATGACTATGATATATAACACGTTTTTCAGTAATAAGAAATAATTTTAGTCATTTTGGACAGTTGGATAAAAAATTTAACTGTATAAAAACTTTCATCAAATTGTATAGTAGAATATGGTTAAATGTCATGACTCTATTTAATTTTACCTTCTTTACTCTCTATTCTTATCTCTCCAACATTCAACATTCAATGTAAAAGATAAGATTTGAAAAATCATCATTAATGAGCTATTTATGTAAAAAATGGACAATTAGTTTGTGACAGAATAAAAAAAATTGAATAAATAATTTGAAATGTAAATAATAAAATTTAATACTTATCTAAAAATATACAATGCATGTTCAAAATATGTTTCATATGTAACGGAAACACTATATCCGTGAGCCTCACATGGTAGTTCAAAAGTGTATAATGCATGACCAATAATGTTTTTACTTCATTGACAGAGTGGTAATTTCATTGATAAAAATATTCTTTATATATCAAAAGTGTATAATACATGATCGAGGATATCTTTGTTTCATTAATAAAGTGGTAACTCAATTTATAAAAAACATTTCTTTTTTAAAATTAGTTTTGTATTTTGATGCGTTTATTCTCGTTCATAATTTTTGTGTATCAAAAGTATATAACTCTAATTTCAAAATATTATTTAGATATAATAGTAAATTTATTTTAACGTGTTTATTCTCGTTTATAATTTTTATATATTAAAAATAAAAATGTCTAATTTCAAAATACAGTTCAAAGATAATAGTTTAGGAGGTCAAATGTTTTGAAATAAACTTTTAAAAACTTTTCAAAAAAATTAAAAGATATGACAAGTGAATATTAAATGAGGATTAGATTTTCATAGTGGATTAGAGCAGTCATTTATCGTGATTAGTTTAAAAGAGATTTATGGTTATAAATTTTTAAAATGCGAATTGAATAAACAGAAATCTATCTTCATGTGCTTCAGACCTGACTCTTTGGGGATTAAGATGTATGTACTTCCATATTAATAATTAATGCTCAATTTTGTGACATGTCCTATACATTATTTTAAGTAGCGGGAAAACACTGGAGAATAATTTATCATACTAAAAAAAATGAAATGTTTTACCATGGGTTTGATGTCATTTGGAGCAATTTTTTACTATTTTTTTCTTCCTTTGATCTGTTTTTAAATACGGATTAGGAGCTCTTGAATAGAAGGATATTTATACGGTTAGATAGATCATGGATCCGATCATAACTTAGCACCCGGTCAAGGCTGAATAAAAATGGCAATTGATAGATCTCTTATTGTTATCTATGTTGATCTAAGTGGAAAGAGATTGATATTTCATAAATAATATTTCAAGTTTAAAATTTGCGAATAAAAATAAAAAATATATTAGGAACTTTGACCAAAAAAAGAGTTTGACTGTAGGAGCGGACCGAATTAGTTGTGGACCGTTAAATAGATACGGATACCAATTAGGTTTCAAAACTTACCATAATGGAAAAATATTAGTCATTAGTTCTACTACCAATTTACTTGCCCCTTGTTGGTGCTACCTTGACGGGGTCAGTGTTTGCGGTGGTTGTTCAGTTAAGTCTGATATGTTCACTGATGAACACGAAATCCTGAACATGAGGTAGACGAAAGATATTGGTCACAATCACTGCACCTTCTTTTTATTTAGCCAAAAAAAAAATTTACAACTCTATGAAAACTCACATCACATGCATATGGTGTGTTTCGATTTTTAGTAGTATTTTATTGTGTGAAAAAAAATCATAGTTCATAGGATGATGATGAGAGTTCAGTTAAGTTAATAAAAGGTAAATAAAATATTCCACCTAGAGAGAAGAAGATGGGCAGGAGCATCGTCAACAATATTTTATTATTATTATTATTTGTTTGTAAGTTTTAGTTCTGCAACAACTGGGGAAGGAGTAGCCCAGTTGATCTGTTTGCGGAAATTGTGTTTGGCTGTTATTGGTGATCCATTTTACAATTTGTTGAAGCCGTTGAAACTATGGCATTGGAGTTTATAGGAATTGATTTTTTAATTCTAATTTTTTTATTTGGCTGTTGACAACATTTTGGAATTCTAAATTATGTTGTTTGACTTTAAATAAAATTTTGAAATTAAAATTATACTTTCAATTTTAACTCACTTAATTCCACAAAATCAAATCCATTTTAAATTAAAGAATTTGAATTCTTATTCTATCACTTGCATTTGTGTTATAAATATATCACATCGGACACTCACCCACCACCAACCGTCGGAATCCGATCACCTCCGTTTGCAGAAATCCTTCAATAGAATTTGAAATGAATTAATTCCATATTAATTTTATAAATTTACCAAACAAATAAATTCAATTATTTAAAATTAATTTTTTTTAAAATTTCAAATTTTATCAATTCTATAAAATTAGAAAATTTGATAACTATAATTTTATGAAATTGGATAAAACTGGAATTCCAATTCCAATTCCAATTCCTTCCGTTCCTCGGAAACAAAGGCACCCTTCGTTTCATTTTCTATTCATTTATAATTAATTATTCACATCCGCATACAATACATTTTTGTAAGCTCATCATAACTCTCACATCTAGTGTTTTAAGAAGATTCGAATCAATTATAAGTTAATGGATTAACACGTATCATTATCAATTGGTTTTGAGAGGATATGTGGCCCATGAACTAATTATCACATGATATCATAGCGAGATTCTTAAACAGAATGTGTGTGCTCTAATTGTCTTTGTACGACCCAAGTTGAGCGACATGCTTAAATTGACTCCCACCTCGATGTGAGGGAGAGCATTGAAATATGAAGTCCCACAAATATATACCATTTTTTCCGTTCTATTTTCTTATTTAAAAGGCAAATTGGTAAATTTAGTCCCCAAAGTTTAGCACTTTCGCGGCGACGGTCCCCATTTTATATTTCTTTGTATTAAGGTCCCCAAACATTTTGCGTTTGGTGACGGTGGTCCTTCCGTCCACTTATGTCCATTAGGGTTAAAAAAAAATTCATTAATGGGAAGGGTATAATGGGTAATCCTTCACCTCAACTTTTTCGTGAAAATGCCATTTTCGGTGTTCTTGCTGTTTTTGCTCAAAAAGACTCGATTTTTTGGATGAACTTGAAGATTTGGAAGCTCTCATCAAGGATTTAACTTCTCTATGATGTTGGGATGAGGTTACATAGGTTGATTTTGGAGTTTTTTTGCTGGGTTTCGCGATTTTAGAGCAAAATAAGGTGTTCTGGTTTTTCTGGAAGCACTGTGCCGCGCTCACGTTATTGCGAATTCCCGTTGATTCGGTAAGAGATTTGTGCTCAAAATTTACAGTTAGATTCGTACTTTAACTGTGAACAAGAACATGTGCTTGAATTTTGGTGTAATTGTTTGTAGAGACTGGGCTTTTGGAGAGTTTGATGCTCTATTTGTATATCCTGATTCGTCTTCTCATTGTGAACATGTATTTGAGGTTAAATTTCTGATTCAAGGTTTGAAGACATGGATTTTTTGCTAGTTTTTGGCAGTGTTCATGTCAAAATTTCTGGGATGTTTCATGGTGATTCCTCTGAGTTTCTATGGCGAATTGGGAGGCAGTGTTCATGTCAAAATTTCTGGGATGTTTCATGGTGATTCCTCTGAGTTTCTATGGCGAATTGGGAGGTATTATGAGCTAAATCTCCTCAAGATGATTTGTTTTTACATGGGTAATGTGATTGTTTCATTGGTAACTTGGTTGGATCTCTTAAAGGAGCATTTTTGGACTGTTTTTAGAGAGCTTCATAGGCTGCCCAGATTTCTGATTTTTCAAGTGTTCATTGCTCCTTATTTGAGTGATTTTCTCTTCAAGTTGAGTTGCTTTTACATGGGTAATTTGCTTGTCTCATTGGTAACATGGTTGGATCTCTTAAAGGAGTATTCTTGGACTACTTTAGATGAGCTACATGGCTGCCCGGAAAATCTTATTGTTCAAGTGATATTTGCTTCTTTTTGAGTGATTTTAGGTGGATGCTTGTGGGAGAATCTTTGGAGGGGCCATTACCAAATGAAATGGCTGATTTGGAGAATCTCCAAATTCTTGATTTATCCTTCAATCATTTGAATCTTTCATCCATTCCGAAAAGAGGAAGAGTGAGAGTGGAAATGGAGGAAAAGCAGATTGGGGAAGGAGAAGAGGGGTAAAATGGTCATTTTACAAAAAACATTAAAAAATAATTCAAAATTTGATTTTTTCTGTGACAGAAGTGGACGGAAGGACCTCCGTCACCAAACGCAAAATGTTTGGGGACCTTAATACAAAGAAATATAAAACGGGGACTGTCGCCGCGAAAGTGCTAAACTTTGGGGACTAAATTTACCAATTTGCCTATTTAAAACGAAAAAAAACTTGACATTTAATTTGGGACTCATGTAGTAGTACATAATACAAATACATTTGCATATTTTGACTTGAAAATAAACACAATTGCATTATAGAATATTTGAAATAAATTATAAAATAATATGGAGAAAATATGAATTGCACTTTAGAATATTCTCATGAGTCCCTCAAGAATGATTAGTTGTAATTAATTCATGAACTGTTGGCTAGTCACAATATGAAGCAGTTGGGACATATATCATATGGTCAATTTGGTGCTGTTGTAAAGATATGAGCCCTTGCTTTGACGAAGAGCAACCTTTTGCTAATTTAGTTGGGTCTTGGAGATATTTAGCGGCTATCTCACGCAAAACCTTTCTGATCTTTGTCAAAATTGTGCTGAGATTCTTTCGGTCGTTTGCTAAAAATGAGAAAAATCGAGCCATAGGAAAGCCTTGGTTCAACAAATTTGTGGTAGCTCATCAAGTCTTTATTTATAAGGTCATATAAAGTGGAACGTAGTCAGCTACTTACCTCTTCGGAGAACTCTCGCAATGAGAGAAATTAGTTATTATTGTTGGTAGCAAACACTCGACCAGACAAACATTAGTACACTCAAAATCATCAGTCCGGATCCTATGCGGAAAAGCTTTTTTTAGTATATACGGAACGTTTTAAAACAAACGATATGATGCACATAACAAGTGTTGGCTTAGAACATGTGTTTCGCGCGTTAAAAACAGAACATGTGTTCTGTGCGTTAAAAACAGAACAGATGTTTTGAGTCTCAGAATAGGTGTTTATTTTAAATCAATCTTAACCGTCAAAATTTTAATCCAACAAACGAGTGAAATTTTGCATGTGCGGAATTTACTCTTTTCTGTACCGTAGCCGTGGTACAAAATCACCGTGCATGGAGTGGCGGCACGTAATTTTTAATAACAAAAAAAAAAAGAAAAAAAATATCAAACAAGAATTGAGTAAAAGAAAAAACACACAAATATATTTTAAATCGTTAGAATATGACCGTCAAATTATTAACCCAACATAAATGTTAATAAAGGCATTTTTACATCTTCTTAAGGAGAAAAAAAATCTAACATTCGAAACTTAACACGGACGTAAATAAAGGCATCTTTCTTAAGAAAAGGTGTATTAGTCAGTCATACATTTAGTTTTGCACTATATTTGTATTATTCTACATATATTTTTTTTTTTTATCTCGTTATTTTTGTTTTGCTAGTTCATATTTGGACTTTGGATCTTTACTACAGTACTCCCTCCATTCCTAAATATAAGACTCTTTAGACAATTTGAGAAAATTAAGGAAATTGTCATTTTCACCTAAACTTCCAATATTATCCCCCACCCTCCCTCTCTCTCACTTCTTTGTCATAAAGAAAGGAAAATGTTGAGGGTATAATTGGAATAAATTGTTGACAACTAATAAAACAACCTTAAACGACAATTAATTTGGATACCTAGATATCTCCTAAACGACAATTAATAGGGAATGGATGGAGTACTAATTATACTAATGGAATCATGGTCCGCACTCCCATGACGTGACAGCATCGTCCTAATTTTATAAAAATGGAAAGCCCAACGTTCATTTTTGTCGCAGCAAAAGTCTAGTAAGTTAATGTTGATAGTAATAAAGGGGTGAGAATTCTCTGTTTCCAATCAATTAGAATTTATTATATAAATATTTGTTTTCAATTATATATACAAATGGTAAATTATGATTAGTTAGAAACAGGGACAGAGAATTTTTTGCCGTAACAAAGACTCTTCAGAACTGGTCTTTGGATTTTATTATTCTCTCTACTAAAATATTTTTTATTTATTTGGGAAGAGATTTATTTATTATAAAAAATGATGGATTCAAAAAAGTGGAAGGAGATTCGAACTAATGACATCTACATCATGAGGCCTTAGTTTTAACCAGTAAACCAATATCTCATTGGCCCTATACTTCCATATTAGCATTGACTCACTTTTTTTTGGGTGCTGAATTCCCATGAGACACGACTGGGTAGTGAGTAGCAAGGAAAAGTGCTTGTGAAAATCTGACCCACCAACAAATCCGCATAGACTTGGTCAGGCCCACGAGTTTAGTGAGTTGGACCGTGGGTTGGGCTGAGTCGAGACTCTTAAAATTTTGGACCCAGCCCGCCCAGAAATAAAATTGGTAGGGGGTCCATGTCAATTCTCACAACAACTACAAAGTGGCTTTCTCTATATTTATTTCCATTTTATACTTATTTAATTATTTTAAAGAAAATTACAAACAATCGTCCAACCCGACCCACGGGTTAAGGGTTTGCCTAGCTGGACGAGCTAGGTCGGGGATATTCATAATTGGGCGCAGCCCGCCTTGCCCCTGCTGACCAGACAAACCCGAATTTCCCCAGTCCGTTGGTTTGGACCCGTTGCCATTGGCCCATTGCCACTAGTGAGAATTATAGATACTATTATACATAATGGGCCTAGTATAAGATGCTTGATTTCTAGGACGAAGAATAACGAGGCCCATTTACAAAAACCAGGCCCATACCTAGTCTAATCAAATATAGCCGAGTCTGTTTTGGGACTTCTCGTCTGTAATTGTTCTTTTCCTTTTTCTTTTTTTTTTTTTTTTAAAAGGGAAATTTCTCCTTTCCTTTTTCCCCCAATTCTCCCTTCTCCACTTCACCCTCTGAAATTTCACCCCTACTGTAAATTTTTGTTACTGAAGCAAGTCAGAAGAAACACGTGGCTGTAGTGCATCGGATTGCGTGACCCCTCTGAGAAACACAGCGTCAGCACTTTCTTGAACTCCCAGAAAATAACCAACCCAACTGATACACTAGAAATTCAATTAATAGCCCATGTTCTCGAAGAAATTTCGATAAACCCACCAAGAAAAATACCATTTTTACGGTAAATTTGAAGCTAAAAGAGCCAAGAGATGAGTAAATTGAATACATCAAGTTCGGAATTGGATTTGGATCATCCAAACTTGGAGGATTATTTGCCTTCCGGATCCATTCAAGAACCCCGGAGCAAACTCAAATTGTAACTGGCTCACCTGAATTCGGTTTTAATTTACTTTATTTATATCTTCTTTTAGGTAGTGAATTTTGATTTTATTTTTTTTTTGGGTTGGGCAGGCGTGATTTACTGGATATTTCCCCCACTCTGACTGAAGCTGCTGGTGCCATTGTTGATGTAAAGTTGTTGTCTTTCTCTTTCCTTTTCCCCCCTTGTTGAATTCTTGTTTATTGGGTTTCTTGGCAGTGGCGGAGTCAGACAAATAATTTGTCACGAGGCAAATGTTTGAATGAAAATTTTAGGAGATATAATATTTATAAGGAAATCTCAAAAAAATAAAATTTTCCTATAGAAAATTGTTACGTTTGTGAAAATGTTGGGGCTGTGGGGAATTGATTATTTGTTGTATCATTGTGTTGTCATCAATTGGTAGTAGATAAGTGGTTAATGCTCTCAATCTTCTTTCCTAGCTGAAGATATGAACTAAAACTTTATGGAGATATTTTCTTATTCTTGATGTATGACAGGACTCCTTCACTCGCTGTTTTAAGTCAAATCCTCCTGAACCATGGAACTGGAATATATATTTGTTTCCTTTGTGGTGCATGGGCGTGCTGGTCAGATATCTGATCCTTTTTCCTCTAAGGTTAGTTTTGAGAGAACTGGTCCCAAGTGTCCTTTCACGTAGATATTTTCTGATTTATTTATTTTTAAATTCTTATTCTGGTTGCAGGGTGATAGTACTAACTTTAGGATGGATTATATTCCTCTCTTGCTACATTCCAGTTCATGTCCTATTGAAAGGGCATGACCAGTTGAGAAAGAAGTTGGAGGTATAAGCTTTTGTGCTTCATTCCATTTCTAATCACTATGCATTTCTGTCTTACTCGTTTCGTTTGTCGTCTATATTGGAGATCCATGTATAAACTGTGAGGTCTCAGAAATTTAATTGCTCTTTTCCAGAGGGTTCTGGTGGAGTTGATTTGTAGCTTCTTCGTTGCTTCATGGACCGGGGTTGTCAAGTACCATGGTCCGCGTCCCAGCATTCGGCCTAAACAAGTATATATTTTATCTTCTTTTTAGATGTCACCTTAATCTTTTTGTTGTTCTGGGTCGTTGAAATTTTGACTGTATAAATCTGCTTGGACAGGTTTTTGTTGCAAATCATACATCCATGATTGACTTTATTGTCCTAGAACAGATGACTGCATTTGCCGTAATTATGCAGAAGCATCCTGGTTGGGTTGGTAAGTGTCAATGATATTCCTCAAGTCTCTCACTGATTGTTTAAGCATAATGATATGCTGTTGAGAAACATTTATATTACTGATGTGCTGATTTTTTAGTTTTTAGTTTTTTTTTGGGTAAATTGTTTTTCCGTGTTAATGGAATTGAGAACTTTAATGTTATCTTGTTGTTGACATTTGGAATAGTACTGGCCCTAGAGGTTTTATGGCATTTGCAGATGCATGGTTTATTCGTTCATGAAATATTGAGATATAGAGCGATGAAGTGATCTTATTGAGTTCTCTGTGCAGGTTTATTGCAAAGCACCATCTTAGAAAGTGTAGGATGCATCTGGTTCAACCGTTCTGAGGCTAAGGATCGTGAAATTGTAGCAAGAAAGTATGTGCTGAGAAAATGCTAAGTTGCTCCTTTATCTTGTGATGTCTTGAATTAAAATTTTAAAACTTTTACGTTCAGGCTAAGGGCACATGTTGAGGGAGCAGACAACAATCCGCTTCTTATATTTCCTGAAGGAACATGCGTGAATAATCATTACACTGTTATGTTTAAAAAGGTAATTGTCGCTAGTTTCTGTACTGTAAAATTCGCATGATAAAGAAAGTACTTTTGTTACTTTAGGGAGATCCGTTTTTTCTTCCCAAAATTTTCTTTTCGCAAGCCTCTTGGAGAAGTTCTTTTCAGGCCAGTTGCCATATTTTTATACAACAACAACAATAGCATAACCCATTTAGTCCCCAATAACTGGGGGTATGGGGACTAAATGGCCTGCGGCCTGCGCCATTTTTTATAATGCATGAAAAATACCTGCGCCTTTTTCTGTATTCCCTTTCTCATCGTCTTCCTGGATACAATTGATATCCCTAGTTTTCGTTGAGCCATTTTTTCAACTTTTTGTTAAATTGTTATACTTTCTCCGGAAAGTTCTTGAAGTTTATTAATTGTGTAGTATAAAATTCCATTGTGATGATTAGGGTGCTTTTGAACTTGGATGCACTGTTTGTCCGATTGCGATCAAGTACAACAAGATCTTTGTTGATGCCTTCTGGAATAGTAGAAAGTAAGATATTTAAGGTGCCAATTTCTTTTCTGCTCTATTTTAGTTCTTCAGACTGACGAGGCTTGATTTCCTTGATAGTTTTCAATATGTTTGTTATTGGATAACGTCGACTCTTTACATTTGCAATAAGTTTACGTTTTACTATCTGATAAGTGTCGATAAGAGTAGTGAAATTTAACTAGAACATGTTTTTTTTTCTCCTTGTAGGCAATCCTTCACAACGCACCTTCTGCAGCTCATGACATCGTGGGCTGTTGTTTGTGATGTGTGGTACCTTGAGCCTCAAACTCTAAAACCTGGAGAAACCGCTATTGAATTTGCAGAGAGGTAAAATGACTTTTCTGACCTGCTGGGCATGTTATGCCACCAGGGGTATATTTTTCATTGAGATGGCTTTCTTCTAACCTGTTTTTTCACTGCAGGGTGAGGGACATTATTTCTGTTCGAGCTGGGCTTAAAATGGTCCCCTGGGATGGATATTTGAAATATTCTCGTCCTAGTCCTAAACACAGAGAGCGGAAGTAAGTTGAATTCTTGTCGATTTTTTTATTTTACTTTATTTGCTAGAATCTGCTAGATTATAGAAATGCTAAACTCTATTGACATTTCTGTTCACTTTCTATTTTGCAGGCAGCAGAGCTTCGCAGAATCAGTACTGGACCGCCTTGAAGAGAAATAGAAGACAAATCTGAACTGCATAGTTCATTACACCATGGTACATATCAGAAATTTCCGAACTTTAAACCATAATATAGATAAAACAACAAGACTTGAGAGAATTCAAGGATGAGCATAATCTAGAGGTCCATAAGGCTCAAACCATTCTTTTAAAAAACTGTTTTTCCTTTTGAAATCCCAACCCATGTCTTTGCAAAGGTGATCATTATACCATATATTCAATGCAGCAATGCATGATCTTCTGTAGTATTCCCCAGAGTATTGTTTCATATATTCATCCCATTTTGCTATATCTTTCTCCATTTCTTTAATGCTTGGGAGCTTGAATCTTCCATCAAGAAGCTCTGCTAACCACCTTGATCTCATCTCCGATGTGTATAAATTTGAAACACTTTCTGAGAATCCAATCACTGCTACTTGTGGTATTCGAGGATGAATGCATTCCCTGCTCATGTTTTGAAATTTAAGATGCGAGAGAAATGTAAGACCAGATACCAACAGAACTTTGACGTTAAATGCATATTCACTGGTCCTACATATACATGCAAGGGTCTAGAAAATATTATGTGAGGGGAGGTGGGATCAGGCCGATCGGGAAAATTTCAAGGTAGAGCCGCCCTTGTTGGACTGTTCTCTCACATGAGTTGGGGTGAGGTTTACCTCTAAAGTAGGCCCCGTCCCAACTCACGTGAGAGACGTGGGGTCAGTCCCACAAGGGCGGCTCCATGCCCGAGTGACCTGGCCGATCGATACCTATCCTATCCACCTACTAATTCTCCCTAAAGAGAAAAGTGATACACGTGGCGTTTTTTTTTAGATTAAGACTAAGAATAAAACAGGGAGAGAGACAGATAATTCCAAACTTGTTAGTTAAAAGTGATTAAGAGATGAACCTGTATAGAGGAACAATAGAATCCTCTGATCCAAAAATGAAGTTCTGGAAATTGGGTGATTCAAAAACATCTTTGAGCTTGTCAATACTTGTGAAACCGGTGCAAAGTGTTACCAGATCAACTTTCAGAGGCTCAAATTGACCATCTATCAAAATCCCTTCTCTGCAGAATCCAAAAGTTGGAGCTTTCTTGAGTTGGATGCTTCCAATTTCCACTCTCTTGTAGAACCCCTCTGGGACAGTGGGGAGCAGGCAAGAACTTGCTTGCTTCAAGAAACTATGATCAGGCACCATATCAAATTTGTTCAGCCTAAGTTACCTTTTTATGTAGATTTCAACAAATTTTGAAATTCCCCATCTCTGTCAAAATGATGTGAAATTAATTATGTTAATCTAATTAATGAGTACTAATACAAAATACTACATTCATTTCATAATATAAGTCGTTTAGAAGGTATAACGAAAATTAGGAAAGTAAAAAAGTAAAAAACATGGTACTTTGTTAGTTAAAATATCAATATTACTCTCTTAAATATGATTTGTATACTACTAATCATATTTAAGAAAGTAATATTGCTATTTTGATTAAAAAACGCATTGCTTCCTTAATTTTCGCTACATGTCCTAAACGACTTATATTATGGAAGGGAGGGAATAATAATTTGTCATACTTTGTGCTAATTTCTTAGATCTCCAAAGAAGAATTATTACTACTTACCAAATGTTAAAGCAGGGTTGCAAGGAGACTTATAGAAATCCTTCACCAGGCTTATGGATTAAAAGCTCTGAGAATCGATTTAGGTAAAGATAAGATAAGGGAATTCCCCAGGGAACGTAATCGGGTACAGTCCAGTGTTTAGTCCTGTATAACACTGTGCATGGACATTCAACATCTGCAACCAAACACAAAGATTTCAGAACTAATGGTTCTGGTCTCACGTCCAACTCATCATATCTGCGGACCCTACATGTAAATGTAAGGCTACGGTGCTTTACATTTGCATGTAGGGTTCGCAAATATTGCGAGTGAGGTGTGTGGGGTGTACAGTTGGTCGCACCATTGGGTTGTGAACATTCCATTGAAATATCGAGGGCGGATTTCTGGAATCCAACAACTGCAATTCGCTTTCCTCTTACAAACTCAGCAGCGGCAGCATCGTTCATGTTAGAGTAATCGATGGAGTGGATGACCTTGCCATGGTGAAATATTTCAGGGCCATTACCGGGTGGAAACTCTGGCATGTTTGCGACATCACTAAATCTTCCAACACAAAGGATTACGAAGTCGACTTGGTGAACCTGTGAATCAAGGATTGGACAACTTCCCAATTAAAAAATCCAATAGGTATATTTGAGTCACATTCCAGGATGCTCTCTGCTTACAAAAATGATGTTAGAAGGGCGTGAGATCAAGATGAATAATCAAATTCCTAATTTTCCAAACCACAAGGCATTTGCATGATTCCACTTAAGGAACATGAACTAAGTGTTGGAGAGCATACCTGAATGGAAAGGCTCTGGGAGTCCTGAACCGAAACAATCCACTTCCCTCCGGTTCCAAACGGCTCGCCAGTGCCACCCCACAACGTCCAGGATTCCATCTCAGAATCTGGCGGTCCTTCAAACCTGTGACTAGTAACTTTACTGTTAAATCTGATGTAACGGAGCAAATCAAAGTGAACAGCATAGTCCTGAAGATACTACAAGACTTGGAATTTATTGGGAAAGTCTTCAGTGACCGAAGGCGACCATGGAAAATCTGAGAACTGGTAGAGTGATTTTGGAGTCTGAAGCTTAGTTGACTCCAAGGTTTTGGTCCAAACCCCTCCAATGTTGTCCCTGGATTCGAAGACGATTGGGGAAGAATAACCTCTTGATAGTACATATTTACAGGCAAGAAGACCGCTAATACCACCTCCAATTATGCCTATCCGTTTTTCCATTTCCAGTTTTTATCAGACAAGCCTGGATTTTGATTTCTTCTTCAGCTTACGACCAACTGATGTACGAGGTAATGAACCTCCAAGATTTTTCTCTTAGGAAACCTTATGGTATATAGTTTTTCTATGTAAAGTTAATAAGAAAGTTGATATTAATTCCAAACTGAAGAAGTATTTGGCAAAGTAAAAAAGTATTTACTTTTACTTCTTTAGAAAAAGTTAGTCGTAAACTTGTGGCTTCTCGCCTTCGGCGGATAATCACGAAATTGGGAAGAGCATTTGTCAGGTTTGGAGAATTTTCAAACTGTGACATCATATTTGGCCATCAATAAATTGTTGTCACCTTTTGCTTTTTTAGGAATAACATTGTCAGCTTTCAGGAACAATCAAATCTATCTTTTTATATGGGCTGCTCGTGGACGGAAAATTCTATGGTAGAGTCGCCCTTGTGGAACTGGCCTCACAACCCTATCACATGAGTTGATGAGTAACCTACCTTATAAATATGTCATTCCCCAATTTATGTGAGAGGGATGTGTGACCCATGCCAGAGTGACCCCTCGCGGACGTAGTACCACTACAAATAGACTTATACAGTTCCAATCTCAAGATTTCAGAATGAAAAATTTCCTATACAGACTTTTTCCAAAGCTTGAAACAAAAATCTCAAACAAAAACACTATCCCTCTACATTCAAAATATTCATTTGAAAACTAGGAGAATTCACTGAAAGAGATAGAAATCAAGGATTGGTGAGCCTCACCATGAAATGAAGAGAGCAGGTTGGAAGCATACAATATTATACCAACTTGAAGCAATGTAATTGGATTCTACCAAACATGTACCTGCTATTGCTTGTTACTTGATTCTTATTGTAATAGTAATAGTTCCTCAACAAAAGATCTGCAAAAATTATTTCAAAGAATAGCATGTTCTCTGACGTGCTGCAGCAGAGAAACAAAAGTAAGAAAACCCAAAATTTGATACAAGAGTTGTGTAAATCTTTGGACAAGAATGATATTTTTGCAGCCGATTATCCATCAAATTAGAAGGCAACTTTCAAACTTCAATCAAGATTTGAAATGACGGCATCTACAATTTCTTGGGTCGTGCAATCTCCACCGAGATCTTTAGTCCTGTATCTACCTTCTGCTATTACACGCTTCACTGAAGTTTCCAGTCGATCAGCAAATGAAGGAAACTGCAAGTGTCTCAACATCATGGCTGATGAAAGAAGCAAGGCCACTGGGTTAGCCTTCTTTTGCTCCAGTACCTTATCATTTCCCACATTTCCAGCTGAAGCGCCTTGCTCAAAAACAGCATGATCAGCCCCGACGTTACCTATAAAAAGTCAAAAGAAGCGATCAGGCACCTGAGTAGTTGACTATTTTGGACCGTGTTAATCTAAAAGCGGGAAAATGTAATTCAGGTAAGTCAAAGGACACTTTCAAAAGATCAACGAAAGCAATCTTTGAAATAACAGTACCTCCAGGCATAACACCCGTGCCTCCAGCAATACCAGCAGCAGTATTTGCCACAAGGTTCCCGTAGAGATTTGGGGTGACCTAAAGTGAATTTGAATGCACCAATCAAATATAGCACAAGGCGTAATAACAAATATGCAGAATAACTTGATCCCATAATTGTCAAATAACTTATCATCTATGAGCTTTATATTAATTTCACAAATTTTGGGTGCAAAAGAATGTTAAGGAATATGTAAAAACGTCAGTTGTTACTCCAATAGCATCATCACCAGAGAAACAGTGGGGCTCTTTTCAGTGTAGTCAATTTAAACTAAACAAGGCAAGATCAAGGTTTCAAGTATTAGATGATTCACATTACCACTCAAAACTGATGACGGAATATGTTCTAGTACTATTTCAGCTGTGTTAGAAGTAGGAGAGAAAATGAAGAGAAATTTAATCAACCAGGTAAGTCTAAATTCCAACTTCCAATAAGGATAAAAATTAAACGGATTGTTCAAAATTTAAAATAAAAATATAAGGATTTCTAAAGAAAAATCAAGTTTTGCAGAGATTAAAAAAGGGAAGACCAATCTAAAAAATGAGCTAAGTTCGAAATCAATTGCAACCCAAGCAAAATTTCACCACATTGAGCAAAATCACATGGAGATTCAACTCAGATAGATTTGATTTCAACTCTAGATCAGAAATGGTTGCTCATATTAATCAATCCTCTTCCCGAATCTATCTATTTCTACCAAATGACGAGACTCTAAAAAAATTGCTTATTGCTAAATAGTTGCAACCAAGTCTTGTAACAGATCAACATCAATCTTTATTATCTTCTCAAGTCAGAACTAAGAAATAACAGATTGTAATCCTTAACAAGCAAGCAGCAATCGGTCAACGTGATTGAGCAAAGACATCAGTATAAATAAAAGCAATACACAGCTTAGACAGCACCACATATAGCTGTGCCCTTTTACGGTCCTATAAATAAGAGACATCCACAACGACATGCATTATTCTGAAACGACTTTAATGAATAATAGAAAGATGTGATCGTTCCATACCATAACATCAAACTGCTCAGGCTTTGAAACAAGTTGCATGCAGCAGTTGTCCACAATAATCTCGCTATATTTGATACTTGGGTACTTATTAGCAATCTCACGGCAGGATTCCAAAAATAGGCCATCAGCAAGTTTCATAATGTTCGCTTTGTGGACAGCAGTAACTTTCTTGCGATTGTTGAGATATGCATACTCAAAGGCATACTTAGCAATACGTTCAGAGCAGAACTTTGTCATCACCTAGCAGAATGGCTAAATGAGAAAGAGATAGTTTCCAGCATGATAAACATTTTTAAATTATTTTTTTTGGTGTGTGTGTGTGTGTGGGGGGGGGGTTAACATAATAAACTGTTTGCTGCAGAACAAATGATTAATATATCAACTGTTATTTCACAAGTGACTATTTGGCATCAACACATACAATTGATCAGAAACATACTAATATTTCCTACAGGTGCATCTGAGATGCCAGAGCATTTTATCAACTTTCACAGATAGTTTTCTCTTTTCTTTCTATGGATATTCATATGGATTTTGTCTATACTTAGTTCTTAGATTTTGAGCGTGCCTAAGTGAGTTTGCATGCCAGGAGTAAAGATTTATGAGTTTCTTCCTAATAAATGAACTAATTAGAGGAGCATTCAACCTCACATAGGCAATCCTAAAGTTCATTCAAAGTAACCAATATAAAATTTAAATAATAACAAAAATTTACACTGTACAAAAAGCTGGCATCTAAGAGCGACTAGAATAACAAGAATTCTAGAAGAAAGATAATTAAATGTTATTTTGAACACTGCAATCTAAAAAACAAAGGGAAACATGTTGAGCTATTTCATCCCATATGTCCAAAAGATATCTAATCCACCAAAGTCTACTTGGTTAGATATCCCTAATATTCTCCTTCCAAATTATTATCCCATTCCAATTCAAATATGCTGAATATTTACCATTCTATATAACCAATCAAAACTGGCTATTGAACATTATAAAGCCCCATATCAACAAGGGAAGTGATGGAACAACAGGATGCTATGTAAATCTTATTTCACGTTCAGTATCAAAGAAACCAACCCTAATACACTTCAACTAGGGTGTATCCTGTAGTTGCCTTTTAGGACTCCATCACACTATAAACCTTCAGATGACATAATCAAAGCCCCAGCCAGTGGTACATAAAAGCCAAAGCCTTTCTCATTCAGTATTGAATTCTTGAATTATACTCCAACAATAACCACCGTGCAATTAAGTTTCATGTATTGGGGAACTCTGTATTTCTCAGTCATCTAAATTCTAAATTTGCTCCAATGATCCCCTAAACGACTTTTTCCCCTTTTCTTCCCACACATTTTTTGAGCGTGAGACATTACCTAGTCTTTTACAATCCATTTCTGAACATGAATACTACCAAAAGAAAATGAATAACCTAGTAACAATCCGTCTTTTGAAATTAAAAACTACATATAAGATCAAAATGTATTAGAAACTAGCTATAAGATATTTGAATTAAAAACTAGCTATAAGATATTTGAATTAAAAACTAGCTATAAGATTATTTGAATTAAAAACTAGCTACAGTGTTAACTGAATAAAAAACTAGCTACTATATTAACTGAATTAAAAACAAGCAATAAGATTAACTGAATTATACTACCTTAAGACTTTCGACGACGCCAGGAACGACTTCGTGCTCAAGACCAGAGTACTCGCCTTCAGTATTCTCCCTAATCACAACAATATCAACATTCTGGTGGCGAGTAGGCAATCCCTCGAGATTAAAGCAGTGAACAAGCGAAGCATAGAGATCGAGTTCTTTCCTAAGCTGGACATTAAGAGATGAAACACCACCGCCGACAGGAGTCTTCAATCCTCCTTTAAGGCAAACCTTATTCTTACGGATCGATTCGAATACTTCCTGAGGAACGCTCTTCATATCACCATGGATATCATATTTCTCGAAAAAAACAGGCGCGTGCATTGCCTCCATGACTTGTTCAACGGCGCCGGTGACCAAAGGTCCGATTCCGTCACCAGGTATAAGAGTGACGGCGCGAGGTGCACCGTCACCGGGACGAGGCATGTAGGTGATGGATCGGGTTGAGATTAGGGTTTGGAGGGGATGGAGATCGTGTACGGAGGAGGAAGGAGAGGTGTTTGATAAAAGTTGTTTGAGGATCGGTAGAGTTCGTTTAGTAGTAGCCATTTTTGGATAATCAGTGGATTTATCGACGGAATTTGACGGCGGTGGTGAGCGGAATTAGGGTTTTTATGTCTCCGAGAGTTTCAGGTATGGTGGCGAGTGGCGGTGGTCATTGAAGGATGGGAGTTTTTCAGAGATAGGCCATGAAAGTTTTTTTTTGGGTAGGAAAAGGCCATGAAAGTTGAAAAGAGAGCTGAGTAGAACTTTCTTAAGCACAGGCCAGATGCTGTTTTTTTTTCTTTCTCTTTCTTTTTTTTAATTATTATTGAGTTTGACCTGGTGGCTGCTGCTTGACTAAATGCCGGCCGGTTAAATTGGGGTAACTCTATTAATTTTCTACACGTGTGAAATAAATTTTGACTGTCAGTGTTTAGATTAAAACAATCATTATTATGCCTGAGAACAGATGTTAGGGTTGCCTAACATATGTTTTCATGTATTGTACGCATGTTTTTTTAACAGGTGTTCAAAAGAAGATGAATGCATATTTTTTCAAAGAATCTCAATCGTTAAATTTTATATTGGACAATAAAAAAAAAATTGTTCAACACCATGTGAAAAAAAAGATTTCTGAATAGGAGCGGTGGCGAACTAAATGGCAACTCCTCCAGTGTGGAACACCATTTTTTTCCGCACGTATAAAATAAATCTTGACCATCAAATAAAAAATTTGATGATCGAAATTTTTTAAATCGAACAATCTGTTTGTTTTTTTCCCGAGCACCCATTACATCTATGATAACATGAGTTTGTAACAGGTGTTCGAAACAATCAAATAGATATTCGCTCAAAAAAAAATTATCACGTCAAATTTTTTAACCAACAGTTCCAATTTTTTACACGTCCAAAACTTGAAGTTTGAGCCTTTTACAAGCCGAACGGGCAAAGGTACAGTGTGTTCCACATCATTAAACCAGCACGGAAAAATTAAGAGTTTGCTAGCATGCCACATCTCTATAGTTTTCGTAGTGGCATCATGCTAGCAGGAAAAATTATTACAATATCAAGAAAGCTTGAGAGCCGAATGAATCAAATAATCAAGGACAGAGAACAGCATTGATACTCCCAAAACCTTTTATATGAATCTGATTATAATCTCAACATCTGTTTATCATGACATAAAAAATACACACAAAATTTAAAGAAAAAAGAGAGCTGAAACCTTCTTTACTTTCTGGATCTCAAAGATAACTCCATTAATCCGAAAACCTCCTACACTTGACAATTTGGAAGTTCTAGGACATGTTCCTCCAACTCACTTCTCCAAACAACAATTCAAAGTATGCTTCCTGGACAAGGCAAAAAGTTCACCACATATGAAACCGGCAGAGTTTTCGCAAAGAATTTTACATTACAACTCCATTATATTTCAATTTGCTGGGGAAGTAGGACCTCCTCCTAAGCCCATTTTCTGCCCCAGAAAGGCCAGCTGCTCAACAAACTCTCCTCCATTTAGAATTTCTGTTGACCCGTAAATGATATGTTTGGTTGACTGTTGGCGGTGAGAAAGCATTTGCAAACTTCCGTACTCCACATAATTTCCCCCACCAATCATAAAGACAATAGCTTCTTTAAATGGTCCTTTCAGGTGGCTGCTACTTGATCCGGAGCTTGACTTGGGAGCACGAGGATCAAAAACAAGATACGATTCGATTTCAGGATTTGGTTTTCCCTCCATTAGTGCTTCGACTGTTCTGCTCAAAGCCAATTGATGATCATTAGACAAAAGATTCTTCACTCCAGCAGTTACAGCACTAATAGACTGCCCATAGAGTTTCTCAGCCCAATCAACAATGTTACTCCTGCTTGCAGAATCGGCTGATGCCAACGAAACATTTAAAGATTTAATCTTTTTTACATACTGAAATGCACTAGTATCAACCTCAGACTCCCTCAGGGCTGTTTCAACCATTTCAACCTCTGATGGAGGAAGGCTTTCAGTAGAAATCAGATACATAATAGCAAATCGCAACTTATCCATCTTGGAACCCTTTCCCTTTAGCACAGCTATAAGCTCGTTTCGATCAATCCCGCCTCTGATCATCATATCACTTTCTTTTTTAGCATACGAGTCTAGAGACCTTTCCTTGATCTCTCCCAACAACGCAGTAGCAATATTCGTGTGTTTATCAATAACATTTTTCCGCTCAGTCAATTCAGGAAGGGAATTCACTGCATTCATCAAATGCTTAGTATTTCCATCAAAGTCTACTTCACCACTTCCTCCAGTCTTCCTATTCACATCTTCGACATCCTTCTTGTACTTATTTAACTGAGTCTCAATCTCAACAGCTACCTCCGGGAACTCCAAAGATCCATTTGCTACCCAAAATGGATCTGATCTATCCAATTCAAATGATTTCATCCCACCTTTCTCAGCCTGCACATTCAACCTGTTCAATCTCAACCCAAGTACATCATGAACTAACGGCCTATACCTAAAATCATGCTGAATAGCAACCGACAACTCAAAATTCCTATCGAATAAGCACAAAACCGGCCTCTGAAAAGAGCTAGCAAAGTTTCCCCCTTCAGTAAACAAATTATTCTTAGCCAACAAATGGTCCTGCAATCGTTGATCCAACCGCGCAGCCACCATTTCTGCAGGACCACCACGGGGACACCTAATAATGGGAACAACACCAAGCGTAGCCAACACACAGAACAAACCACCTACAATTCTCTCAATAATCTCCTCAATTTCCTTGTCTCCAGCCGAAGGATCATTCAACTGAACAAAACAACTCTTATTGGCAAGTGAAAACAAATTATCCTCTAAAGTAACAAACTCTAAATACTGATCATGAACTTTCGAAATCCTCAAAATTGAGTCCGAATTAACCGTACCTGAAGCTAGATCTTCAAGTAACGGCCTTGGAATTGACGAACAAAAATTTAAATGAAACGAATCGTACAGTGACTTAGATGCATCGGAAACTATGCGTTGAATGTTCGATTTAGTTGCCTGAACGAAATAGACAGCTGGAACGTCGGCGACCGGCTTCCGTTCCTTGTCGATAAGGAAGTAAAGAGTGACGCCATGCTTACGTAGGTCCTTAACGTGGATCAATGGTGAAAGTATGTCTTGGCAGAATCGATCGTAGATTAAGATCTTGTAAACCTCCTCGTTTGCCGTTCCTCCGCCGCTAGGGTTCAGCGGTTGATTCAGATTCAACATTCGAATTATGCATTCTATATGAACAATTCAGGAAGAAAAAAACAAAAAATTTAACAATCAAAACAGTACTAACAATTCCTAAACTATGAATTAAGATCAAGGAAGAGAAAAAGTTACCGGTTTGCTTTTGCCGGAGATTGAGAGCCATTGTCGCTGAACTGAGAGCTGATTTTGGGGTTTCCAGTAGTGTCGCGGAGAGGTGAGAGAGAAACAGACGGTGGCGATTTGGGCGGAGGACGAAGAAGTGTTTGGTTATCGATTTAATTCAATGTTGCAACTTAACAAACCAAGTGTTGTTCCTTAAGGAGTACGTGTTGTACGGGGAAAAGTTAAAACTATAACTAGAAGCTCAAGACGGCGTCGTATGTGTTATATTCCTCCGTGGTCGGGTTGCTTTTATGTGTAAACACGTACTCACGTAGTAACATAATCTCTATTAATAAATTTTTATTCAATAGTTGAGAGATAATTCGATAGAGGTTGAGAAATAACTACTTAAGAATTGCTATCAACTTATTTACGAATAGTTATTGGCCTTAATTGTAGAATCAATCTTACATGACGACTAAGATTCAATCTAACACTACCTAAGCTGATCTATCATGTTCAAGAATAGCTATTGACTTTATTTTACATTTTTTTTGGGGGTATATATTTATAGAGATCATTGCCCTAATTTTGAGTCATACTTGTATGACTGTAGGTAGAGTAGACTTTCGGTTTTAACACGAAAATGTCACAGCGTTGTTGTGAGACGTTGGTTGATCTAGGTATGACCGAGTAGATTGTACGTGCTCCATCCGTCTGTCCAAGTAGATTTATAACGGTTGGGCCTTGCGAATAGGTCGGCCCAAGATATGACCCTTATCCGAGCCCACAACTTATGTGGCCATTTCATGGACTTTGGCCCTGGCTTTCTTGTTGGGCCCAAATTGTCTAGACTATCACATTGTTTTGGATCCAGGCCGCAATAACAAACGATTGTACATATTATATAGTGTATTAAGTGTACTTGATATTAGTACATTATATAATGTACGTGTGGTATGGTAATAGTGTATGCTTATATCATTTACACTATTTAGTTTACTTTTTTTTTTTTTGGTAAATATTTAGTTTACTTATTACTCTATAGAGTATATATACAATTATAATCATACATTAATATCCATATTCTTTTAAAAAATACATGGGAAAATGTACTCATAATTTATGATCCTAGTTGTGCCAACTGCTAGCATTCCTTCACCAGAGATGTTTGCTTGGATGAACACGATTGACTTCTTGATTTGCATTGCACCTTCCAGTTTTAATTTGGACTTCTAGTTGTAGCTTATAAATATCTTTTTTTTTAAGCCCAACTGAACGTACACTCCAAGAGGGGAGAGAGTAGCACCTCATAAGAGGAAGTGATAACCTTAGAAAGGGAGATAATTAAAGCATACTTGGAGAGGATATCAAACTCATGACATTAAGGTCGTGGACAGATCGTTGCTCCACTAGACTAAGCATCTTGTGATATCTTTATCTGTTTCTGCTTGTACTACTTTATAGTCAACGAAGCCAGCTAAGGAGGCTTCAAAGCCTAACTCCAAGCATTGATGAAAGTTGATTTATTATTATTATTATTATTATTATTATTATTATTATTGTAATGGA
The DNA here is from genome assembly GCA_026122235.1 of Vinca minor. NCBI lineage: Eukaryota > Viridiplantae > Streptophyta > Magnoliopsida > Gentianales > Apocynaceae > Vinca > Vinca minor. The sequence goes on along the minus strand of JAOCZM010000115.1, from coordinate 10,291,316 downwards.
TTTAATGGAAATTGGTTCGTCCCAGTCTGTGTTGTCATGCTGACTGAGACCGACATTTCCTGTTTATAGATAACTGGCGTCATTAGGTTTAAAATGAAAATTATTAGCAAAATACTCAGTTCTATATGATTCGTATCCAACATAATATTCTTTGTGTGATATTGTTATTATAAAATTTTCTATTAATATATTTTAAAATCTTACAAGATAAATTCTAAACTATAAATATTATTTGACAAGAAATGTTATAGTGATTGTTTTAGATGCGTTATAATACACCATGAAGATTTAAGTACACAAGGACTCGTGTTTATTGGGAGGTGAACTTGGATATTGACGGGCTGACTATGGATAGAAAAAGATGCAAGAAAAAACACTTATTCTAAATTTTTTTTCTAATAACGTATTATCGTACTTAATATTAAATTGTCAGACTAAATTGATTCGGGTATAATACGGGCACAAAGGTGTCCGCACAAGAGATTAAAAATGCACACAAATTGGTACTAATTTTAATGAAGGAGATTCTTCTCATACATAGACTCAATTGGTAAATTCATAGTGAGTCCTATTGTGACAACTTTATTTTTACTCGTGTTCAATTTCCGTCTAAAGAAGGGATCAGTCCAATGTATGAGTTCCCTTAAAGACCATCTTGAGATTTAACTCCATTTCTCCACTTGGTCTAGAGACAAGGCAACGGAGTCTTGAATTGGGGATCGATCCTTTATTTTGAGTGTTATATTTTTTTCTAAGAAATAATTTATTTTTTCAATACTCGACATTTTAATTTTTAATATAATCATCAAGGAGAAAGTGCGGATTGCAAAAATCGTTGCATTGAGAGTTGAGGTGCAATCCGTAAGGGTAGTACAGTTGGTTCGGGGTGGCAGATTGTGTAGTAGGGTGCATGTTCGAATCTTGCAGTGCATGATGTGGAAGTTTCAGCCTCCCGATGTGAGGGGTGGCTTCAAGCTGTGAGTTAAAGACAAAGCACTCCACCATGGTCAGCCACTGAATTACGCTCGATTAACATTCTGCACAATTCATGTCGGATCGGAAGATGGGGGCCAGGCGTGGGTATTGTCTTTATTGTGTATGAGAATTGAGGTGCAATCATACCTAATGGTTCTTTATGTTTCTTTAATAGTCAATCCACAACAAAATTAGTGAAGATCTAGCGCGAATCTATCCATCTTCACGGGGCACAAATACGTGAGGGAGAAAGGGACCCAAGAGATATGAAAGGAAAGACAAAACCCCATGTGAAGGCCCGTTGGATTGTCCAAAAGAAAACGCGTGGTCCGTTTCTAATTGTACTCAATTGCAAAATGAGGTAATTTCGCACATGCAAAACTTTCTTCATCCGTTAAAATTTATTTTTAATGGACAACTGTTTTAAACCTCAGACACCTATCATATTTTTGAAATTCATAATATCTGTCCTGAACCGTTTCATATGTACTAAACTGTTAGGCATAGGATCCAAACTGTTACCAACACAAGTTGACTAATTTGATAAGGATTTGATACGTTCTTACAAAGGTAAGTGTTCAATTCCCGATGCCGACGTGAGGGATGTGTTGGTGGGTGAACTGTAAGTATCATTGTAAGCGACATAGGGTCCCTAGAGTCTACCCTGACCCGTGGTGGTGATTGAAACTGAACCCACCCAAACTTTTCTTCAAAAAAAAAAATTTAATAAAAAAAATAGGATCCAGACTGTTTCTAACTAACACCCGCTCAGGAAATCCCCGAAAATGCGCCACCATTCAAATCCCATTTTCCTTAAAATCCGAATCACACTACTGAATTTTTATAAGTAAAAGGTTATTAAATAAATTTTTTTTTTATGGGGAAAGTACAGGAATCGAACGCAAGACCAAAGCCCTGCGTTGGACGACCGTTTTCACTGGGCCATCAAGACTCCTATGGTTATTAAATAATTGAACAGCCATTGCAAGTCGATTTTTGCTAAAATATTTATAGGATTGTTTTAGGTAGGGTGTTTACGAATTTAGATTATCAGATTATTTAATTCACATTTTAAGTTAAAAGTTGTTTCATACAAAATTTTCATGAACAATAAATTATTTAACAAATAGTTTTTATGGGTTTAAATTGTCGAGAAAATGAATTAGCAGCCTCTCTTTTATAAGTATGTAGTTAAAAATATTTATAAACATATTACCCGGACATATGTAAGTCAACAACACAACTGATTTTCAATCCTTTGTAAAATTGATGTACATTCTGCATTGTAAACACGATTTCATTCCTTAGATGTTAAATAACTTGACATAGTAATTTAATTGTTGAGTTTCTAAATAAAAAATAAAGCGTTATTCTTCAAAAATTTAAATAATTATCCAAACGAATATATATTTATATATTATATAAAAAATTAACTATTAATATGTATTTGCGCATGCAAAAAATACTATCTTTTAAGGATCAGACTGTAACCCAATAGTAACAGTAAGTTCATTGCCCTTTCCGCTTAAATCCCACTAACAAAACAGTAGCATTAGTGTCATTCTATATCATGCATTGGGGTGAGTCTGGCATGGGATGGTCCATGTGATCGGTTTCACACTCCCTCTCACATAAAATTATTCAGAACTCACCTACAATGTAGATTTTCGCCTGTATTTATGTCTCACATGTCCCATTGAAACCGTCTCATACAAGAATTTTCCCATGCATTGATTCCAAAAAATTCCAACTATTACCTCATTTTCTCCTTTTAATTCTGTTCTTATCCAATAAAGTTTGCATATTTAATCGTTCCCCCCATCAGGGTTCTTAAGAAAAAAGCAAAAATCTTGAAAAATTATAAACTATTGATAATTCATGGAGGGAGAAGGAGAAGAGAGGGAAAATGTGGTTCAAGAAATGTTTCAAGTAATGGAGACTGTGGGATCTTTTATTAATTTTAGAAGGACTCAGAGAAAAGAAAGTTTGAATCTTGTGAGGAGATTAAAGCTTTTGGTGCCTCTTCTTGAAGAAATTAGGGAGCTGAGTTCATCAATTTCTGATGAAGCATTTAGCTCTGTGCTTAATCTTAGAAAAGCTTTACTTTTTGCTAAGAAATTGCTTAAGCATTGTAATTATGGAAGCAAGGTTTATCTGGTTAGTAATCAAGCTTTGAGATTAATTCATGGAAAATTCTTATATAGACCAGACCATATGGTCCAGATTCATCCGTATGAGCAGAAAAATTATATCTCATAATGTGGATGAATCTGGACCACATAGTCCATTGGACCATGATCCACATCAGAATTAACCTTAATTCATTTTCTTTAATTACTATAGTTAAAAGAGGGATCTTGATTTTTTTTTTGTTGTGATAATCATGATCACCAGGCTCTTGAGAGTGAGGCAATCATGAGTAGATTTCATGGTGTTTATGACAAGCTAAATAGAGCCTTGGATGAGATGCCTTATCAAGTGCTTGGCATTTCTGAAGAAGTGAAGGAGCAAGTAAGTTCTTTCCTCTTCATGATTTTAATTTTTTTGGGTAGTATTATACTTCTGTGAGTTATTTAGGTAATTGGCCTTGTAGATAAACTTGATTATTCCTGCTACTCTAGACTCACTGCTTCACATTATTTTTGTGATACCCCATGTCACATATGAATTGTCTGAGATTACTGAATGGTATATAAGCATTGAGCCTAAGTAGCCAGGGCCATGTGTGCTGCCAGGTCCATGAGCCACCCTCTTGGGCCAGCGAGCACGGGGCGTGACAATTTTAACCTTTTGTCCTTGTGTTAACCATTGAGTATCGTTCGATAGGTGAGTATGATTGTTGCATAGAAGTAAACAGTTTCAACTTAAGCGAACACCTGAAAGATCTTGCCAGCCTTTTAAGTATACGTTTAGCAAATATTAGAGGTTATGGCATGGGCAGATAGTAACTAATACCTTGATAATAATGGTGTTTTATCTAGGACATTTAGAGAATAAGTGCTGGAAAAATGTTGAACTTTTTTTGGGTTGGATGAATACGATTGTGCAAGTGATGCAGCTCTTTATGATGAAGAAGCTCACCATAACTTCACACAATAATACGAGCATTTCTTTTACATAAACGAAATTTCGGAAATGTCCTGTGGCAGGTTGTCTGTTTCACTTGTAGAAACGAAGAATTTTGAGGTCCTGTCTTTTTGGTCTTGATTTTCTGTGTATTTTATCTTTTGGTGTCTTCAGGTTGAGCTAATGTGTATGCAGCTCTTTAGAGCCAAAAGTAGGACAGAGTCACAAGACATAGAGCTAGCAATGGATATGATGATTGTATTCTCTAATAATGATGAACGGAAAGCTGATGACGCAATATTTGAAAGACTAGCAAAGAAACTGGAGCTACATACAGTGGCAGAACTAAGAATAGAGACCAGGGCAATCAAAAAACTTCTTAAAAACCGTAGTTTGCATGGTGTAGAGAGTATTCAGCAAACTATGGATCTCCTTGGCAGGTTCAAACAAATTGCCGGAATTGACGAAACTATTGTTCTTGATGGGCCAGAATCATCCAAAACTTTTCAGAAGTGCCAGTCCATCCAAATCCCTAATGAATTCCTCTGTCCAATAAGTCTGGAGATAATGACAGATCCCGTAATTGTGGCCACCGGACAGGTAATTCTCTTAAGCTTCTCGTGGCTGTGCTATCGTAGAGTGAGCTATTTTATTCATGAACAACTAAAAAAAAGCTTGGGGTTTACAAGTTCTTTTGAAGAACCAATACGTCTAAATTGTTTTAAGTTCGTAATAGTTGATTAAAGTTTATGATTTTTCATGTATATGATTTATCACACTTTTCATATTTTTACAGACTTATGAAAGGGAGAGCATCAAAAGGTGGTTGAATTCGAATCACCTAACCTGCCCAAAGACTGGACAAACATTAATTCACTTGACACTTGCTCCGAACTTTGCCCTCCGCAACCTAATCCTGCAATGGTGTGAAAATAACAACTTTGATCTGCCAAGAAAACATGCTAATGATGGCTTTGAATGCTTGTCCTCCGCACTTATAGAGGAGATTGCTTCCTTGGTCCAAAATTTAACCTCTCCTCAACTGGATTTGCAAAGGGATGCTGTTGTTAAGATTCGCCTTCTTTCCAAAGAGAATCCCGACAACCGAATTATGATTGCCAATTGCGGAGGAATCCCACCTTTGGTCCGGATGTTGTCATATCGCGATATGAAAATCCAAGAACATGCCGTCACAGCCCTTTTAAACTTGTCGCTTGTGGAGTCAAACAAAAAACTCATAGCCAGAGGAGGAGCTATTCCTGCTATTATCGACATTTTGCAAAACGGAACGGATGAAGCTCGGGAAAACTCAGCTGCAGCATTGTTCAGTCTATCTATGCTTGATGAGAACAAAGTGATGGTGGGATGTTTAAATGGAATCCCTCCTTTAGTGAGTCTCTTGCGAACAGGCACCGTTAGAGCTAAGAAGGATGCTGCAACTGCACTCTTTAACTTGACACTTCACCCGGTGAACAAATCTCGGGCCATAAAGGCAGGTATAATATCTCCATTACTTGACTTACTTGAAGATAAGCATTTAGGGATGGTAGATGAAGCCCTCTCAATCTTGTTACTTCTAGCTTCTCATCCTGAAGGTAGAAGTGAAATTGGCCAACTATCATTTATCCAGACTTTAGTTGAAATTATGAAAAATCGGAACACCGAAAAACAAAGAATGTGCAACTGCTGTTCTTCTTGAGTTGGGATCAAACAATTCTTCATTCATATTAGCTGCACTTCAATACGGTGTTTATGATCACCTTGTGGAGATAACAAGATCAGGAACGAACCGAGCGCAAAGGAAAGCAAATTCTCTTTTGCAGCAAATGATCAAATGTGAACAAATTTCACAAGTTGTGCAAAAGTGAGTTTTAGCTTCTGGATTTTGCATTATTTTTTGTGTGTATTGTTGGATGGTTCATTGTTGTTCTATAGCTATGTATATGTTACTTTTACATTGTGGAACTTCCTGTGAAGTTTTAGTGCAAAGGAAGGTGATTTCAAGGGTAGTTTTATATATATTTCCATGATATTACTTGTAATAGGGTTGTAATATTTGAATGTGTAATTAAAGCCCACCTGATTTGGATATTTTCTAGTTTAGTTAATCCTCCGCTGCAAATTAGATAGTCTAGACATTGTCAAATGGTGATATAACTGCCTGAGTGTTTTAAGTATCGAGGAAGTGTCAAAATCTTCATTTAATCCAATTTTTCATCTTTATGGATTTGAATGGCTGGAGATTTTGGGGGAATTACTCTAGCCATCCGGATCATTATTTAGAATCAAACATGATAACGCCATTTTACCTTGTTTTTACTTTCTTTTTTGATTGGAGCATAAAAGAAGTGGGAATGAGAGGGAGGGAAAGAAGAGAGCAAAAATACTTAATATATATAACAAAATATTTAATTTCTACAGAATTGTATAAAATCGCGAGTTCAACTTATCAAAGATGCATATTTAGTGTGTCATGCTTCACATATAACTAACTTAATTAATTGGATACATATGCGAGATCATTACTAATTAATCGGATCCATATACGAGATCATCAGTTTACTAAAAACGATACACACAAACAAAAAATTGCGACGCAATTGCAGACCAGCCTCACTTCACTTTCCATCCTTTAGGCAAGACAAAATTGTGAATTCGAATTATCTAGATGCACATTTAACGTGTCATGCTTAACATGACATGATTTAGAAGATCCTAACTGAATTAGTAAAGTCAAATATCTTAACATTTACATTAAAATAAATAAAAAATAGACATACCATCACCGAAATAAAAGGAGACATTTGTACTTTTATTCTTGTATGATATTGATGATCATGAACTTGAAGAGCTCAATTGAAGCAATAATAATACCTGAAAATCTATGGATTTCTCCACATTGATACAATTCTCCAGTGATTCTTCTTCAATTCGTCCGGAAGAGGTACGGATTCATCATTTTGATTCCTGAAAATTATTAATTTCTTGTTTATTTTGACGAGTTAGAGTTCGTTTCGCATAATTTATCGGTATTTTATCATTTATTTGTTCGGAATATATACTGCTTTGATCGATCAGTGTTCTTTACTTGTGTGATATTGAGTTCGTTATGGAATTGGCGCAAATTTAATCCTATTAGCTCCGCATTTTCGTATTCAATTTCGCATCATTAATTGAGAACTAGCTCAATCTTCGTAGTTTTTGCTTCATGTTTCGTTTAGGTGGATATTATGGATTTTTAGGCCTCATAGAAGTAGTGTTTTCAAAGTTAATTAAGTTTAAGAACGTGCCTGTTGTTTTGATGGATAGGTTATAAATGTGAGTTGCTTCTGGTGATGTATGAATACCTCTACCTGTATGGAAACTTAATCCTATTAGCCCCGCATTTCCGAATTCACTTGCCATAATTAATTGAGTACTAGTTCAAGCATCAGTCTTTGCTTCGTGTTGCGTGTTGGTGGATATTATGGATTTGTAGCCTCATAGAATTAGAGTATGAAAGTTGAGTTTTAAGAATGTGCCGGTTGTTTGATGCATAGGTTATAAATGCTAGTTACTTCACAGTGATGTATGAATACATCTACCTGTATGCCTCTGGTATTCGCGTTCCTAGAAGTTTATTAGTTACTCGAATACTTAGTTGTGGTAGTCCATGCTTCGTAGCTATACTAATAGTACCATCAGCATCAAAGAATCCTGCAAACCAATTTGATTGAGCATCTAGTGATGTAGTTGAAGTATTCGTGCTGAATCTCGAATATGACGATAGTCGAATAGATAACGATAGTTCTTGGCAACTTAATTGGCTAGAATGCTGGATACTTTCCTACTACTCAGCTTTGCGATCACAATGTGAATGAAGGGAACTGGTCTATGAAATGTCAGTGATTACTGCACTTTGTTGGTTCTATATCCTGCTAATATTGAATAGCTTTAGTGTCAAACGAACAGCTGATATACTTTTTGATGAAGAACCGCAAGGTTCGACTTAAGTTTGAGCCCGATCTTTCTTCAATTCTCGAACTAGTTTAACGGGGGAATACAATCAACGCGACTCCAAGAAGGTTGATCATCAATGGAGGTTGAAACACCACAATAAGCGTAAACTAAAACTTATTGATACGATAGACTCAAGAGGAATGACAAGGTAAAAACCTCACATCTTGTTCCAAAAATATCTTGTATTAAAACAACTAATCTAAATATTATGTTGGCGAACCCTCCATTATATAGAGTAATAATTCGGTTACAACCAAATAAAGAAATAAGAGTCCCTTAAAGGATTAAGACTCTTGAAAACAAATAAGAGTCCTCGAAGAAGTAGGACTCTTGAATAACAACTTTCGCTATCAAGTAAAACACTTAAACAATAAAGTGGCGGCTAGAATCTCATCTAACTACCAAATCTATGAAGAGTCCTAGTTGCATTAGGACTCTTATTAACCAACTAATTAACATATGGACAACATGTCCTTTATTATAGCAACTACTTAAATACTCTAAATAAAGTAAATAACAAAGCTGGAAAATAATTAAAGTCTAGCATAGACTTTAATTGTACTAAAAGACTAAAATGCCCTTTTATTTTCGTCCCAATTCTGGACAGATTGTTGGGGCAACTTGTGCGACAATTTCGGATATTAAGAAGGCAGAATCTGATCTCGTGATCTTCATGAAAGTTGTAGATCTGCCTCTTATCTTTAGTATGCAATTGGAATCAGCTCCATTGGATTCCTGGATTGATAGATATGACATTTATACCAAACTGTTGTAAAGCTGTCTAATCCCTTATTATTAGCTGTCCAATCCCTTATCACTTTTCTTTCTCTAATCTGGAATTGCGGATTAGTCTAAATTTGGAGGTTGTTCTCTATTGCAGATTTGATACTTTATTGGGTCATTCTTCTGCTTGCTTGGTTCCTTCTATCAGGACTCCTCTTTATTATTCTTCATTTCAGGATTTTCTTTGTTGTGGAAAATCGGATGTTGACATGGTTCAGCAAACAAAGGATTCCAAGTTCTGTGAATACGGTCTGGCCAATACTGAAACTAGCTTTCCCAATACAGCCAAGCAACTTCCGACACCACTATCTACAAAGAAAGCAGTTTTGAGAGATTTGCAGAATGAGAATGGAGAAAAATAAAATATTGGTGTAATAATGTTTGCAACAGTTAAAATGATTTCAAAATTTATGCATATGTACCATATGAAAAAAAATCCGATTTTTTATAACAGGCTTCTATGCTATGCTAATTTTTTTTTTCTTTCTAAATGCATTCCCTTGTTTACTGTTCAATTTGGACTATCAGTTTAGAGAAAGCACAAATAACTTCTTTGATTTGATGTGTACAATAATTAAAACCTTAGTGGTAGTAAGCTTTTTCGACCGTCTAAAGATAGATTCCACTGGCCAATGTATGAAAACATCTGCTACTACCAACCCCACCTCGATTCCTCAAAAGTTATTAGTAGAACAAGTTAATTATTAACTGTTCTACATTAGCAACTTGTTGTTCTACTCCTTTTCTTTTTTCCCCTTCCTTCCTTTACTTGTTTATGTACTATCATTGATTTGTGCTTACTGTAGTCTATGTGCTTTCAGTTTTCTTTCCATGTCTTCTTCTAATTAAGTTGACTTGTGAAATTTGTATTACTTCTCTTTGGGCCTGAATCCCATGATACATGCTCTCCAAAAAAATTCACATCTTTTTAGGTTTGCAGTAACAAGGCCAAAAGAAATAGTTTTGTAGGTTATATTCCCCCTTCTTCTATGCCCCTGTCGAATGTGCTTCCATGTAATAGATTAGGCTCGGATCGCGGTACAAGCTCTATAGAAGTTATACCAAGCTCTGATGTCAACGCTTTGGATATGAATGACAGTTAAGGTATTTTTCATCAAAAAAAAAAACAAGAACTATGATTATTTCATCTTGTGTAAGTTCAGGTACTCTCACATAATTACATCATATAGAAAGAATTTAAATATTCTGGACAAACTTGCTCTTCTTTGGAAGCAAGTGTTTGCTTTGTGCTTCAAGGCCCAAGAACCATTGTGATTCTGTACCTTTTTAACTATTGTGATGCTGTGGAGGGTGAAATACACAGACGGTGAGAAAAGGAGGAGGCTATGGTGGGATAAAGGAGCTATACTAGAGAAGCAGGTCGAAGGAGCATGCTGCCTGTTATGCTTCCTTGTGGTCTAGGCCTGTAGGGAACATAAAAAGGACATGAACAGAAAATAGCTGATTGGGAATGGAGAGGGCCTGAAGGAGGTGGAGAAATTATATGTTTTGAGGATGTGCCTTTATATTTTTCTTTCTATTCTGTGTCTAAGAAGAGGAAAACGTCATAAGAATTTGTTATAACTTAAGAACTTAATATATTACGACGGTTAGTTTTTTTTTAAAAAATGTTCCTATATTTGACCCTATTAAAATGGAATGAAAATCCCCTGTCCCCATTTCTATCCCCATCCCTGTTCCCAACCAATCAGAATTTACTATATAAATATTTTTTCCAATTATATATACACAAGGTGAATTGTAATTGGTCGGGGACAGGAACGAGGACAGATGATTTTTTGCCATTAAAATGGTAGTTAAAGGGAATTCTAGTGCGTTTCTACTTCAGATCAACTTTTAATTTGTCAAAAAGAACTCTATGTATATATTATGGAATTTGGTTCGATTATGGTGCGGAACGTACGGTTTTTCACACGTGTGGAACGCATTATAGCCATAGCCGTTGGATGGACAATTTTTTTATCCTACGGTTTGAACCTTTAAGGGGTATTTTTTACTCAAAATTTTCTTGATTTCTCTCAAACTCTATCTCACACTCTCAAACTCGCTCATACTTTCTCTCTCCTAGACAAAAATAAAATTCTTCTGATTTTTGTACAGATCTTGCAATTTTTTCCTTAAGAAATAGTAATAAAAAATAAAAATTATAGCGTTATTCGTCATCACCTGGGACTTTATGAGTATTGACTATTCTTTCTTGGAGTTTGTTTTGTGTGGGTATCTTTTTCTGTGTTTATGTAATTTCATCAGAAATATGAACTGGAATAAACAAATCTGTTGAAGAATCTCTATAAAAACATATAAAAAAGTGAAAATATCAATATGGTGGATTATGAATCCTCTAGGTATCTTGGATTGATTCCATTGGCTTGCGTGGTGCATCATCACCCCAATATTTAATTTCTTGATGGACCTGTTCATCTAAATAATTGAGTTCTGACTTTGTTATAATTAGCTTATACTTTATTAATAACTTCTTGAATCACCAGTAAAAGTGACCGTTGATTAGTTGAACCAACGAATACATTGGGGACGACTTCGTTTTCTTCTGATACTAAACCAAAAGATTAGTAAACATAAGGTTGGTTTCAGCTTACCGGCTAAAATAGATTTAAGATATCACCAAGTGGACTAATTATTGTGAAATACCAATAGCAGGAAAGCCCCCACCCCACCCCACCCCACCCCACGCTACACACGCACACACACAATGCTTAAGTATATATTCTATGAATTTTCTCTGTGGCACCTAATATTCTTGTTTTGTACTTAACGACGTGCAAGATTTGTAGTTTTATGGTGTTTATTCTCTGTGCTACATTAAGGTATTTGGGGAAAATATATAATAGTAGTATTGTATTTGTGGTCCAATATGATACTTTTTTGTTTTTCTTTTCTTTTTCTTTTGAAATGCTGATGTAAGAGAGCAAATATAATTAGAGTTCACTGGATTTTTTGTGGAATGCACGTAATAGGAACTCATTAATGATTATTTAAGTTTGTGATTAGCATATAAAATAGTTGGTAATATGGTTTATTGAACCGATAATCAGCTCTTTACAGCAGCAAAGGCTGACATAAGCTCATGAACAACTGTGATAAATAATGATATTAAACACTTGGCATCGCAATTGGAAAGGGTTGTCTATTGATTAATATTAGGTCACATCACTTTCAATGACATCAAAGTGGTAAAAGTAATCACAAATATTATTAATATTCATAAACTTGGTTAATTATTTGAAGTACTTGTGAAGACGCAAAAGGGGTCTGGTGTAGTGGATGCTGCTTTCTCCTACACAAAAAGGAGATACTCACGCTTACAAGGCCCCATCTCCCGATCCGATTGGAATTGTGGAGAATGTAAATCAAGGTAACCCAATGGCTCGACTGGTTGGAGGTCTTATCTTAGCCCAGTGGAGGTTGCTTTCTCAAGACAATGGATAGTGACTTTGATTCATCTCTGGATAAATAAAACCCATAATTTCTTAGGTTGATTTAAAGCAGATTCTCGGTCTTCAAACCTTGGAGACATCCAGTCTGGTGGAGTAGTGATGATTATGTACTGCTATGTTATTCGGACTAGGGTACGGGTGTCGAGTACGAGTATTTATTTAGGTGTTGGCTACTTAAACATCTAAAACAAAGTGTTTGATTGGTGTTGACCACATCACATACCCATATTCATGTTGTGTCGACATAAACTAAGGGTCGGGTAACATAGATGTACTGTAATAGGACATTAAGGTTTAATTCTGGTCTTAATGTCACATATTTACCCTTATGGTATAATTCAGGTTGAAAGGTGCTATTTTTGACAGTTTAAGATGAATTTGGCTACAGTTGCTTTGAAGTGTTGGTAATGACGCAACTCAACTGCAACGAATAAATTAATGGTGAATTATGGGGAAGCTGACATATACAAAATTTAACAAAGCACCTGGACTGGATCGTGGCCCTTTTTTCCCTCTCTTGCTTCTGGTTCTTGGTGATTGAATATTCTCCTTCGATTATAAAAGTTAAGAGCTTTGAATAGTTTATTATAATGTGATTAGTTTAATGTTCAAGTCTTGGTGTTTCCCTATAAGCAGCATGTGTGGTGGGGCCCTGTTGGTTTAGAGAAGAGCAGTAACTAAACACAAGAAGCGCAAAAGCCTCATTCTCCTGACCTTGATGGAATCTTGGGTTCAGGATTCATAAGCTCCTTTTGATGACAGGAAACTTTTGGGGTCATCGTCTGATTATACGTTTGAGATTAGTTATTCAGAAACTACTGATTTTTAACGTATGATCAATGACCCTAGCACGGATGAAAAACAGTCCCAAATTGCTATCATTTACTCTCTTCCTCCCTGGGCTGGGTGGCCTAATAATGGGGATGTGGTGAGGCGAAGCCGTAGTATAAAGGAGGGACCATTTAATGGATCTGGCTTTCCAGCATTTAGAGAGCCAGTTGGTGTTGAACGTGGCCCTTTTCTTCTTTTCTTTTTTGTAACCTACCTAAGCTGAGGTAATCTTACTACTTTGGTTTTAAGTACAGAAAAGTATTTTCTTGGAGCAGTGTCATTGGGGGACCCCTGAAACTTATTCCTCCATATAGTTTTTAACTACTAAATTTCTTGTTCGGATGGATTCCGAATCCTAAACACTAGTAGTATTATCACAGGAACGCCACTCACTCCATGCCTTCTAGATCCGTGCTCATAGGGTGAAGAACTGAAGAATTTGTAGTGGTATTAGATCATATTAATTGTTTTTATCAGAAATAAATATTTAATTTCTTACAAATAAATTATTAGTCATGAACTTGAAGTAATGAGTTATTTTATCTCTGTCTAAATAAAAGATGAATTATATATCATCAGAATTAGACAAATGGAGAGTAACATGATTCAAGGGCCTTAATCGCAAGAGGGGTCCACATAATACGAAGTAACAAAGGGCGTTAAGGTTATATTTATGTATTAGTTAGTAGTTTTTTTTTTATCTTTGAAATGTAACCCTACAAGGCTAAAGAGGGCATCCATGCAGGTAGCCGCATACGCAGAGAAGACCAGTTTTTTTTTGTTTTTTTATTTTTAAAATCAATAATTTATATAAGCATCAGCTTTCAAGAAACAGAATACTATTCCTCAAAGGGAAAGGTGTTCTGAGACCCAGAGTAGGTATTCTGTGACTTAGAAAAAGGTGTTCGTTTTAAATCAATCTTAATCATAAAAAATTTAATTCAATGGACGAGAAAAGTTCTGCTAGTGCAAAATTACCTCATTCTGCAGGGGAAATGGTTGATTCTGGAACACTAGAATCTATATATATATATAAGGAGGTTGCGTTAAGGGTTGATTCTCTGATTATATTTGTTTTTAGTAATAATTAAAATGGAAGGTAAGAATCTTTTTCAAGGACTCCCGCTAAATACAACCTTCTTCACTGCTTCGCCTTCTCTACAATCCTACCCCCATTTTTGGGATAATTAGGTTTTAGAACTGAATCATTACAAAAGGTCCTATGACGGGATTTACGTATAAATGCAGAGGTACACGGTAGTTTTGTGAGAAAAACTACCCTCACGGGGCACCCGCTCAACGGGACTTCTACTACTCCTCCTCTGGTGAGGCCGACCTCTTCTGGAGAGGTCTAATAGTATATAATTGTAATAAACTGGATCATACTTATAAATGGTCTAGTTTTAAAAAAAATAAAAAATAACTTTTTGTTTTTTTTGATGAATTACTATTGAATAACTTGCATGTAAGGAACAAGTTCTCATAGTCAATATTGTTGTTTAACACATTATAATGTGAACTTGTTGACTGCATATTTATCAAAAATTAAAAAAAAATATAAAGAAAAGAAAAAGATCGATGGCAGAAGAAAAGTTCTAAAATTCTAGAATTACAATGTGTTGTGCCCATAGGTTTAGGGACCAAATAAGCTATTTTACCAAATGTATAAAAAGATTGAGTAAATATCTATTTTGGTCACTAAACTATTTACATTTTATTGTTTTGGGCACTCAACTATTTTTTCGTCTAATTATATCACCATAGTAGTATTTACATGTTGCTGAAAATAAACCGCCACTACTTTTTGTGGCGTTTTCAGCCAAATTAAACACGTGGCGGACATGTGATTAATAATCCAGGGCAAAAATTACCATACTCTTTGATAGGGGTGAGCACCGAATTCGAATTCGCCAATTCGGTAAATTGAATTCGGTTTTTTCATTTTTTCATCCTTCAAAAAACCGACCGAATTCGAAACCGAATTCGATTTCACCGAATTCGATTTGGTCGAATTGGTGAATTCGAATCAGTGCTGACCAGATTCACCGAATTGGGGACGATTCAATTTTAAAAAAATTCTGCAGAGTAATGTTTAAATTTGAGCAGTTTCTAGTTCATTAAAACACAATTTGTACCTGCTTTTTTATAAAATTTATAACAGTTCATAATCTATCCAAATGCATACCAAAATCAGTCTAATAAACAGTCCAATGGTCCATCAAACGATCTAAAATTAACACAAAACAGACTCCAAATCGGTTCCAAAAAACGTCCATAATTATTACAAAAATAAAATAAAATAAGTCCAAAAAACAGTCCCCTTCAAGGTCTTCAAATGATTGAAAAACAAGCCAATCTTCTTAAACATCAACAATACTCGATTTTTCGCCACTCTTCTTGAGCACATCTGCAAAAAGAAAAATAAATGCTCAAAGTATCTTACACAGTAAATATAATTAAATAAATAGCACAAATTATCAATTAAAAGCTTATGATAGCATACCAAATTCCAATGCTTCGAGATCTTCTAAAGATTCTTCAACATTAATTTCTTCTTTTGATGATCTTAGCCAATCTTGAGCACATAATAATCCTTGAACAATCCTAGGAGTCAAAGAACTCCTAAATTGGTCAAGAACACGACCTCCCAGATCTGAATGCCGATTCAGATGCAACAGTAGAAATTGGAATGGCTAAGACATCTCGAGCCAACTTGGAGAGAATCGGAAATCTAATACTATTTCCTTTCCACCACAACAAGACATCTAATTTATCATTATCTTCAACTTCCTCATCCAAATACTTATCAACTTCAGATTTTGAGTTACCTCTAAGCTCCATTCTCTTCTTCTTAAATGCCAACTTGTACTTATGACTGAGTGTTGTAGAAGAAGAGTCTCCATCGCTATCATATGAGGAATTAGATTCAACTTGTGAAGATTTTGAACTACATTTAGGGGCAGCAAGATTGGTACCTCTAAAGTACTCGTTAAACATCTCACGTAATGCATTTTTTGCCTTCCCACAAAGTTCTTCACCATCATTTGCACCATACATCTCACATAACACAAAACCAAGGTACTCAATCTTACATCTTGGATCAAGAATTGAAGAAATTAAGATTAACATATTAATATTATCGATTTTACCCCAGTACTTGTTATATTTTTCCCTCATAAACGCAGCCATTGATCTCAAACTTCTATCATCACTTTTTTCCATATCCCCCAAAATGCTATGTACATGACTAATTTCATTAAAGAAATTGTTGGAAGTCACATATTTAGTCCCAGAAACATTCAAAGTAAGATGATAAAAATTCTTTAAGAATACGACTAAATTCCTTTGCATTTATCCAATCGGATCTTGTAGGCAAACATCCTATGTCAAGTAACCATACTAGATTCCTCTAATCCAAAGCTATTAAAAAGCCCTCTCAAATAATATAGCTGTATCTAACATTAGGTATGTTGAATTCCATCTAGTTGCAACATCTAAACAAAGTAATTTTTTTACTTTCAATGTTAGTATGATCAAGCACAATCTTTAAATCTTTTCGACTTTAGCTGGTGATTGTCTCACATACTTAACCACTGCCGGGATTTTATCAACAGATTCCCCAACCATTTTTTATGCCATCGGTGACAATTAGATTAGTAATGTGAGCCACACACCTCACATGAAGCCATTTGCTCCCTAAAAGCAGTCTTTCCCCAAGTTTCAAGTTTATCCTTTAGATATTGAAGCTGTCTGTATCATTAGATGAAGCATTGTCGATTGTAATAGTTAAAATATCATCAACATTCCATTCAAGAAGACACTTCACTATTGCACTCCCAATTTCAAACCCCCTTGTGACTAGTTATTGGACAAAAAATTAAGAATCTTCTTATTCAATCTCCAATCATTGTCAACAAAATGTGCGATGAGACACATATAGTTTATCCTTTGATTGGAAGTCCAAGTATCGGTGGTCAAGCAAATTCTAGACTTATTAGACTTGAGAAAACTTTTCAACTTAATCTTTTCATCTAAGTACAATTGATAACAATCCCTCGGAAATAGTCCATCTTGAAGGAATCTTAAAAGAAGGACAAGCAGTTCTCATTAATTTTTGAAATCCTTTCCCCTCAACAAATTTAAATGGCAACTCATCAACAACTACCATGTATGAAATACTTTTCCTAATAGCATCGGGGATCAAATTTCCAAGTCCACTAGACTACCTTTAAGCACACCATCTATATTTTCAAGTTCGATTGCACATAATTCCATTTGAGTCCCGAAGTTTGATTAGCGAGGATTTAATTCACATTTACGATAGTGTGTATTCATTCGAGTAGTACCATTAACTTTAGGATCGGCAGTGCTAGCTGTACCACAATAATTACACTTACCATGACGAACTTCGTTTATGAAAATTGGAGTCATATGTTGCCAACAATCAGACCTCTTCCTATATGGCCCTCTCTTCATATTGCGGCGGAGCTGATCTTCGGATCCAGTGAAGGAAATGTCTTGACAATCTACAAGGCTTTCATCACAAATGTTGAACACTTCTTCAGCTGATTTTTTATTCGAGACTTGGACTTTGGGAAGATGACATGGTTTCTCCCGAAAAAGTGGCAAATTTGTGGTCCCGATTAAAAAAAGCGAAATTAAAAAAAAGCAGACAAGAGACTCGGAACAAGAACAACACACTCGGAAATACAAAAAAAATTAAAGAACAAGAGGTAAAAAAGCAGAGAAACCATGTTAAGAGCGAGACACTTATTTACATACTCTAGCACAATATAAATTATTTAGGAAATACAAAAAAATTAATTAATATAACCAACATTCAAGCATTCAAACATTCAAAGCAATAAATCAGTTTGCAAATAAAAAAAGTTACCTATTATCAAAGAAAAAATGCTGAATTTGCAAATAAATCAGTTTAAAAAAAAAGTTACCTATTATCAGAGAGGTGGAAGAGAATCGAATGAGGGAGGCGGTGGAGGAGAGGGGGAAGAGAGGCGGTGGTGGGAGGCGGTGGAGGAGGCGGTGGATCTTCAAAGTCGTTGCTTCAAGTGTCGAGAGGGAAGAGAACCCAGGAGGTAGTCGGTGGAGGAGAGGGGAAGAGAGGCGGTGTGGAGAGGGGAAGAGAGGCGGTGAGGAGGAGTCGGTGGAGCGAGAGGGGAAGAGAGGCGGTGTGGAGGGAGTCGGTGGAGGAGAGGGAAGAGAGGCGGGGAGTTTAGGAGCAGACTGGCGAGGGACTGGGGAGGGACGGAGGGTTAGGTTAGATTTTTTTTTTTTTAATTTACTATATATATATATATATATATTAATTATATAATAATATTATTAATTTATTTAAAAATCGAAATCGAATTCGATCGAATCAATTCAAAATTGGTCCCGACCGAAATCGTCCCAATTTCGACCAAATCGAATTCGGTCATGGCCGAAATCACGAATCACGCTGAATTACCGAAACCAAATTACCAAATTCAATTCGAATTCGGTCGGAATTCGGCAAAAACCGAATTTGCTCACCCCTACTCTTTGAACTTAATTGTTTGTGGTGGTTTTTGGTCAAATTAGACATGTGCCCAAAATGAAAGTTAGTGTGTCAAAATATATGTGGATCAAAATAAATATGAAATTGTATTCATTCCGCACTTGCGAAATAAACCTCAGTTGTCAGATGAATTGATATGAAAATTGAACTTGTTTTAAAAAAAAAAAAAAAACTTTAAGAACATATATTTACTCTCTGCACAACTGATAAATACAAAAAACTAACGATTGTTATTTTATTCTGGACCTAAAAAACAGTTTATCTGCCCTCTCCCTCCCTCCTCAATTCCCGTTCTTCTCGCTCTAGCCCAACCCACCCAAGCCGGACCATGGCTCAAACAAAAACAAACAATTGTAGTAACAATCTCCAGCATTTCAGGGGAAAAAGAAAAAAAGAAAAGAAAATAAATACTACTAAGAAAAAAAAGATTGAATTCTTTAAAGATTCGCCATATATTCTTGTGGTTTGTGGTCCGAAGAGATTCCTCCAAAAGAACAAAACTGAGCATTCCCCAGTTCCTCCCCATCTCCTTCTGCTCTCAAAATCATAGATATTTGTATGTATAATCCCACTTCAAATCCTTTCACTCACCTTAACTCTCTACTAAAAGACTTCCTCTTCTTTAAAGTGAGTTTTTATTTCTTCCTACTTTTTTCCACTTAGTTCAAATTATTCTTCTTCTTGTTCTTGTTCTTGTTTTTTTTTCTTTTGAGAATTTTACTTGGTTTTTTCTTTTGTGTGCAAAACCCTTTTATTTTCTAACCATAATTTTGATATTACTACTATCATCATAGGAGCCAAAGATAGTAACTTTTATTTTTTTTATTTTTAACTATGCTGTTTGTTGTTTTTCACTGATAATCAAGAATCAAGATTTCCAATTTAAGGATTGCATTTCTATGTCCAAAGATGTTTCCTTTTGCTCATTTGGAACTTTGCAGACCCTTTTGTTTCTCAAGCATAATTTTTCTATTTTTATCATCATAGCAAATAAATATAGTAACTTTTTGCTTCTTAACTCGATATTTTGGTCACTGATTATCAAGATTTTCCAATTATTGCATTTCTATGTCCATGGCTAGTGTCTGACTTTGGATTCTTTCTGCTTCAGCCATAGATTCGAATTCTTGAACTTATACTAATTGGATATTATCATATGATGGTTACTATTTTAGGTACCCACTTGGAATAAAACGCCTAAATTTTTTGTTTTGTTTTGATAATTTTATTGCCAAAGGAAAAGGGGTTGGTAGGCTGCTGGCTTATAGTTTTTTTTATCTATCAATCCAGCCATTGATCATTCTTGTTGGGTTTTACTATGTTTGATTGCTCTTGTCTTGCTTGCTTTAGGGTGTCATTTTAGCCAAAGTTGGAGTTTGGTCCAGCTGTTCTTGGATTTTATATGAAGATATGGTTGTGCAAGTACTATGTCGCCTGTGGGTTCTATCCTCTGAAATCTATTTGTGATTGCAGTTGCAAAGAAATATTTATTGACGAATGATGTATGTGCAACTCGGACTGATTGGGTTTTGGCAGACGATTATCGAAAGGAATCCTTACTGGAAGTTCTTCTTCTTGTTTTTCATATTCACACTCCTCTACTTTGGTTCCTGATCTTTGTGTTTTTTTCATTTCGGTTGATTTAGGATGTCTAAAATGCAAGTTTGAGAATACTTTCCGTTATGGGAGATGGTTCTTTTAAGCCGAATACTAGCATGCTCGACAACACTATGGATTTCGGTATCATAGATGAACTCTTGCTTGATGGATTCTGGTTAGAGACTACAGATGATTCCAACTTTTGGCAGCCTGGTCCGTCGTCTACTTCTTTAGATAACCGTTCATTCTACTCCCAAACTTCAGATATGATTAACATAGGCCCTTTCAATTCCAACCTAAATCAGGCAAGTATTTCAGAAGAAGAAAAACATTCAAACCTTACTGAGATTAGATCTTCGCTTCATACCCAACTGGATCAAGTTTCAGCAGGACAATCACCAAAAAAAGAAGGTATCTTTCATTCAGCATCCCCGAGCTTTTTGGTTGAAGGAACTGAAATGAACAGAAGGGTGTGGATTGGACCGAACAGAAATCTGACTCCAAATGCCTTGGTTAAAAGTAGATTAGTGCAGGCAATTGAGTACCTGAAAGAGTCTACGAGAGATGAAGATGTCCTGATTCAAATATGGGTGCCTGTTAAGAGAGGAGGCAAGAAAGTCCTTACAACTAACAATCAACCCTTCTCTCTCAACTCCAACCATAAAAGTCTAGCAGACTACCGAGATGTTTCCAAGAACTATCAATTTGCACTAGAGGAGGACGCCAAGGAGTTTCGTGGGCTACCTGGTCGTGTTTTCTTGAAGAAGTTGCCTGAGTGGACCCCTGATGTTCGCTTTTTCAAAAGGGAGGAATATCCACGTGTTAGTCACGCGCAGCTGCACAATATTAGAGGATCACTTGCCCTTCCTGTTTTCGAAAGAGGAAGTGGAACTTGCTTGGGAGTTGTTGAAATCATCTCAACTTCTCAGATAGTTAGTCACCGGCCCGAACTTGAAAATGTTTGCAAAGCTCTTGAGGTCTTTTCTTGCTCTTAACTCCTGATAGTGTTTGACTTTGAATAAGAATCACTTTATTGGTGAATTTTTATTCGAAAAACAAAATCGTATTCTCATCAAGATAGAAGCTTGATATGTTCTCCGCGTGCTCGGTAACTTGTAGTCTAGCCTCATCTAACTTTGCCAATCAGTTCATTGCACTTGTTTTCTTCATCTAGAAAAATTCCTTTTCTACTTTGTTAATTCGTCAATGTAACAAAAGTTTCGTTTTCCTTTTCCACTTGCTAAGAAAAATTCCATTCCTGCAGGCTGTTAATTTGAAGAGCTCTAATATCTTAATTCCTCCTGATGTGAAGGTAGATATGAATTGACTACTAAAAGTTAATGTCATTTACCTTCTTGAAGTTTGCTTCCTAAAATAGCAAAAGTATTATTCTGAATCAGGATTGCAGTGAGGCCTACCAAGTTGCTTTAGCAGAGATTAAGGATGTTTTGCAATGTGTCTGTGACCTGCACAAATTGCCGTTGGCTCAGACTTGGGTCCGTTGTAGTCAACAGGGAAAAGGTGGATGTCGGCACTCTGATGAAACATTTGCCGATTGTGTGTCCGCGGTTGACTGGGCTTGCTACGTGCGGGATCCACTTGTTTGGGACTTCCATGTCGCGTGCTCTGAGCATCATTTGCTTAAAGGCGAAGGGGTGGCCGGGGGAGCATTCTCAACAAATCAACCGTGTTTTGCCACAGACATCACAGCCTTTAGCAAGACAGAATACCCTCTTTCTCACCATGCCAAACTATTCAACCTCTGTGCGGCTGTAGCAGTACGCCTTCGAAGTATTTACACTGGATCAGCTGACTTTGTTTTGGAGTTCTTTCTACCACTTGATTGTAGAGATGCCGAAGACCAGAAGCAGATGCTGAGCTCATTATCTTCAGTGATACAACAGATGTGCCGAAGTTTACGTGTTGTTTCAGATCAAGAGTTAAAAGAAGAAACGCCACCAACACCACCACCTCCCACACTCAAAAGGTCAATTTCTTTAGTTAATAAATCTGACAAAGAGGAGTCTCCAGCGTTGTCATCTCCTTCGAATAAGTCATCCCAAGATGCTTCTTCCTGGATTCCTATGGCATCATCGATGGGGTGACGAAGGGAAAGGTAAAGGTATAGCCTTTTCTCTGGATAATCACAAGAAGGAACCTGAAGGAGAGTTCAAGTTGACACCCTATTGGGATAAAAATTCACCAGAGTTGCCTTCTATCACAGAGCATAATCAAATTCAACAAAGTTCTGGACTCGGGAAAAATGCTTCGGGTAGTTGTGATTATTCTGTTTCCGGGGAGCTTGAGCTTCACTATTCAGGTACCAGAAGAGCAAGTGAAAGACGGAGGACAAAGACCGAGAAGACAATTAGCTTACAAGTACTTAGGCAGTATTTTGCTGGCAGTCTAAAAGATGCTGCAACGAGTATTGGAGGTAGGCAAACGTAAATATATTTCACATTAAGGATACACAAAAAGAACTGCACTTTTAATTAAAGTATATACAATACTTGCTTCCTCCGACACTACTTCCCACCCTCCGATGCATATAATTGGTTAAAGTTTTACTGGGACTCTTTGACTTGTATTCAATGCGGATAAAAAAGAGTCCAAAGTGCTGCACCAAGTGCGTTAGCCTGCCTTGATAAGCTTAAAAGTTAGTAGTGACCAGATTAGTGAAATGAAAAACATTGACCTTATAGGGCCATTCTGCTACTTTTAGCAACCAATCATATCACTTGTTGAATTCATTTTGTTTCTCTTGCAGTTTGTCCCTACAACTTTGAAAAGAATTTGTCGACAACATGGAATTACCCGATGGCCTTCCCGGAAGATAAAGAAGGTAGGCCACTCATTGAAGAAACTTCAACTTGTGATTGACTCGGTCCAAGGAGCTGAGGGTTCTATTCAACTTAGTTCTTTCTATAACAACTTCCCCCAACTCAGTTCGACTGATTTAGCCAGTCCTAGCCAGTTTCCCATGTCGTTCCCAGGTGACGATCCCCGGAAACTAAACTCTCAACCGGAGAGCAGCATATTTAGCCCTGCAACTACTGCTTTGAAATCACCTTCTTCTTCGGGCAGTCATAGCTCCAGTTCAAGTTTTTGCTGTTCCGTTGGGGCAACACAGTCTTCTTTGCCTGTTAATCATTCTAGAGCTAAAGACGATTCATCAGCAGAACACTGCATAGAAACACTGAAAAGAGCACATAGTGATGCAGCATTGCAAGACTTGGTTCAAGAGGAAACGAAGCTTCTGGTACGATCACATAGCCACAAGATTTTTACTCGAGATATTGCTCTTGAAGCTCTACCTCCCTTACCAAAGGCAAGCAACCAGATTGTTCAGGAGGGAAGCACATTCAAGGTAAAAGCTTCTTTCGGGGAAGAAAAGATCCGGTTCAGCATACAACCCAATCGAGGGTTTTGAAAATCTATTCCTAGAAGTTAGAAGGCGATTCAGCATAGACAATGCCACTAGAATTGATCTCAAATATTTGGATGATGACTCCGAATGGGTGCTCCTAACGTGCGATGCTGATCTTGAAGAATGCATTGACATCCACAAATCATCTGGAAGCCGAACAATTAAACTGTCCCTCCATCATCCAAATCATCTGAATTCATTTGGCAGCCGCGTCCTTTCCTAGAACAAAATAGCCTTCTTCTGGCACCATGCTTCTTGTAACTTTGCAGTCTGCCTTCAATTTTCTTTGAAGCATGTCTGCAGTAGTAACTACTTGGGGATTCTGGGAAGTTTTCTTTTCTTTATCTCTGCGAAAGAACGATGACTCTGGGAAGTTGGGACTTTATTTAGTGTCACAACTGCTTAAGAGCCATTTTGCAAATTCTGTAGAATAATAGCATGTTTTTATAGTTTTATTTGGATATTGAAAAGATTATGTATCATATCATCCTTCATATGACTTTGGTCTCTTTGGCTAAGAAATTTGTTTCCTGATTCCTTTCTTCTCTGGGGACTATGTATTAAGGTAGGTCTAGTGAGGGATTTCATTTGAATATGTAGATATCAAGGGCACTTTCGATTTTTCAGTAATTGAAATTGCAGCAGCTGAGTCACTCAATAGAGTAGTTTTGAATTGGTTGTTTGTTTGAGAAACTTTATAACGAAATCGAAAAAATGATTTGTTTTGTGACAGAAGACATGGAATCTAAATTGAGGGTATTGAAGATTATGCAAGACTGATAAAGAAATGCGCTCATTTTGTGTATATAAACATATCATCACCTTAAAAATTTATGTATTAATAGATCTTGTCTTTGACATTCGCTCCCTCGTTCGCGTATTTGAATTTTGTTGAGTTAGATGGTAAATCATAAGTTAAAGTCTAAAATAACACTCATTAATACTTTCCTGAAACATATATGATATCGCGTTCATACCTAGAATTTATCTATTTATCCATTTTAGTTTCAGTTATAAAGATGAAACTTTTTGTAATCGAAGTGTCACGGAAGATCAGAAACGAATGTTAGCGGCAGGAAAGTAGGAAAAACAGTTCCGTTGGCACAATTTATTTATTTGGCCCCTAACATGATAGTGCCGTTGATGTCTATTTGTAAGCGAGTGATTGGCCTGCTTTAACACGCCGGCGTAATGACATGGTTCAACGGTTGCACTAAAGATTTTCTCCATTTTAAGACAACGAAAAGCTTCAATTCGCTCTCTTTCACAAACAATCCACCTTAGAAATCCATATATAATTCGTAACCAAAGGTTTTATCCTATCTCAATAATAATTTTAAAAAAAAGTATGTACCAAATTGCTGTTAGTCCCCCCCCTCTTTTTCCATATGAGGCTCAAAGCCAATCAGACATGCACCAGTCTTTTATATTTACAGATGATAAATGCAGTCATGTCTCAGTTAAAGCAGTGTAGAACACAGACAATTTTCAAAAGGTTCTTAACTATACTTTTAACATCTTGGTTTTGAAGGAAGCAAACTGCTTGCTACCCTTTACTCTGGCTTCCCTCTTCCCCTCGAAAAAGAAACTACGCGTTCTTCTCTTACCTAGAAAAAGAATCCATTGACGATGATATATCAACTTCTCGCTGTTTTGTGTTGGGAACATATCTTGATGGAGGCCCAAAGATACTCAACACAACCTGCAATAGATTGACAATAAGACTTTGATACTTTATATCATGATAGATTAACAAAAAAAGATAATACATCAGGAAGAAAGCATAATTTCTTTAGATCCGAAAGCATTATTTGTTTAGAATCACAAAGCATTATCAAGAGACTTACAGGCAAGAAAACAAGCCCGTGTAAGAAACCAATAATAACCAGAGCCAGATACATTTGGAAATAGTAGACCTGCAAAACCGCGGGAATCATATCAAAAGGTACTAGGATACAACAACTCAGCATAGAGAGAGTATAATAAACCGAAAGCTGAGATTGAGAGTCTGATACCACAAAAATTTCTGACTTTGCGAAGCACAAGACGACAACTCCAACTAGCTTCGTGAGTGTAATTCCACTAGGAAAAGCAAATAAGAAGAATTCAGGATAACGATAGAAAAATGAACTCATGAAAATATATAACACCGGCTGCCAACATAAAATATGAAAACTAACCTAAATACAGAAGCTCCCATGGTCTCTAATGCATGTCTTGCTCGTTGTTCCCTGTTCCCTTCACTTACCTAAAATGCAAGCAAAAGTTTACAGAAAGTTAAAATCTTCTGAACCAAACAGGAAGCCCTATATAAATGCACCAAAGAGATTAATGAGTCCAAATCTACCGTGAAGGCGTGTAATATATGCACACAGAACTCTACAGCAATCCCAATTGACATAATTATGTTCACCACCGAAACAGCATTCAATTGAATGTTCAAAAGTGCCATCACGCCCTGTACAAGCTCCATTTGTTAGTCATTCTTAACTCCTTGGATTAAGTTAAATCCATGGAAAAGGTTATTGCCATGCGATCCAATACAATCCATGAGGAAGGGGAAGCTTACCATGAGATCCAATACCATCATGGCCAGTACAAGTATAGTGATAGCGGAGCTCCATAAACTGTTCTTCAAAAGCCAGACAAAGAAAATGAAATTCACAAAAAAAAAAAAGGAAGCATTATATCAAATAAAGAGAAAAATTTCCATTAATAGAAATCAGAAGAGGGAATGAGCAAAAAAGGACCTGGATGTAATAATTAGGCAAACAATGAAAACGGCACCTGTCATGTGGTAAAATTAGATATGTCTGAGCAACGATGCACAATCATACAGAAAAGAGGATAAGAAACAGATAATAAGAAGACATCCAAAAATTATACATAGCTACAACTTCCTTGTTTCGACTTCCATACACATAAAAAAAACGAAATCATCATATCTGACAAAATAGTAGCTACAACTTCCTTGTTTCGACTTCCATACACGTGCATACACATAAAAAAAACGAAATAATCATATCTGACAAAATAGTAGTATGATGAGTTTGAAAGCCAACCAAGTGCTATAGCAATGTTGACCAGAGCTGTCATCCCTATGTCCAAGTATTGCTCAAAGAAAATATAGTGCACTGAGTAAGGAAATATATCCATCTACAAAAAGGGAACCACTAGATCATACATCACAATTCACAATTTACTTTCTCAGAGACCTCTGAGAAATTGAATATAAAGAATATTATGATAATGATGTCATTGCTAAAAGAATATTAAAAATGCATAACATTCCTAGTGACAGAATTAATTTCCAAGTAAAACTCCATAATATTACAGTCCTCAAACCTTTAAAGAATCAGAGAGCCTAGCACTGAACTCCCGTCCTGCCCGCACTGAGTTAACATAATCACTCTGTTAAAAGGGAGTACCAAAATTAAACAGGAGATAATAAATATCCAAAACAAATGATAAAAAATTAAGAAATATCTCTTTACTTGTTTGTTCAGAGGGGTGTGATAGGTACGGAACTCTGATGCTCTTATGACTCCACCCTCATAACCTGACATGATCACAAATGCTTTTAATACTCGGTATCAAGCATCTAGGGCTCCATTCATTCAACTTGTTGCCACATCACGTATGTACTGAGAAGTGTGAACAAATTTATATGATCTACATATGCTTCTGAGACATATACCTTTTAGATCTAAGCTATTCGTGTAAGCTCCATGGCCACCCTTTGCGCAGTCAGCAGAAGGTAGTGCATGTAGGAACCAAGGTAGCTTCTCCCTGAATTGTTCTGTAGATGGGCGACCTCTCACCAAATCCGAATGGAGGAAGCACTGAGAAAACCATTTAACATGATAAATTTTTATAACATTATAATTTCAGCATTAGTTCATAAGAATCTTTCTATGCATATATTTGCTCCATGCTACACTTTTCTAGAATAAATACCACAGTAAAGTTGTGCAAATCTCTGGAAATGTAAGTCTTACAGTTGTACAGTCTGCACAAACTCCACCGAGCCCACAATAATCTTCATCAGCTGGACAACAAGGGGGCTGAAAAAGGAAGTTTTTCCATTTCAGACCACAAGATATCATGTCTAAAGGACCACAAAATATCATGTCTAAAAGAAGGGAAATGTTATAGTCAATGACCTGATCATCAGGAGGGCAATAACTACCATCAACAAACTTACGACAGCAACCAAAAGCTTCAGGTGATATAAAGACAAGAAAGTCGTCAAGCCATGAGGCGGCTGGTTTTGCAATATAGCTTACTTCAGGTGTAAGAGACGCGCTTGATATCTGGCCAAAAAGGTTAAAATGATGCAGCACCCAGACTTAAGCCATAGATAATAGCTTCAAGAACAAGTTCAAATTGTGTCCCAGGGGTAAAAAAGAGGTGTTTCACAATTTGACAGCGGTCAAATTAATGGGCAAAGTCAAAGCACGCTGAAAGAAACCTAAATGAGTAATAGAAGTTCCAAAAGCAAAGTAATAGTTATAGTAGTAGAGGTGATTATTGTTACCAATAAAATCTACCAGTTCACAGATCAACAAAATAATCTTGATCATCAGATGAAAAGTAGAACCATATCAATTTGATTAGCACGATCACTATAGATTCCCCCCAAAAGTAAAGGAAGCAATGACTGGAAGCAGTGGCGTAGCATTCTGAGGGCAGGGGGGGCCAGGAGAATTTTCAATTTTTTTATATAGTAGGTATATATCATCCAACGGTTCAGAATATGAGAGAGTTTTTTTTTATATACTAGGTATATATCATCCACGCCCCACCCCCCCCCCAATTTTCGTAAAAAATTAGTACTAGGGTGTATTTTCATATGCACTTTTATATAAATTTTTAATACATGAGCGAATTTTAGTTCGCCCCCCCTTAATTTTATTTCCTGGCTCCGCCACTGATTGGAAGGATGAAATTAATCCATCATCCAAGTTAAAGACGTGTTAACAGTTCCCAGAATTAGGAGCTCTTCCATTTTGATTTTTTTTTCAGAATACATCGAATTTATGAAATGGTATATAAATTTACTACAATGCTTAAATTCTGAATTATGCAATGAAGTTGCACATGATATAAAAAATACATGGTTTCAGAAACAATGATAAATAATAGGAAAAGTTTCAACATCAACATTTAAGTCATGGGTCTGCAGCAGCCTCTTGAGCACCACATGATATAAAGTTCTAATTACGAAAACATAATTTAAGCACACAAATTACCTCATTTAAAAGAGAGTTTGAGTCACATTGGCTGATTGAGCACAATTTGTTTGTATGATTGGACTCCAAGCTGAAATAAAGGACCATTAATATGAGGCCAGAATGCAAAATAACATATACTTCAGTTACAAAATAGCTAATAGATACTTACCTGTAATTATAGTCTTTAACAACAAAATAAACTGGGGGTCCAATTCTTAGATGCTCTTCAATATCATTGAAGTACCCCTACAGCAAATACAAAATTAAAGCTTGGAAATCAGAAAAAGAAGCAAATGCTTCATTTCTTGAATGGTATAAGAGTTGGAAAAAGAACCTGAAGATATGAATCGCGTGGAAGAGCAATCTGTTGCGCTAAACCAGGTTCAATCCTAAAGCATAATGCCTAAACAACCGAGTAATAAGAAGTATAGATGATTATTAGGACTGCTACCAAGACATACAGAAGCTACAAACTCCAATCAAGATATAGCAGGCAGTCACAAAGTATCTAGAATACTCACAATACTTGCTAAAGCAAGCCCGACAAAGATGACAATGACAGCAGCTTTAACTGGCCAAAGACCCAGAATACGTGCATGAACATTCTACAAAAGATAAGACATATAAGTAGTGAGAAAAATAATTACGCCATCAGGTAACTAAAAGGAAAATGTGAAACTTGATAGCTGACCAAATCATAATGTCATAGAGAGAAGAACTAAAACATCAGAATGTAATTGTTTGTACATTATAAAAAATCGGTGTCAATCCACATGGAAGAACAAAATTTCTGTTCATAGACGATAAATTTACCTTCATATAACGAGTCAGCAATCCATCTTTGCTTGTGTTCGAACCTGCAACTCCTCATATAAATGCTCTAGTTAGAAACTTAAACTGGTATGTAGATTTAAAACACGTCATAACAAATCCAAATGCAAAAGAAAACTTAAAAGTACCTTCCTCGTTTTGTGAATGGATATTCCTTACTTTTATACATGGGAAACAGTCCACCCTGCTATCTTCAGCTCTCCAAATGTCAAAAACGATCAACGCAACGAAGGCCGTAAGTTGCAGAAGGAAATCCAACAAGACAGCTAAAGCTGCAGGAAACAAAGTGTACGAATAAATTTAGTTCACACTTTACTGCAATAGGATAGATAAGTTACAGCTTCAAATGAAATCCCCTTGTGCAGACAAGAGAGATATGTAACATGCAAGTCCACTGGAATGTAATTCGAAACTTTCTTACCAGCAAACATTGAGAAAACACGGCATGCTGGCATAGAAACAAAACTCCCAACAGCAAAAGCTAGAACTTCAGATAAGCTGGCAAGTGTTATAGAAGGACCAACTTCGACAAGGGCATTACTAATCCGCTCTTCTAAGGGCAACCCAATTTCTTGACGCTTCACAGCATGAACCAATATACACATGTTGTCCACTCCAACCTGAAAAGGTATAAATGATAGAGAGGTTCAAGAAAGAACAGACTCATTATACCACTAACCGTACGCCAAACGAAAAGAACGAACATAGGCACGGTAAATAAGAACTACTACAGACATTTCCCTGTACCACCTTCCAGTCATTCTCTCTCTCTCTCTCTCTCTCTCTCTCTCTCTGTGTGTGTGTGTGTGTAGCAACTACAATTAAGTGTACCATATTAATGAAAATGAATTACCCTCGGAAGCAATGAAATTAAACATCAGCCCTGTCAAAAACTTACTGCCAATACAAGAAAAGGAATGACTTCCATTATGATTAAAGTAGATTTAACTCCAAGAGCACTAAAGAATCCAGCAGATCCAAGTACCGAAAGCATCACCAACACTACTCCAGATAACCCCAGCATGACCTGAAAGAGATACACTCCCATCACAGTCCTTATTTAATTCTCCAATTTCATTGGCATAAAGCAAATCACCAAATAGATAAACTAACAAATTGCATCACAGAAACATAAATTAACCAAGGCAGAAAGCGCAGGAGAAGTGTGGAAAGAGGGGCGGATTGAATAAATTAGCTGGTA
Source organism: Vinca minor (assembly GCA_026122235.1). Lineage (NCBI taxonomy): Eukaryota > Viridiplantae > Streptophyta > Magnoliopsida > Gentianales > Apocynaceae > Vinca > Vinca minor. The sequence goes on along the minus strand of JAOCZM010000115.1, from coordinate 10,260,334 downwards.
GATCCAAAGCTATAAATCATGTGAACCCCCTACCTTTGAAGAAATGAAGAGCGTAGACAAATGCGAAGCATCTCCCAATGTCAGTGATATGTAGACAAACATCACGAGATAGCTCACCTAATTAGTGGACAAGAAATCAAAATAAAGAGTCAAATGTTAGATTCAAGAAATTCAAATTTCAATTATAAGAGCAGAAACTAGAGAAGTTTCATCAACATAGACCAGTAACAAAAGTATTCAGATCCTTCTGACTCACCAATATTGTCACTATATCTGCTGTACTTTCCCTTTTCAGTTCTTCCTCAATTGAACTTTCAGATGAGAACGAGAGGGTCAGATTGTTCGATCGTACCAAGGGCAGCAACTCAGCCTGGCAAAGAAACTTGATCAGTTATAAGGACAAGAAAAAAATAAAGAAAATACTCTCTTCAGCACAAATGGGTATCCGGTAATCCAATTTAGCTCCTTTTACTCGCTCAGATGCTCAGCTCCCGCTCTTAGGGGTTTGGTTACCTAGGTTCTCTTCTGGCAGCAGCATAATAAAACAAAAACTTTTAACCGTAGCGAAAAAGTTAGATGACTTAATCCAATGCATAGAGTTGATACATACAAGAATAATATAGTGAAACTAAGAATATCCAGCCACAATATAAACAATATTTGATATAAAAAGATCCAGTGTATTCAACCTTAGCCAATTGTATAAAAGCTTTCTCCCAGGCCACTGCTTTTGCATTTTCATTGCCCACTTCATTAATTGCATTATTCACCGGATAGGTGATAATAAATGCAGAAGCCTGACACAAAGATTTCATCATATATTCCAGAAATACTTTTAGAAAGTTTATACCAGAATCATAGTCTTATCTTGCATAAAGAAAAAAATTGAGATCGAATCTACATAGCATAGTTCAAAATCTAGGAGCTTTAGAAAGTTTGGAATTACCTCAGTATAATTGTTACTTGAAAATCCCCCAAGAATAGTACTTGGATCAAGAGGGGCCTTAAATGCACTCAAACATGCGTCCGCAGAAGCATAATGCTGAAAGATAATTTTATATCAATATTCAATACCAAAAAAATCAGCAGGAATGACCCTGACCAAAAAAATTAATTTATTTTGTTTAGAAAAAAAGTGTTTCGTAAACTCTCTATAAGAGTCATGTTAACTATACACAGTGATGGAGGCAATGTCAAAGTCTCCAATATAAGCACAAAAAATATGACAGTCCCAAGACCAAAAACATTACCCCATACTCGACATGCAAGATAAAATCATTTGATAAATTAAAATCTGGTTTTCAATTGTAAACGAAAATTGTATAAGATAATGACCGTCAGCTCACTCCACCCACTGGCTCGTGCTACAACAAATAGGGCCCCAAGAGAAGGGAAATATGATAAATAAGACACCTAAGAGTATTCATAAAAAAAGAAAAGAAAAGAAAAAAAGAAAGGTAGTCTATTAAGAGAAAAAACATCTGTTAGTTGAAAGATAAAACAAGAAAATCAGCATTATTCTTAATGTAACCCTTAAAAGATGCCCAAGGATAGAGATATCTAGAACAATGACAAGACTAGTGTATTATACCTGAAAACAGTACTCTGCATGTTCAACTCCACCCAAATCGTCAAAGTTGTCGGGATCCATTTTAAAATACTGTAAAAAGAAAAGGTTATTCATCAGGATCAAGGAGAAGCATAAAAAGCAACCATTGAATCAAATAAAAAACTCAATTGACTGGAATTACTAATGCTACTTTATGAAGACCTTAGGCCATCATAAATTTTGCTAAAATGAGCAAAAATTAGCGAAATTCTAAAAGTGGTGCTGCCAGCACCTTGCGCACACGTACCAAAAAGAAAAAATCATGACAAAGGTTAGTTATTTAATAAAAGCGCCTTAACAGTAACTATTCCACTACATTGTACTTTATAACAGTTTCACGTACAGTTTATCTTTCATAAACTGTCGGTCAAATAATGGTTTTACACAATCAACATGAAGATTTATCCCACCAATTCTTCCACATTATCTTTGTGATTAAAAGTAGATGGTCGACTACAATAGACTGGACCCGACAACCTTATATTCTGCAGGCACCATTTGCTGATCACCCATGCCATCAGATGGAACACACAATATCAGATGGTCCAAGTAATACAACAAATTCTCCCTAGTCTGAACTAAAAAGTAGGCCATGCATGCTTCTAAACCATAAAACTATGCGCAATACATGCAAAGAAGATGCAATGAAATGTTACCAACCTGTAGGATACTTTGGGTGGCACAATCTTCACCAAGAGGCTTCATGCAAATGTCAGTCAGTGATACCAGCATACCAGAATGATTTGCACGGATTTCATCAACCTTAAGAATTGAGCAAACAATATGCAGATTGGTTATTTAACATGGACATTGTTCAGATGTGAAATTAGTGGCTTGCACTTAGAATACCTTCTTCTGAACTTCAAAAAGTAACCGGAAATTTTCTTCAGTTACAATTAAAGGTGATTTCCCATGCCTTTGGTCTGGCAGTGTAGCAATAATAAGCTGTAAACAAGTGGAAGAAATGCCATCAGAGTCAAACTAGCATGAATTTCTGTGTTCCATCATATTGTAGAAAAGCAAGATGAGGAATGGTGCAAAGAATGTAGCTCAATAAGCTATGTAAAAGACAAAAACAGGATAACATGCCACAATTAACAGGTGAAGACCGGAAAAGGTCAGTGTCTATCATAGGATGTCATAACATGACAGGAAGTGATAAACGAGAAAGAAACAGAACAGGAATTAGGAAAGACATGTAATGTTTCTCATGCAGATACCTGCTCTATTCTGTAGAAAGGAGCCAGGTGACTGTCGAAAAAGTGCTTCTCTTCTGCCGCCCTACTCCCGTGACCTACCCATAGCTGCAACACATCATATCCCGAAGGCTAACATAAGGATCCAATAGGGATATTCCTTAGACCACACTCTCTTGAAGCTATGCTTTTTAGTTAACACAAAGAGAATATATGCCAACAATATACCTTTTCAGGTCTTGTCTCCACCTTGAAACAAAATAAACCTAAACAAAATATCAAAACAATTATCAAGGACGAAGCCAAGACAAGTGCAGGTTTTCGAGCAACCCATGTTCCATATGTCCTGCACACAATAAAAGGAACCAGCATGAATTACCAAAAAGTGAAAAGAAAAAAAACACTATTAAAGAGGTAAGAAAACTTTGGGATAAACCTGAAAAAATTAGCCATATGTGTTTGAATGGAAGAAAAGTGGATATTGCTTCCTGTTTGAGGACTCACTTCCTGATCCTAAAAAAGAAAAAAGTCATATTGATCAGGAAGAAATATAACAACATAATACAAATTTTGACCAAGGGCAGTACGAAAAGCACGAGTATCTACAACCCACAAGATAATCAGAATGAAAAATGTAATAATAAGCATGCCTATCCAGGAAGAAATTTATAGCCAGTTGGTAGTTATAGGCAAAGTAACAGCTAAACCACATGTTTTGGATTGCTTCCTTCAAACAATAAAATAAGATTGAATATCCAATAAGCATCAAACCATTTTGGATAGTATGGCACCGGATCTAAGCACCAGCTCTGTATGGCAATATGTTATTAGTGAATCAAAGAGAAGATGTGTTGACGAATTCATTCCTCATCTAAAGAGTAGTACTTTATAATTCAACAGCAAATCATAAGTAAACGTTTCTTGGATAACTGATAGAATGCCAATGTCAAAGATGAAGAGAAAAACTTTCTCAACCTAAAACGAATTTTAAATTGAACAGTAAAATTTGGATGAAAACAAATCCCTGAGAAATAAATATGCAATTAAAATCATTGAAACAATGTTATGGAAAATAACATCTGAAGATAGCAAATATGGAACTCATTGTGTGAACATGGATTAAGCAATTATGTGATGATAGAGACGTGGCAAACATAAATCCGAAACTTGATTAAAAAAGCTATAGATTAAAATGGGAATGTAGTCTAGATGGCTATCAAACATTTAAACAAATTAAATTCAAGGTTCATGGAAAAAATGGTAGAGGGCTAGAACAGAAGAGGTGAAGACTGATACCCCTACCTCATTTCTCTTTGGATTGCCATAACCATCTACACCTTCATCAGTGTTAGTCAACAAAGGTTCTCTTACATACCCAGTTCTGCTACTTCCTCTTCTTCGAGTAAACAACAGCCACCCAAGAAAAGCGAGTAAGAATATGATGTACAAAATGGTCAATACAATGTCAACACATTCAACCTGCAAGCAACAAAAATTAAACATCGAGAAACTCATTAAATTGAAGAGTAGATATTACAGAAACTCGATTCTAGTAATTGAGAAGTAGACAAAGAATTATATAAATAAATAAAACCATAGAGCATAGAGAAATACTGGAGAATCCCACCTGAAAATACCCTAGCCTTACAACACAAGAATCTTTCTTGTGCGGAGAAGGAGGTTTTGAGCTTGAGCAAGTGAAAGAGGAAGGACAGTCACCACAGGAACATCCTAGTAATGTGTCACCACAAGTATAGGACGATACATTCATAAGCACCATCTCAGATGAATCTGGAACACTCAGCCTAAAATCAATGGAATACGGTGAACCAGGCAAGCCAAGTTCAGCTTTCTGACCAATAAAACCAAACCACTCTGTGAATATGAAAAATAGAATGGATCAGTCCAAAGAATAACACAGACTAGAACATAGAAGAATCAAAAGTGCAGATGCAACTGTGAGAAAGAATAGCATGCACTATTGACCAGCCTGTTTTTCTAGTTTTTTCTTGATAATCTTCTGCTCTAAAATCAGAATTTTTTTACGAGTCTTCTGCATTGATTTTCTCTCTTTTTAAGAAGTAAAACAAAATTCTCACTTATCTAACAGAAAAACATAGACAGACGAGTAATTGGTGACTTGAAGAATTAAAATAGATGATGCACAACAAAAGTGTACCTTTAAAATTATGAGCACCTGCACCAACAAACTCCATAGCCCTTGTATTCATTGTCCCAAACTTCACATCCTTGCAGGAATCATATAACCCCTCTCCAAAACTTTCAGATATAAAATATTCAATGCTATCGACAGTGAGGTTTCCATTAACCTGAACTCCAAAATCAAACCAAAAGATTTAAGTAGCTAGCATTGGAATTCCTTCACCTAAAAGAAAGCTCAGTTAACGTAAAGGTATGCAACTCAAGCAAAGAAGAAAGGCCAACAGCACAAAAGGCCAAAAGGAACTGAGCTATAAACTGCCAATGCAACAAAATAAATGCTTCAGCCAAGAAATAAACAGCCTATATTATCTTAAAACAGAAGCAATAAGAATATACTTCAGAAAGCATTGCAAAAAGCCTGAAATGGACCATATGCAAGTTATTCATTCATTAATACACATCTGTGAATTTCGGGGCGTCCCCTTTGAGTATGCTCACCTCAGATGTAGAAGTCACGTTAATAAACAAACTCTGATCCGGAGAACATGAAAGCTCACAGAAAAGATCCAAGAAGTTCCTTAAGCAGGCCGGGCATCCCACAAGAAAAGGAATAACCTGCACGAAACTAATGACTTTAAGGCTGTTGTAATTGACATAAAACTCGAAAGAATCAGGAATAAGGTAGAAGATTGCATGTGATAGTAGTTACCCAACTCTTTGGCAGCATTACAAGAAGTATGATAGTAGTTAGTTACCAATATTACAGCCTAAAACAGAATAATACTACCAATAGAATAAAAGCCGAATCCAAGAAAAGGATAATGATAAATCTTCCTACCTGCTGGACTTGTTGCCTCAACGTATCAAACTGAACTTCTGTACAGCAAACATTCCCACTTAGAGTTGGACACAGGCTCTGAATCTTTGCAGAAAACAGGTCATCAGGCTGCACATGACATTTAAACAAAGTTTTTTTTCTTTCTTATCACTGATTGTAAATCGATAATGGAATAGGTTTCTGAAGGTAATAAGCAATAGATGAGAATAAAGTTCTGTGAAACAGCAGTCACAAAGTATATGTACCTTTACAGCTGGATAGTTAAACGGGCAATTTAAAACTTTCCCATCACTGCGCTCTCCACAGATATCATACATAGCACAGTAATTTTTTGAATGTTCAACCCTGTAGGTATGTCCATATCAATAAATAAATGAAACCACAACCAAACCCACCCAGCCTAATACCAATACCAGGGACAATATGAATGGAAATTTCCTTCAACTTTTAAATTGTTTATTTGGAAACCATATATACAAATTCACAGAGTAGCCAAAAGATGATTTCAATTTACAATAGCCCGTCATCCTTTTCGAATCTCCAAGACAAAATTCTAACTTTGGACCCCGCATCCCCTCTCGCAAACAATTATCTTTTTTATTCCCTAGATAGAAATTCCCAAACAAAAAACTAGCCTAAAAGTTCAGCAAATAAAACCTATAAATACATATAAAATATAAACATTCAATTATACTTGGGAGCCAATTCTTCGAACTTCTGGGAAAATCATTAATATATAAAATAAAATAAAAAACTCACCCGCTAGTTGGCAACAATCCATTTTGTACATCAAAATTGTCCCCACCGAGCGAAGAAGACGCAAATGTAGACACCTGAGAATTAAAAAAAAAATAATCAGTTTTTTCTTTCTAAATTTTGTTATTCGCAGGGAGTAAACCTCGAAACCTAAGTGTTGCCCCCAACTGCACTTAAGAATATTAAATTATTATTATTTTACCTGTAATAGTAAAAGAAGGGAGGTGAAAAGGAGTAAGGATAGAGTTGATTTCCATCTTTTGGATTTAAAGATGAATTGGATCGCCATTTTTGTGTCTACTGAAACTTGAAGAGAGTAAAGAGTTGTAAGAAGAAGAAGTTTATTACAGAGTACCAAGTACGAAATTTAAGGAAAATGGAAAAGAGAATGGAGTTGATGGGAAGCAAAGCAAGAAATTAATAAGAAAGAAAAAGGGTGATCTTTGAGTGCTTTAAGACTTATCCAATTAATTGACTAAATTGATAGCAAATTTGTAAATAAGGGGGTGAATCTATTATGCCTATAGGGGTGAATATTGTTTAATTTGAGTTTTTAGCCAATTAAACTTAGCCAACAATCATTTTTCAAAAAAAAAAGAGTCAAACAAGAAAGAGAGAACCGGAGTTTTCGGACTATTTAACGGCATATGGCTGATGTTTTGGCGGTTTTCTTTTTTCCGTCGATACCAGAAAGAAACGGATTTTTTCCGTAGTACTAACGGTAATAGTCTGTGAATGTTGGAATGGTTGTTGGTAGACGCGTCGTGACAACTATTAATAAATATGACCTTATTAGGTTACTAGAATTATTGACTAAAATAGTTTTTCAAACCGTTTTACCCTTATAGTTGGGTGAATCCCTTATACCAGCAGGGGTGAGATAGTCATTTAACACCCTCAATTTGGGGATTTAGGGTTTCTATCCCCAAAATTCTAGGAGTAAATCATTTTCCTAATACAAATATAGATAGGATTTCTACTTTGAAACTTATTTTAACTAGGAACTAAATTAAAAAAATATTCTAAATTGATGGAGTGAAATGTATAAATATTTACAAGGACTTTAAAATTATTTTGCTATCATTTTTAATCCAAAAAAATCTAATGATTAGATTGTTGATGCATTATCAGGAAACTCATGGATCAAAATATATATCGACTAACTTCCTGGTAATATTTAACCATTTTTTTCTATGTTTCGACGCGTTCAACTTTTATATAATATTTTTTGATTTAATATTATCTATTAAAAAATCAAAGTAATAGCCCCAAAAAGGACAAAAAATTATATATCCCGATTCCTTATCTCGTTATCTATTCCCACGAATAGATGATTGTCATACGTTTACTTTTTCCTACGCGTTCCACTATTTCTTTAGTTTATAAATTTTTTAATTAAAAAATTAACGTATGTCAAATTCTTATTAGTGGTACATGGAATGAAACATCAATGCGGACATAAGATTTATACCGCCCAAAAAGGAAGAAGAAGCCTCAAATTAATACTAGCACTTAATTCTATCCCGAACATATTAAAAATGATTTTAGTTAAGATGTTGATAGTTTAACCCTTAACACCATGCTCAGACTTGAAAGACCGTTGAATTTAAAAATCTGATGGTTGTAATGTAAAATAGTTATATTAAGTCAAAATAATTATTTATTTTTGTTCAAAATAATTATTTTGTATTACAATCATCATCAGATGATAATATCTGATGACTAAAAAACATATGCACAGTGCTGATTGGCAGTTTGTGAAAGTTTGAATGGTTGGCACACGCGCCGCGTTGCGTTTCCGGTGATTTCCATCTATAGGCAGGGTAATTTCATTATGGTTCTTGATATTTTAATGATATTCCTTTTTTCATCCCTTATATCTCCTTTTATTTATTTTTTAAATTCCTTTTATGATTATACTAGTTGTGATAACTAACACAAATATATCTAAGATTTCTATAGAAACTGAAGGTGAAAAAACAAAAACAAAAAAAACATTTTTTACGTGATATTTCCAATCCGATGGCTAAAACACTTGCACTGTGCTGAGGATTGATGACCCCTCAACAGTTTAATCGGATCGATTAAAAATGAAATATGAACATTTAATTTTGAATAAATGTCATATCTTACTCTACAATTAATATTATCTCTCACTCCCAGAGATAATTTTAATTATAATCATATTCACACCAAGTGTCAATAAGTCTATAATTAGAAATGTTGTAAATACTGACATAAATAATGACGTGGAGGATTTCGTGTGCTTTTTTTTTTTTTGTTGAATAAGAATTTTTTTCATTAATCACAAAATAGCCGAAGTCATTACAATCAAAGGAAAATCTAAAAATACAAGAAAATAAAAGTTATACAATGATTTATAAAACCATGATAACAGACAAAAAACGCACCCAAGAAAACTTGGATGGTTAGGAAATACTACTAATAAAACTAGCAAACTAAACAAATACATAATTTTTTTCTTCGCAGCATCTTCGTCGCAATCCTTAAACCACAGAGACAGGAGAATATCACTTTCAACATCTTTCGTAGGGATCGACAATTTGTAGGACCATGGGCTTATCAACCGTCCTACAAATTGCCTCGGGAAGATGTAGAAAGTTGATAAATGGTCCATATCAAGTCCGTGTTGAACGAATCCTCCTAGAAAGATAGAAAATAAGTCTAGATCTGATACAGATCTAACCTCCGTGTCTTGAATCTTGAAGAAAAATACTTTGAAAAAAGTTTCATATGATTTGCGGTACAAAATAGAAGTACAAAACATAAACAAAATGATTAAGATTCGATCATTGGTCGGAGCCAATAGTCAAATTTGACCAGAAATAAAGGGGAAAAGAAGAGCAGTAGAAAACGCGGAGGGGGAGAGAGAAGAGAGGGGTGCTTGAGGAAACCGTGTTAATGGTCCTTTCCTTTTCCTTTTTCTATTTTACTCGTGCCAAATTAAAAGAAAAAGTAAGAAGTACTCTACCTTGCTTTTTCTTTGGGCCAACCAAATTAATGATCCTTTAACTTGTATATTAAGATGTACTCCCTCCATTCCTAAATATAAGACTCTTTAGACAATTTGAAAAAAGTAGATATATGTCATATTTCATCTAAACTTCCAATATTATCCCACCTTCCCTCTCTGCACTAATACATCATAAAGAAAAGAAATGGAAAATATCGAGGTGATAATTGAAATAAATTGTTGACAACTAATAAAAGTACCTTAAACGACAATTAATTTGGATACATAGATATCTCCTAAACGACAATTAATAGGGAATGGAGGGAGTACATGCCAACCAAATATATGATCCTTTTAACTTTTATATTAATCCGATCAATCTGATCTTACACAGCATATGTTATGCATGAACGAAATTTTAACAAGTTGCAGCCTAGTACAATCCGACATGTACGAAACAAATACACTCTTTGGCTGAAGAGCCCAAGTTAAGAAAATCTGCTGACAGACATTTATCAAAGGCAATTCCATTGGTTTTCAAGGCCAGCAAAACCAATTACAGCAAAAGTAGAACAACAAATCAGAAAAATAATTTGATCATCACTTGAATTTAGAAGGGATTAAGATTTAATCACTCTGATAATCAAGCACATGAACAATTTTTCTTATAAAAAATAAAATGAACAAAACATAAAATTGCAAATTCATCATTCACCAAACAAAACAAAACAAAGTAGTACAAATATGCAGAAACTTCTAGTATGTTCCACCATTATTACCATCTCCTCCATCCATATATCCTGCATCCATTCCATTTCCTGAATCGAATCCTCCACCGCCATTATTTCCACCATCAACGCCGCCGCCGCCCATTAATTCCTGCATTAAGGCCCCTGCTATAGCCTGAGAAGCCCCACTAGCTATACCATTAGCTACACCACCCACCACCTGATTCAATAGCCCATTTCCTTGTCCATTTCTAGCAGGCCTCACTTGCCCATGAGCTCCTGTATTCGCGAAATTGTTCACTGGCACACCGTAATTTGGAATACCTGTAATCAGGGACGGAACCAAAATATATATAATAACGCCTTTGTATTACATGTATACTTAATTCACTAATATTATCAATGTACTAGATAATGTATTAGAATATGTTATAGAAGATCCGTACCTGTTGTTGCTGCAATAGGGCTCCCCTGAACAGTCCCAGCAGGCCTAAAAGAATTATAGGCTGCAGGATTTGGCAAACTATGCTGTGAGAAAATGTGAGATTGAGGATTTCCACGACTCATAAAATTGTTAGGCATGCTCCTTTGTTGTTGAATAATGTGAGGATTTGCGAGTTGTTGCGCGAAAGACTGTGTCTGAATACTAGGTTGTTTGTTCAGACAAGTCAAATGAAGATCGAATTGACAAATGTTACAATGATAAAGCCAAACATTCGAACCTTTCATTCGACACATGTCACAAGTAAAGGACTTGCCAGGATAAGGAGGCGAAAATGTCAATTGAAGTTGGTGTTGATGAAATTGATGCATAAAAGTCATTGGAGATGCAGCACAAAGTATATGAAGATCTATACCACAAATTTTACAATGGTAACAAAATCCAGGGCTTTGTTGTCCACAAGCATCACATCGAAAAATGCCTTCGGGGTATATTGGTTTGGGGAGAAGAGATAGGACATGACCTTCTTGATCGTACGGATGTGTGATTTGTTGAGGCATCTTTGAACATTTTGGATGTAGGAAGTAGTTGCACGTCGCGCAACTGTATACCATTCCGGAAACCTCAAGATTGCACCCGGAACATGAAATCCCGAGCATTGTGGGTTGAGATAGTTGCAAAGGGTGTGGATGACTGAAATGGTTGATCGAAGACGAGGATTCACTGATTTGATCGGGCTGTGGAGTTGGTTTTCCCATCTCTAAATCGATCAAAGACTCCTTTCCTGAGCTTTTTATTTTTCTCACAAGAATTTGATCAATATGAAGAAATGTGCACCTAAAAGAAATGAAGACTTAGAGATGGTTGATTTCTCATGATATTATAAGTCAACTAACAATATTCGAATTGTATATAGAGCCTTATTGAGTGGTTAGAAAAAATGATTTAGTGTTCCTAAGTGAAGTCAACATATGAGCTGGTCATGGCCTCATATGCCAAGTCTACACACGTTTTGCAGAAGAGACAGATGCAACTTGCATTTTTCTGCTTAGTTTTAAGAAAGTCTGCTGCAATAGTCTTTTTAAAAAAAATCATATAGTGTATATGGACATAGTTTAGTGGGAGATCTGTTTATATACATAGTTCTGTGGGGGGTGTCTTTCTACAAGTGTTGTTGTAGCAGTAAGGTAGACTCCTACTAGGACACATCCTGTAATTTAAATCTTCCACTATCCCTAAAAACAGAGATATGAGAGCACTTAAAGTTGGAGCTCAATCATTTTCCCCCCAAAAATTCATGTCATCAGTGATCTATTATCATTTTTAATTCACTAAAAGATTAGTCATAAACATTGCCATTTTTTATTTCTTCGATTTTTATTTTTAAACCTATAGCATTCTTGAAAAATATTGTAGATTAGGGGTGTAAAGGAATCAAGCGGAGTTGAGCTAACGCTAATTCTAGTTTGACTAACTAAAAATTTACTCAGCTCATGCATAAGTTAAGAACATCAGGAAAAAGTAAAAAGAAGAAAAGTCCATTTGACATTATAATAAAAGTGTTATGAATTTATTGTACATTGGTACAATAATATTAACAATACATGTACGAGAATATAAGAGAGTGGAGAGAGATCGGGAAAGTAGAAAGAAGAATATATATAATAGAATATCATAACTCTAAATTCAATCTTATTAATGTCACATGCCTATTTTATAGGCTACCATTAGAAGAGACAGTTATTCATCAAATTAGAAGAGACAATATAAACCCTAAACTCTATGGGAGATACAAATCCCACTACTAAGGAGTTGGGCCTCTGCAAGAACCCCAATTAAACATTCACATAATTAATATTCTTGCATTTTGAAGAATACATTTTAATTACTATGATAAACACATTAACAATAGTTCATAAATCACAATGATCATGCCGAACTATCAATTCAATACGAATCTTGTGTCCCATTTTGTATTTTATCATTCTGTCTTATTATAACTTAAAAGAAAAGATATAAAGACATAACTTTTAAAAGAAACATATAACAACACATGACAGTTATCTACAAAAAAAACATGTAACATATTCTTCCAAACCCTAGCCACCACTAATATCCAAGAAAACCATGCCAGTCAGCTCTTTCTTTTAGCATGCAAGAGAAATCTCATCAGAACTTCATTTAGATCCCTTGTACTTGCAGCATAATTAATGCCTCAGTTATTGCCACCACCAATTATATTACCTATCAGAGCCCCTGCTATTGCACCAGAAGCACCACTAGCTATGCCATTAGCTATACCACCAACCACCTCATTGAGTAGCCCATTTCCTCTGCCAGTTCTAGCTGGTGACCCTGAATATTCTCCATAACCTCCGTTATTCACGAAATTTTTCGACATTGGCACGCCGTAATTTGGCATAGCTGTTGCTGCTGGAAAAGGGCTCCCATGAATAGGATTGCTCATGAAATTATTTATAGGCATACTATGTTGTGAGAAAAGTTGAGGTTGAGGATTTCCTTTACTAGTAAAATTTCTAGGCATGCTATTATGTTGAAGAATATGAGGGTTATTTGTCATCATTTGACGAATACAAGGTTGTTTGTTCAGACAGGACAGATGAACATTGAATTGACAAAGATTACAATGGTAAAACCAAACATTCGAACCGTTCATTCGACATATGTTACAAGTAAAGGACTTGCTAGGATAAGGAGGCGAAAATGTCAATTGAAGTTGATGCTGATGAAATTGATGCATAAAAGTCAATGGAGATGATGCACAAAGTATATGAAGATCTATACCACAAGCTTTGCAATGGTAGCAAAAACCAGGGCTTTGTTGTCCACAAGCATCACATGTAAAAATGCCTTCGGGATATACGGGTTTGGCTAGAAGAGATAGGACATGCCCGTGTTGATCGTACGGATGTGTTATTTTTTTAGGCATTTCGGAACATTTTTTATGAAGGAAATAGTTGCACGACAACGTGCAACTATATACCATTCCAGAAACCTCAAGATTGCACCCGGAACACGAAATTCCGGGTGTGGTGGGTTGAGAAAGTTGCAAAGGGTGTGGATGACTAAAATGGTTGATTGAAGACGAGGATAGTGAAGATTGATTGATGTTATCAAGCTGCAAAATTGGTTTTCCCATATTTAAATCGATTAGAGAATCGGTTTGTGAGATTTCTATAAACAAGAAATTGATCTTGGGATAATTTTGTTTTGAGGGAAAATCTAAGTTTTGTAATGATCGTGAAGAGAAATGTAGCTAAATAAAAGAAGCCAAGAAGATTGACTTAGAGATATGATATTAAGTCAACTCTAACTATTCCAATTGTACATAGGGGGTTGTTGGGTTGTGGTTATATCTATAATATTTCTGGTTTTAAAAAAAAAAATATTAAGTAGTGTTCACATGTAAAGTCTAACATCTAAGAACATTTCAAGAAGAGAGTGGCTCAGTGGAGGGCCATTTGGTATTTCTGGTTTAGAAGAAGTTGTTTAATTTTTTTTTTATCATGAATTCTATCTCTTTTGCAATTATGTAACGGTTATATATTTGATGTTACTCTTAGAGTTTAATTTTTTTTTTTTTATGTTATAGTTATTTTTTTTAAAAGAAAAATAGACGCATAACAACTTATTGATAATAAAATAAGAGATTTAATGCAATATGACGGAGAAAATTCCGAAATGGGGTTTTTCTCAACCAAACTATTGAAAGTCAACCAAGAAGAGATGTGATGATTAGTAATAAAAAAATAAATAATTTTTTCACATATGAATTAGGCAGGAATTTTTTTTTTCTTCCTAAAACCAAATCATAAGTCCTGATCCACCTTTTACGCAAAAAAAATCAGCCCGACACCTTTGGATGAGTGGAATTGCGGGATCAATTTCTTACAATTGATCTCAACTTACTTGCAGATGTAGACTCTGAAGGTCATTCATGCTAAGTAATTATACTTTACATCTTTTCCTTCTCATGGTCTGTTTAAATTTGTATGATTTTGCATTCTTGATAATTTAGTTTTGTGAATCAGGTTTTGTTTGGTGAGCAGCTAGAACGGGCTGCCAAGTCGAGTTGCATTTTTCTATATAGGTTTTAAAGAATTACAGTAATTATTTTCACTTCAACACCAATTTGGCCATGGACAGAACCATGAAAATGAAATTAGAGGCGAAGTTAAAATTTTATATGATTTTTAAATGTGATGGAAGTTAAATTTTAATGAAATCACTATAATTTTGATATTTAATTATAAAAAATACATCGTTTTTTAAAATTTTAGTAAGCGACTTCCCTGTTGCTCTTAATTCCGTTTATTTCTAATTAATGTATACAAAAATATCGTATCTTATTTCTAATTAATGATGTTGAAGAAATCAGAAAAAGAGATTTCTATATGCCATGCCATCCCATCCCATCTCATCTCATCCCCCAGCAATTTAGACAATTGGTAGACGAGACCAATGCTTCAATTCTTTGCCCTTGTCACTATGTTGGTGTATTTTTTTTAGCTGGAATGGGACATTTATGTTGGTTTACTTTAATTGATATTGCCTCCGTTTCAAATTGTTTACAATGTTTTAATTTTTGAAACTTTCCAAATTGTTGCCACGTTCAAAATCAAATCATATTTATGGTTAATTTTTCAATGATATCCTTAATTTATTACCAACTAAACCTCTAATAATAACTTTAAAGGTATTAATTAGGGTTACTTTAAAACTTTTTTTTCATAATAATTACTCCCTCCATTCCTAAATATAAGACTCTTTAGACAATTTGAGAAAATTAAGGAAGTTGTCATTTCCACCTAAACTTCCAATATTACCCCACCCCACCTCTCCTCTCTCTCTTACTTCTACTTCATAAAGAAAGGAAAATGTTGAGGGTATAATTGGAATAAATTGTTGACAACTAATAAAACAACCTTAAACGACAATTAATTTGGATACCTAGATATCTCCTAAACGACAATTAATAGAGAATGGAGGAGTATTTTTCAATCATTTTTCTTAATATGCATAAAAGTGTAAATTTTACAAACAATTTGAGACGAGAATAGTACTTCAAAGTGCAAATAAGTTAATAACATTAAAGATTACAGATCACTCTTAATTCAAACAATCAACTTTTTACCATTCTCGACACAAAAATCAATCAAAATACATAGACAGATATTATAGATGTAGTACAACTTCACATCTTCCCTCAAAAGGAAAAACAAACATTCGCAGACATAAGTTGCAGATTTTGTATTCCCATGATATTGGAAAACAACAAATTAAAGATCAGACACTCAAAAAAGAATAAAACCAAATATGCTTATGCATAGGCTTTTAATTTGATTTCTAAATATTATTGAAAACAGATATAAAAAGAGGCAAATAAAAATGCCGCTTCTTGTGTTTGATTAACATCCCAAATCAGCCACACTCCACTTCTGTCTCATTTGTAGATGATTGTCAATTAGACAATTATTAATCACGCTTTTCTCTTAGCATTCTACAAATTTACTTAGGTTTTAATTTTTTTTTTAAATAATATTTTAATACTTAACAAATTGTTATTAGTGATTCAGAAGATGCGACACAAAAAAAGAAAAGAAATTAAGACCACCAAATCAGCTGGCAAAAAACCGTCCGTCTCCGTGTATGCCCCCATTTCTGTACCCAATCACTCACAATCGTCATGTGTATATATAATTGAAAGAAATATATCCATAGCAAATTCTGATTGATTGGGTACAAAATGAGGATATACACGGGACAGACGCTTTTCACCCAAATCAGCCTAGAAAGCCTCCAAGTAAACCGGAAAGATCAAGGCCACCACCTCCCATTAAACCTTGCAATATATCCAGTCCTCCTCCACCACCTGCGCCGCCGCCGCCTAACAAAGACTGCAAAGCATCAACACCAAGACCAGGAATACCTCCACCACCCCCAGATAATAGTTGAATCATTTGTTGAAGTTGCATTCCTCCAAGACCACCCCCACCACCTATTCTTCCAGCCCCACCACCAGCTAAAAGGGCCTGCAAGTACTGCTGGTTCAATGCCTGTTGAGAATTAGCTAGTTGCTGAATCATCTGCAATGCCACAAGATTATCATTATGCATTTGCCCTAAAGGCATACCATTAGGCCCTTGAAACCCTTGATTCATTTGTCCCATATAATTCGGCCCAAAGTTTCCGAACCCTTGATGAGGCTGAGGTTGAGGGGCCGATCTCGACGCCATTTGAGGCTGTTCATGGTAAGCTTTTTCAGCTAGAATGTTTCTACAATTCAAATGAACATCAAAACCACAACCATGGCAACGGTAGAGCCAATGGTTAGACCCCGATGTATTACAAACGTCGCAATTAAAACTTTTATTCGGATAAGGAGGCGAAAAGGCGAGATTGAGCTGATGATTATGGGACTGGTGAGTGAAACATAAGGGTAAAGCGGCACAAATTATATGAAGATCAATATTACACTCTTTGCAATGGTAAGAAAAGCCATCACCTTGATTCCCACATGCATCACAATTAAAACGACCATTTGGATAAAGGGGCTTGGTAAGTAAATAGAAAACATGGTTTTTGTGAAAAGGGTGAGTGATTGTTTGAGGCATTTTTGAGCACTTCGTATGAAGGAAATAGTTGCATTTTGTGCAAGAGTAAAATGATGATCCAATGGGTGATGATTTCTTACAACCTGCACATGATGAATCTAGGGTTTCTTTTGGTTGATGATTTTCGATCAGTTTCAAAGGATGAGGATGACTGAAATGGGTAATTTTTGTAGGTTCGGCTTGGGAAGTCATATTCGTATTCCTCTGTCTTTGTCCTTCCTCTCTCTCTTTTTTTACGTAAGGGGAAAGTGAGGAATTTATGATGATGTCCTAAACCTA
Source organism: Vinca minor (assembly GCA_026122235.1). Lineage (NCBI taxonomy): Eukaryota > Viridiplantae > Streptophyta > Magnoliopsida > Gentianales > Apocynaceae > Vinca > Vinca minor. Next base: position 10,242,714 of record JAOCZM010000115.1, on the reverse strand, counting down.
AAACTATACTGCATTAGTAGTACTAGTTAATTAGATGATTAAAAGTCGTGGAAGTTTGGTGAATGACATTTTGGCATGATAGCGACAGTGTGCTGGAGTTTGAGGTAGACAAAGTTTCCATCACATGATCAACTAGTTCCAGCATGAAAAAAGAAAGACCTAAAACCAAGTCAAGGGTTGACAAATTATCTGTCGCAATCACGGTTAATTAGTTATTAGGATATTAGCATTGCATTCCTTTCTCGCAAAATTATCACGAGTTTCACGTGGGATTCACATATAAATACAGAAGTCATGATAAGGAGATGCAATAATATCGTCATGAGAATAAAATTTTTCACAATCAAGCAATAGTAGGGTAGACCTTAAGTATATAAAGACTAATGACAGAGTAACTGGGAGACATACAAGCATACTATATGGTGTTGATTTTAAATGTCTCTTAAATAACATACTTTTATGTTTAGTGTATTATTACTAATTCTACATCTACATTCAGGATCGAAAAAATATTATGTGAAAACAAAATCAGACCGAACCATTAATACTCATCTACCGCCTATTCGATAGTGCTATTTACAAGTTACAACTACAAACTAGTCTAGTCATCACATTCCCAAGGATAAATTTGGTTGCAATATAGTAATCAATTTTGACCACCAAGTCATGAATAATATTACATCATATCCTCTTTGTATATAATGGAATATCGACTTTTATTTATAAAACGAATAAAAAATAAACATTTAAATTTATACAAAGTTCAAAAAGAGTATGTTTCTCAAAAGAACGCGATATTCTCCTATTTCCTATAAGAGTTTCGAGTCTTATAATTTGTTAAGGGAGGTTGATGTGAAGTTTACCTTCTTTTTTTAGTGATCAACTAGGGGTGTTTCATGGTTCGGTTTGGTTCGATTTTATATATTTTCAAACCAAACCGAAATATTTGGTTTGGAAATTTTGAAATCAATCCAAACCATTTAAAATCTCTAACCGATGCATTCGGTTTGGTTTGGTTGTTCGGTTTTGCGAGACACAAAAATATTGATTATAAAGTTTTAAAAAAACTTTATTTAATTAGTTAGTTACTAAAAATATTAAAAAAAATATATATGCCTCTTATTTTCTTAAGGTAAACACAATAAAGAAACAAAATAATAAAATATAAAATTCTTGGTCTTGATCCTTACACTTTAAACAAATTACTTCAAAATCATCCTACAAGAAAAAAGAAAAACACAAAAACTCCATAATTATTAGTTCAAAATAGTGAAATACAATAAAATCTTTTGGTAAATCTAAATCGCATACCAAATTATGACTTTTTAATCTCTTGGTTTAACACTTGAAGAACTTGCACTTGAAAATATCTAAAATGAGATACAAAAGTTAGCAATTATACTAGAAATCATTTTAAGGAAAAATATATTTTATTGCAAAAAAATCCTTTAATATATATTATATTATATATTATATATATTTGGTTTGGTTTGGTTTGGTTTATAATTTGTTTTAAACCAAACCAAAAATTCGGTTTTAATTTAGCTCAAACCGAAACCAGTCCAATGCACAGCTCAAACCGAAAATTCAATTTGGATCGGTCGGTTTCGATTTTTCTTGAACACCCTAATCAATGCAGTGAAGTTCCTTGTTCTGTAGTTGCGATTATCCACAAACGAAGCCCAAAGATTGGGCTAAAATCATGTCTATCATCTATAACATGATTATTCTATAATTAGCAAAATGTATAAGAGCATGAGACAGAAACATAAACAAAATAAAAAAAAATAGTTAATTAAATTATTTTTTAATGATTTTAATAGTAAATTATAAGTAAAAGTCTAAAATACCCCTCATTAATTTTATTAATCTCATTTAAAATTTATCTTTTCTTCTCTCCTTCCTCTCACATAATATCCAACTAACTCTCAAATATATGTTGGAAAGTGATATTTTAAATTAACTAAGAAAATTCAACGAGGAGGTGGAAGAAGGGTAAACTTGGAAAAAAATGTTATTAATACATACTTAATTTAGAAAATGGATAATTAATTTGGGACAAATAAAAAAAATATAAATAATTAATTTAGGACAAAGAAAATAATTAGTATACAGTTTTCATTGACAATACTATTACGTTTTTATTCAATTTACTAACGATTTATATTATGGAATCAATGTACCAGTAGCGAAAAGTCAAGGTCATAAGGTGGGATGCACGGCTACCAGAATATTGTCTCTGGTATTGCGTAACCCTTTTTTTCTCTTAATTTTCAAACACGGTACCGCTGCTGAGGATTAAATATGATCAAGTAGCAATTATTTATTTGCTCAACAGAATATTCTAAAATCATTTGATGAGTTTGGTAATGAGGCCCTTTTGGTACATAATTGAACTCATCTTCATCTTCATCTTCGGTTAGAGAAGGTGGCCGGGGCCCGTTCCTCACTTCTTTAGTTGGCTCATAATTCATCTGTCCCGAATTAGTCCTCACAAATTTAACTCTTGGACAAATTAAAGAAATAGTTAATTATATTATTTTTTTAGTAAAATAATCAAAAAAACATCTCGAGACTTTGAATATAGTGAGTGTTATGTTTGTTCAATTAATAAATGTTAGGGTAATTTACAGTGACCTCCCTCGAGGTTATCGCAAATAACAATGACCTCCCTCTTGTTTGAGAAATTACAGTGGCATCCTTTATGATATATGTAGAGTAAACACCGTTAGTCTCAAGAGTAGTATGACTCTTATACCCTTTTCGTTTTAATTTTTTTTTGAAAAGAAGATAATATCATTAATAAATATCTTATACTCTTTTATTTGATAGCTTATTTAAAACATTAAATGTAAATCAAATATTCTAAAATCTCTAATAGCCGCACTTTCCCCCTAAAAGATAATCTCCCGCCCAATTTTCCCACTTAGAAGATTATATCAAACACTATATAAGATTTCACAACCACGATATTCGTAGAGACTATTAAGTTGATATTAGTACAAATTTTACATATCCACGTACGCTTGGAGTACCTATTGAAATAGGTATGAACTTTTGCAATTTGGATTAATTTTTGTTTGAGAATTTATGTCTTATGATTGGAAAAAAATGAATTTTGTGAAAGAATACAAAAATTAAAAATAAGTTTTGGCTTGAATAATTTGTAAAATTAAGTGTTTTGGGTTTTTTTATAATACTTCTGAATGTGTTTTATTTCTGATTTTGTATGCATAGAAATGAGTACAGGAGAGGTACATAAAATTTGTGGGATCAGCGAGGAGGAGTTGATGTCTCATGTCTTTGGAATTTATAGTGGTGATAATATTGATGTTAGATGCTCTAACAATCCTACTTTTGTGAATGAGACTTCTGTTTTAAATGGTGAAGGATCGCATACTTGTGCCTTAAATATGGAACAACATGGTATTGGTGCTGAAGGAGGAAATAATTGCAACATTAACTCTATGGATGTTGATGGAGATATTCAGCTTGAAAATGTCTATCATATTGAGCAAGAGGACTTGGAATATATTGATACTAGCACACAAGAAAATGCCATAATGGAGGAAGTAACATTCATTGATGATGGTAAAGATGGACTTTCAGATTTTAAAGATCCTGGTTCAGATTGTTATGATGACATAATTGAAGAAGACAACTCTTCACCGATTCGCCAAGATGGTATTGCTCAGATGAGACTTCTTGATCCTGCAAGATATGGAAAACCATACCAGATGGGACTATATATTGAATTTGCACAAGGACAGCTTTTTGACAATGTGAATCACTTCAGGCAGATTTTGAAAGAGTTTACTATTCAAGAGGGTGTTGTAATAAAAGGGATTAAGAATGAGAAATCTAGAGTCACATGTAAGTGTCAACTTTCTTGTTGTAATTGGAGGATACATGCATCATTTTTGCCGGATAAGGTGACATATAAGGTGAAAACATATAATGGACCACATACTTGTGTAAGAGTCACACATTGTGGTGAGCTTAACTCTACATGGATAGCTGAGAAGCTATTTGCAGAGTTAAGAGCTGCACCTAACATGGACGTCCCATCTATGCAACTAAAGATACAAGAAAGGTATCAACTAGAAGTTGGTTGGATGCAATGCTATAGGGCCAAGAAAAAAGCCTTAGAAAAAATTGAGGGCAACCATGCAACATCTTATGATGTACTTAGACCTTTTGGTCGTGAATTGCTTCGGACAAATTCTGGAAGTAGGATAATTCTTGAGAGTGATAGAGATGCATTAACTCCAATTAATAGACGACATTTCAAAAGGATATTTTTGTGCTTCGATGCCCTCAGGAGAGGATTTCTAGATGGTTGTAGACCATTTTTAGGAGTTGATGGTTGTCATTTAAAAGGTCCATTTGGAGGAATATTACTCTCGGCAGTAGCTCTTGATGGGAACAATGGTATTTTCCCACTGGCTTTGGCAGTAGTAGAAAGTGAATCGTCTAGTAGCTGGAAATTTTTTTCCGACAATTTACGTGAGATGATTGGGGGTGTTAATTGCCCAAATGGTCTAACTTTCATGTCAGATGGCCAAAAGGTACTTTCATTATTAAGATTGTCTTACATCTTCTTACATTTCATATGATTCATGAAAGCTTCAACTAATTATTTTGATGCTTTGTAGCCATGGTAATACGATTGGACAACAAGCACAGGTATGTATGTCCTCATGATTGAATTTCTCATGGTTATTAAATGTATCTAATCAGGTAAAAAGTATTTATTGTTAAATGCAGGAAAACGTCAACAATGAAGGTGATCGCAGGAATAGAGGTGCAAAGAGAAGCAATCTCAGAGGTAGGGGTACTAGAAACCGAGCTAATGGAAATGTAATCCCTTGAACATGAAAAATGGCAGTGATAGAAAGTAGTGATTACTAGCTATTGAAGCTTCTGAGACAGATTGTTATTTTCCTTTTATGTTGCTATTTCATCTCTTAGTATTTTCATGCATTTTTCTGTTGCTAATGATGCTCTGCTACAAGGATGTTAAATGTCATTGAATTTTATTGGATACTTTCTTCCTTAATATTTCTTCTCATTTCTTTAAATCTTTTACTCTTTTCTTAATGGACATGTTAGTATTTTATGAAGGTAGGCAATTTTTTTTTGGATTTTTTAGTACACACTCTAACACACCAATGATATTACTCCACGTGTATGAACATCATTGGTCCTAAATGAAATTAGGAGATCTAAAGTCATTTTTTCCCTCCTTAAGAGAAAAAATAGAAATAGAAATTAGATGTTTAGATTTAGATCAAAGTAGTAGAACTAGAATCCCGATTTTTTTTTCTCTTGAGAATGAAAAAGTAAAAAAGTTTATTTTAATTTTGTAAATATTACACAAAAAAAAACTTCTTTATTTAAAAAAAAAAGGAGCAATGTAGTTTTTGTCTTAATCATTACTTTTCTAGAGCTGATATTGACATTATGTTCCAATTAGGAAGAAATAAAAAGAGAGCCCAAATAGTACTTTTAGGTAGGGACTATTCTGATATGGGACTCAGTCACATCTGACCATACTACGCCCAGATTTGCTGCCACATCAGCTGCATTTCCTTCTCTCTCCTCATTCTCGCAGGGGATGTGGCAAATCTGACTAGCATGTACTCACATGGGACCCGGTCCATATCAGAATTTTCCTTTAGGTAGGAAAAAAGGAAAAGAAATTTCACTCAAATCACCCCTAATAGGTAAGGGTAAAATTAAAACTTAAAATATATTGGTAAATTGGCTCTACGGGTCCAAAAATAATTTTAATTTGATAATTTTTGTCCAAAATCTATTTTTTTACAAAATTAGGTATCAAAACAATTTATATTTGGCGGAGAGGGTCCTTCTGTCCAAAATTTCATCAGTCAACCGTTTACTTAAAATTTGAATTTGGTCAAACAAAAAGTAATAGGGGTATTTTTGGTACATTTTATTAAAAATTCCCTCGCACCCCACCACCCGACGTACCACCGCGCCGCATCCCCCCTTTCTTCTTCTTCCTCTGCAGAAAAAAAAAATCTTACTTAGCAACCCTACCCCCCGCAGGCTTATCCCCACCCCAACCACACATCTCTTTCTTCCTCACAAAAACCCGTACCCATACCCTTCTTCCCCCCTCTCTCTCAATCATTTTCATAATCTTTCCCAGAGTTCATCTCTAAAATGGGGTTTTTTGAATTCTAGTGAAATTTGACTTGGAATTGGTATTTTTGATTGTTCTTGGTTAGAGTAAAAATTTGATCTTTAATGTATATTTTGGAAGCATTTTTCTTATTTTTCTTCTTTCCCAAATTATGCATTCTTGAATTATGTTGGTTCTTGAATTTTAATGATGGTTCCTTTGCTTTGTTGAATTTTGAAGACAATTCCTTATCCCTGATGGGGCTCACTTCTTGTGAATTTGGATGCCTCAGAATCAGAAAATATGGATGCAAGTGAATGTGTGAGTTGTAATAATGCGGGGAATGAAATTGGGGGAGTTGGATCCAAAAATTCCATTAACCCTAGTGCCAGAAGCTCGTGGCTGTGTTTGGCGGTGGAAATGGCGACGGCAGGTCGCCGGAGTTCAACCGGCGGAGATGGTTGAGGGAGATGAAGAAGGGGGCAGGGCAGGGTTAGGGTATGGGTGGAGGGAGGGGGTTGAGTAGGGGAGGTTTTGGGGGTTTAATGTAAAATCTCAAAAATACCCTTGATAGTTTTTGTTTGACCAAATTCAAATTTTAAATAAACGGTTGACTGATGGGATTTTGGACGGAAGGACCCTCTCCGCCAAACATAAATTGTTTTGATACCTAGTTTTGTAAAAAAATAAATTTTGGATAAAAATCACCAAAGTAAAATTATTTTTGGATTCGTAGGGACTAATTTGTCAAATATATTTTTAACGGTTTTTGTTGTTGACTTAATAGTGTTAGGTGATAGGGAAGCATTTGAGTATATATATAATACCTAAGGAGAGGTTACTGTAATTGCTCAAACCAAAAAGGAGGTCACTGTTATAAGTGAAAACTACAAAGGAGACCATTGTAAATTACCCTAAATGTTAATGTAATGTTGAGAGAAAAAATATTGTCTTGAATCAAATTAAATCTTATGTATCATTTTATGTCACAACTCCGATAAGATGTTATGGATCCATTATTCACGGTAACGTACGACTTTTCAAGCAATTTGCCATTATTATTTTAGTACTATACATATTAAACAATTATTTCATTCTGCATTTGCATGTGTTAAAAATAGAACTAGAAGTCGTTGACTTGGTAAACAAAAATCTTTCAAGCAGATTCACGTGAGGTGTTCCAAGATACACATTTGGACATTTGGACATGATATCGTAAGGGTAGCCCACTTACTTTGAGAGTGGCAGATTGGGATAGGAAGATACACATTTGAACGAATATTAAATACGTGGCTCATTGGAGACAGAGGAGCAAAATTGTCAAACTCTGAAATAGAGCCCGCATTTCATATTAAAAATAATAGACTTCAAGTTTGACACTGAACACTCCTATTATTTAGATAATCACAAGAAATTTTTTATATGATTTCACATGGTAAGAAAGATTAACGTAATTATAATAACACTTTCTATTAGTAACAATAAGTCTTTAATGTTACATCCTCCCACCTCGAGAGCCAAATCAACTTTCATTGACATCCATCATATGTATGAAAAGACATTAAACTTGATCGCTTATTTTAATTATTATTATTTATTTTTATATCTAGTCCAGTCTCTCTATGGCATCAACAACTTCAACCTCATCCACTAACTCAATGAAGATTAGCACAATGTCAAAAATTTGTTTGTTTGCATTTTTTCTAATTCTAGTTGATGTGATGAATTTGTTTGTTTGCGTTTTTTCTAGTTCTAGTTGATGTGATGATTCGAGGAACAAGTCCCTTATTAACGACTTTCTCTATATTTAATAAAAAAATATATTATATCAAACATTACTTAATATCTCAAGTCCCTTTCTTCTTCTAAAAAAACATAACTTTTTTTTTAAAAATTTAAATAAGATAACATGATAAAGCTATTAAGAATTACTTTTTAATTAATCTCAAATATACAATCGAACCAAAGGACCCATCTGATTAGTGATTATTCCATTGGTAAAGTCAGATTTTCTATACTCCAAAATTAAATTCAAGAACATTCATTTTTTTCTTTTAAGCTGTATTTAGGCATTTGACAAAATTAATCAGATTTAAATAATTTTTGTGACATTAGTCACTATTTTTAGGAAATTAGACCATGTGCCAATAGCATGTCCGGAGCTATCTCTTGGTGTCCGTTGTGTAGACCGTGACAATTTTGAGTTCGATATGATGCTTCATGCTTATTAGCATCAATTTATCATGAAATATTATTTTAATAGTTTTATCGAATTTTTCGATCCGTGCTACGATTCTCGTGTTTACGATTTTTTAGACCCTTTCCGTTCTGAGTCAAATTTGCAAGCTTGACAACCTTGGGTACGACAACTTATGCCAAATTACGACCAAATCAGATATATGGTCAAAGGCAAGAAAAAGATGTATTATCCCATAAATACAGTTGAACCTCCTGTGTTTTTTCAACAACAATCCGGTTTTAAATGGAAACCCCCTGAGCAGAGTTCCCTTAAAATTAACATTGATGGAGCATGGAATAATAATTCTGGAGGCCTAGGTGCGATCATCGGCAACCGTGAAGGTATCTTCATAGCAGGGTCCACAAATTTATTCACAACTCACATAACCCTGAATACGTTGAAGCCAAGGCACTTCGGAAGGACTCCGGTTTGCATCGGCTCAATGATATCAACATTTCGTTATAGAGAGTGACTGTAAAACACTAGTCAACCTGGGTTCATCAGATAGAGAAGATCGATCTATCCCCTAGGGCACATTGTTAGTCAAATCAAAAGTATAATGGGGATTAGCATAGCCAATTTAAATTTAAATTTTGTCTACAGATCTTGTAATAATTCAGCTGATAGATTGGCAAATTATGCAATGAGGACTAGAGCCTCCACTAAATGGTTTGGAGACCCGCCGTGTTTTCTCCTATCACATGTACTACTTGATATCACCTAATGATATACACTTATTTTTCTTGTCAAAAAAAAAAAGTCACTATCTGAAATGCATGTCTCAAACCTTTAATTTTATTATGGACAAATGCTGAGAGATTGCAGATATAACTAGTTGAAACTATGGGTGAGCAAATCTGTTTTTATCGAATTACCGAACGAATTCGAATTCGGTAATTCAGTGTGAATTTTGTAATTCAGATACATTCGAATTTGATTTGATCGAAAATGGGACGGAATCGGTTGGGTTATTATTTAATTCGATCTGACCGAATTCGAATTTATTTTTTAATAACTTATTAATTTTATTATATAGTGAATATATAAAGTAGATAGACCATAAAAATTGTCATTATGGTTGACTTATACGATGATGAATTTATTGTTTGTTTTGATTTTGAATTTGTCTTGATACTCAGTTAGATTTCTTGTAAAATCAGTCAATTCGGCAAAAATCGAATTTTAAATTCGCTAATTTGAATTCGATTAAGAATTATGACGTTTTTTAAGTTCTAAAAAAACTAAAAAGAATTCCTCGTCTAACAAGACAATAAACAAAAGAATACAAAGCCGGCGAGAATCATGGACCCAGTCAAGAAATGAATGCGTTCTTGCGTATTCATCGGTTTCATGCTGATTTTAGAATCTTCCATGCTGTAACATGATCACTATTAAATTTAGAACACTTCTGATATGGACCGGGTCCACTGGATCATACGGTTCAGATTTGGTCATATTACTACATTTCCTTCTCTTTTCTCATTCTGCAGGAATGTGACCAAATCTATACCACATTATCCACATTGACCCGGTTCATATCAGAATTTTTCTTAAATTTAGCAACAAAAAAAATGATCACTATTAAATCCTTAAATAAATAGACAAAAAAATAATAAAAATAATCCCTCGTGGGATTAAAAAATGACCCATCACCAATTATTCATATAAACATAAGTCTGATATAGAACCGCTTCATTGGATAATGTGAGGTAAAATTGAAAACATCATTTTAAATTATGTGAAAGACAATTTTGTACTGACTTGATTAATTTTAAATTAAAATTTCACATGGACCCAATTTATATTAGAATTTCCTTTATTCATCAAAAAAAAAAAATTAGAATTTCCTTTCATATAAACCCACAAAAGAATTGCAATTTGATCTAAATTGAAGAGATTAAAAAAATGGAAATGGAGATGAAACAACTTGTCCTAAACCATTTCAGCCACCGGCATCCTCTTCAGCTGTCGGAAATTCAAGAAACCGACGAAGAAATCATATGCTCCGCCTGCGAATATCAACTTTCCGACGGGTCAGTCTATATTTGCACAAAACCCACCTGCCATTTCATCCTCCATGATTCTTGTATTGACCTTCCACGTCAGATCCGGCACCGGTCCCACCCAAAACATCCTTTGACTCTTCATTTTCTGCCGCCTTATAGCGACGGCGAATTCACCTGCGACGGCTGTGCTGATTCTGGGCATGCTTTTACTTATCATTGTACTACTTGTAAGTTTGATCTTCATATTGAATGTGCTTCTTTACCGGAGATTCATGAGTCTTTGGAAGATCATGAACATCCTTTGTTTTTGTTGTTTGATGGGTTTCCGGATAAGGCGGCGCCGGCAGCGGCTGTGGAGAAAGAAGATTTGGTGGTTTGTAATGCTTGTAAGGTTTCTATTGGAAAGAATTGTTGGGCTTATGTTTGTTCAACTTGTAATCTTTCTACACATTTGGAATGTGTGGGAAATCATGATGAAGGTTGAACCTCCGGAATTGGATAATCTCCAATATAATTAATTTTTAAGTGTAAAATAGATGGTAAAAATATTGTCGATGGGGTGATAAGAGTTTCACCGTACTAATAATTGTCAATTTATATTTGAGGTATCTAAACAGGGTTATATTTGAATTGACGGTTTATTTGAGAATTTATGTCTCGATGTTGTGAGAATCATTGTCAAATCAAGAAATTTGTATTGAAGAATGTATTATGAGTGTGCACTAATGCGGTCCAATAAAGAGCTAATGGAAATGATTATTTTTTTTTTCTTTTTTGTAATTATTTTTAATATTTTAAATTTTCCAATTTTCTCATTTTGTTCCCTTAGAATGCTTTATGTAAGCTGGGTAAAGAGGGGAAAAAAGGAATGCAATGGAAAGGTTTTACTTGTTCATCAGCAGGTTGCTTCGAGGGAAATTTCTAAATGGAAGACGATATTGTCAGAGATTCCTCCTCAAGAGTAATATTTAACTAAATGTCAAAACTACCCTTTATATCAATCTCGCCAAATCTTTCATCTCTTAATTCCCTTACTTCTCTCCTCCTTCTCATATCTTAATATGTAATTTCTCTCTTTCTCTCTCCTAGTCAACATGCTATATTTTTTTTGATTCACACATCATAATTTATTCATATAATATTTAATTTTTGAAACTTTCTCAGATGTAGATTATAATAAGTGGTGGAGTTCGTATGAAATCGAAGGGAGTATTTAAAAAAAAATCATTGATGAGAAGATCTGTTATGAGAAGCATAGAAGTTTGAATAGAATATTATTTTTCATTGAAAAAAATTAATTTAAATTTAATTATAAATCCACTGGAAAGTTATGAAAGTAAAGGAAAATGATGGAAGAACAACTAATTGAGACTTCCCAAGAGCCTTTTCTCCTAGCACAGAAAATCTCAATGTCCATATTTAAGCAAAAAGAATGAAGCGTAAGCATTGGCAGAGCCGGGGGGGCCTGGGGGGCAATTTTTTCTTTTTTTTGTTATAATTTTAGTTTTGTTTTTGTAACACCTCGTCCCGTGAACATTTTGAATCACTTTATAATTTAAAATTAAATTTTTTAGTTTGTGAATTATAGGAATGACACCACTTATATCTTAACAATTTTGGTTAAAATTGTAACAAACTTAAGTGTGTAAGAGACTATAATATTTATAAGATTTCATCAAAAAGTTCATAATTACTAATAGATTATAATATAAGATTTTATCAAAAAAAAATAGTCTACAAGTTATAGTCTTATAGACTACAAGTGGCTTTTGACATTGGCTTTTGAAAATAGTCTACAAGTTATGCACATGTGTACTGTTTTTGGCGGAATATTTTGTTTTAAAGTCCTAATTATACATTGGACAATTTTTTTTGATGTGTTATTTACACGCGTGAGGTATACACGTGCCCTAGATTTTTTTTTTCTTGATGTAATTTTTTTTATGTGTTATTTACACGCGTGAGGTATGCACGTTAATGACAATGAAAACTTTGTAGCTTTGCCATTTTTTTTTAAGCCAAAGGACTTGGAGGTTTATGAAGCACTGATCAGTAAAGTGAAAAGGGTGAACAAAATGTAAATAACTATAGTCTATAAGATTTCATCAAAAAAAAAAAAATTTGTCTCCGCCAATGTTTATATGCTTTTATGAATTTATTTTGCCAATTTTAATTGTGCCCCCCAAAGAAAAATTTCTGACTCCGCCACTGAACGTAAGTAATCACAGTGAGGAATGAGTAGAGAGAATATCCAATTTGATTTTAAAAAAGAAGAAAATAAAATAGTATGATTATTTTCTAATCTAACTAAGGGCAGTATGATCATTTTAACAAAAGTTGCTCTTGCAATATCACCACCCTTTCTAAATGCCCTTTCTAAATGCTTATGTTATCTGAGTTAATACTCATGTAAATATAGTAAAGAGTTAATTATACTATCCAATTCTCTATTAATTTGGATATTCCATTTCTAAAGGAAAATGCTTTCTGAATCAATATGATCCGGATCAAGAGGGATAATAAAGTAATTTTGCGCTAAAACATACTACACAATTGTAATTTTACCTCATTTATTTGACGGTCACATCTGAATATGAAAGTTTAAAATTTGAATACAAGAGATCACATTACTTAAGGAATTATACTTTCTCTCTCTATCTTTGATAATGTAACGTGTGGTTAATATGCGATTTTGGTCATATATGAGTTTGATTTTTAATTGAACCCGATCTCTCTTTAATTCTCGAACTAGCTTTTAGGGAATATAATCAACACAACGCTAAGAAATGCTAATTATCGATGGAGACTGAAACACCACAACAATAGAAACTAAACTTGTTGATACAGTAACTCAAAGAATGAATGAATTCTTAAAAGAAGTTCAGACACGAGTAAGGAATAACCTTACCAAAATATCAATATATCTAACGTTGAAAATATCTTTATACTTTATACTTTAATTGTATGAGGAATTCTGATTTACGTTAGATATATTGATATTTTGATAAGGTTATTCATTAGCTTTTCGTGTCTGGACTTCTTTTAAGAATTCTTTCACTTTTGAGTTACTGTATCAGCAAGATTTAGTTGTATTTTTTAGTGGTAAGATTTGTCAAGTATAATGACTTTTTTTTTTAATAGAACGTCATATATGTTCTTTCGACTTGCACATTCAAGTCAAATCATCACTTATGCGGTGGTTTTTGGCTGGGATACTCATGTGTATAGGTTGTGGATGTTTTGCTCCTAACAATAATTTCTAGAAAGTTCAAGATAATTTTGCTTTTGTAAAATTAAATTGTGATTCTAGAATTCTCTTGTAAAAGCATTCATTGGTAAAATATTTTAAATGATTAGAGACTAATCTAAGACTAATATGAATAGGAGTTGAGATCGTAAGTTCAGTGTAAGCTAATGAGCTTGAGAGATTTAGAGTGAAAAGTGGGTGAAGCCATAAGCAATAGTGAGTCGTGTGTGCAAACTCCAATATATAAAGTATTAGTGTGTTTAGGTGGCTACAGAAATAATAGTTCTATGGTTTGTGATTAAATATTTAAGTGTTCTGTCATTTGAATTTATCAACAAGCAGTGTTAGATATAATATTCAATCAGAGTATTAGAGCTAGATACTCAATAAGTGGTATCAGAGCGGGTCATTTTGAATTTATTGAGATTGAGGTAAATACGGCCAGGGACCAAAGTCGAGATTGTCAATCAATAGTCACGCTATGAGGAGACCCTATCGAAATTAACAGTCGGAGACCGAGATCGACATTAGTAAGTTAGGGATCGAGGTACGAGAAAACGATGTCGATACACAACTAGAAATTGTGAAGTCGAAGTCGGTGACCAAACTTACTTGGTTAGATTGTCAGTCATCACCGAGTCACAGTGGTGGAGTTCCTGAATACCAAAGCATCGAAAAACTTGGCGACGACAACTATAGCGAATGTAGTATATTTATCTTCTACTTGTGAGGGCACTGTTTGTGAGAGATAATCGACGACAACCAGACATCAACATCTGCAAAAGAAAATTATGCGGAATACAATAAGTGGGTACCAATGCCGGTAAGGCCTTATCTATTTTACCCTTAACCGTAGAGAAAATATTTTTGGATAAAATTAAGGATACTAAAACACCCATAGAAACTTGGTATACATTAACGGAGTGTCACACTCCATAACGTTGAGGTGACTTGACAGTGACTCATCTACCAATGAGACACCGAACACAAAGCAGAAATACTAAAATCCGAAATAACTTCATTAAAATACTTAAAGAAATCTCAAAGTTTTACATAATAAACAAAACTTCAAGTATAACTTGTTCTTACATAGAAACAGAAACTTAAATGTTTAACATAAAGGAGTTAACTAGTTCAATCTATTACATTAGTTCCATAATCCCTCTTCAAACCAGGTATCCTCGTAAGTACCATCCACATCATAATCTGCAAAAAAGAATAAGGAATGAGCTACTTCAATAGCTCAATAAGGATCAATAACCTTTGAGATGAAGTATCAAATAGGATACAAAACACTTCCCGACTTTCCCAAAACATTGAAAACATTACATGACATTACTTGACTTGGAACAATCTTTAATACACTTGCAAAACACTTTACATAAATTATAAAAGACTTAGATTTGAAAACGGACCAAAAAGGAAATCAAAACGGATCGAAACAGAACCCGGACGATGCATCATTTGGAGCTCGTATGGGATATAGACAGTAGCCCGAGTCTTTGGTTCGGACGAGGTAAAAATCATGCGGTCGACCGCAGAGGTCGTCCGCTATTCAGAACAGACCATTTTTAATGCAAAATAACAAAGAAAATTGCATTTTTTGAAATACCCAAAGGCCCCACCCAAAATGACACATTTTGACACACTTTCACATACCAAATATGACCAAAACAAGAACATCAAATACTCTCTTTATATTTAACACATATACATCGAAAAATGTGCTACGAGCACCATGAACTTCTCATAACGAAACATACGGACATACAAAACATCATATACTACGAGTATGGTTCATGTTAGACACATACAAATCCACATAAGCGAGCTCAATTATCTATTCCCGACTCTAAAACAACTACTAACCACTCTTAACTTATTGTTAGTAAAGGAGGGCCCAACAATATAGAATGGGTCCAGTCATTCTCCTGGACAAACGGGGTCAACGGTTAATGATACACCACATTTCGACTGTTAGTAGTTATAACTATTCTCCTAGTCAGAGACGGACCAATAAAATAGTGCATGACAACGTAAACACTCGGGTTCAACATTATACTTATATATATCGGGATGGATCCTGCCATAAAGTCGTTCCTAAACAAGAGCTCTAGATTGAGAGACTCTCAATTACAACGCAGCATCAACAACAAGTATACACACATATCACACGCAAATAGACCTGACGATCAACCACGTAAAATGCAAATAACATGCAATACTTCATTCATTTTCAATGCAATAAAACATGTCCAAATCATTTCATCACAATTCAGTAACTTTAAAAATACGCAGTTCATGTTTTTTAGGACAGATAAAGAAAGGTGAAGATCCTTACCTTCGATTCTTAACGAAACTTCAAAGGAAACACAAATCACCAATTCCCACATAATACAACCCAGTTCCCGAAGCTAATACTCTCAATTTGACCGTTGGAACCACAATCCCACTGTCCAAAATATAGCCTTATCAGTATTCTTTCTAACGCAACTGAAATCGCTCCGATCAGACTCTGTTTGGTCACACAAACATGAATTCTCTCAAAGCCTCTCATTTTTGTCCAGCCTTTTTATTTTTTCTTTTTTTTCTCTTTTTTTTTTCTTTCCCTCTTCTCTTTGTAACCTCCCTCCTAAAAATCCAACAAAAACCACCCATGTCACCTTCATAAGTCCACTTAACTACCCTCAAATCCCTTATAAAACAGCCCATAAATTTCCTAACATCCACACTTAGGTCCCTCCACTTCCATAACATGCCAAAACGCCCATAAACAAAATATAATCAACACTTAGAATCACATAATACAATCAAGGTAGGATAAAAAGTCTCGAGTATCACAGGGAGTGCTTTGCAAAGGCAATTGGCTCAAAGTCTCAGAGACTTGAGAATGAGTTGATGAGTCTTATAGGGCGACATGACAGTAAGTCAGTTATTTGACAAAGTTAAATCTTTGTCCAAAATAATTATAAAATTATACAATCTTAATCTTGTCGATGATACACGGATAAGAATGATAGTAGTGTGGGGCTTTGATCCAATTATGGCATCAGCAGGTGGATGGGCCAAACAACCCATTTTTAACGAGTTGGAAAATATGTTAGTTGTTGAAGAAGCTCTAAATAAACTAAATGTTAGAGCTTGAGAGAAGGATGAGGAGAGAGCCTCGTTATCAAAAGAGGATATTCTAAAGGGAAGAAAAATTTAGAAGAAAATAAGAATGTAGTAGAATGGAGCGGATAGTGAGAGGAAATAAATCATAGCGGTCGTTGATTTCACAATCCTCCGAGAACGGCTACAAAACAACCCAATGCAAGTAGTAGATCTATGAAAATCTTAAGTGGGGAGTTAATTAGGAACTATGATGGTAAACGTGGATGATTGTATACGTGTATGCTTTTTATTGGATCATTTCATTTTCTATGACGTGTATGGGAAAAAACGTACGTTTTTTTTCTTTATAAGCTTGGATTCCTGCTAACTTTATTAGATTTTTGTGCAAATTTTTTAGATAATTTTCCTTTTAACAAAAGGATTCTCATCAGGAACCCCTATGGATTTTGATATCTATGATGGGATGGATTTGAACGAGGTGATTACCCCCAAGAAATCAAAGCACAAGCAAGAAGAAGATGATCAACCACCCAAAATTGATGTTGAGAAACTTTCTCAAGAATTTGCTCTTGATATAATTTCATCTCTATCAATCAAATCCCTCATTCAGTTCAGGTTTGTCTGCAAAGCTTGGGAAAAGTTATCTTATGTTTCTAATCTTGTTAATTTACATATGTTAAAGTCACAGAAGAGCAACCTATGTCTTATTTTTCACTGCGATTTACCGATCAAGAATTTGCTGTACTTTGTGGAAATTCCTGATGATGGTGATGGTAATAAAGATAAAGTTAGAGAATTTAAAATCCCATTTTCTGATGAAATGCCTGAGTTTAATGTAGTTGGCTCAAATAATGGTCTCTTATGCCTAGTGAGTTCATTATTTGCTGAATCCATTTATATATACAATCCTTTTATAAGTAAATACATAGAGTTACCTAAACCTACTCCCATTTATCAAGATCAGTTGACCATGTATGGGTTTGGATTTCATGCTACAACTAGTCAGTACAAGGTTGTAAGAATAGTACACTATACAAATGCTTTTAACCTTAACACCGAATGTAGTTTAGAGCCTAGGTATATTTGTTTCAGACATTACACGAAATCCGATGTTCAAGTATTTTGTTTAGGTAGCGAAAAATGGCGAAGTATTGGTCAAACACCATACCAATTAGATAGAAAGGCAAGTTCAATTCTACTATATGGAAGGTTACATTGGACTACAGACGATGGAGATTATGATGATTGGAACCGTAGTCGATTGATTATTTCATTTGATTTGTTAGAAGAGGTTTTTAAAGCGGTACCTTTCCCAGATTTTGAACGTCGAACTCACAGGAGGACATTTGATGTTGGAACATTAGGAGATAGCTAGTCCTTTTATATTTATGCCAATACTTGGATCAGGATATAATTTTGATATTTGGGTTATGAAAGAGTACAATGTGAAGGAGTCTTGGGTTAAGATGTTTCACATTGTAGATTACCCTATGAATTCAGGCCATGATTTGGAGAAATTATCATGGGAAATTTGGAGAAACACATTGAATAAGAAATCAATTAGGGTTTTATGCTTGTTGAAGAATGGTGAAATTTTATTGGAGCATTTAGGAGGAACCTTGTTTTCATATAATCAAAAGAATTGTAAGTTTACCAAAATCACATTCCCAAAAATGCCTAATTTTTTTCAGTCTGTTCTTCATTTTGGTAGTCTCAATTGGATTGGGTTGCTTCTTCTTCTTCTCATAATAAAAATAAAGACAAATCGGACGAAGACGAAGATATGAACATGTCTACTACCCTCTTTCCTTTCAATGTCGCCATACATTTTGATATTTGTAGTACTCTATATCTATTTCTTTCTATATTATAGAAATATTATGAACTGATTCTCTTGCTTCTTACTCACCAAAACTTTTCGTGTTATGCACGATACAGAACATATGTCTGTCATTGAAAGTTTTATTTTTGTCCCCAAATCATTGTATGAATCTGCTTTGTTTTTATGCTTGTGAAGTGAGATGAATCTGTTTTTTTTTTTTTTTGTGCCTAAAATCGCTATCAGATCGGTCGTTAAAAAAATCGTTACTGAGAAAAACCTTTGTCAATCGCGGGTGGGACTCTCCAAAGGAACCATTGCCCGTTTCAGGCGAGAGTAATTTGTGTGACCCTTGCCGTCAACAGGCAATGATTCATTTGGAGAGTCCCGCCTGCGACCGGCAATGGGCCAATTTTATTGTTTTTTTCTTTCAGAAAACTTATTTAATTATTTTTCTAATTTTTAATTAATAATTAAGTAGTTTAATTACTTAATATTATTAATTAATGATTTTGTGATATTATTATCACCTTTAAATTTTTAATCAATGTACTTTATTAGTTTTTTTTGTTAGTTAACTTGTTTGTTTATTTATAGATTATATTTTTTAGAAAAATGATTTATTAAGTTAGTTTTTATTAATGAATTAGAGGTTAATAAATATGTAAAAAATTATATAAATAAAAAATAAACACCCTTGCCCAGATTTTACAAGGGTGTATATAATGAGTCTTGTCAATAAGTAGTAATGCTCGTGAGAGTCTTGTAGCATGCGGGTCACCAATATGTGGCAAGGCTGTCTCTCAGGAGTCTTGTTGCTTGTTGACAAGGCTCGTTAACATATACCCTTGTGAAATCTGGGTAAGGGTAATTTTTCTTAAAGATTTTTTTTTCCTGATGGGCAACACCTTTTTTATTAAAAAACTTTGATCTTTAAACCAAGTAATATGATTGTAAGACATTTTTTCTTAAAATCTTTCTTCTATGAGAGGAGATTGGCCACCCATTGCTTTTTTTTATATATCTAAAACACTTCCATTCCAAGTGTTTTTTTTATTATTATTAAAAATAAAAGTTGTCATTTTGCTAGAGAGAGAAAAAACCTCAAGTGGTGAGTCTAGAGAGAGAAAAAATTTCTAATGATGTGGTTAATCGTCATGTGTCGTGAGATTTTTGTCTCGCGTTAATATCGCGTATTTAGAGTTACAAGTATTTAGCCAATTATACTAACCTCACTTTATAGATACATGTACATTCTACCAATTTTTATAACACCATAAATAAAAACACATTCTACCTTTCTCACATGACTATATTCATATGCAACAAGTGTAAAGTTGACTCTCATGTATTTCTCTCCTCCTTGGTACCCAATGTCAAAAGTCAATCTTGTCATATACTCCCTGCATTCCTAAATATAGGACGTTTAACATACTTTGTAAAAATTAAGGAATTCAAACAAATAATAATTTTTACACCACAATTCCAATAATACCACTTCCTTCCTCTCTCTCTCTTTCACTTTTTCAATAAAAGATATGTTGAGGGTTTAATTGAAATAGATTATTGACACCTAATAAAAGACATTTAAATGACAATTAATTTGAATATATATATATATATATATATATATATATATATATATATATATATATATATATATATATATATATATATATATATATCCTAAACGACAATTAAATGGGAATGAAGTATATCATAAGCAAAGAATTAGTATATACAGTGACGAAGACATGGGTAGGGCAGTCGCCCTAGATTTTTAAAAATCCTAATAGATATAATAAATTTCATATGTAGTTTGGAATATTTGATCAAATTCGCACCCCAATATTTTTTGCAGTTTTTATATGTAGTTCGGTATAGTGTTGTAGTTTTTCGCCCCAACCTAAAAGTTATGACTTCGTCCCTGAGTATATAGCAAATAATAATGATCCCTCTATTATTGATGCTGGTGAATTCACCTAGAAAAACTTTTATTCTCATAATCATAAGTAGGTATAGTAGCATGGCAGGATAATTCATATGGAAATTGCAAGGAAATTGAAGAATGTAAAGACTACAAATTTTGTAAGAAAGAGCTCAAGAATCATTATTGAAAAGATTACATCTTTTTTTTTTTTTTTGTTTTTTTGTTTTTTGTCAGCACCTTAATTCTCTCCTAGAGAATTTTATTTGCCTCACGTAGGAGGCGGGTGTCGAACCTGGGACCTCCCGGTCGCAGATCAAGGCTTGCCCCACTGGGCCACGGCCTTCTTGACGAAAAGATTACATCTAAGAATTAGAATCATAGGAAAAAAATACGCATACACCACCGCGTTCGGTACGCTAGAATGAAATCTCTTTCCATCCAAAATGGCTTTCCACTCGGAATAATTTTGGAAACCTCTTTCCATTCCATTGATTGGAAGACAAAGCGAGAATGGAATGACGATTCCTTTCACGTATTTGGGAAAAATATTATTCAATATTGAAATAGAATTTGATTCAATATAATATGACTTAAATACCCTTTAACATATGTTTACGAGAAAACTAATTAATTACACAATGTATAAATTTTCACTTGTGAAAAATAATATTCGTACATAGTGGCAGATATTAGGGGGGGTGACTATTCCCAATATTTTTAGAAATGACGATTTTTACTTTTTATAAGATTTCCTTATAAATATTATATAAAAAATCAATAAAAATTTGCCCAGAGGAGGAGCTCATGTAGGGCGGATAGAAGCCCGGCTGAGCGGGTGGGAGTAGAAGTGTCTCTCATAGGAGGAGAACTAGAAGCCCGGCTAGCGGGTTCCCCATGAAGGGGAGTAGAAGACCCACACAAGGGAACCCAAGAAAATGACAATTAAATCATTCCCCTTGTGTGAGGGGTATCGAACCCACAACTTCAAGGTTGTGGGCAGGCCATAGCCCCACTGGGCTATGGACCTTATGATTTGGCTCCGCCATTGTGAGTACACTGAAACGTATCAAACATGCATTTCAATATTAAAATATAACTAATATATAAAATTGACTATAATATAAAATAACTATATTTATGTTAAATTAAATGAAAAAATGAAAAAATAAATAAAAAATATTTATGTAATTATCGTATATAAAGTTTTATAAAGAGAATAAAATATTTCTGGAGAAAATGAGGAAGTTGTTTAATTTGAATACTATAATAATTAAATAAAGGGTATAACGGTTACTTTCCATTAATTGGTGATTCCAACTTCTCTTGGAAAGATCATTCCATGGGTTTTAAAGTGAAATGATCATTTTCACTTCTTACATTCTCGTGGAAAGGACATTTCCGCTTTAAATTGTGCAACCAAATGCTAAAATAGAAAGAAAAACTGAAAAAGTCATTCAATTCCTTTCTATTCCAGCGTATCAAACACGCGCTCATGAAGTAAACTAAATTCTCCTCAGTAATGAATGACTAAGTCAATCCTCAGCCAAGGAATCTTGTAGGTTGGCATCCTAGAAGTTCAAGAAATTCAACATCTTATAGACAAGACAACTTGCTTCATACTTGCATATATTTTTTTTATGACCAGTGTTTAGTATCCCTACTTTTAATAAGACTAATTTGAGTTGCGCCCCACAAATTTTATTTTTATAATTAATAGAAAATTTGATCCAGAACTCTTTTAACATCACGTTCGAACTTCATCACATACTTTCATTCTATATACCATGATTCATCCATAGCATAGAGAGAGAGAGAGAGAGAGAGAGAGAGAGATGGAGTACAAGCACTTCAGCCACAACCATGCTCTAATCTACCACCAAATGCCACAAGGCACAGAAATCCAATGCTCAGGCTGTAATTCTCCAGGCTCCGGCCCGGTCTACGTTTGCTGGCAATGTAGTTACTTCCTCCACGATCAATGTTATCGAGCGAGCCGATCCCTTAAACATCCCTCCCACCCTCTTCACCCTTTAACATTAGTACCTTATCCCACTTATCCCTCCAATTCTTTCTACTGCAATACTTGTAATCTACTTGGAAGTGGTTTTTCTTATTCTTGTTCTGATTGTGATTTTGATCTTCACATCCATTGTGCTCATGAAACTTTGTCCCTTTTCCATAATTACCCTAATTACCCCTCCATTTATTATGGAACGCAACATTTCATTGATCCTCAACTTGCATTTCCAATAATGCCCCCAAATTATGCAATATCACCACAAGCTTCGAGCTATCATGAATCTATCCACCATAACGCCGCCGATCCAAGTCTTCCGCCATCTCAGCCACTGCCACCGCTATCTAATCAATCAAAACCTCAAGATCAGGCAAGTATTATGGAAAAAGTTTTCTTGAATTAGAATTTCTTAATTAGTTAAGACTTTCTAATTAGTTTAGATTTCTTAGTCGGTATAATTTCATTAATTAGTTCAAATTTCTTAAAGCCAGTAGAAATGAAGTTTCCGGAGCTAATGGAATTAGGGATATAGGTTTAAGGTACAGAGTTTATCATTTTATTTTTTTGCTAAGTAGTTTATCATTTTATTTAATTTGTAATATTTCTTCAAAAAAAATAATTGGTAAGTGTGGGGGCCTGACCTGGGTCCCATACTCTCTCTTTATATTTTAATTATTTTTTCAGTTTCAAATTAAATATTTATTTTTTATATTACTTTATTCCAAAATAAATATTATATTTCTTCAAGTGAATGTATATATTTTTTTTCTTTATAAATTTTCATAACTAACTTCCTATATTCTTTTTTTTTTTTAGCGCCCGAAGGCGATTGCTCCCGAAGGGGAAGAGCGGAGAGTACCCTAGATAGAGAAGATTGAAGCATGCCCCATGCCTGGGGAGGGAAGATAAGCCTCATAAGGAGGAGAAATTATTTGTCCCATTATGGGGAGATATAGGAATCGAACACGCCCGTGTTCGGGTAGCCTTACCACTTGGGCTACCCGATTCCCATTTCTAACTTCCTATATTCAAGGGATGCAAACTCCATTAATTTATGAGTATCTATTATATTTAACGATATTTTTTTAACTTACTCATGGTCAAAGTAATCTCCTTAATTCTTATGTTAGTCAATATGGATATTCAATTTAGAATAGGGAGATTATATTTTTATTTTGCCCGCGCCCTCCCCACTCCCAAATATTTTGATAATATATATTATAATTTGACCATAAACAATGATGAATCAAGGGGGGCAAGCGAGGGAACCGCCCAAATTTTTTAAAATTATAATTTTTACTTTTAGAAAATTTTGAAATTATATAAAACAATACTAAGAAAATTACATCTTGGCCTCAAGTATTATGTAAAATTTAGTTCTCACCTCCGACTTCTAATGTCTAGCTTCGTCCTTGCCCCCAAATATTTAATTATGTGTCTGCCCTCCATTATAGTCAAATTGACCCAACCACGTAAATTCTTATGTGTAGTCCCTTTAATTTCTCTTGTTTAATTGTCATTTTCCTAACACATTCAATTGCTATATATCACCATCTCAGGTGCCAGTGCAGATCTCGTTACTCAGCAATCCATTAAAAATACATGAAATCAAGCATTTTAGCCATCCACATGCCTTGTATCTTCAAGAAATTAAAGAAAAATCTGCCAAAATTTGTTCAGGCTGTGAAGATGATCTATCAGATCAAGTTTATAGTTGCATTGAATCAGAATGCAATTTCAATCTCCACAAGTCATGTTTTGAATTGCCCCGAGAAATTCGCCATAAATCTCATCTTGATCATCCCCTAAACCTTCTTGCTAAATTACCTTCTTCAAAGTACGAAGACGGAAAATTCGCCTGCAATGCTTGCCTTCAAGATGGTGCTGCATTTGTATATAATTGTTCGATTTGTTCATTCGATCTCCATGTCGAATGTGTTTCTTTGCCCGAAATCATCAAACGCCCTGATCATAAACATCCACTTAAATTATTCTATTCGAATCCTGTTCCGAAGGCGGAAAAAGATGATCAGCAAGAATTATTAGTTGAATTTATTTGTAATGTTTGTCGAAATCCGGTTAATGAATTGGCTTGGACGTATTATTGCCATGAATGTGATTTTGGGACACATTTGGAATGTGCTGCCTTTGAAGTTCAACCTGCACCTGAGAAATCAGAAGCTGAATTGATTAGGGAAACTGAAATGAAATTGGCTCTTCTACAGATTCTAATGAATGGTGGACTTGAAGCTGAAGGGGGTGGTAAAGAGATAAGACTGCAGTCAACCAAGAAATAAAAACGGGGTTCACTGTGACTGAGTAGGGTGATTGCGTGAGAATCTCTTCCTATGTTTGAAATTAAATTTTGTGAATGTCGCAAGGATTTTTTTAGTTTCTTTTTTTCGGTTTGGAATTGTTTTGTTTGGTCTTGATATGCAAATTGTTTTTGTGTTTAGTTGGATTTAAGTTTAATTTGCCTAAAATGGTACGAGTTTAAGATGGGAAAATCGGTTTAAAATGGTTCGAGTTTAATTTGCCTAAAATGGTTCGAGTCATGAGAGTGGCTGTCCCAGTGGGGGAGCACTCGACCGGGGATCGTGAGGTCCCAGGTTCGACACCCCCTCCCCGGAAGAAAAAAAAGAAAAGGGAAAATCGGAGGTGAGACTGGATCCATTATATGAAGTTGACCTCCATTTTCTGTTTTCATTAGGAGTGGCTGGGAAAAATGATGTCCCAAATCACCACAAGTTGTAATTTCTTGAGTTGTAATATAATTGTAATATGTCTCCACTTTGTCAACCTTTTTTTTTTTTCTTAAAGGAGAATTAATAGTATTTTCCTAATTCTCTTCTAAAATGACTCGAACTTCTAACAACGGGTCTGGCAATCGCTCAAACAATAAAGCGGTGTATCTTCTATTTAAATTATCTTTCGCTATCTACCCATCGTCCAATGTATGGATAGTAGGGTACCTGATGTTCTTTCTCATCTCATTACCACTTATGCTTAATAAAATTCTTCAAATTTTCTCTAAAAAAGAGAATAAAACTGTTTAATCAAATTTATTCCACTCTAATTCAATGCAATTCAAACGGAACGGATTGAGGTTTTAATTGGATGAACGGTACTAAAATTTTCAAAAAAAAAAAATTAAAAAAATCAGGTAAACCGTTGTAATTTATACCGTAAACACCCCTAAGTTGGCCAATCGTGGGGTGCAAAAGTCTTCCGATGCTCAGTCAATGTCTCAAATCTTTCTTTAATCTTTTCTTTTTTGGGTGAAAATCGTCTGTACCTGTGTATATTCTCATTAATGTGCCCAACCACTCAGATTTTTCCATGTGAACATTTTTCTAATTATATATATCAATGGTAAATTGTGAGTGATTGAGCACATAAATAGTGACATACATGAATATATCCGACGATTATTTGCCCTTATTTTGGGTGATAAAAGATTACAACTTGAAAGAAGCATCTATTCTTTGTGAAGAAGATACAACGTAGAGTGTTGGATTATAAATTGCAAGTCAATTGCCACTTAACTGCATTATACAGTTCACCAAAGTGGGAATCAAAATAAAATAAGATCACGAACAACCTTTACCCGCAAGGAAATGGTCAATCGGAAGGGTTGCTCATGATCTTATTAGATTAGTTTCAGTATAACATCTTTTGTCTCCGTCTCATACTAATTTCAAATAAAATTCAAAATTTAAATGACATAATACTTGAAGTTTTCATACTCAAAACTCAATTCAGAGAGAGTTTGGACATCGATCTGAATTTCAAACCACACAAAACTCATACCACGTCCTTTTCAAGTGCAACTCTTATAAGACGAAGACAGATTACTCTCGACCCTAATTAAAAATTCCGAACATAAATTTGAAAGAAATTAAAATAAAAAGTTGAACGTCGAATTAATGCTACGTACTTTGCTTCATAGTATGGTTCACAAAGAAGAATAAAACAAAATAGACATGGTCAATCAGAAAATAGAAGAGATACATGAAACAAGTTGGATCATGTAAATAAGCTAAGAATTAATAATTGAACATTCCGATAAGTAGCAGCAATGAGAAGGGTTAATTACTTAAAATCTCCTACACTCGAACCGATTTGTCAATTGGGTACCTGAATCTTTTTTTTGAACAATTAAATACCTACCTAATTGACACTGTTAGAAATCTAACGTGCATCTAACATTCTTTCTTCCCTTTTTTTTTTTTTTTTTTTTTTTGAGAAATGGATCTTCTTATGTTAACTCAACAAGAACAATAAGTACATATGGAAAATTTGCCCCTCGAGGCATTAGAAAGTCATCTTAGTGCATGTAAGTAACTTAAATTTCCTAAAGTCAACAAGACTTCAAAAGATTCTCACAAGTGTTTTTTATTAGAAAATGTGAGAACATAATAAACAGGTGTAGAGTTTGAAATCAAAATTTCTACGTTTACAGAGTTTGACATTGGCCACTAACTAAATCAATGCCTCATCGACAAATTATCACAAGTTGGCCTCTATTGATAATATGCATGTGCAGAGTTGAATGTCATAAGATATGTATTTTACTCCCTCCATTTTAAATTGAATATCTACACCTTTTTTTTAGATTATATTGCCATGATGAAATAGAAAATTAGAGCAATAATTGTTGTAAGAATTGTTTTTGTTATACACCTGGTCAATATTCCTACACATAAACCTTATAATCCAAAATTCTCTAGGATAAAGAGAGAAACGGTTTTTCTAAATGGTTAATTGTCTCTCTTCTAATCTTGTAATTATATGGATTGTTCTAAACCATAAAGTCAAATGGAACCGGTGTATAACAAAATTATACTTGTTCTTGGCAGCTTTCTTGTCCTATATATGTAGATATCATCATTTGATAAAATGCAGATAGAGAGAAAAGCTATTATAACTAGTAGGGGGAAAAAAACATAATGAGGCATTTTAGCCATCCCCACCCTTTGAAGATCACTGAAATTGAAGAGAGTGATGAAAAGATCTGCTCAGGTTGTGAGCAAAATCTCTCAGGATCAGAATCTGCTTACACATGTATCAAATCCAGATGCCATTTCTTAGACAAATTCTGTTTTGAATTACAAAGAAAAATCAACCACAAATCCCACCCTGACCATCCTCTTAAACATACCCCGAACCAAACTCCGAATGTAGTATTTGCTGCAATGCTTGTGATGAAGTATTTAATGGCTTTGTTTATAATTGCTCAAAATGCAGCATTGGTATCCATCCTAAATGTGCTTTCTTACCTGAAACCGCGACTCGAGAAGACCACAACCATCCGCTGAAACTGTACTATTCTTCGCGGTTTAATGAGGATGAAGATAATATCTTTGATTGTAGTGTTTGTTCTGAGTTGGCCCATAATTGGGTTAACTATTGTTCTGACTGTGATTTTGGTACACATTTGGAATGTGTTAATGTGCCTATTCCTGAAAAAGAGGAAGAAACTGAGGAGAATGAAGAAGAAACGGAGGAGCAATACGAAGAGGAAGGAGATGGGAATCAACATTTCAGCCATGAACACATTTTGAATTCTCTAAAACTTGACCCGGGCGAAAAAGTATATTGCAATGCCTGCGAAAAACAAATCATTGATGATCATGATCAGCCCTTTCATGGCTGCCAGAAATGCCATTATAATCTCCACGACAGATGTCTCGACTTTCCTCGTTCTCTCGAACATCTATCTCACCCTTCTCATCCCTTAACACTCCTCCCGACGCCCACCTACTCTTCGCGTTCTTTTTCTTGCAACGCTTGCGCCTCTTTAGGAAATAGTTTCAGCATAAGCTGTTCTAACTGCGAATTCGATCTTCATTTGGACTGTGCATCTTTGCCTAGTTCGGTACTTTTAGAAAATAAACATCCCCACGAGCTCAAATTGATCTTCACCATTCCTTCAAAAGATCAAAAACCCGTGTTCGTTTGCAATTTTTGTAGTTCTAATATGAGCCAGAATCAGTGATTGTATTATTGTGGCGATTGTGATTTTGGTGCGCATTTGGATTGTGTAGTTCCGAAGCGATGTTCCGGGAATGGAGGAACGGCAGGAGACAGCAGGGGATCAGAGTCGAGGGGAAGCAAGAAATCCGGAGGTGGAAATAATAAGACAAGTGAGTGCAGCTCAGGAACAGCTAGTTGCTGCCCAGATTTCTGCCCAAATAGAAGCTCGAGGCCGTCAAGCCGCCCTCGACTTATGGGATCCACCCGGAACTAAATATTATTACTGCTAATGAAACGACGATGTTTGAATTTCATGATGGACCAAATTGGAAAACCCCAATAAGTGAGGAAGAAAATAAATTTGTATGATTTGATAAGTTAAAACAAGTTGTATTGGTGTTGAAGAGTTGTATTTCATTTTATTTTAAGATTAAATTTTACTTTGCAAATCAAATAGGTTATTGTACTTATAAATTTTACATTTCATGTTGGATTTACCTCTCCGTGTATATGTATGAGGCTTTGTATTTGTAGTTGTACAACTATATTACTTTCCAAATACACTCAACAAAGTACAATAATATGAAAATTGAGGGAAAACAAGATCTTTCATTTACTTTTAAATGAGGCAAAGCACTTGTTCCGATTTGAAATTTATTGTCACTTAGGATCAAGTATTTGTTCTAGTGGTTGATGAGCATACATACCGTATATTTGACGAGGATTTGAAACCCATTGTACACATCCCCTCTCCCTTACTCAAAATAAAAATTATTGTCACTTTTCATACTTATTTAAAAATATATTCCATTATTTATAAAAACAAGAAAATATTTATTGACTCATTTTTGAGGTATTTACATCCCTTTTTGGGGCAAATAATCCTCTGTCCCCAATTCCTGTCCCCATCCCTGTCCCAGCCAATCACAATCCACCCTATGTATATATAATTGGAAAAACTATTTATATAGTAAATTTTGATTGGCTGGGACAGGGATGGGGACAGGAATTGGGGACAGAGGATTTTCACCCCCTTTTTGGGTAATTTTTCTTTCGTTTCAAAATACTTGTTAATTTGTTGAATGAATAAATATTTATTAATTTTATCCCGTCCTTCACTTACTTTATTAATTAACAAAAATATATTAATTATATTTTAAACTTTTAAGATAGTTTTTATACCTTTAATCCAATAAATCTGATCAGTTAATGACTTCTTCAATTCAAACAATTTGGAATAAATACAATACTTTTTTGTTTATTTTTTAATACAGTCGCACAATAGTGAAAATTACATCATTAATATGATTGCAAAGGTTAAGAATAACACATAGTATAAGAGTATATATAGAAGCTCTATATGTAGAGAAATAAACCTTAAAGAATGAGAAAGTAAAATCTTATATAAAACCTTGTTATAAATAAAAATAATAATAACCTATTGCATAAAACAGAAATCGATTTCTGAATAGATTGGGACTCATCTATTCGATAAGACAGAAATACTTTGTAGATCCAAAACTATTCATTCGTCATTTCCAATAATTGTTTTATCTAAGTCATGTGATTGTAATATTTGTTAGTCAATTATAAATATCGACATAATATTACTTTCTCTACAAAAGCCAATAATGATTTTTTTTTATTTATATAACTAACCTTAGGTGTTCAAATCAAACTCACGATTTTGCCCATGTTACTAAAAGTCAAGGACGACT